>JAIOWQ010000001.1:4800000-6000000 GCA_020975405.1 Keithomyces neogunnii | reverse complement strand
CCAGAGCCAATGACACAGAGCGAGGGTGCCGCCCCGGCACCTTCCCCCCTGTAGCCGACTTTGACCTTTGTCGTGTGCGTTCACTCTAATCAAGCTGGCTTACGTTGTCTGGAGGGCTGGGGGTGAAAATATATCACAGTATTCAAGTGTTGCCAGGTCTAAAATCAGTGATTCAATAAGGCTAGTCAATGTTACTCTGTAATCCACATGCGACGATAAAATCCAGCAGCAATGATTTCAATTGAGCAATACCAATCAACACCCAGGTGTAGTAACAATCAAGGCAGGGACTAGCAAGACAGAAGCTAGCTACATACTCTTGGCAACTGAAATATCCTTCTCAGACCCTGCCAATCGAATCTAAATGAAAAGAAAGGCGTTGTGAGCAGCCTTTTCATAAAAGTTGGAACAAAAAACTAGAATAAACCAATCTTCATGGCCAAAATAAACCTACCAAGTTACTTGAAATCTTGAACCGATACGGTTGAATCTAGCATTGGAACACCACCATGCTCGTCGTCAACCGCAAGTGAGTCGGCTGCTTGGGTGGGCTTGCCAGCACGGACCAGACAGTTGTGGGCTCCTCCAGTAGTCTTGATCCACTGTTGGCAGACGGAGCATCTCTCGGCCATGTTGACTTTGGCGGGACTGCTGTTGAATAATGCTATTGAATGATCCAGCAGCTTTACCGCCGAGAGGTTTTTGTGCTACCGGATATTGTCTGACAATGGTTGGCCACCCGGACAGACCATTCGTAGCCCAGCGCTTCGAGATTCGTCGTCATTAGCGTAGCACCCTCACCGACTGCTCGCCTCTAGGCAGCAGGCCGCCACGGCGCTGCCAGCGACAGTGTAGTGGATCGGCTATTTTAAGCTGCGCCATTCCATAAACACAGGGTGACACAACCAGACGACGCAATGCAACGTAAGTTAAGATGCACTGCCCAAGTCTTCCTTGTCGGTGAACCTTGCGTACTTGCTTCCGCCGATGCAATCATGGTAAACCCTAGGATGTTGGGCGTCGTGATGATCGTTTGTGGAATTCATCTCCATCGATGATCTTCAGTCGCCTCTGATGTTATGAGAAAGCGCGACAGTTTCGTGCCATACTTTTCGTTCGCAAACTTGTGCCCTAATGCGACGGGCTCACTTGCCCATTTGCCACCTAAATAATTGGGATTATATGAAACTTGGCGGATCTACACATCTACTTATTTTCTCGCTATTAATGGGTTTGGACATCTGAGTCCCGAGTAGCTTGAACGGCGGTTTTCCTAGTCCTGATATTGTGCTTGTCCTTGCGAGATAAATCCTTTCCCTTCTTCAACTGGCCGAGATTGGATGCATTGGGGGCGTACGCCACGACAGGAGTCATCCCAGTACTGTCAAACAGACCATGCCTTCCTGCTATAGAGCCCAGCTATTCCGTGGAAGAGTAAATCTTCCCCACAGCATCAAACATGTTCAGTGCTTTCAGGCTCAAGGCAGTGGTCGTCGTAAAGATCATTCCACCACATCATATCTTGAAGCTTGTCCTCACTCAAGTTGGCATGGGCATAATGTTCTCTCTGAGGGCATCTAATTTTTCGGTGAATTTCCCCAGCTGTGTTCCAACCGAGATAACCGGCCATTTCCCAGTCAATAAGCCCTATGATCTTGTCGTTGTTAACGATGCAGTTAGATGGCGTAAAGTCGTTATGCATAAAGCTCATATCCTGGTCATGGTTTACTGAGAAGAGTATGTGTGCCTCTTGAGGGTTTAAACGGCCGTTGGTCAGGATATTCGGATCCGGGACAATATGGTCACGGCCCTGACGGTTGCTCGGCGCCTTGATAGTATGTAACTGCTCAAGTATCTCTTGTGCTTGTAACTTGAAGGATTTCTTTTGATCCTTTGATAAGTACGGTAATGCAATGTTTAGACATACGCCGGGAAGTCTCTCTTGGACTAGCACCGCGCGACCATTAATCTAAATTAGCATAAGTAAGCAGTATTTCCAAGCAATCTATAAGAGCAATATACCTTGCCAGAAAAATAGATATCCGGCACCTTAACTCCCTTTAGGACGCTCTTGGCAATAGCGATTGCTCGGACTTCGTTGGCATCGGCGTATGAGTAGTCAATCTTAGCATCTTGATGTCGGTGGCTTGATTTAATAATGACACTGCCAACGGCAAAAACGTCACGACCTTCATCTGCGGGGAATATCATATTTGATTCCGTACAGAGTCTAATAACTGTAGCCCAATATCGTAGAGACTCTTCAGAGCTAGAGTTGATGTGCTGGAGATCTACATGGAAGTCGTCCGGCCTCGGATAGTACCTGCCATAGAACCTGCCATAGAGCGGCATATCCGAATACAGATCAGACTGGGGGATGTTATTCGGGTTCGATATATAAGGATTCATAATGAAAGTCGCTCTGCTGGTGAGATTTGTATGCATAAGTTTATGGGAATCGAATTTTGAGGTGACAAGTGAGAGGTAGGTTTGCGGCAGCAGCGTTGTCTGAGCTGGATTTCACGTCACAGACACCTTCAGAGCAGCCGGCGACCAATGGACCAATAGAGTCGCGCCACTACGCGCCGAGTGGCAGGGGTAGGAAGTCCTCACACCGAACTGCTGTGGTGGCGGGCTCTCGGTGTTTTGGTTTTTCCGCGTCACAACTTAGCTGACTCCGCCCACTACCTTCCTGTGACTCTGCGCCTCGATCACGTCTACCATGCATGGCATTGCGCGACAACGACAGGCTTCCTCATCATGTCAGACCAGTCAAGATTGGCGCTCATTAATGAAAATCCAATAGGAAATGGACTCGATGCGTTTCGGGCCCTGTTTGCCGCGATTTGTAACACCAGAAACTTGGCATCTACGGCAGACGTGCTTCATCAGCTCGGTTCTGAAGGTCATTTGGTAGCTTGCTATTGTCTAGGCGATTCTGACCATACATACAGACCTCCGAAGCCTTGCGCTTATCCTTCTTTCATCTTTACGAAACCTCCCAATCTCGGATTCACTCCAATCGACATCTAGGAGCAGCACCCTCCGCACGGACCTTTTAAGACTGATGACTGCTGTCGCCACTGATATTTTTGACTTTCACCGCATTAAACCGCTCCTTATAACAGCAATCTCCGACAGAGCCGAAGATGTAACAATCTGGGACCTTGTATCTATCATAACCGTTGAATCAACCCCTCCTCCTCAACCGATGGCATCTTCCTTGCAACAAACCCCATGGAGCCAAAATATAAGCGGCCTTGTCAACTCCTCAGAACCCCGCCAGGACGTGAGCAAAATTTTAAAGCAGGAACTTGGACCCCTATATGTTGGGGTCCCTGGTTTCTGCGACACATATTTCAGAAGCGTGCCAGATTTAAAGACCATGTCTAAAGCGGTCTTTAGCAAATGCGCCAAAGGTAAAACCCCGCTCTTTAATGATATGTGGACAGGGTGGCCGGCAGATGCAAAGGAAAGCGATGTGCTTTCGTGGTTTCTTGACCTGATTCCAAGGTTGGAAGCATTCGCAGGAGACCGTAGTTCAGATCTTATAAGTCGACGAAGGCTACTGGCGCAACCTAAAACACCTCTACTAGGCTCTACGGGCAAACGCAGCATGGATATTGGCTTTGTGAAGCATGACCTTGCATACAAGTCCAAAGAGGACCGATTTCGGTGGTCACATGTCCTTGTGCCTGGTAAGTTAAAAAGCAACCCGGCTGCTGATACAGCCTCTAAAGCATGGATCGACCTCGCAACCTATGCAAGAGAAGTACTCGCAGCCCAAGATACCCGGCGTTTCGTCTTGGGGTTTACTCTCTGTGGGTCCCTTATGAGAGTATGGGAATTCGATCGACTTGGGGGAATCGCTTCGGATCAATTTGATATCCATAAAAATGGACTGCTATTTGTGACTACAGTCCTCGGATTTTTATGGATAGATGAAGAGAGCCTTGGCTTTGACCCTACAATTATAGTATCAAATGGCGGACGGCATATTAATATCCAACGAAATGGCCAGGCAGAGAGTCTCATTATTGACGGGATCATGAACCGTCCACGTTGTATAGCAGGGCGAGCGACAACGTGTTGGAAAGCCCACCGCAAAAATGACCCCAACACGCCCCTAGTTATCAAGGACTCTTGGCAATATACCGACCGGGATGAAGAGGGTGAATTGCTTCGGGAAGCCACTGAAAAGGATGTGATTGGCGTTGCACGGTATTACCACCATGAAACCGTTCGCATCCGCGGTACCGATGATGATATTCAAAACAACGTTCGAAAAGGGCTGGATATCACTAAAGCTACATATTTCCAGTCAAAGCCAGCATTATTACCGTTAGGCGCTGGCGGAACCGCGTCCGGAACATCGAGCAAAGGGTGGAGCAGCAGTTCTGGGGTGAAGCGACCATCAAGCGAAACCAACGCCGCTCTGCCGGCAAGCAAACGGTCTTGCTCGGCATCTCCAACAAAAGCAAGTGTTGAACCACGAAACCGAATACATCGACGGGTCATCCTTGGAGACTATGGGAAACCAATCTACGAGGCAAGCTCTCGGGCGGCGCTACTGAGTGCGTTGGAAGGCTGCATTCAAGGTCACCAGTCATTATACAAGGCGGGCTTTCTCCACAGAGACATCTCAATTAACAACCTGATGATG
This sequence comes from Keithomyces neogunnii, assembly GCA_020975405.1. Lineage (NCBI taxonomy): Eukaryota > Fungi > Ascomycota > Sordariomycetes > Hypocreales > Clavicipitaceae > Keithomyces > Keithomyces neogunnii. The sequence goes on along the minus strand of JAIOWQ010000001.1, from coordinate 5,995,337 downwards.
AATGAAGACAATGACAATCCCTCTAGGCGAGCTTTTCTCATCGACCTTGACCTTGCTGTCAAGGAGCAACGAGAAGGGGTCTCGGGAGCCAAGGGGAAGACAGGCACGAGAGCATTCATGGCCATTGGCGTCCTGCTCGGTGAACAGCACTCTTTCATGCACGACCTCGAATCCTTCTTCTGGGTGTTGTTTTGGATATGCATTCATTACGACGGGCCAGGCAAGGAAATTGGTCCAACTGAATTTGACAGCTGGAACTACGAGAAAGATAACAGCCTGGTCCGGTCAAAAGTTGGCACAATAGGGGTTGAGCGTATGTTTCTCAAGATAGCCGAGGATAATTTCACGCCACATTATCGGACCCTGATCCCTTGCGTCAACCAGCTACGGAAAAAGGTATTCCCCAATGGCGACACATGGAAGAAACCAATTTCAGCATTATACTCTTGGATGTTGGATGTTCTTCGGGAAGCCCGCGCCAGCCAGTTGGGTTAGTATCAGGAGGCCTTTTAACAGCCTCGACGGAAACGGAAAAGTAGCTCCGCGCATCCTGCCGCTTCAAACAGAATCGGAAGCACGAGCGGAGTTTCGTGGCAGCTCCTAGGACGTTGAATTTCTTCGGCACGACCGAGCTCAGAACTCTTATGTTTCTGGTAACACACTTGTTCCAGCGAATTTGCGTCAAGCCATGTGTCTCTAGTGGCATCGGGGAAGTCGGTAAGCTGAAGGACGGGATCTGAGGACGGCCCAAGGGCACGGCTTAGACGATGCTCGACCCGGCTCTCTAGTCCAACAATCTATGCCGCCCTATTCCCAGGTCCTGATTACAGCATCTTTCATACCATTGGTGGTCTATTCGGCGCGTCAAATTCACCAACACGCAACGTGATGATGAGACAGGAGCCGGGACAGACGTGAACCCTCACACGTGATGTTTCCATCTCCAACCCGTCCCGCATCTCCTGTGTCTATGCGTGACTGGCGATGATTGCACTCAGCACAATGTTACCGAAAACCTCGCCTTGACGTTACACAGTCGCACCACCATGCCCATGTCGTCATTTGCATATACTAGAGCACATGTCGAGAAGCTGTCTCAGTCCGCGCCATTAGCACGTCGAGCTGGCCTGGCTCAAGGTGTCGGAGCGCCCTTTGAGCAAGACATGAACCACAAACTTCAAGGCATGTGCAATCCAACTTCCGAAGAGCCTCCGTCTTTGGGTCATTCCGGGTCTCAAAAACATGTGGAAGGAATCGCCTCAGCCGAACCAGGACACGCGGTTCGAAGCTTGCAAAATCTGGATTCAGGGCTGGCTTCAGCAGCTCGACAAGTTGCAGCTCAAGCCGCGGCGTTTCGACATGGTCCAACGCAAGCCTACAGGGGCATGAATGACCAAAGGACAGAATGTGGAGAGACTATGTGCAAACCCGGGGTCTGCGTGGCTAAATGACGAGGCCTCAATTCTGGCATTTACTTGTAGATGGAATTTTCGGACAGCTTCCGATGCAAAACACTGCATGTGCACAATGGCAATGATAATGCCATAATCTTTGCCAACTTTCAGCTTCTTGGCTTTTCTTGGTGTACAGGACACGTCATGGCACCTTGGCTGACGAGTAATGCGAATTCCCCTGTGCATGGGGCATGTTATTAAAGGTGGAGTTTCCGAGGCATTAACCCGTCAGGGTGCGCCTCCATTCACGACTGGGACAATGGCATTGCCGGGTACATGAGCACCACAATGCCACGCCTAAAATTAGGCATTGTATTACAGTCCTGCGTGGGGGCAGATGAGATTGATTCAGTCGACACCTGGTTATGTGGCCATCTGCTCCAATACTTGGCATAAGGGGGACAAGGCAGCATCGACGGCGATGGCATAAAAGTCTTAAATAGCTCGCCGGGCCTCCTTGATCCCACCGTTGGATTTGGCATCATCATTCAACTGCAGAGCTTCCAAAAACCGTCGAAATGAAATCTCTTCATGGCCTCGTCGGCCTCCTTTTTTCCGCAAACGTGGCATTCTCAGGGCTTGTTCCCAGAGATGGAGCCCTCCCAATTTTGAACAAAGATTCTAAGCGCGCTATACCCAACAGGTACTTGGTTGAGGCAAGGAGCGGCAACAGCGAGGAAGAGATCAAGGCATTCGAAGATCAATTCGTCAGACTTCTTGCCAAGACCAATGGTGGCAAGAAGCACGCCGATGGTCGGCCCTTTTCTACGAAGCCTTATCCCTTCAAGATTGACGAAAAGTCCCACGGCGTCATTATTGATTTCCCAGACAATTTTATCCAGGGCTTGGCTAATTGGACTGACAACTTCGCCTCTATTGAGGCTGATACCCGAGGGAGATTCGACGGCCTTGTCACGCAGGCGAATGCTCCCACCAACCTTGCCCTTCTCTCCCCGCTCGCCGACGGCAAGGATTACCGAGAGGGGAGCTACGTTTATAACGAGGAGGCGGGTGAAGGAATCACCGTCTACGTGATCGATTCGGGCATTCTCCTCACGCACCAAGAGTTCCAGGGGCGTGCTCGACTCGGCGCCTCACTTGCCAGACCCGTCGAGGTAAGCCGATATTCCATTCTTTTTATGGTTGGCAGGTTTAACCAAGCATCTAGCGAAACTTTGAGCATGGCCACGGCACCCATGTCGCCGGTATCATTGGCGGCGCAAAGTACGGCGTTGCCAAAAAGGTGAATCTCGTGTCCGTCAATGTGGACATGGAGACATCAAACATTATACAGGCGTTGGATTTTGTCCTCAAGGACGTGAAGGAAAAGAAGATTGCAGGCAAGGCCATCATCAACATGTCTGGCCACGTGGAGGGCTCGTCCATCCTCGACAGGAAGTTCAAGCATCTCATTGATTCGGACATCGTGGTGGTCGCTAGTGCCGGCAACAGTCTGGTAGGTGGTGCCTATGCCCTGTCAGTCAAGCACGGAATCAGCAGCCAGAGACTAACTCGTGCAAAATTACAGTCCGACGCCAGCCAGTTCTCTCCCGGAAGAATGGAGCAGGTCATCACGGTTGGAGCAATGCAGAGTGACTATTGGGCCCATTCCAACACGGGTTCCTCGGTCAATATCCTCGCTCCCGGCGTTGACATCGAGAGTTCGTTCGGCGCGTCCGACACTTACACCAGGGTTATGACGGGCACAAGCCAAGGTCAGTGCTCACCCCACGTACATGTTCACCGGCAGCTTCAACAGGCTAACTTGGATCGTCACAGCTGCTGCACATATTTCTGGTCTAGCCGCACGCCTCATGGGACTTTACGAAATTACCAAGCCTGCTGATCTCAAGCCTTGGGTTGAGAGTCTTGCAAAGCGAATCAAGGGTCAAGCTCCGCCGCGTGCAGCTCCCCAGCCAATTTATGCCAGCGATGCACCGGCAGGTGACTGGAAGCCGCCGGTCGGGGAAACTCAGCGCAAGAAGTTGCCTTGGGTTCCCGAGCCCAAGGTCCTTGACAAATATTGCAAGAGCGGCATCTTCTATAGCGAATCCAACTGCGGCACTCAGATCTTTTGCGACTCTTTCCGCATAGCCCACAGCAGCCATACAAGGGAACCCAACAACTTCTCAAGCGTCGATGACTGCATCGATGGCCATGAACCCCGTCCATAGACATCCCTTGACGCTCATCACCATCTTCACTTCTTCCAACTTGCCAGCTGTATCGGCTACCTTTGTGACCCAGCGTCGGGTTATTGGTTTGTCAAGGTCAACTCGCTCCTTCAAGACAACGGCAATGGCTGTACGGCTGCCTTCAGGTAGCGGTAAGCAGCAAGGATTTAGGTTTTTGTGTCACTTCAACCTTTATAGAAAATAAACATCTTTTATGTTGCGCAAGCTGTCCCAAACAATCGTCGCCCCGTAAGCCATGGGTATAGCCTGGACCCCGGAGCCAATGCTCGTTCTTTTGCCCTCGTGCATTACCTTTTCAGGTGATGGTTTAGAAAGACGTGAGTCAAACATCAACACCCGGGTATTACAGAGTACATGTTGGGCAGAGAATCTTTGCATCGCCCTGGAAGCGTCACATTTCTGCACAGCCGCCATGCTGTCAAACACACTCTGCACCTATAACGTTTCCCGATATGTTGGCACCAGCAGCGCTCTGCTCGATATTTGTCAGTCGTGCCTTCAAAAGGCGGTCGAGGCCACTTATATGTAGGATGCAAACTTGAATCAAGGCGAACCGAGGCTGCGTTAATCAGCAAAATCTCCCTCAACAATATCCTTTGCCAGCACCTTGGCCAAATGAGACGAGCCTGCACAACTAATCAAGATTCTCCGGTCTGATCTGCGACCATCTGCCGCGAGGTACAGATTAGGCTGGTAACAAATAATGCAAGGAGCGGCACAGTATTGCATGTAAGTAGGCAAACACAAGTACAGCATCTACTATACCCCGTTGAGCAATCCCATGGCACATTACACTCTGCGGCCAGTCCTGCAGCAACTACCCAATATCATTCCACCAGGCACCCCCGACGAAAACACCACTGCCGGAGGCCAAGACATACGGATGGCATCACTGCAATCGACATTATACCTTAAGGAAGCTATAAATATGGTTAGAAAAGGACGCGAGACGGAGTAAGGGCGGCTTACCGAGGATTATGCATTGCCAGGAGGTACTTTTGGCTCCTAGGCGGATGAGACGCGGTCATGCATTAGACTTGTTAGGGCACTTACTAGCGGGGTTCTTGCAAATAGCCACGTCAACCTTGGCAAGGTGTGTAGGCATTAAACACAGGAGGAATAGAGAAAGTCCTTGTTGGCACTGTGCTAGTTTTGACAGACTTTTGGAGTGAGAAAGCGTACTAGATGCTTCTATACATCTACCCACAGGTTTCCGTTGATACGCCAGTCTTGTCACGTCCAAACCTGAGCGCTGCTACGGTTTACTTGTCAGATTAGTCGTCATGCTGAGAACAAAACGCAAACTGCCTTGGTCAGAAAACAAGTAGTGCTGATATTGAAGCATCTAAATGCCGTACATGCAGGTAGTACCAAGTCAATCAATGCGCAATGCTGCTCCCAGATGCTCCCATGCTGCCAATTTCCAAATTCATGCTCAGATGACAATGCCCCTCTCTTTCCAACCGCCCTTGCCCTTCCATGCAATCAGCACCAAGACGCAGCCCGCCACGACACAGGTGCCCTCTGCCCAAAACGTCGCAGCATAGCAATGCTTGCCGTAGCAGAACAAGTCATCCGCGTCGCCGCCTCCCGATGCCGGGGACGATCGCCTGGCACCGGCCTGGTAGATTCCGGAATACACGAGACCCCAGAACGTTGACCCCAGAGCAGGCAGCATGGCGATTATTCCAAAATTGGTGGCAAAGTTCTCCACGCCCCATATGATGGTGACGATGAGCGGCGTCAAGCTGAAGATTGCGCCGTAGCCAGCGCCCACGAGGCCGGAAACGACCCAGAAGCGATCGGCGTGGTTTTGAACAGCCCCCGAGGCGAGGAAGATGAAGCCGGTGGACATGAGGAGGGCGAAGAAGAGGAGGAACACGACGCGGGAGACGCTGAAGCGCTGGAACGGTGCCGATCGATGGCCGCCGTGCGAGGTCGACAGTTGCAGATGCTGGGTCTCGGGGGTGGGAGCGAGAAGATCGGTGAGGGTGCCGATCAACAGTCGGGAAATGGTGCTGGCGACACCGAATATGGAAACGTGGGTGGCGGCCGACGTCGTCTCGCCAAAACCCTGGGTTGCGGGTGGTGTCAGCGTGCCAATGACAGTCCCGAGGTTGTTGATGAAGGCCTCTCCGGGGCCAACCATGAGCAAAAAGGCGAGGGCAAACGGCCACATGGTATGATCGGTGAGGAATTGACGCGTCTCCGCGTTGAGAACCCAGTTCTTCTTCCACTGAGCGTCATCACCCTTGGATGGATCTGGCAGGCCGCCGTCTTGCAGGTCCTGCTCGTTTGCAATGGAAGCAGTCGATCCGTAGCCCCGCTGTGGCCGGCCAAGCAGCGAGCTGCCATCCAGGAGACCGCTCGTTTCAAGCTCCTCGATTGCTTCTTCTATAAGATCCTGTTCGTCGACAACGCGCAGCAAAAAGGTGCCCAGGAAGCCCGTGACAGAGAGCAGGACGGCCAAGAAGACAAAGAAGCGGAACACGTCAACGTCGCCTCGGGATCCGTCGGGTTTGGTCTCGCACAGGAAACGACTGCCTATCTGGCTCAGACACATCCCGCTCAGCCCAAAACCCGTAATGGGCATGGCGAGAGCAAGGCCTCTGTATTTGCCCTTGCCAAAGTTTTTGGCGCACGTCGAGACGGAAGAAATGTACATGGCGCATGTGGCGGAGCCGACGCACACAAAGGCGAAAATCATGGCCGGATAGGACCACTCGTTGCCCACGCCGTGCGGTTTCCCCAGGACATTGTAGTCCACATCAAGCTTCCTGTAAATGGCAGCGGCCGTGCCGTATCCAGTGCCAAACAGGACGGCCGACAAGAGCGACAGCGGCGCAACACCGACGCGGTCGCACACGTAGCCCATGATGGAGATGGGCAGATAAAGAGCCACCGAGCCAGCAATGGCCACGCCGTTGACTTGAAACTGGGTATATCGCAGCCGAGACTGGAACTGCGGAGCGTACAGGGAGAAGACGACGATGGAGCCGGCGCAGAGGGCGGCCAAGCTGGCAAATATCAGGGAGACGACGCGGGTGGCTTGCTTCTGGCGGGCCAGGCGCTGGCGGCGAGCCGATTCCTGCTCGAACCCGTCGTCGTCATCGTAGGCGCTGAGCGTTGACGACGCTTCACTATCGACGACGTGGGCCGCCGTCACGGGAGTGGCTGGGGTGCGACCATCGGAGGACGAAAACGCGGGCATTGTCGACAATGACGGCCGATGAAATGTCGACGAGGCCAAGCTGCAACCAAGCCAGAGGGTGCCGCCGAGGGGTAAACAGAAGAGCAGCGGGACAAGACGATGCGGTGCCAAGAGGGTTGTCGAGACACCAGGCAGATGACATGCACCAGGCCCCTCGCGGACAGGATGGAGATGACGAGCGCAGGCGGCCGAGTTGCGAAAGTGCAAGGTCCAAATGTGGACGACCATGGAGAAGTGGGCCACAGTGCATAGCGTAGCCGTCACCAGACGGTGTCAACCGCATTGGCACGGCAGGTTGATTTGTGGGGCTGCTTGGCAGGGGCACTTGAACTCCACTGAACACCGACAGCTGCCACTGGCCTGTCACTGTGCTTACGTCTTTTAATCCCTGGTCACCAGGCCGATTCGAGTGCTCGCTTATGTCTTGGCATTGAGCATCATGGCTCGAATCAAGCAGGTATTAACAAATGTTGATAAAATAACCGTTCCCAGGCGAGATAAATTCGTACCAAGACTGTTGGTTATTTTGTAGCAGTCTGGCGGCAGTGGGGATCCATGCTCTGGGTTTCAAGTAGTTGCTCTCCTGTTTGAACATGACAAGCCTGATTGTAGGCAGTTACAAGGTTAGGGTCATGGCCCATCATTGCAACTGTTGGGCAGTGCTGTTTACCATTTATTTAGGCGAGAAATTGCCCTGTTTCAAGCATCCTAGCCGCAGTTAGTGTGACCCATCAGATGCAGACGTGAACAATGGTGTGTTGGGCACATGACGGTCCCATTTTTCCCATGATCAATGCGTCAAGTCATCAGTTTCGTCACCTTTGTATTATACTGTGACTTTGGAGTCTGAGTGAAGTAAAGGGAAAAAAAATCTTCACCTTTAATTCGGAAACGACCAGCCAGTGTACCTGCAATCTGGCTGCTAGTAATCAGGGACGCCCCACTCTCCAAAAGGCCACAGATCCGCGAGGGGAGGACCATAACTCTGCTGCGAAGTCTCATCCACCATCTTTCCCAAAGCCCATGGCCCTTCCACTGCCGGCAAGTTGGTCTCGTCTGTAAAGGACCAGACCAAGATACCTTCGGTGGTGACGTGTATCTGAAAGTCGTCGTCGCCGAATATCCGACACGGTTCCGAGACGGGCACGCATTTGCACACCTCCTTGAGATACAGGAACACGTCGTCGGCAGAGGCCTTGTCCTCATGTAGCCGTCTGTCTGCGGCGTCCAAGGCTACGCATCGGGGAACTAAGGCGTGTTCCTCCGACCACGTCGTGAGCATATGCTCTTCATCGGAGAAGCCCCATACCGACGGCGCAAAGTGGTATTGAAATCGATCAATAACCCCATTCCCGCCGCTTATCGCGTACTCGCGCTGTATGAACGACTCCTTGTAAATGTTGAACCCGACAGTGGCCAGTTCTACAATGAGTGGACGGAACACGCCGGGCTCGCCCCAGAGCAGCGTCCCAATGTTGTACAGGCCGTTGGAGTCCATTTTGAAGCACAAGAGTGTGACCCGGAAGCATACGTCGATGGACTGGGGCGGCTCGTCGCTCAGCGCGTCATCACGGACGAGTTCCTGCCATTTCCTGGTGGGCTTTCCGTCCTCGTAACACACCACGGACATTAAAAATCGGGGCTGTCGCCATGGTGTATCTGGCCAGTCGTTAGCTCACATGTAGGGGTTGGAGGTGACTCTGGGGACGTGCCTCGGAACATGGACCGCCACAGCGACACCACGTACAGGGTGTTTTCCCTGTCGGGGTGCAAGATAACACCGGGCAGCGAGCCATGGTTCTGAAAGTATGGCGGGGGCTTGTTCATGTCCCCGGAGACGTCGACGTCGGTAGCACCGCCTCGCCATGACCAAGCTATCACCAGGCCCTGTCTGGTGACAAAGGCCACCCGCTCGTCTTGGACGAAGCATCTCACAAGTGGGCCGGGCAGGGTAACATGCCTCCAGGATTCCGAGCCGATATGCCATATTTCACTTGCAACCGTCAGCCGGCACTGCCGTGCAGCAGCATTTCTGCAAGGGGCACTCACATGGTGTTGAAGTGGAGCCCGACAACGTCTCCTCGCTTCATGAAAAATACCAGCAAATCGCGCGACATTCCCTGAAGGTCCATCCTGTGGCCCTGAATGTGCATCTCCATGAGACTGCAGTCGCGTCGCTCACACGTGCGCAAGTCATCAATCACGACGTTGGTGCTGCTCGGCTGCCACGCCAAGCGACCTTGGTCATAGAAGACAGGGGGGCGGCCTGTGTAAAACGACGTGCGATGGGATTCCGAACTTCCGGCGCCTTGCTCGTGGGGTCTCGGGAATACGGGGCAATTTCGCTCATACCAAAATATGAAGGATGTGCGCAATGGCCGGGCGAGGCGTCTGCGAATGCTCTTTGTGACGGATGATTGGATGACGTGTTGCATCTTCACGCCGTCGAGGTGCTTGTGTCGTTCCAAGAGACCGGGGAAAACGTGTCGGCTCATGGCCGTCATGACGGCTCCCTGGGTCCATGACGCATGCCAGGCGCGGCTGACGAGCCGACAGCTTACGATGTCCTGCAGGGACAGGTGCGTGACGATGACGGAGAGAATCTCGACGGGCAGATCAGACAGCCCGGCCAGGCCGTTGATGCGCACTCGACCGCTGCGGAACGCGTCCCTGAGATGGAGGAGATCCCATGGCGAAAGAGTGGCCAGCCACGCGTCCAACCTGGCACGACCGACGGGCGCTGCGCCGCCGTCTGGGGGTTGGGTTGAGACCATGGATCTGATGTGATGCGGTGTCATGTCGGTATTTCAACCGGGGCCGACATGCCCAGGCCGGTAGTCGTGCTTTGCGGTGAAGCCGTGCAACAAGATGAGGTGATGATGATGGTTGGTGTGGGTCGAGGTCGCTGCCCCACGACCACGAGTAGAGACGCATCCAGGACTCTTGGCGTCATCTCTGCCAGCTGCCAGATGCCGCAGATATTGAAAGCAAACGTTCACGCAGAGAGCCCTGTGGGGACGCAGAGAATGCGCGCCATGTCAATCCGTTGCGGTAATGAATAGTACGAGATGCGTCAGAGTCGTCACGTAGGTGTAGCCACATGCGAGAAGCCAGAGCAGCCCAAGTCCGAGTCCCTGTCTAACCACTCCACCGCTTCACGGGCTCCCGCTAATATTATGGGGATGGTTTTGTAGAAATCAAGGTATTGAGAGCAGTTCGTAGTAGGTTAAGAGAAGACTATGTGAATCAAGAACCACAAGTAAAAATTAGCAAAGACGAACAAGCCTGTCTCGTTAATCGCCAAACGCCTTCCAATCCAAGTCGCATGCAAAGAGCACCATAAAGTTCATTTCTGTTCACCCCCACAGTCCGAGAACGAGTCCTTTATTGATTTTGCTGGCTCGTCGCAAACACGTCCAGAGTATGCTCCCAAACAAGATTATCAACACCCCTCTGTCGCAAGTCTCGAAGGATCTTTTCATTATCGGCGCTCTCACCCTTGGGCCCGACGAGGAAAACGCCCCCTTCTGTCTTCTTGGCGGCCTCGATGCCGTCAGAGAGCGGCACAAGTCCCTCGTCAACGCTATATCGTGCGCTCGTAGCGCAGTACAGGCCCCTCGCGCCAGCCTCGTCGACGCTCATGGCAAACAGCGGCATGAGGGGCATGGCTACCCTTCGAAGCACGAAGCCCAGGAACCCGCTACTCACCTTGCCCAGGAGCGGCGTGGCCACGAGCCCGGGGAACGTGTGCACAAAGCTGACGCGCGGGTTGTCGCGGGAGAGACGCTCCAGCGAGAGGGTCATCATGGTAGTCGTGTGGTTGTTGCTGGCGCTGGCGGAGAAGGCCTTGGGGCCGGAGAGGGAGAGATCTTTCTCGTTGACGGCTGCCTCATGGCCGCCGGCGAGCACGGAGACGACGCGCGGGCTGGACGCGGCGTTGAGAAGGGGAAGCAGGAGTTGCGCAGCCCGCAGACGGGAGTAGTAGCGCGTGGTCATGCTGGCATCCAGACCCTCGGCGGTATCTAGCAGGCACATGTGTGAGCACTTGTACATGCAGGCCCCATGTCACGGCATCTCTACGCAGCGAGGCAGAGGAGGCATGTCTTCATGTTGCTTCTTACCTTGGCGGCCATCGAATGAGAAGAAGCCAACCGACATGAACAGCAGGTCCAACTTGGTCTCCTTGGCCTTGAGCATGTCGACCACTTGGTCCGTCTCCTTGAGGAGGGAGACATTCTTCTCGATCAATTCATAGTGACCGTCGGCATTCAAGCGGCGCAGTTGCTCAACAAGGGGAGTGGCAGCGGCGGCATTGCGCGCAACAATGTATACACGGGGCTTGACGGCGTGCTGGACAAACTGCTTGAGGACGCCCTGGCCAATGCCCGAGGTGGCGCCCAGAAAGAGGCCGACGAGACCCTGGCCAGCGTCCTTGAGGAGGTCGTTGGAGGCCTTGACTGTATTGAGGGCAACCATGGTGGCCGCGGTGGGATGGTGCAATGGTAATGGTACGGTGGAGAAACCTGCAAGTATGAGGAATTGAGGATGCTGTATTTTATTTGCGAGGTGATCCTTGATACGTGCATCCTTGAGCTTGCCAGAGCCCGAAACCTAAGCTGACACCACATGCAGGGAGTGTGCACTGAATTTCAGTGTTCAATTGCCCAGATGGTGCCCACCATTGACCACAAGGACCCGCTCCTCTCCTAGATTGACGGCACCAGTTGACGATTTGCATCTTCAGCGAGCCTCGTGCTGATTCCTCGCCCCAATCGTTCATTCACCTCAGTGCCATCTCTCGTGACTATGGATCATCTCTAGCCGTCGCTCAGCACTCGTGCATTAATGGTCTTTATTTCTTGTTACCAATTCTCCGGCACCAGCATCCTCTGGTATATACCAAACGAGCTGCACCATTTAGTGCGTAAATTTCCGTACACGCAGCTCACTGGCATTCGTCCAACGGCGACATTGGATCACGGAAGCTGCGGATAATCTTGGCCAACGCCACGCCTAATGGATGCCGCTCGTCGTCTCAAAGTGGAAATCCCGTCTCCAAGACAAGCAAAGCAGGCAATAAAGATTGACCTGAAATATGTGGCTGCCATATTGAAGTCTAAAGCTTGTATTATCCGCGCCCAATCAAAAATTTCCCTTTAATTGGCGATGAGCTTCAGCCGACAACGGCACTCTTGGCAACGCGAACGCAATCAACTGTCTTGCTTGGAAAAGAATGTCTCTGCTCAATCGACTTCAGCTGCGCGGGGGGTTTGTGAGGCGCACCTTTACAATCCTGGGCTCAATCGGCGTCGCTTCTGGAACCATTGGCACATTGGCCTACTTGTTCGCGACGCGAGACCAAAAGTTTCACGAGCTCGACGATGCCAGTGACCCCCTTGCCCTGTCGCCGTTTTTCCAGACCTGCAATCCGCACTCCAACAAGACCATGAGCGACATTTACGAAGCGCGCGTACCCTTGGAAAATGTTCGCCCCGAGCTGCTAGATGACCACAGGCGCGGCGGATCCAAACTCGTAGAGTCATATTGCTCAGGAGTGCTAGGCGGCTGGGGCACGTGCTTGCACTCAACTGGCAGCCGAGGAAATCCTACTGACAATTGCGTGACTAGGTTTTGCCGTGCAGAGACGGCTGTGCCTTCAGCTTGCGGAAAAGTCTGGCTCCGTCGGCCCCGGTGAAGCGTACACCAAGGATGAGATTCTGAAGTGCAAGTTCCAGCCAGGCAAGTACCCCTACTCGACGACAAACACGAGACACCCGTGCCAACAAGCCTCGCGCACAGGAAACGGACTATCGGGCCACTTTGTTGTCGTGGACAAGACTCCCGCCTCGATCCTTCTCCGGGGCGGATCGCCATCCGACGAAAATGGCCTGCGGGATGTCGACAGCTTCATGCAGGGGGTGGTGAGTGTCGATGAAGGCGTGGGAGTCGCCGTCTTTCAATTGAAGTGCATCTTCTACAGCGGCAGGGTCAAGGGGAGTCCGCCGCCGTTTCCTGACATATTGACGCCCCTCCATTTGATATATGCAAAGGCACTGGCTGCGAATGGAGTGGCCAACTGCAAATCATGATGCTGACGTGTTGATTACACGGTATGGTGTCGGTAAAGGGGTCAAATCTGTACCCGGCATATACATGATTACACAACTTGGCGCTCAAGCAAGCATATACTCTTCAGTTAAATCATGTGTCAAAATACATCACACACTTGCTTTGGAGCTGACCAAGCTGTATATAATGCAATTATAACGAGTGCATTTCAATTGCATATTTCAGAGCCGCCGTTGAAATATCAATAAATGATTGTGGATCAAACGTCTTGAAATTAGCAAGCACGTACATGAGACGGGCTACTTATCAATCCTTAAATAACAATCTTGCTTTTCAAACGCAAAATGGGACACCTCGTACGTCTCAATTTGAAAGCCCAAGCCATCATGGACAGAATAGTGCATTTGTTCCTCCTTTCCACCCTGTACACCTAGAGATGCTGGTGCGAAATATCTGGAACAACGGGATAATTTGGTATGAGCAGCTCACGCCCACCACTGGCACGGGAGCGCGGCAGCCAAACGGTCAAAAGAAGACTGACACGATCAAACAGGGGCTTTGCACGCAATCCGTCGGGTAAGAGGTCCCCCAATTTGGGCTTTGCCACTGCCGACGCAAGCGTTTGTCTGGCAGACGGCTCATCGCTCCCACCTTGCTTCTTGAAAGCCAACTGGAAACCAAACAACTTTCCACGGGGATTGAGCAAGAGCCAAAAGGCGGCGGCATCCTGCTCCCTGGCAGCGCTCTTCAGCTTGTCAAATTGCTCGCCGAGGACGGTTTCGGCATCTGCGGACTCATACGACCAGTACTGGAGGTGGCCAACGGCGTGTTGCTCGACGGGCGCGAAGCTGTGTGCGCCAATGACTTTCCAGACGAGGCATCTGGACGTCTCAAACAGAGGCTGCTGCAGAAACTTGGTCCTGGGCTCGCCCACTTGATAGTCCTCGGCAACCCAGCGGGCGTACTCCTGGGCGTGCTCCCAGCTATCAAATGCGTACGAGCCGCCGGTGAATATTTTGCCAGTCACCTCGTCGTACCGATAGGGCAAATACTTCAGGTACATGCCCGGACGCTTATCCATGACTTTGCTGTCGAGATACTGGTGGTCGATGAAGGACTGCAGCGGCATGCCAGGGACTCGGAGGAGAAGCTCAACGGTCACCGCACCTTTGACCTGGATATCCCCGGCTTCGTAGCCAACAACGTTTCCGCCAGGAGCAGCTATTACCCGACTGTCAGAAGATTCAAAGCTCGGAAGAGCGAGGCCGGGACGAACCCATCTTTTGCGGACGCTGGGCGATTGTACATCAACGGGTCACTGGTTCGTGTCGGGGAGCAAAACCCTGGGCCCGAGTCACGGCGTCTCCGTGTGCAGAGTCTCTGGGGTTTCTTGACAAGTCGTGGGAGCGCCAACAGGTCTTATATCTCCAGGCCGGTGCAACCACCATCCCAAACCCCGTCAGGTGACGTCTAAACGAGTGGCGGCGTCTCCGGCCTCAGCCTTTGTGGAGAGCATTTGTCGCACTGGATGATGAAGCATGTGGCGTGGCCAAGCCCAATTCTTTCGTGACGGCAGCCGAGCTTGGATGTGCGCCTCGTGAGCCACCAAGACCAACCTTGTTCATCGGTGCCACCAACTATTGAAGGAAATGAAGGCTTTTCAGCCTAAATGAGGGCATTCGAAAAAGATGATCGATCAATTGAGGAATATTATGAAATCTATGAATTTCGTACTTTTGTGTGCCTCTTGGGGAGAGCGCGTTTGCAACAGCGCGAGGCTGGTCACGTGACCACCCTCAACACCAACTCACACGGACAATGAGTTGGCGGGCCAACACCATTTCTTGTCGATTTGGTCAACCTCACAGTCGCCGATGCTGGGCGCTCTTGGCCTCCTTGGTATTTGCAGAGCTCTTTCCTAGATACCTGAATACCGCAGTTTGTTTTGCCATGGCATTTGACCAATCGAGATGAAGCCTGGATTTCATGCTTGCCCTTGTTATGGAAACCGCAGGCAAGCACCGCCTGGCTCACAAAATGGCAGGCATGGCATTTTTCGAAACCCATCTCTTTTTTGGCCCTCGGCAAGTCTCTTGGTCTACCAAAACCATAAGTCTACTGCAAGTTATTCGACAGCAGTGCAAGCGACTACATATTATCACCGGCGTTGACCAACTCACAAGCACCTGGCAGCCGAGCAGCATTATATTGGCCAACGTGTTGTGCTAGCCTTTCGGGTGAATGGATAGAGCCTAATACATGGTTGAAAAAAAAGGTACGATTTACGATTGTGCAAATAATGTCCAGTCTTGATTCGCAACACATCAGCTCTCGCCGGTCTTTTCAGACGTATCCCTCCGAGGCGGCAGCAGTCATTGATCCGACGTATGACGCAATACACATGTGCTCTTTGACATCTAGGAAATGGCCATCTCGCACGAGCTCTCTGAAGATGGAAGAGATTTCGGCGCGGGCACGATGAGAAGCTCGTGGTCCAGCATGACGCGCACCAGCGACTGGGAGGCTGATGCAGATGCCGAGCAGGATACATGGAGCCTCTGGTTTCGATTCTCTGCCCATTGAAATGCAAATCCTGGCTGCTTTCTCGGCACAGTGGCAAATGTCGCCTGGTTCATATTTTGCCTGCAGACGCGTCCCAGGTCTTACCAACAAGCATTGCGTCGTGTTCACGGAATAAAGAAGAGCAGTATCAAAAGTCCCCAAGCGGCTGACAAAGGGTTAGATTGCCTCGGAAGCGTCGCCCCCGTTTGGAGCAATGAGTTCCACAAGCTTGGTACCATTTTCAAATGCCTCAAATGGTACAAGTTTTGCAGACTTTGACGCGATTCTGTATCAAGCCGTTAACATGAAGGATAGAAGGCAGCCTCGAGCCCAGCGATGCAAATGATGGTGAAGATGGAGACATGCACGACATGGACACCAGCCCCGACGCAAACCATGGCTCTGATGGTCAGGAGGAAGTGATTGAAAGCATCTCGACAGAGACTGCATACAGTCAAGCCCCAGCGGCTTCCAAACTTCTGGAAATGCCCGTTGATATAATTTACATGATAGCAGAGCAGCTGCCTGATGCAGATCGAGCCATCTTCACGCAGACCTGCTCGGCTTTGCGCAATTCAATCGGATCCAGCACTGCGCTTCGATGCTCGCCAAGAAGTCTCACTGGGACAACGCGTCTGGAGTACATTACTGCCCTGGGTCGAGGTTTGCCGTACCGGTGGGCTTGCCACCTATGCCTCTGGCTTCACCGGGTCGAGGTTGACGACACGCCGCAGCATGCGCTTTACTCGTCGTGCTACCTGGCTCACATGCATCGGACGTGGGTCACATTGCCGTGCTGGCCCGAACACCGCCACGTCCAGCTTGCTTTGAAGTATAGGCGGCTCGCTGTTCAGGATCCCGCGCTGGTCAACTATCTCAGGGCGCTCCTGAAACCATGGTTCCGAAGAACCTTGGCTCCTTCGTACGGTCCCGGCGATGCGGCGCCCACGGCATTTCGTCTGGGTTCAAGGCCAAGGTTGGTCCGAGGGAGGTACTTGTTGAGCCACGTTTGGCACGTCAGCGCTGCCGACTTGACCATCGAAGACATGTTGTGGGGATGCGCCTACCGTATCGTACTATGCCAGCATCAGCAGGTATCAAGCTCCATGGTGCGAGACATTTTGCTGGCGGCAAAAGAGCCCTGGAATGAGACAGTATTCGCGTGGCCTAGCGCCTCGGCTGTCAATATTCACATGACGATCCATCATGCGGTTCGACACTACAAGAGGCATGGCGACGAGGCCAGAGAAATCGCATGCTCGTGCCCTTTTTGTCCCACGGACTTTGCGGTTCGTTTCCACGCCCAAGCCTTCCGACTCTCGGCATGGTATGATTTGGGCCCCGAGGGCGGCCCTTTTGACAAGTCGTGGTCTTGGCACAGCCCGCATCCGTATTCTGTTCCCCTGGGAGCTCCCGGGCGCATCAGACACGTGCCTGGCATGATCAGGCGCTTGTACGAGGCATATGAGAGCGACAGCGACGACGAAGCTGTCTGATGTTGGACGAGGCAACGATGGACAGCGTCTTTTATTCTGCGGGGCTGGTGTTTGTCGTGCCCGTGCCCTTGCCCTCCATCATGTTGTAGTTTATCCAAACTTGTTAGCTTGCATTGAATATCAACAAGCGCTAATAATGATGTGCCCAAGATTTGGCGGCAAATCCCTTGTTGTTTTGCTGGAAGCCATGTGACTGAAACTGCGAAACGGAACATGCCAAATGATACGCCTCGTGTACATGGAGCTGCGACGAATTGCAGGCGCGTCCTGGGAGTTGATGGGTTAGGGCTGTTGCTGCGTCACATACGAGAAAGTTCAGACGGCAATTATATAGTTTTGACAGCAAAAGTCGCTCACTGATATGGTATTCCTATGCGAGCCATCGGTAGCTTCCTTGCCGGGATGGTGCATCAAGGCCAAGACTTGATCATACCATAGACCCCATAAGGACCGGGTAGGGACCCAGAGACACTCGACCTTTTGCTGAATTGCGTGGTCCTTTTGAACGGCCTTGGAGGTAGTGTTTTCCTATGCCATTGAGCAGGAGAAGATGGCGGTGGGCAACTGATTCCGTCTTTACTCAGTCACCGAGTCTCGTGCTTGTAGCGCGCAGCCGACATATTTTGACAAGTCAAGTTGCGAAGAAGCTCTCTGATGGCCTGTTTTAGACTTTGGTGGACTGGCCAGCCCGATGATGAAGTCGGAGGGGAACATGGGCGTATGATTTCCATAGACGCGGCTATTTGGTGCGGATTCAGCACAAGGGCACTCGAGTCATGCAGACGTTTGGCTCGCAGCTACGGGGAGGCGGCATGAGGCGCGTTTCAAATATATAAACGTTTACACTGCCGGAACAAGTGGAATGCCAACTCCACCCGTCTTCTAGTTGCGCCCCGACCTCTCCTGGCGCTCGCTTCGTGGCAATTTGCGCAGACTCCATACGGCTTGTATTATACGAGGCGCTGCGACGTAAGCCTGGCTGTTGGTTGTAGCCGCCGTTGACAACTTTGCAGCTCAGAATTCATCCGTTACGCTGCAGAGGTCCTAGACGTGCTGTAGAACAAGAGCATGGCGTGGGCGAAACCCGTCCAAGCAGCAACTGCGATTCGTGTGGCCTGCCACAGAACCAAGGAGACGAGGCTCGGGGATCGACTCCCGGCTTAGCGAACATGGCCGAACAAGAGCCACTTGGCGAGGTTATTCGCTTCTCGTTCAAACTGCACTCTCTTTACGTAATCTGTCTGATGGCGACGGCAGAGTTGAACCAGAGGCTCAAAGTACAAAAGGTCCCTCGGTGAATGCGAATCATGGGCGCAGCTTTACTTGCATACTTCCCCCCTCTCGATTGCTTCTGAAGACTCCAAAATACGGGCCACAATGAGGACTGTATCTGTACTTGTCCTTGGCCTCACGGCTGCTGTTGCGGCAGGACAGGATGACACCTACGACGACGGGAGCAACATTTACTCCGCATCCATGCTGTCCAAACTGCAGATAGGGGGCCTTGAAGCCGCTGATCTGCGTGTCGCCTCCAAGCGGGCCTTTTACGACAACAACAAGCCGTACGGCGAGTCGGAAAACATCACCCTGTACGTCTACAACGCTGGTCCGAACGGGGCCGTGGCCCCGGTGCTCAGGGCCGGCTACACCCACTCCATGGACTACGACGCCGTCACGACGAGCCTCCGACAGGCGCAGGTGTACCTCCAGCCGTCGCGGGATGTGAGGGTCGCGTCTCTCGCCTGGACGGACCTGCCCGGCCCGGTTAGTCGCGTCGACGGCTGGGACATGGTGACGACTCTTCCCGACATCCCGGCCGGCGCGCTGATGGAGGTCGGCCTGTCGTTCCCCATGACACGCGAGTGGTCCTACAGAGACTCGGAGCTGCGGGCGTCCGTCTCGTCGTCCACGCCAGACCCGCGCAAGGCCAACAACCGGGCGTCCTACACCGTCACTCCCAACCACCCCAGCGACGGGTACCGCTACTGGACCACGCGGGGCAACCTCTCGAATCTGGACTTCAACGGGCTCGCCGCCGTCGAGCAGCTGTCCGTGGCCGATTTGCGCATCGCCTCCGCCCGCCAGCGGTACAACAACAACTTGCCCTACGGCCGGAACGAGACCCTGTCCTTCCTCGTCGTCAACCACGGGCCGACCGTCGCCAGCCACGCCCTCCTCACCGCCGGGTACACGTGGTCCATGGACTACGACAAGATGACCTTTGGCGTCGAGCAGGTGTGGGTTCCCAACGGCGCCGAGGCTTCGTCGGGGGTCCGGCGCTACAACTGGAAGCCTCTGGGCGGCGCGAGCTGCCGCGTCGTCGGCTGGAACGTTGCCTGCAGCCTTCCCGACATCCCCCCCTACGTCATGTACCGCGTCAACCTGTCCTTCCCCATGGGTCACGAGTACGCGTACAAGGATTTCCAGGGCACGGCATCCATCTCGACTCGGGCGGCGAGCCTCAACCCCGACGCTCAGTCCGCGAGCTACCTCGTCACCCCGAACCACGACGACGGCGACGAGGCGTACTGGCGGGCGTCAAACGTGTCCGCCTTGGACAGTCTCTCCGCTCCGCCGAAGCACCGGGCGTGCTCGACGGGCTGGCTCCTGGACACGCCGGTTCCCACCTCGGGCGACAAGCGCGGACACCAGTCTTTGAAGCATCTGGGGAAGTGGATAACCCGCGGCAACCGAATCATGAGCTACAACATTGGGAAAAACAAAATAAGCCGCAGGGTGGCCCACAGCGTCCAGCACGGCACCTCGACCGAGGTCTTTGTGGTGTCCTTTTCGGCAGACGGCCGCACGCAGCCGTCCTTTAGCGCCTACCCGGACACGCTCATGTACCTGATGCCCACGACCCTCCAGGTCGGGCGAGACCAGATGCGCATCGGCTACTGGATGCCGGTGCGCATGCTGTGGGTGGGCGCGAGGGTGAGGGGGATGGGCCCCCACGGCTTCGCGAAACCCGTCCAGGTGACGGAGCTGCAGCACGTCAGGGGCACGCAGTGGGAGGGCGCCGAGCCCGTGCTCATGCAGACTCACAGCTACGTCGTCGGCACGTTCAGGGAGGGCGGCCTCCTCTCCCACAGCCTGGGGCGCGGGCGGTCCTGCGGCGACATCAACGGCCCGGACGTGCTCTCGGATCTTGGGCTTGGGGAGCGGCTGGAGCAGTCGCGGGCCGACGACGACGCCAACGGCACGTCCCCCGCGGCGCTGCGGGAGGCTCACGCCCGGCGCGATGAGCACGGCAACTGGCTGATCTACCTGTACGAGCACGACGTCCCGGCCGTGGTTGAGAACGCCCGCCACGCGGTCAAGGAGGCCGGGAAGCCCTGGCTGCTCACCTACGATCCCGCCGGCGTGCAGAGGCGAAGAACGAGGCCGCACAGCGAGCTTGTCCAGCTCTCCATCGAGGACCTCACCGGGGCCGCCCGCCGAGTCCACGTCGGCCGCGACGAGTACCCTCCCGCCATTGCCGCCGAAGGCGGCGAGGGCGCCGTCGTCACCTATGTTGAAGCCGGAGATAGTCGTCGAGCCAGCAGGTTGATTACGCAGCAGTTGATCAGCTATGCCAAGTCTCCGCAGCCCGATGGCGGCAATCCGATTCAGCCTGGCGACAAGTTCCGATATGTCATTGTGACCAGCGACCTGAAGCATGTCGAGTATCTCGACGACAATGTGGATGGCTAGCCGAGTGTTTGACATCGGAAATGTCTGCAAGGGGCTTTTTGTTTTGACAAGTCTAGAAGAGCTGCACAAGGCCGCCGCCCTAGTTTACAATATACCAAAAGTTTTCTGGCACCGCTTCAATATCCGGTGACGCGGCACGTTTTCACGCTTGCCACGTTTAGAGTTTTGCCCAAAGAGGGGAATGATGACATGAAGGGGCAGACGAGCATTGACAAGGCCAACATGTATGCTTGTTCTGACTTGATGCGTGCTGAAGCGTCAATATGCTTTTGCGTCTGTTGATGACATGACGGCATGCATGTGAAATACTGGCCCAAGGCATCTATATCTGTGGCAGCCGAAGTAAAGTTGCAGTAGTGCTTGTCTTGAAGCCTCTTTTAGTAATAGCCAAGGCGGTAAAGCTAGCTCCAGTGGCCACTTGTGTGCGTTGAAAAACATTGCAAAGATGCATATACACACTCAACACAACTCACCACTGAAACAGCACTTGTCAACAATGATCTTCAGACCCCTGATTGCTTTGGCCGCAGCTGCGGCCGCCATTCCAGCTGGCACCGTGGAGGAATATTCCAAATCAGTAAATTCTCAAGGTTGGCCATGGATGCTCCCCCACGTGAGCGACCACTTGACTGAACCCTTTTCAGGAACCGTCTCGGAGCGAGAATTCGCAAACTTCAAGTTCTATGTCCAACATGCCGCTGCGGCGTACTGCAATGTCAAGACTCCCGCGGGCGAATACGTCACCTGCCGTAAGAAAGCCTGCCCGGCCGTCGAGGCAAACAGGGCGGTTGTCGTCGCCTCGCACATGTGCGTTGTCCCCCAGAAACACCCGGCACGTGTGCCCTTTCCTGCCGCTGACGCACTTGGTGCTTTTGGTGCAGAACATACAGCGGCGTGGGCGCCTATCTCGCCGTCGACACGGCGCGTCAGGAGATTGTGCTCTCGATCCGCGGCAGCGTCAACCTGCGCAACATGGTGACGGACGTCAACTTTGGCTGGCGCGGCTGCCACTTTGTCCACAAGTGCAAGATACACAGCGGCTTCATGCTGGCGTGGAACGACACCGAGGAACTCATGAGGCCGGCGCTGGAGAACGCGCGGACGGCGAACCCGGGCTTCCGCATCGTGGTGACGGGCCACTCGCTCGGCGGCGCCCTTGCGACAGTCGGCGGCGCGTACCTCCGCCACTACGGCTTCGACGTGGACATTTACAGCTTCGGCTCGCCGCGCGTGGGCAACAAGCACTTTGCCCGGTGGATGTCGGCGCAAAGGGGCGGCCACTGGCGCGTCACGCACCGCTACGACGGCGTGCCCCGGCTGCCGCCCATGATCTTTGGCTACCGCCACGTCTCGCCCGAGTACTGGCTCTCCGGCAGCGACAAGGACGGCCACAAGGATTCCTCCGCCGGGAGCGTCCGCGTCTGCAAAGGCATCTCCAACATCTCGTGCAACGGCCGCAGGTTCGCATTCAGATTCACCTCGCACGTCAACTACTTTGGCAATATTGCGGCATGTCTGCCCTTTCAGAACGTCGACAAGAGCGCCCACGACGACGGCGAGCTTGCACAGAAGCTCGACGGGTGGGGGTTGATGGACGCGGAGCTTGTTCGCAACCAGACCATGTTTGGCGACGTGGAGAATGACGGGGAGAATGGCGTGCAGGATACGGACGTATTCACCTTGGAGTCGTGAGAAGTGGATTGGTATACAAGTCAAATATGCAGAACCCGGCGTGTAGGGAATACAAATTTGCTGCTTGCTTGGTTATGTGATGACTGATGAGTGAATGTCGGCTTCAGTTGGCCATGGCGGTGAGCAATTTAGACGGGCCGTCGACAGCCGCCCCACTCATGTCTCGGCTTGGCAGAATACATGCGTGCAAAATACACCTTCACCATGAACAGCCCCTTTGCCAGAGAACTAAGCGTGTCGTTTGGCGCTCTGCGCAAAGCCGCGCAACTGAGCCAGTCCATCATATCGGCTCAGGACAAAGGCGTGATTGAAAAGGACGACCTCAGCCCCGTCACGGTGGCCGACTTTGCCGTCCAGGCACTCCTGATAGCCACCTTTAAGCACTCGTTCCCAGACGACGGATTTGTCGGCGAGGAGGACGCGTCGAGCCTGCGGGGAAACGACCTGCTGCTGGGACGAGTATGGGATCTGCTGCAGCGGGTGAGCGGCGAGGAGGAGGGCTGCGTCCTGCCAGAGTCGAAGGAACACGTCTGCCAGCTCATTGACCTGGCGGGATCGAGCAGCCCTGCCGGTCGGGGGCCGGGCACGAGGACATGGGTGTTTGACCCCATCGACGGGACAAGGACATATCTCCGGGGCGAGCTGTACGCCATCAACGTCGCGCTGCTGGTTGGCGGGGAGCAGCTCCTCGGATCCGTGGGCTGCCCAAACATGTCCATGGACGCGACCGCGCCCCTGGGCAACGGGGACGTTGACGCGTCCGGCCGCGGGTGCATCGTCTTTGCCGTCCGCGGGCACGGCGCCTTTGTCCGGCCCATGGAGGCCTCTGCGGGCGATGCGCCGGCCAGGCGGCTCCCGCGCGTCTCCGGCTCGACCGACGTTCGCTTCGTCAGCTGCGTCGGCATGGTGGACTCTGCGCTCGACGGCGTGCACGAGGCGGTTGCCGCCAGGCTCGGGGCCGCATTCCCCGGCTGCGATCTTGTGCCGTGGGTTCTTCGCTGGGCGACCCTGGCTCTGGGGCTGGGCAACACGACAGTCTGGGTGTACAAGCGACGCGATCGGTACGCCAAGGCCTGGGATCACGCGGGCGCCATGCTCCTGTTTGAAGAGACGGGCGGAAGGATCACCGACGTGCTGGGGCGACGCATCAACCTGGCCGCCGGCCGAAAGATGAGCGCCAACTTTGGCTTTGTGGCCGCCCCGGACCATCTTCATGCCAAGGTGCTCGAGACAGTCCAGCAGGTCTTGAAGGAGCAGGGCCGCACCGACATGCTCACTGCTTGAGGCGTGACCGATTGATGCAGGAGAGCGTATTGGATGGAAATATCGATAGAGCAAACTCATAGACTATGTACCTGCCGTGTTTATGGACCCTTGGTTATGCCAACAACAGTGACGGCAGCATAACAATTGTACAGATTTCACCGCTTCGTATAAACGCCCGTGCTGACGGCATGATAGCCCTTCTTGCCAACCCTGTCTACCAGCCCGCTCCGCCAGTCCTCGCCGCGGGCCAATCTCTCAATCGACTTGATGAATGTATACTTGGGCTCCCATCCCAGCTCGCGCACGGCCTTGCTAGAGTCGTAGACCCTGTCAACTCTCGTGAGATGCCTCCACCCCTTGCTCCGGAAAACCTCATCAACCGCTGGCGCAAGTTTGCCAAACACCTCTTCGGGACTGCGGTCCAGGGCGGCCAGCGTCTCGGGATCGTTGGAAAATGGCGGCGGCGCGCTGATGATGTACTTCGCCCACTTAATGTCCTTTGCTCTTCCCATGGCGCACAGCGTCGCAGAGACGACATCCTCAATGTCGCACCGTCTGTATGCCAGCTCCAGCACCTTCAAGTTCTCGTCTGCCATGGCGTTGCGCCTGTCTTCGTCGTCGTCCTCCTCTGGGAAGAAGCGGCTGACGCGCAGAACGAGCACGGGCATGTTTGTCTGCCGCTGCAGCAGAGCGCACAAGTCCTCGGCGGCGACCTTGGTCGAGCCGTATATGTTCTTCGGCACAGGCACGACTTGCTCGTCGATCCACGCCGCGGGGGATCCTGGCTTGGGACTCAGCGCGAGCCCAAAGGTGCTTGTTGTGCTGAAGAAGATGAAGCTCTCCAGCTGGGCACCCAGCCTGGCGGCCTCCTCGAGAAGAACCAGCGTCCCCGTGATGTTTGTCTCGATGAATTGCTCCTTGGTGTGGCTTTGTACGTGCGGCTTGTGAAGGGTTGCCGTGTGCAAAACGTGCTTGATGGGGTTGGAGCGCAACATGTCCGAGACGAATGCCCGGTCGTTGACGTCGCCCACGTGGTGAGTCGTTGCGGAGGCGACAATGTCGATGCCCACGGGTTCGAAGCCTAGGGATGGCAGCGTGAGCATGAGGGCTGTGCCGAGGTGCCCTGACGAGCCCGTCACGAGCACATTGTGACAAGGCATTTGCAGCAGGGCCTGGTAGGCTGGCAAGGTCAGCTTCAAAGGCGATGACGACGAGATGTCAAGTGTGCATTCAACAAGGGGGCGCCCAAAGCTCGAGAAGCAGTCGTCTATGTATAAGAGCGTACGATGCTGCTCCAGACTTCACGCACAGCTCCAGTGGGGCAATATGCACGGCGAATGAGTCAACGCCCAGATGCGGCTAACAACCCTGGAGATCCTCATGTCTTGTTTCAATAGGCTGCTGGTGATATATTAAACTTCAACTCTATCCATTTGCTTATTTTATTCTGGACTAGACTGGCCTATCAAAGAGCAAAGGGTCAGAATAACAAACATGAAATACGCCGTCTATCTGCGAGTACAAAAGAAAAGGCTGCCGGTGATGAGCAGAACACAAAATATGGATAAATGGGTATAGCAATCTTTCAAACCACAAGTGACACGTGTTGACTGCGCTAGAGCACTGTTGCGTAGCGACTTTACTGCTTGTTTGCATGACCATTCACCATGGTCTTGTCCGCAACCTGCATTTCCGTCTTCATCTTGCCAAACTGCCACTCGGGCAGAGCAATGCCCGTCTGCTCGTTTACCGTCGTCATCAACGGAGGCAGCATCTGGTACATGTTGCGCACCGCCGTCGTGGCGTCTCCGCTGCCTTCGGCGTTGCTGCCCGTGTTCCAGACGCTAATCTTGGGCTGGAGGCCGCGGATGCCTTCGGCGTTGGCCTTGGCCAGCTCGAGGTAGGTGCCATTCTCGATCATGATGTACTGGAGGAGCCCGGCGGGACCGCCCAGCACGGGCGCGAGCTTGGCGTAGGCTTCCGCCGTGATGGCGATGCCTTGTGCCCTCTTGGTTACTTCGGCGAGTTTGGCTTCGGCCAGCTGCTCGGCAGCGAACCTCTCGGCCTCGGCAGCGAGACGCAAGCTGTAGGCGGTACCGTCGGCCTTGTTCTGCTCCGCCGTCTTGTTGGCTCTCGACTGGGCTTCAAGCTTGTACGCCGCGGCATCTACGGCCTGTTGATTGCTTTCGCGAGAAATGGTGGCCGCGACCACGTCGACGGCGCGCCGACGCTCCAGCTCGGCGGCAGCACGCTTGATCTCGACATCCTTGTTCAAGTCTGCCTCCTTGGACTCGACATCAAGCTTGGCCTTGACACGTTCAAATTCCGTCTCGAAATTGAGCGCGTTTTCCTTCTGCTGGAGCCGGGCTTCTGCCGTGCGGCGTTCAATTTCTTGGTCGTTCTTTTGGATGGCCGTTTGGGCGTGGATCTTGGCGATTGCACGTTCCTGATCACCCTTGATTTGGGCGATGGCACGCTCCTGTTCGCCTCGCTGATGGGCCTCTCCCACGTTTCCTTTGCGCTGGGCGTCTGCCACGTCGATTCTGGCCTGGTTGGTGGCGCCCTCGTGCGCTTTGCGGGCGAGTGACGAGAAGTATTCGGAACCGGGTGCGTCCTTTAACTCTTTGATGCTAATCACCACACATGTTAGCATTGACATGTCTGGGTGAAGGAGCTCATCAGGGGTACTTGCTTGCTATTGTAAATTTTCAACTGCCGCGTGTTAGCTTGCTTCGCGTCAACAATACGTCTGGCGGGGGGGTGCTTACACCAAACTGGTTGAGCTCGCTTTGGATATTGCGGTATACGTCCTTCTTGAACTTTTCCCGGCCGCTAAAAATCTCCTCCATAGTCATGCTCGACACCAACACGCGCGTCTCGCCCTCGATGGTGCCCTTGACAATACTGGCCACATGCTGGTTTGGATCAACCGTCTTGTCGTGAGCGTTTCCTGCCACGAGCTTGGCATGCTTCTTGAGAGATTCATCACTCGTCGCATCCGGTCCAATTGCGTAGACCATTTGGAATTCAAGCGGTAGCTTCTCAATAGTCATTCCCTCGAGGCTCACAATGTATTCTTGCGGCCGCAGGCTGACCCGCACGCACTTCTGGAACGGCATCCGAACACATGATTTGCGGATCTCGACATCCTTGATGCCCAGTCCAGTGAGGGCCAGGTACTCATCGGGGTTGGAGACGACGTAAATCATTGCGAATGGTTCAACAAAGTGTGGCTATTAAAAAGAGCAGTCGAGATGAAGTTGGAGTTGGCCGGTTAGACTCAAACCGTGGCCTGCGGCAGTCGCATTTTTATAGAAACTGTGCATACTGCATTGCATCCCCAGGCTGCTTTCGGCAAACACGACCAGTGCAGAAGTGAGGCGAGCAAGCTATGACCTATGAACTCGCCAAAGTATCATCATAGTTCATGCTTTCTCACTGCCCCGTGATGTGTTGCGGCGCAGCCTAAACTCTTCCAGAAACTTGCCTTTTACAGCCACCGACGGAGCGGAGAGAAATGGCCGTCAAGTACACAGGCCGCGTGACTGCAGGAAATCATCAGAGCTAGCTGTCCAAGCTCTGCTAGTTCCCAATGTGGAGAGCTTCAGAGGATGGAAGACTTTGACACGGCATCCCGGCGCCCGAACTGTGTCACAGCCAAGCAAACACAGGCTTGGGTGAGGCTCAGCCTGAGCTGCGCCGCCTCGGCGGAATTGATCAACCGAGTAACCCTCAGAGAAAAGCATGCCCTTGCTGTTCTGCATTGGTATATATCAATTTAGGCGTGCCCAAATCCCCTGCAAAAATACACACAGACCAGAGGTCGGCGGTCAGGGTTCCCCACCAATATTGCAGGTCTGTAATAGTAAGAGTTGAACACACACTGGGGGCTGTCGCATGCTTGTTCGGCAACATTAAAACATGGCTGAGCTGTTGTCAGGGCCCGCCTTTGTCAACTGGCCTGTGCAATCTCCATTGTGCTCCAAGTCAGCCTCACCAAGCTGGTGCCGCCTATTGGGCCCATCGCTGTAGCTTTACCACTACTGCCCTCTGTTCCACGCCGTCTGCCAAAGTCAAACTGAATGTTGGAGTCGGTGTTCGGGGCTAAATCAGTTGTCAAACATGCCCTTCAACCTTGCCTTGGCATGTCACACAGCCACCACAACTTGGTCCAGCTGGTCGATTGCCCACCGAGCCTCAAGCAGACAAGCAAACACGCAGATGAATGCCTGATCTGCCCTCCTCGTGCCCGAAGCGAATTGTCGACCATGACCCATTGCACAGCCTCCGACGCTCTCTCGCCCTCTCGCTCTCCTCACTCCCGGCATAATCTTTTTTCAGACGTCACTGTGTGCCTTGTATCGCAAACCCAAGGTGGTCATTGCCGAGAGCGTCCGCCCTGGTGCGCTTTGTGCCAGAGTAGTTCGTACTTGTGTTGTGTTGAGGATAGTTTGAACTTGAGCTTACATGGTGTACCACGTGAGGCCTGCCAAAGTCGCGGCGCAACCTCCGTCTATATCTCGCTTCTACTAGCCCAAGGCCAATATCAGTGGTACATTTTGCCAAGAGCAACGACGACAGCAGCCCAATATGGCATCAGAGAATGACCAACCGCCGCCGTATTCTACCGTGTCTCCTTCTTTGGCGCCATATTCATCCCCGAGTGCTCCCCAGCGCCAAGCACGCCAACCGCAATCTTCCTCGTCGCTGTTCTCGGCGCAGCTGGACGGCCTTCGCACCCAGATACTAGAAGAGCAGGCTATCCGGTCGTCCGCCCACGACCAGCAAGATGGCGAGACCTTGGCCCTTGTTGTCACCCATATCCAGGAGCTTATCGCCTCCATCGCGACATACGACCCTCCACCGACACTTGTCGAAGCAACCTTGATCCCAGAAGTGGCCATCAAAAAGGGCTGGGTATTCAGCGACAAGGACGAGAATCGGAATGGTGAGGTGCGGAAACTTGTACCAGTTCCAACCGATGTCAAACGAGACAGTCACGACAAACCCCTGCAACACGGATCGCGTGGGGATTGGAATCATGCGCCTGAAAAGAATGCCTACAACAATGTCAGCCCTCGAGATGACTTGTGGTGGTCCGACGAAGAGATGGCATGCCGATTAGCCAGACATCTCCAGCCAAAGGATGCAACAGGGCAGACCGAGCGTAGCGAGAAGACCAAGCAAACGGGCCGCTGGTCATGGTTGAAGAGAAACCTGGCCGTGACAGAAGCGTATCCCACGTCAGCTCCAAACCCACGGGGTGGTATTAGTATGACGGTGAATGTAGAGCAAGTTTCGTTTCGAAGCGAGACTGAGCTTGGTCTTTTAGAAAGTCAGCTGGGATGGGGACTTGTGGTGCGGGTCAAGATTCCAGAGACACGATAGATGGGTATCTATTTCGAATCTTCTCGCAGATGCCATGATTCGAAGAGGCGTTATGATTACATGAGGTTTGGAGGAGTATAGGCAATACAAACCATTTCATAGTCAAAGCATTTAATTTGATGGGTGCCGGTTGCGGGCCTTTCTCGTCCGGGGGCCAGCTGTCGGCCGGCTGGTGCCAAGAGTTTGCAGTGACAGCAAGCAACATGCGTCTTGACTGTGAAAACTCAAGCACCCTCAGCTCTGCAATGGTCCCCGACATGTTGTGCCATAATCTACGAGCGAGCATACACGAGGTCGACTCTTCACCCTGCGCTAACCCAATACCAACTCATTCTATTTATATTTATAGGCACTTTGTCCACGGCTTGTCTAACCATCGATAACTTTAATCACCACCTTGCCGAAATGCCTCCCATCGGCCAAGTATCCCATGGCCTCCTTGGCTTCTTCAAAGGCGAATACCTTGCTCACCACGGGCCGAATCTGCTTCTCCTTGTAAAAGCCCAGCATCTCCTCAAACCGGTCCCTGCCGCCATTGATGATGCCGCGAAGGGTCACGTTGCGCCTCAGGGCCAGCACATTGACGTTCCACCGGTGAAGCTGTGGCGTCTTGCCGCCCTCGTCGGGATCTTCATCCGACTTTCCAGAGAGATAGCCAATGCAGTTGATGACGCCGCCAAACGAAACGCTGTCAAAGCTCTTTCGAATGGTGCGTGTGCCGCCCGTCTCGAATATCACGTCGGCGCCGCGCCCGTCGGTGGCCTTGAGCACCAGCTCCTGCCACTCCCAGTACGTCTTGTAGTTGATGCCATGGTCGGCCTTGAGCTCCTTCTTGGCGCGCTCGAGCTTCTCGTCGGACGAGGACGTGACGATGGTCTTGTACCCGGCGGCATGGGCGGCCTGCAGCCCTGCAACAGCCACGCCTCCCGTCCCCTGGAGGAGCACGTACTTGGACCCCAGGCTCTTGTCGGTGCCAATGTGCTGTCCGATTGGGCGCATCCAGTTGAGACTCGTCCACGAGGTTACGCCCGCAATGGGCAGACAGCTTGCTTCCTCGTTGGAGAGGTAGTCTGGTACTTGGACGAGGGACGCCGCCGGAAAGACGCGGTACTCTGTCAGAACGCCTGGCAGTGGGAGTCCTAGACCGCTCGCCATGTCTTCTTCCTTGACGGGGCCAGCGAGGTGCGTTTGGAGGAAGATGGATGCCACTCGGGCGCCCTTGTTGAGAAGCTTGGACTTGGTTTCAATTACTGTGCCGCACATGTCGGAACATGGCACAAGCCGCTCCTTCAGCTGCGTTGTTAAGTGGTTATACTCGCCGCTGCAGACTGGAAACGGTCAGCATTGTATCCTTGATACGCAAAAACCAAGCCCCTGGTGTGAGTTTTGGCGTGCCTTCATTGTCGCGATAGTTCAAGCTCACGGCATAAATCTTGACCAGGACCTCGCCATCCTGGGGGCTCGGCACATCCACCTCTTCCAATTGCAGCTTGTCAACTCCATCCAATCCCGTGGTCCACTGCTTCATCTTTTTCGGTGCCGCCATGACGATTGGTTGCTGACTTGATAAAGTGCCTCCCAAGAATCCGGGAAGAAGCGATGAGATCGGCATCGGATCCTGACGGAAAAGCGGATGTCGATTGATGTTTCCACAAATACGTCACCGGGGCGGGGCAATTCAGTTCAACCGCGCTTCGAGTTGAAGGTTTGGAAGGGATCAAGGTGGTTAGGACTTGGGATTTGCCATGGGAAAACGAGAGAAATGCCAACGTCTTCAAGGCCGTGTTGGACAATGACGCATCGGAAAGGAACGCAATGCATCAAGTGTGCTTTAAACTTGAAACGTGTTTCACAAATTGGCCTTGGCAAGTGCGGGCGGCTGTTCCCGAGCGGTCACGGGACCTTTGACTCGGGAAAAATGTCAAGCGCCATCTTGATATTAGTTTTGGTTTCATGATACGCGAGACGAGTCAGTAAACCTACCAGCTAGCGACATGCACAACCTCATCCCGGCCCCTTGTATGCGTCAAGTAAAACACTTTGCCCGTGACTTCCGTCGCCTGCTAAGTTAGATATGGCGAACGCAGACAAGGCGAAAGTATGGTCATGTACGTCTTGAAGCGTGGCTCTCATGGCATGCCTCCATGTTTAATTATAACACTGGATTTGTCAGACAAGAATGTCCATACTGTGTCATATTGCTCCAGACAGAATGGAGGGCTGCTCTATTCTGGAGAGAGACTGGCGCAACCTGTCTCGTCAAAGCAACTGCTCCTGTAGAAATTTATCAGTGGCCCGGTTTCCTTCTGCAGCGCTGCTGCCCTCGATGGCTGGATCAAACGAGGCAAAGCCGTGTGCTGCCCTACTGACACAAACAATCGAGTGAGCGTCGACGATGCGTTGCAGCTGCACATCTTGGGAGCATTCGTTTCCCAGCACCCAGCCGCCGCCGTGCATGTACATGAAGACGGCGCGAGGGGCGTCTCCGTTGCTGGGCTTGAAGACGCGGCAGGGGACGTTGCGGGAAGCATGGCGTGAGGGAATTTCAAAGTTGACGGCGCTGTTTTGCACTCGGCTAGCAATTTGCGATATTGCTCTACCCCGACTTGATACCACTTTACATGTGCCGCGGTTAAGGCTGAGAGTTTGGCGTTGAACAGCCGGGTCGAATACGCTGAGGTCGATGGCGAATGACATTTGGGAACAATTTATGAGACACTTGGCAATCTTCTGTTTGCTTCTTAGACAAATGGGGATACTGAAGAGAGGGGCCATTCAATATATAACCATGGCCCACGTCAGCACGGGACGAATGCATCACGCAATGCCGTCAGCACAGACTAATGCTGTTTCCCCTCAGGTGTGAGTTGTGCTGATTCGGACAACTCGGTCTGATTCCGGACACAATTTCCTTGGAGTTGGAGCTGGGAGCTGACTTATACCATGTATCAAATCCATTTACCGCTACACAAAGGAAACGTCTACTAGATATGTTTGATTCTTTCATGTTCCCGGCGC
Source organism: Keithomyces neogunnii (assembly GCA_020975405.1). Lineage (NCBI taxonomy): Eukaryota > Fungi > Ascomycota > Sordariomycetes > Hypocreales > Clavicipitaceae > Keithomyces > Keithomyces neogunnii. Next base: position 5,963,293 of record JAIOWQ010000001.1, on the reverse strand, counting down.
ATTGGTCCTCTACTGCCGGAGCAGAGAAATAAAAGTCGACCTGGGTCATCGTACCTAATTCTCACCCAGTTGCCACAGGATTCAAGTATCTGTGCAAAAGGAGGCTTTCTTGTACTCTGCTTGGACCTCGGGTCAAACGGCCACGTTTTCCACTCGCACAAATTAAGCGGTGAAAGACGGCTGATTCCAAGTACTCTCGATCCAGGGGACCAATTGATTCTGTACAAAGGACTTCGTACTCATAGCGCGGCTTGCCAGCCAAGAATTATTTGCGCAAAGCCATGCGCGAGGCGAGGCATTACACGAATGTCTGAATCAGGCGTCCCTATGCTCAGGCCACAGATCCTCTCTTGGAATGCGTGCCTAGCTAGTCAGCTCGTTCTGGTATAGTTTCCCTCGAAATACTGCCCTCGGATCCCCTGTCCATGTCTGTCTCGTTCAGTCAAGCTCGGGCGTCGGCTGCGATGTCTGAAGCACGATGTAACCTTCGAGGGGCAGAACCGCAGGTATTTCATTGCTTCTTGACATCTTATTTTTTTTCTCATGCCGTCCAATATACTTGTACTTGGCATGGATTTGAATCTGGTGTCTTGCGTTGACATGTTTGAATATAAAGCAAATAGAGCATATGGTCGGTCAAACAAAGTCACGAAATTGGACAACCCCAGACACCACACACTTGCTCTGGCTGTCATTGTCATTGGACACTTGGAGAGATTGGCAGGAAATTCTCGCTTAAAGACTACGTCCCGTATGCAATCCAAACTCCGAGGGTCTAGAATCAGGTAGCTACACCTGCGGATATGATTACGTATCGTCTGGGCTTCACAGGCATAGCAAAGCATGACGGATGATCGACACTGTTTTATTGCATCACTCAAAGGACAATTCATACACCACACACGCTTCCGCTGCTGTCCCATCGCTTTCCTGCTTGAGGTCGAAACATGTTCAACTACAGGCGCACCTTTTTGCTTTTCCAAGAGAACCGTCATACATGTATAAGTCTGCTTCGCTCCGTGTTCCACCGAGAGGAATAAAACAACAGGAAGCTCATACCCTTTCGTATCAGATCCACCGTCGCGGCAAAATAGTCCATACCACAAGGCAGTTTCGGATGAATAAACCCAATATCCAACAAACAATGCAGCCTCCAACGCCACCATGCACTCAGCCAGTGTACTTTTTGAGTCTGTGGGTGCACAAGACCTGCAGCCCAAGAGACACTTGCCTCTTTTCTTCTTCTATCGGCAACATGCAAGAATGAGCCAACTTGGAGCTTTGTAATGATTAGTGACGAGAAGAACCACTTGGCCGAGTCGTAAAAGGGAGAAAACAGTAAAAGACCAGTGACAGGAAAGATTAAACAGTGTTTAACAAAAATGCAGCAGCGCAAAAACCGATTTTTTTCTCGTCATTTTCTTCGCATCATGTCAAATTCCATCACTAATTCTTAACAAATGATACTTTCATCCACTTCATGCCAAACGCATCATCCGCACGCAATCACCCTCACACTCGAACCGCCTCATGCCGAAACGTGAAAGAGATCCATATAAAGTCGTCTCAGTCATCGTCGCCATGCTCATATTTGGACGCCAGACAGGGTATTATGGTTGGTATAATATGCTCGTGCTCATTGCCGATGCAACTCCCTCCGCGGCTGGCGCGCCGAGCAGCGTTCGCGAGGAGAGGTCGGGGCGGCTGTCTAGACGTGAAAGTCGTTAAAACGTCGTAATCGTCAAGAATGGTTTTTTAGGGTTAATTTCATAGATCTTATCGGCAAAAGGTACAAGGGACAAGCTTCAAGGGGCGTCTTGGAGCCAAGTCGTCATCTCTCGTAATGGTCGCCCATGGTGCTGAGTAATGCTGTATCCAGGTCCGTATCCCATACTCTCATCGAAGCCTTCGCATCATCAGCGCCGATAGATGAAGTGGCTATTACCACACTGCGTCTGTCGACATTCATCAAAAAACATGGTTGTGACTATAAATAGCTGAGGTTGGGAATTTTTTTTTCCAAAAAGTTCGCAATAACAACTTCGCGTGAAGCGTCCGAAAAAGAAAAAAAAAGAAATATTAGTATTACAAGACTATCGTAGCTTGAGAAGCCCGTAAACCGGCTGAGCTTCTCCACATGGCTTCGTATCGATGATTCGTAGAAAAGGCGTAGACATCTCGAAGCGCTCGTCTTAATGATACCTGGAGCCCCCAGCCGCACTGGTGGCAACACGGGCACCATTTTCTGATGAATCTAGGTGCGAAAAGTTAGTCCCGACCCGAAATCTACTGACAACTGGACTCCAAAAGAACAACAACGTACCACTTCCTCTTTGCATGTGTCCATTGGATCGACCACGGCCGCCAAAGCCGCCAGCTGACTCCCACTCAGGTCCTCGGGGTTGTCTCTCAGGTGCACCTTTGTTGTTGCTATTTGCGCCAGGCCGCTGGCTACCGATGGCGCCGGGTGCGTTTCTTCCTTGCGATTGCATCGGGTTGGTGTCATAGGGGCTCAGTGTCAGTCCGCTCAGCCCACTGATGAGGCCGTCGCCTTTCGGCCCAGGAGTGCCGGGGTTGCCAGGGTGGCCGGGGTTGGGCTGGTATTCAGCAAAACGGGCGCTCGCTCCTGAGCTCATGTTGCTCATACCTCCACCAGGGGCAAGATAACTCGAGGAAGCCTGGGATGGGCTAGGCGTGAACGAACGAAGATCGGCAAAGCTCTTGGCCGCTCGCAAGTTGTTGGGAAGACTGCTGCCATCAGGACTTCCGGGAAGCTCCAACGTAGGGCCTTGACGGCCCATGACATGAGAGTAATTGTTGCCTGCGACTCGAGACTCTCTATCTGCCGCAAAATCAAAGGTTGCTGCCCTGCTCAGGCCACGTTTATGCACATCAAGGTTGTTTGCGGGAATATTCTGTATGTTGGCAGTAGGGGATGGCTGTTGTCGTTTCAAAACCGTGATCTGGCGTGAATCAGCCTCACCGATGGACTGGTGTTCCAGACCCATGTGGTGTGCCAAGATATGGATGGATCGTCGATGCTCCGGGCTGATGCCTGGGGAAAACACCAAGATCTCGCGACTATCGTCTCGCTTAAACATGACCAGTTCCGTATAGAATTCGAGAGTCTGTGGATCGTTCAAATCGACGTCGCCTGCAGGCCGTTTCAGTTAGCAAGGGCCGGACGTATTGGCAATCAAGACTCCTTGATACGGGGGCAAAATGTCATACCCAGGTGAGAAGATGGCGTTCGCTGTTGTGCTTGTGCCAAGCCACCCAAAGACTGAATGGAACTCTGCTGATGAAGGATAGGAGCACGATGTTGCTCCTCGAGTTGGCCACGTCTCTCGCGCTTCTCTCGTTCAATACGCTCGCGCTCGGCTTCTGGGAGCATCTTCTTGTACTCAACTCGAAGCTTTCGTCCGTGAACGTCCATGCCATTCATGGCTTCAATAACCACTCTGGTGTCCTCGGCAGATTGGAAGTTAGCAAAGGCCAGTCCACGAAATACCCCGTTGTCGAAGTGGTAGTTGAAGGCATATGGTTGAGGCAGATTCATATCAAGCATGATGGAGGCCAGCGTTTCTTTGCGAACAGCAAAGGGAATATTCTTTATGACGATCGCGGTGGGAATGAGCTGATCGCCATCGGAAGCGGTTGAGCGGAGATCTGGTGATGTATGAGACTGGCCATGGTCGACCCGAAGTCCACCATTGGATAGTTGCCCTCCGTTGAGGCCGCTTGGGAATGGCGGGAGCCCACTGTTGGGCATGCCCATGCCGCCTTGATCGGTCCAATTCTGTACACATCGATGTCAGTATACGAGGCATGCTTGCTGAGAAGGAGTCTAAAAAAGAAATCATGCCCGCACGTACTTGGGGCAACGCAGCTCGGCGGTTAACGCTACGTTGACGGTTCGTTCCGTTCATGGCGCCATTTACAGTGGCGACACCGGCCGTGTTGTAGTTCCACGATTGTCCATTGTCCAACATGTAGGTACCAGGCATTCCGCCAGGGCCGGGCATGTTGTCCATGCCTCTGGGGTTGTACCCACTGTTCATTCTATCGGAAGGGTACAAAGCTGATGAGCCAAGCGGGACGTCAAACGGCGGGCGCTGTGACTGCCGAGGCAAAGTCAGGCCAGAAGCAAAGCCAGCGGCATAGTTTTGTCGCGACGAGTTCGGTGATCGACTGGTCGGAGCTGTGTAATCGAGGTAGCCCATGTCGTGAGGTTGTTGGCTCATTGTGGGAAAATTTGCGCCTAGGGCGGTGGGCAATTGCTGTTCACACAGCAGGTGGATCCGATCCGTTCTTTCAGCCTGGGATGCTGGAGGTCGAGGAAAAATATGCCCGCTCGGCGATTCCAAAGCCTGAATCTGCGAAAGTTGACTCGGGAGACGGTTAATCAGGCAGGATTGGTTATCATCCAGACCTAGTGATTACCGCGGTCAGGTTGACTGAGAAGATTATGTACACGGTCGGGAATGCGGCGTGGGAAAGCGTGAGTCGTAACAGCGTCAGTCTGCCTTCGGGCCAGTCATGCAGCCCCTTTTTGGAGGAAAAAGATACGACCAGTGCAAATCTTCGGTCTGTAGTGAATCACAAACGTTGGGGCGAAGGACTCGATCGTGAGACAGAACACAGCGCGACTGAGGGACAAACTCGAGTTTCCGAGGAGCGGGCGGTGGAGTTTTAGGGTCAGTCTCTTCTATGCACACCAGCCACAGCAGAGGGACAAGTGGACAACAAGCCTCTGGTCAAACTTGGCCGGACGCGGGCGATATTTCAGCCAGCGACGTCGACACGATTGAAGACGGTCAGGAGTGGTAGGGAAAAACCTCGCAGTGACGCAATGCAGGTGGCTCTGGGCACCCAGACTAGGGACGCAGGACCAACGCTCAAGCAGTTGCAGTTGTTTTCAAGCAAGGTGAGTGGCGGCTTAACAGTTGAGCTTGGCCACAGTGGTCGGGAGAGGCTGCCAATGGCCGTTCGACGTTCAGGCAGAGGGAGGCTCAGGGTGATACGACTGTCCGATCACGACTCGCGGTCATGGGCCAGAGCAGCACACGGGACAGGAGGGGAACAAAAGAATGCTCTGCGAGGCGAAGGCACGGAGACTGCGAGAAGAATAAGGCCTCGGAGGACGCCAGTAGGAGGAGAGAAGAAAGGGGAAAGCGAGCTGCTCAAGCTGTTTCCTCAAGGGGAGGTTTGAGTGGGGGGGACAAAACTGTCGTGGTGGTAAATAAAAAAAAAATACACACAGCCTGGATGGGGATATTTGGCGTAGACACGGACACTGGAACTTGGGGCACCACAACCAGGGCCAGGTTAGACTCGTGAACTCGGCGGGGGGGGCGGAACTGGGCCGGTGCCCCCAGATGTCAACTGGCCCTCTGCCTCAAGTTGCTGGCGGGCACTGCGTGCCTCCGAATATTGCTCGGTCATACAAGACCACCGTCTTGTCGTCTGATACCCAGTGCGCCTGCCTAGGCCCTTACCTTGGTAGGTAGCTGCCCGCCGCGCCGCTGGAGATCCACCTGCAGGATTTTTGCCTGCCCTGCGAATCCACTTCCAGCCTGCCAACCCGGCAACCTGCCCACCTGTCAATGGGGGAGCCCCATTAGCTGAAGTCGGGAAGGAGCAGGAGAGTGAAATACACCACATGAGCAAGACACCTCCAATCGAGGGCTGCAATCTACGTCTTCCACAGGCTATCTTCAGCGCCGTTCACCTCAGCCTCCACGGTTGACTAGTTTTAATGTCGAGCAGGACACAGTGCATACTTTATCTGATACAAGCCCAAGTGTTGTGGGACCACAGCCAAACTGACCAGACTGCTTGGGGACGGACCAATAAGGCCTTGTAGGTACCTCGCCACCCATCTTCTCGCAGGCAGGTACGCCAACTGGAACCTCCGGCCTGCAGGTGATAAACGATATGCGAGCAAAGGAGACGTCTGTGGCCACCCCTACAACCAGGAGAAGGGCCATTCGGGTGCTGAGGAACTGCTCAAGTGCTCAAGCGTTCCAGCTAGCCGCTCTGTTGCTTGTCTTTTCAGCTGGTCCTGGCTCTCGCATGGGAGGAATAAAGGGGAAATCTACGGTGTGAATACTGTGCGCACGCACTCTGCCCCGCTAACCCTTGGCCAGACAACAGTTTCCTTGCAAACTCGTCCAGTATCGCATCTACCTCTTGACTCTTGAGCAGCCCGATTCGATATTCCCGAGTTCTGTCTGCTGGAACAACAATGGCTGGCGTCTTCTCTCTTGCTCCTCTGCTCGCGGAAGTAGCCAATCACCCCTCGTCGTTCTCAACTTCAGGCCCAGCTCTGTGGCGCTGGCAGAACACACGTCTTCTTCCGAGGCGTGAATCCTGAATCGGGGCGTTCCAATAGCAAAAGCCCATTCATGTACAGCACATCGCGGGAGCCATGAACTCGTCTCGTGTCTCGAGCCATCCGAGTCTGGCGCCGACCGACGGGCTCTGCCGTTGTCCAAAGCACCGCAGGCACTAGTCAACCCCAGGCTCTTCCTGGTGAACCGCTAGTATCCAACCAGACAGTTTATTAGACAAGTCTCACACAGTCACACATATGGGATATGGGCCGCGTCTGCTTTTCTTTTGGCCCACTTGTCAGTAGCTTGGTTGCGACTTTACCAGTTTCGCCACGATGAGGAGCCAAGCAATTTATTTGACAGGCAGCCGAGCCTCCAGGAAGAGTACCGAGTACACACATACGGGGTATCGATTCGCAAAATGCTCGTCGTAGGAGCCTTGAGGCGCGAGTGGTGTGTGTGAGACCCTGTATCCAATTCCACCTGGTGGCTGTTGGATAGCGTCACTCTTGGCACGGCTCTTGTTTACCGCACCCTGGTGGTTGGCACCGAACGACTTCACAAATGCACACTATGCAAGTTTTTGATGGACACACACAAGGGATAACGGCTCCCCAAATGGCGACTGCGAGTCAAATTTAGTCCATGCAATGCGTCTGCCTGGTACCTTTCGAGCCTCGAGAACCTCTGGGGTCTCTGACCTATCCATCAGTGGCTCTTGCTGCTAGTGTTTAGGTTCGAAGACTAAATTGATAACCCCGCCCCTGACTGCGGCCCAAGGTACATGCTTGAGTTTGCATTCCATTGCCGACGTTGTATGCTTGCATTAACCTACGTTGTTCGTCTCAATTTATCCCTGGCCCATTCAACTTACTGCAAACCCTTGCGCAGCACAATCCCGAGAAGCTCGAGAACGACTACTGCCAAGAGTACTTGGCAAGGCTGCGAGAGGCAAGAAGCCTGCCTGGTCTGATTAGTCTGGCCTTTGTTCGTCTGGGCCTACCGTACTCTGTCGATTGTTCTTGCAGGTATACTCGCAAGATGCAGCAGGCTAACCGCTAGACACTGTAAGTGAGCCGTGAGCTGTGTTTCCTGGATGCTGCTTTGCACGCGGAAAATCGGAATCCATTTTTGGCTACTTAACTTAACTCTAACTGCCGAGTCTGTGGCTTTGAACAAATCTCGTTTGACTCCGCCACCCTGGACCGTCTCGAGTGTTTGTATCACCTTCTAGCGCAGAAACGCGCATCACCATAAGGCGTGGCTTCAGGGCTTCGAATGAGCACCTTGCACGGGTTTGTCCGCCTGTCTACGTCTACGTTTCTTGAGTTGAGCTGCCAGAGGTGTGCAGTATCATGGTAACATTACCGCATATGGTGCGGGGCATCGTGTTCCACTGCCTTTGAGATACTCGTGCGTCGGACCTGTCTTTCCCAGAACTTCGGCTTATTTCACGATTGGGGGGTGCGAGTCTAGTGCCAAACCGACAGCGAATTACATCGGCCCCCCTGCGCAGTGCCACCGCACGTACATACGATATCTCTCCCTTTTGGTTAAACCCCAAAGAGGTTCAATGAACACTCCGTACTCCGTACAGAGGAGCAAGGGGAGCATAGAGTACTTAGATGCGTATGTACTGTGTACATGGCTCAGACGACAACCGTGCCACATGCCCGCATCACAGTGGGGTGTGTGTTATCTCCACCAGACGGTTCTTCTACTGATATTACCTACCTCTGGACATCTTGGAGCGCTCAACTCTTTGGTCCCAGGAGGTTAGCATTAGGTCTCTGGCTTCGCGGCTCCTGCATCATTGGCTTTCTGCTTTCCAAGCAAGCCTCTCCCGTCCCATACTCCGCTATCATTCCCGCGGCCAGCGTCATTCGATTTCAAGCTGATAGGGTCTTGGACAATCAGCTGCGTATGACCAGGGGTGCGCTGACTGGGACTCACCAATTTGGGGGAATCCTGGTACGCACGCCCAAGTCCCGAACTCTCGGTTGGCGGTATTATCCTTCTGGGCCTTGCGAACCATAACAACTATGCAAAATTAGACAACAAGTTGTGCAACACCTAGTGCCGCTACGCTGTGACTCGTTTGGTCATTATTCTGCCGTCTAGGGAGTACGCCAGCGGACAACAGCAAGGTGTGCTATCTGCCACCTGTTGCTGAGCATATCCCAACGAATCGGGCCACTTGCTCACTGCCAGTCAGTGTCCTGGGCAGGGGTTGCCTGTGGTCCCGGGGTGCGCTAAAGTGCCATTAATAACATCGGGACCCCTTTATTTGGCCATGGAGTAGGCGAGTCCCTACCCAAAGTTTAACCAATGCAGCTTGTGAAGTCAGTCACCTTGTGCTCCGGAGTCCGTACTCACGGTTCACATGGTTGCCAAGGACGGAACAAGGACAGTAAGAGAGCTAAAGGGTCAATCCAGGTTCGTAAATACGCCGTGCGCAGGTAATACAGCTTATGCATGTGCGACGACCAAGCTCGTAATTGGCCGCTGCTACGGGACCCAATGAACTAATAGCTCTGAGCCTTTGGTCATCTGTTGCGATATCACCAGACCTCGCGGCTGCGCCTGTTCACACCATCATCCTCGTCACAAGGCGACGCCGCTGTGCGGCACACTGCAACAAGAAAAGAGGGCTTGTGTTGACATTTTAAGCGACCAAGGTTCGTCTGTCGGTTGGTAGGCGACTTGAATGCTGTACACCCATCGCGGCCTAATCAAGTGAAGCCGAAAAAAGCAATCAGCCTCGTTTAATTCTCCGGAAGCGAATGCCATTGTACAATCCAGGAACTCAACCACCATCGGCGCAGACTGGATATCAACATGGCTGTTCATGGCAGCTCCCATAATATCATGGCCATCTGCCAAGAAGAGAATGCCTGTCAGGGTAATATTTGTGGTCGCAGGGGCATTCTCTCTGTAGGTCGATGGATGTCATCAGCAGCAACTTCCCTTTTGCTTAACAAGGGCGCGACAGGCAGTTGGCGGTACTGCACCTTGTATACATATGTAGTTGCTTGAGATTGACCGACGACTGGTTACTATTCAACTCTGTACTTGGGCATCAAACAAAGGGCGGCACTGGACAACAGCACAATGCGCAGGCACTGATGGAGCGTCTGTTTACTTCCATCTTCACCCTACGCTCCACCGCTCTTCCTTGGGGCTAGCGCCATAAACTAAGCCCGTCGAAGCGCCTGGCTCACTTCAAGTTCGACTGCAGGCCATACCTAGCCATCTACGCTTCATTCCGTCACAAGACCAGGAGTGTTGAGTCTAATTGTTGCGCATGCGCGGCTCACATCGTGCGGGCCTTTGGAGGAACCAGGCGGTCATGTCCGCATGCACAAAAGTCATGTCGCAGCTGCAGCTGCATCATGCAAGTTCATACATTATGTATGTCGCGCATGGTGCTTGAACCTATGTATGTACCTTGCGATCGGAGCACGGCCATCAGTTAATTACTAGCTATGCGATCCTTCAGATCACGTTCCCCTAAGCCCGCACACAACCGCCGGCCTCCTTGTCACACATGGCGTGTTCGAGAACATCCGGATGGAACAGCTCGGTGGAGCTGCTGTCAGTCGGCGCATGTACTCGGTATTACCGAGCAACGAATAGCCAATTGCCGTGTTACAAAAAGCAAAAGGTTTGTCTCTTTGTTCCCCCTTTGATAGGGTGACTAACCTGGGGTTTCACACAAGGCGTCTTGCATCAATTACAGTCCAAGCAGGGCACAATACTGCCTGGTTTTGGGGGCGTGCTCTGTCTTGGTCTAGCCGCATGCAAGAAACGTTGGCACGTATGTACGGAGTATGTTCAAGTAGATTCAGATTTGGAGGCGCACTGCTGTGCGAGGAAACGGCCAAGAACAACCATTCATCCATGTGCATACTCGTATGCCGAGGCGAACCTTGCGGATCCAAGAACAAGGGTGAATGAAGACTGCAGGACCAGCCATGGGCTACGCTCCCCAGGCTGCGGCCTCGGGTCGGAGATGACATCTCATCTACCCGTGATGAGCCACTGAATCAGCTACAGGTCATATTTTTCTCAATGACCAAGTACACGCTCGTACAGCAACATTGGAAACCTCCGTAGTTGAAAGATGGCACAATCCATTAGTCCCAGGACTTGCGTCTCTCGGCCGCAAAACCCTGTCTGGACCGCTACCTTTCTTTTTTGTGTATGTCGCCATATTTGATCAAATTGCTGGCTAGAACCCCTTTCTCGTCCCTCTAGTTCGAGGTGTGACCAGGTTCCATCGGCCCAAGGTTGTGGAATTGACAGACCGACCCTTACCGTGTGCCGAATCACCTCGAAAGACTGCAAGGGACAGTTTCTACTCTTACTTTAAGTGTTTGTGATTTTAACCTCTGTCACGCGGGTCGCATCACTGTAGTCGGGAGAGCTGGTCTGTTGTGCACGCTTTTCATTGTACAGAGATTTTGCAAAAACGGCCTCAAATCCGCCCTCGGTGGCAACCAGTGCTCGATACATGGCGCAACAAATCATTCAAACTCATGCAGCACTCAACTTGAACCAAATAAATCACACCCAGTAGCCCCAACAAAGTCTTGGTCCTCCATAACGCCGCGGTAAAGGAAGGGTATAGGGTAGTTCTAAACTCCAAAGCCGCCAAAGAGAAACAGCGAAAAAAAAAGAACAAAAGAAATAATAATAAAACAACCCACACGCGCCAATACACATAGACATGTACACCACCACTTTACGGAGATGTGCTCAGTTGCCTGATTGTTTGTGGACTCATGTTCCTGAGTCGGGCTCGAGGGCGGTTGTCCATGTGCTCTTGGCGGGAGAATGGCATGCTAACATGCAAAGACAAGCAGGTCCCGCCGTCGATGCTGACACTCAGTACCATGTGCACCACGGAGCCATCATCGTCGTCGGTCGCCCCTGGCACGTATGCATCTTCCACAGCAACCTTGATCTTCTTCTTCAGAGTCTTGTCGAGCCTGCGCACGTTTGAGTCGGCCAACTGAATGTCAAAGTTCCTGGAGTACTGGGTGTCTCTGTCCGGCGCCCTGTAGAAATTGTCCAGGATGAGATCGACGTCGCTCTCCGAGGATCGTGGGACCGGGTTATATTCTGAAAATGGCATGGTGTGCAGCCAGTTGAACGGTATCAAACTCGACGGGACCAGCTCCTCGAACCTCGTTGGAACCTTGACAGGACATGCCGTGCTGGAGTGTCTGCGCGGTGCCTCGGGGTCGTACGGCGGGACGGCTGTCCGCATGGGCAGTGCAAACTGCGGGCCGCCGTAGCCCGTGAAGTACGTCTCGTTTGGAAACGCGCCGGGGTGGTTGGCAAAGTGTCTACCCGCCTCCTTGAGCAGCCAGAAGGCTGATGGCAGGACAGTCGCCGGGTTGGTCCGGCTGCAGAACTGCTTCGTCATGACGTCGTGGCACCGTAGCCCGAGCTCGTTTGCCACCATGACGCGAATAATTCGCCGCACCGCCATCAGCCTGCTTCTTGCGGTGCCGCAGCCATCGGGAACCCAGTCCTTCATGAAGAGCGAGCTGACGGGCTTGGGGTCGCTGGACAGGTCGATCCCGGAGTCGGCCGGGTTGCAAATTTCATCATTGATTTCCTCGCAGCCGTCGTCCAGATGCGTCATCTGCCGGCCGACCTGGTTTCGGAGCACGTCCATCAGCCATACGGCGCAGAGCAGGCCCGAGTCCTGGGGGTTGCTCTGGCTCGTGACCTTGGGCACGAAGTAGGAGAAATGGTACGGCTGTCCTATCCCGTTCAGGAACGTCACCCATAGGTGCCGAGCCGCCTTGACTCTGGCATTCTTCATTTCCTCGTCTCCGCAGTCGAAGATGAACAACTGGCCCTCGCTGCGGTCGAATATCGTCACGCCCCACTGCGAAGAGCCGTATAGAATGGGCACGATGACCCATCGCCTCGTCCACAGCCTCTCCTTGACAAATTCGCCGCCCCAGTCTTCAATGTCCGCCCCGAAGTAGCCGACGGTCCATTTCCTGTCCCAGATGGTATTCCACACCTCCTCGAATACCTGTGCATCCTGATTCGGCTCCGACGGATTTGCCGTGGGAGACGCACGCCTCACCCTCCACGGCGCAAAGGTCGTTGTTGTGTCGTATATTCCATATGTGACGATGCGAATCATGGCCATCATCTCGGCCTGGTCCACCCCCTTGTCATTCTGCAAGGTTCGGTGGAAAAAGTTGTGAGTGACGGCGAGGTGCTCAAACCAATGGCATCCCTGATATGTGGCCTGGTTTCCGGCATAGGGCCGCATTACGGGCAGCTGAGGATAAACAGCTTGGATGGCTCTGCGCAGCTCTTCGACTTCCTCACGGCTTTGCCAGCGAATGTTCAAGTTGACGCAAGGCTGGTGCTGGCTTTGCTTTGCCCTTGCCGGTGTAGGCCAGTCCACCCGCGGCAGAAACTGCGGCTGCTGTTCGTGGTCCCGGAGCTCTCCGGCAAGACGTGCTTGGCCTTGGGCTTCCCTTGTGTCCACCCCTCCTCCTTGGACCCTCACTTCATCCGGAAGCACAAAACTTCCTTTTGTGAGGATGACCCTGCCCAGAGTACCCATGACAGCGACGGAAACTGAAGTAGAAAGATGCTGTTCTTGATGATGTGTTGAGATTGTTCAGCGGCACGAAGATTGAATATGGAAATCCGAACAGAACCAGAACCGCGTCTGCCGGGAAACAAGACATGTATATAATCATCCATGACGACAATGATGAGGTGGGTGTTCTTGGTGTATATGCTTTGTTGTTTGTCTGAAGTGATTCAGTCCACGGGTGGCATAAACCGGCCGTTGATGTGAAGACCAAGTTCATCAAGTCGAAGAGTGAACTGAGGCAGCTTGCAAGCCGGAACAAAGATGCCTGTTTACATTGAGCTCAGAAAGATACAAAGCGCGAGGACAAAGCGGGCTTGCAGAAAGCATTGGGCTTGGCTGCCGCCGCCTCGGGTGAAAGGCTGCTGGAGATTGAACATGCATCAGGGCTGCCGCTGCCGAGATGTAGAATGGAGAAGAGGTAAAAAGAGATGAAGAGGGCAAAAAGAGAAGAAAAGAAGACGACTCGCGGGTCGTACATGTCGATGCTCCGTGTTGATGTTTCTTGGCTGTTGGCACAGCGTCCTTTGAGGCTTTGACGCAACATTGAAGGCATGCGCAGGCTCTGGCGGGTGAGCTCGACGATGGCCACAGACATGGCTCAGCGGTCCAAGTGGCGTAACATATCTCGCTTGGCAATTTGCACGTGTACCCGTCGTGCTGGTGAGCTGTCGGAGGCACATGCAAACATTGGGCATTGGCGTGTGGTTGTTTGGAGTTGTCTGAAGGTGCGATTTCTGTAGAGGTACCAGGCACTCAAGGCCGCTATAGAAGCGTCGCCGGTACCCAAGGACTTTCAATGTTGGCACATTTTAGTGCCACAGGCCCTGGCCCCCTGCTGTGGCTCGGCTCCGACAGCCACAGCACGGGACAATCCAGGGTCCGAACCGCTCGGGACCAGCATCTGGCCTCGATGGTGAGATCTGGGGCAACCATCAACGACCATCTGGCAGCTGATGGCTTCGGACCATGTTGTTCAAGACGCAGACACCTGGTGATGCAGCATCTGCAAGCCCTTGGTCGGAGCAACTGCGGCAAGATTCGAAACCGCCCAGGCCGGAGCAAATACACAAAGGCAATGACATGGTTCGCACGACAGCCTGTCTTGCGCGCTCGGCATGTTCCATGATGCTCCATGGTTCAACAAAGCGTCGCTCTAAGGATTACTGAATGAGCAGCCTTTACGACACCCGACAGCCGAAACCCAGGAACCCAGAATTCACAGCCAAGGACACCACCGTTTAGCAAAGATCGAGCCATCTGCCGTCTCGCCTCCCGCCTCCCGCCTCCCGTCGCTCGCTTCCCAACATATGGTCGCCCTGCCATGAGGCCCCAGGTGCTGCACTGCACTACTGGTCCATCTGCCCCGCCGGACACGTCATGTGACCATTGTTTGGAGCTCTGGTCGGAATGGGGGGATGCAAGACGTGCCAAAGCTCTACATGTCAACAACAGTCCAAAAGCGGGGCCGTCTCGCCAAAGCGTCCTTTTATTGGCCCATCCTTCCCGGCTAGCAGCTAGCGGGCAGCAGCTCTGCAGACAGCAGAGTTCCAGCACCACCGTCTCCAGCGGCCGCTTCAGAGGTCGACAGACGGGACAGCTTCCTGGTGGCCCTGGAGCTTCCATGCTCAGGCGCCGCGCCACAGTGACGGCTGTCGCTCCGCACAGATTTGACAACAACAAAACATTGCACCAGCCCGCCTGTCCACCTCAAATTCTTGCAGGTCTCGTCCGCCCAGCCTAAATTTCTGCCACCTCCGCCAAAGCACCCCCCATCTTGGCCCAAACATCCCACCGTCTCCAAACGCGTGTCTTGCTCTCGGAACCACAAAGCACTCGTCGCAAACCTCACATCGGTCGCGCCTCGTCTCCTCTTCGATACAAATCTGCCAAAATGCCCGGCGGCAAAGGAAAGTCTTCTGGTGGCAAGAGCTCCGGTGGTAAGACCAGCGTTGAGGGCCACAAGAAGCAGCAGAGCCACTCCGCCCGAGCTGGTCTCCAGGTGAGGAGAAGCCCTTTTCCACGCGCGCATTGCGTTTCGCGATACCGGAATGGCTGTTTTCGTCGGCGTAACCCCCCTTGTTCGAAGTCCTCGTGTGCGCATCTCGAAATCCTCCCCGAACGCCGCCTTGTCCCAGCCTCCTTGCCCCTCGCTCGTGCCAGCTGCTCGACGACGGCATCTTCGACGCGTCACTCGCACATCTCTCCCGCTTTCTGACAGCACCTGGCAATCTTCACCACTCCCTTGCGCCTCGACATGGCCAGACCCACCGTGTTTCACGAGCGACTCGGGCTTGCGCGACGGATGCGCTCATGTCCACCCGCTCGCTTGTTGTTGCGCTGGCGGTACAGGACGACGAGGACTACACTACAAGGGGGCGTGGGATGCTACCGACGGCCCAGCCATTCCACCTCTGATGGCAAAGCCGACATCGAAATGATGGCGCCGTTACTAACCCGTCTCTCCAGTTTCCCTGCGGTCGTGTCAAGCGATTCCTCAAGCAAAACACACAGAACAAGATGCGAGTTGGAGCCAAGGCTGCCGTCTACGTTACTGCTGTTCTCGAGTACCTGACTGCCGAAGTTCTGGAACTGGCGGGCGTAAGTCATGCCCCTCTGATCCGCACGGCCGAAGCGACGAGGTGGCCCAAGGGCCGTCGACGTCGTTGGCTGTTGCTGCCTGCTCGTGACCAGCCGCTAACAGCCCTTCAGAATGCGGCCAAGGACCTCAAGGTCAAGCGCATCACCCCTCGCCACCTGCAGCTCGCTGTCCGTGGCGACGAAGAGCTGGACACGTTGATCCGTGCCACCATTGCCTTTGGTGGTGTCCTGCCGCACATCAACCGCGCCCTGCTGCTCAAGGTGGAGCAGAAGAAGAAGAAGGCCCTGACCATTGAGGTATAAGATGGCTCGTTTTCCGTCGTCCGATTCTCTTTTTTATGTTTCTTGCCCACGGGCTCCTGTCCTGCTTTGATGCTTCAGGTCTTGGGTTGTTGTGTGATGCTTTTCACGGATTGCGGGTTAGGGAAATTTGCGGATTTGATGGTTCTTGATTTTGAGAATAGGCGCCGACAAAGACCTGGACGAAGGACACTGTAAAAGATAAATGTCTGGACCACTGGGCCCCCCCTTCGGGAAGGCGTCTTTGAGTTGCGGGCTCGTTGGGACAATTGGCTTAGGCGAAGGATCTACACCTGCCACGTCGGACTCGACACCATTTTGGTTTCGAGCATCACGACAAGAAATGTCGCACGATGCCGAGCGCATTTATCAGGTGTGATCATGTACAACTAGTATTATAGGTTCTGGTCACCGGAGATGAATAAGAAGCTGGGCTGGTGCAGGAGCAACTGCGCTGGCAAACCTACCCTGCACTTGACCTGGCTCGGAGTCTCCTCGTTTGCCCGCACTTTTTGAGACCGTTGTTATCCAAGCAGCCGCATAGACTTGTTCTGAATGTTGTCAAATCACTACGCGCAAGACGTTTCATTGCTGATCATGGTCACATCTGATGTCGTCGGATGTAAGTTTTTGATCCAAGTGCAAGTTCAGTGCCAAACGACTGGGTACCTTGATAGGTAGGGCTTGGTACGTTGGATATGCCAAGCATCAGTGTTCGTGCCATGTCTTCAACTTCTCCAAGGTCCAACCGTGAAATGTTCAACGCCTTAGTGGACACGGTGTGATTATCATCATGTGTGAATATTCAAATAACTTTTCACTCAGGGGAACGCTTGAACAGCAAGTCATTGCGGCACAAGATTGCGATATTCAACTCCAGCTCCTCGTCCCGTGCTCCTGAAACTGGCAGACGCCGGTCTCAGAGACGACCCAGGGCACGCAAGGCCGACAGACACGGGTCTTGGGCCGAGAGCAAACTACTGGCAGGAGCGCACAACATACATGTCGTTGAAAAAGCGTCAAGTTCGGCGGCGTCGGGGCGCATCGCAACACCCGACCAACTCTCGCATTTGCCGCCACGAACAAACAGAATAGCAGTGAACAAGGAATAGACGACATACCTCTATTCGAGCTCACAAGAACTGAAAGCTGACATTCACCGTCCCAGGCGAGATCCACCCTGCAAGTTCGCGGAACAAATGGCGCTGGGCAGGCTTCATTGCCCTCTCCAAGGGGTACTTTAAGGACTACATCTTTCCGCACAACACGACCCAAATCATTAATAACTCTGCACTTTTACTTGCAGAATAATACGCAACACGATCAGCTCGTCGACATGCCGCACTTACAGGGTCAAAAGCGCAAGCGGCTCTTTCCCGCGTCTGCGTAGCAAGTAGTCCGCCAAGCGCTGCCCGTTGACCCTTTCGTCATGAAGCTACCACGCGACGTCGTTCGACTAGGGCTCTGCAGCGCGAAGCGGGAGATTATATGGAACAAGGACACCGCTGCACGCCGATATGCGGGGTTCGTCCAGGACGTCCATGCTTGCGAGTCTCTGCGGCCTCTTCTCGCCATCACCGCCCAGGCGGCCGGCGACTTGTCCGAGACCCCCTGCGCCCGCTGCGCTGATGGTAATGGCGAGTGGGTTGGGTGCGTGGTTGCGCCGTACGGCAGGGGGAGCTCGACAGGTTACGCTTGCGCAAACTGCCTGAGGTGCGGCGAGGAAGAGTCTTGCGAGGTGAGGCTGCAAAGGTTCGGCCATGGCTCACGTACAGACACAAGTCGGGCCAGAAAGAGGCAGAGAAGGAGTAAAGCCAGCGACGCCCTGCAGGTGCCTGCGGCCTATGGCTGGGGCCGTTACAGCATCTGTGAGCCCTCTGCTGTCAAGAACACCCCCGAGGTGAAGGAGCACGATGTAAGCACGGATATCTCACGCGGCATCACCCGACAGGAAAGCAGTAATTCTGGCATGTGCAGCGTTGAGGTTGGGAGCGACCACGCCGGCATGGATATTGATAGCTCGGACGCAATCGCTAGTAACCCTACAAACGGCCAGCGGAGAGACAGTGATGCTGAAAGCTGGCTGCATGCGGCATCTCCTGGCACACACGGCGCCGAGAATGGGAAATATGACACTGGAATGGATGGCTCTGGCATCACTGGTAGTGCTACATACGACGAGTGTGAAAGCCTCACTGCTCGTCTTGCACCGCAGGAGGCATTTGCGGCCTCTGAGTCTATTGCCTGCCATTCCGTCGATACGGACTCGGAGGGTATGGATGACCACCCTTGCCTCTTCCAACAAGATCAAAACTACATGCAGTACGACCTAGATGAGCCTCTGATGACATTGTCCGAGTTGGAGACAACCATGAAAGGGTGGTACGACTGAAACTGGAAACATGCTTGCGCAGTACGGTGTCTTTGGTCGAGGGCTGATTCCTTGTAGTCCTGTTGTCTGTACTTTGGCGTGTTGGATATCAATGTCTAAATGTAGATATGGCATGAATCGGCATGCCCAAGTGCTTTCGTTAGTCCTATAGAAATAGATATACTGCGGCATGTCATGTTTGCGTGTTGTTTTATTTATGCGAATCGTCTTGTCCAAAGTGCCTTGCAGTTGCATTTCTCTCTTTTCTTGTTGGCATCGGTAATTGAGACCCGACTGACAACCCGCGGGACAAATAATACCAACCAAGTCGTGCTCCCGGTGTTGGTCTTGCCATTCATTCGCCTTTGCAACACTGCCTGCCGAGCAACACTGTTGGACCTCCCGTTTCGGGAAAAGAGCCAAGATGGAGCCTGAGTGTTGATGCCGATGCCTTTTTGCTCAATTTGCATCCCGGCAGCGTGAATGCGTCCCAACGAGCCTGAAGCTCTGAATATCGCGTGCCACAGCCGTGTGCATGCTGCTGAAACAATCACCTTGTCAGCCAATCGCATATGCTGCAACTGGCTGTGCAGAGAGGCTACTGCATGTTGAGCCGATGCTCCGGCACCAGCAACGACGTGGCCACCATTATGTTTGCGCTAGCCGGCTTTTGTCCGCGGTGGATTCCCCATGATACTCGGTCCTGCCTTATGCACAGACAGATTCGCACTTTGTGCACAAGGACTGCAGTGCTCGACTCGGGTCCACCAAGCCTCGCCGGCATCCGGCTCCGCTTTCTTCGGCGCGGGACCAAGGCGCACGCACTTCCTCTTTGGGAAGGTCAGCATCTCTGTCGCTCATGCTACCATCCTCTTTAGGCTGAGCGCTTGCCGCCCTACCGGGAACCTTTTCTCTGTGACGACGCAAAGGAAGCACAAAGCTCAATGTCCGCCGTCATTTGGGACAGAACGGCATCGCCTGCGTGCAAGTTGGGGTGGCACCAGCTCCCGGGGACGGCGCAAGACGCTCGAGGTGGTTGGAAGAGCTAAACAAGGCTTGGGGAAACGAGCAAATCCCCACAGCCGGGTGCCTGATGCTGCATGCAAAAGGTCCCCGGACAATCCCCGTTGAGGGTCCGAATGGCTGCATCTGACCCCCCCTGGCTGTGACCTGCCGTACGGGTCATCTGCCGGCACTTTGGCGATGAGCACCAGGTTCTTCCCCCCCGGTGATAAGCGGCAAGGCATTTGCTCTCTGCGGAATCTGTAATGTATAAAAGCATGTCCAGGGCGCCAATGGCTCTGCCGTGACCCCGTAGCTCGTAGACAACCCGCCCAAGACAAAAACCACACGCAGTCTCAGAGCTCACCATGCGGCCGTCTCTCCTTGCCGCGGCCACTGCGGCGCTGACGGCTCCGGCGCGTGTACACGGCATCCACGCCAACCAGGGCCTCGGCTACAGGCCGCCCATCCCCGAAGAGACGTACGCGGGGACGGGCCTGGGCAGGCGGGCGACCAACCCCAATGTCAAGGCGGCCACGTTTGAGCAGCTCATTGACCACGGGAACCCGTCGCTGGGCACCTTTACCCAGAGATACTGGTACAACGCCGAGTTCTACAAGGGCCCGGGGTCGCCCGTGGTGCTCAACGCCCCCGGCGAGTACGCCGCCGACGACTTCGTCGGCTACACGACCAACCTGACGCTGCCCGGCGTCTTCGCGCAGACCGTCGGCGGCGCCTGCATCCTCCTCGAGCACCGGTACTGGGGCGGAAGCTCGCCGTACCAGAACCTGACGGCGGAGACGCTGCAGCACCTCACCGTCGACCAGGCCGTCCAGGACCTCGTCCGCTTCGCCCGCGAGGTCGAGCTGCCCTTTGACGCCGAGGGCAGCTCCCGGCCCGGCAAGGCGCCCTGGGTGCTGTCCGGGTGCTCGTACCCGGGCGCCCTGGCCGCGTGGACGCAGGCCCTCGCCCCCGGAACCTTTTGGGCGTACCACTGCTCCAGCGCCGTGGTCGAGGCCGTTGGCGAGTTCTGGCAGTACTTTGCGCCCATTGCCGCGGGGCTGCCGCGCAACTGCAGCGCCGACCTGAGCCGCATCAACAGGCACTTCCAGGAGGTGCTCGCAGGCGGCACCGCGCGGGCCAAGCACAGG
The DNA here is from genome assembly GCA_020975405.1 of Keithomyces neogunnii. Lineage (NCBI taxonomy): Eukaryota > Fungi > Ascomycota > Sordariomycetes > Hypocreales > Clavicipitaceae > Keithomyces > Keithomyces neogunnii. The sequence goes on along the minus strand of JAIOWQ010000001.1, from coordinate 5,942,899 downwards.
CTCAAGAGCGGGTTCGGCCTGGCCGACCTCGCCGACGACGACTTTGTCAGCGCCGTCGACAGCACCATCGGCAGCTGGCAGGACCAGCAGTTCTACAGCGGGTACACCAACGTCTACATGATGTGCGACTACATGGAGGTACGTGACGGGCGCGCGCTGCGGAACAAGGGCGGCGATGCTGACGGCCCCCCCTCTAGACCTCTCCAAACTCGACCGCGCTCCCGGGGCCCGAGGGCGTCGGCCTCCGCCAGAGCCTCGAGGGACTCGGCCGGTGGTGGCGAGAATACATGCTCCCCGGGCCAGGATGTAAGTGTGCCCCCCCCCCCCCTTTTCCTATGTGAATTCGAAAGAACAAGGTGCTCACCAAACAGCCTGCGAGGCGGTTGACTCTTGGAAGGGGTACCCCCCTCTGGCGTGCTACGACACGCACAACACCACGTACCCCATCTACACGGACACGACGGTGGGCAACCCCTTCAACAGACAGTGGATGTGGATGCTCTGCAACGAGGCGTAAGTCCCGAATCCACGCCTTCAGGAAGAAGAACAGGCTGCTCACAGGTGCACCAGGCTCGAGTTCTGGCAGGTGGGCTCGGCAAAGTCGACCGTGGGCTGGCCCGCGCCGCTCTTCGGCGCAGACTACTACCGGGACCAGTGCGAGCGCTTCTTCCCCGAGGTCAACGGGCACCGGGTGGGCTTCGCCAGGGGCGTGCGGGCCGAGGACGTCAACAGGCGCACCGGGGGGTGGCATCGCGTCAACACCACGCGCCTCGTGTGGGTGAATGGCGAGTACGACCCGTGGCGTCCTGCGACGGTGGCCTCGGACGACAGGCCCGGCGGCCCCTTTGCCGGCGACGCCGAGCACCCCTCCCATGTTATCCCCAAGGCCGCCCACTGCAACGACATGATTATCAAGAATTCCAGGGCCAACGAGGGCGTCGCCAGGGTTGTTGATGCCGAGGTGGCCAAGGTCAAGGAGTGGGTGGACGCGTTTTACCACGGGTAGCCTGGGCCATGTGCCGAGTATTGCGAGCTTGATGGACATGGTCATGTGCCGGGTGAGGCGAGACGAGAGCATGGAACACATGTGTGCAACGGCCGCTGGAAACTGGCCGCAATCGGTCCCTGAAGAGCCTGGGTTCGTGAAACACGCTGCAGGTCAAGGATGCGGGCTGTCAATCACGTATCTGTGTCTGGATAGGATGTTGGCTATATAACGGGCGCTCGTGCCGTGCATGTTACATGTCGAGGTTTCCTCTCGGAAAGAAAAAGTCCATGCCACGTTCCAACTGCGCGCCGCAGTCTAGACCACGCCGGGCAAAACAGCCCACCGTCGGCCAACCTTTTCCTCGCCAAACTTGTCCATGTACCACTTCTTCCCCTTGACGGCGCGAGGCAGCATGGCAAACACCTCGTTGAGCAGAAAGGTCCAGGCAGGCACGCACCCCCAGCCCGCGGCCACGAGGAAGCCGAACCACTCAACCCACTCGCAGAGGTAGTGCGCGTAGAGCACGTGGCGGAACAGCCCGGCCTGCGGGATCTGGTAGTGCTTCTCGACGCCCGCCTTGCCGCCGCTGCTGCCGCCGCCGTTGTGCTGGCCGATGCGCTCCTGGCGACGCTGCTCGGCGCGCCGAATCTCGCGCAGCTCCTCGTCGTGGAAGAAGTTGGCCGCGAGGCCCGTGTAGAAGATGGCGATGCCGATGCAGAACTGCGGGACGGACGACTGCCCGGCCCACGCGGCGTCTGTGACGGGGCCGTAGGCGGCGAGCCACGCCCCGATGCTGATGCCGTTGAGTACCTGGAAGCCCAGCGCCATGAGCGCCACCAGGATGTGGATGGGCGACATGGACGGCTGGATGAGGGGGAAGATGAGCGCCCTGTAGACGTAGTGTATCACCTGTGCCGCAGTCAGTTGCATGCGCGGAGACGGGGCCGGGGCCCGAGACTCGAGACTTACAAAGAGGCCTGCCAGCACGCGGTTCTGCCACGGCAGGTCGTCTATTCCGTGCATCGCGGGCAGCGTCTTCATCATGTACAGCACCGTCAGGAACCCGGGCATCTCCATCAGCATCCAGGCCACGCGGCCGGGGACGTTGAGGACGCTCGTCACCGACGTCTTGCCCATTCCGTACCACGATATGCCGAATTGCATGAGGGAAATCTGGAGGAGCATGTCAGTGGCGCAAACGTGCTTCCTTGGTGCGATGCACGACGTACGACGGGGTAGATGGTGCGGAAGACGAGCACAACCGTGTGCCAGTTGTCCCTCGTGGGAGGGTACCATCCCTCTACCATGGCCATGACTGCTTCGACTACTCCCTACACCTGGGCAGATCTGCTGGAAGCGGCTGTTGTGATGGTGGTGCGAGGAGAAGTCTTGAGTGGCGAGCGCGTGTCGACGGTCCAATGTGAGACGACTTCAATGTTGACATGAACAAGAGTCATGCATATATCCGGCCCGTTCCTCGCACTCGTTTGGATGGCGGCGGGTGCACAGCGCGCCCCAGCTCTCTGGTCCCTGCCGACAACGCCGAGAATATTGTGTTGGGACCACAGGCGGCGGGTTGACCTTTGGTAGTGACCAGTTGACTTTTTTGTTTTTACATGGTGATGGTGCACGGCACAAGCGTCACAGGCGGAAAAGTCTTGGTCTGGCCCACCAGACGTCACTGGTCGGCTGGTCCCAGTGGCTGCATGTGGTCTGGTGGCGTCTCTCCGAAGCCCCTGTTAAACATTGAATTCATTGATGGCTCATCCCTCCAGAGCGTCCCACCTCAGTAATGACGGTTCAGTAGTGTCTACACTATTCAGAAGATTCAATTCACCACCAAGTCAAGTTTTATTCGTCGTGTTCAATTGTGCAGGTAAGGAGTCACTGGTGAGGGCAGCAGCGCACTGCCTGCATATTGGTATTGGTAGGGTGAGAATTGCAAAGCTTGGCCAGTGATGGTCGCCACTGAGCTTTGTGCCAGGTGCCCTGTCAACCATCCACGACACGCAGCGGTCCGTGCCACGCAAACTGGGGATTTTCGTGTGCGGGGAGGTCCAAAATTACCTCTTTCGCCTACCAAGTTTAGTGCGGGAGATCTCTGCCACTGGCTTGTTGGCCACTTGATCTCTGCTGCCGTCCACCATGGCATGCGGCATGACTTTCAACCTGGAAGCTTTCCTTCGCCCTGTGCCATCGCGTTTCGCGGAAGTGCTCGTCGTCACCGGTTTTGGCGCCGACTTTTGTCTTTCGACTGGTCAAGAGATATTGGCTACTTTCGCAATGACCTGTGATGCTTATTCTGGCGGACATCATCGTTTTCAGCATGCAAATCACCATTCCGTGGCGTACAGCGACCAGGCCTGTGGTCGGAAATATATTATGGCGGATTCCGAAACCGATAGTGGCTGGTGCTGCCCAGCCCCTTGATTTGACCAAGGGGTAACAGCAACCAACACGACCATATATTCATGCTTAAACATAGCACTATCATCAACGTCCTTGACGTTCCGAATGCTGTCGAACCCCCTTAGCACGAGTGACATGTGCTATTCTCCATGACAATATGCTGGCGATGCATGCCGAATGTACCCCAATCTCCGATAGCAACGTATCATCCGGTTTCCCTCTGGCTACCAAAACCCTGCCGTTTGACCATGGTCAGATCAACGCTGGCCTGCTGGCCCGGATATTAACGGTCTGTTTTGTCAAGACCAGGAATCAAAGCTTTGTGCGGAAGGTCTGGAAACCCCGTTCCGGCCTCCTTTCCATATCCAATATATGTGTCAAGGTTAAGCCCTTGGAACACCTGGCGGAAGCTCATACGATGCGATTTGTGGCCGAGACGACATCGATCCCCGTGCCGAAAGTACATTGCGCATTCACCTACAAAGGTGACACATATATTGTAATGAGCAAGATCAAGGGGCATATGGCGTCTCGTGGATGGGACAGCCGACCTGCGGAATCTAAAGATCGCATACTTTACCAGCTGCGGCAAATGATACAGGAACTTCGGTCCGTCAAACCTCCTGAGACAACAATAGGTGTTGCGAATGTTAATGGCGGCCCAATCTATGATTGCCGTTTGCCTTCGAAACTATTCTGGGGTCCTTTTAGGTCAATCCGTGAATTCCACGAGGCCTTGGTAAATGGGGTAAATGTTGAGACAGAATACGAGAATATGCCCCCTAATTTGCCAGAACTTTTCAGCTTTTATCGACAATCGTTTAATATGCCAATATTTACCCACGGGGATCTTAGCAGATCTAATGTGTTGGTTAATGGGGACCAAATCGTCGGCATTATTGACTGGGAAACAGCGGGGTGGTTCCCTTCTTATTGGGAGTATACTTGTGCTAGGGGCGTTGCAGTGAATTCATTCTCCGAGGGCGACATAGACAAATTCCTAGAGCCGAAACGTCATGAGCTTCTCATGGAACACATAAGAAGACAATATTGCGATTTCTAAGCAAGCTACAATCTTTCGCCATCCCACGACTTGACTACGGCGCCAGCTCCGTATTTTTGATCATGTCCCACGTTGGTGCCTGTGTCTGGTCATAATTCGCATCAAACCGACCGACGCTGCACTTTTGAGCAACATACCACAAAGCCGTATCCCGCGCAGTTTCCCAATCCGTCACCGCGTTGCCCAGCGCATTACTGTCTTGAGCGGCTGTTTCGAAAGCGTCCTTGACCCACGTCTTGCAGGTCCAACCTTCCAACCCGGGCTGCACTGGTATCCGCTCAAAGATGTGTCTCAGTCGCCGAGTGCTTTTTACTTTTGCGACCAAAACACGGACTAGAAGCCTTGTGGTTGGAGCCATGGGAATATCCACTTGCTCATATCGCCAAACAGGCCGTAGTGTCGGAGGGCTGCCTGTCAAAGTGAGAGTGTTTTTCACGTGATACCGGTGGCCCCAACTTCTTGATGACTCCTTTTTGGGGCCGACAATGAGCGCCCAGTGATACCTAATCTTGGTTAGTACCTAGGCAACATTTTAATTTTCCGACGACGAACGTGTTTGGGACTTCTCGAGCGTACAGCCCAATGTAGAGACGGTCTTTCTCCGAAGGCATGACAGTTTCTTGAAATCGGCGCAGTAGTGTGGTCTATGGCCTGTGAATTGATTCTTGGTGATTTTTGGGCAGCTTGTTTGCATCGCTGGGGAAGGGCAATTTCATGTACACAACGAAGCCTCGAATTTTCGGTATTCAAGCCCAACTTCATTGGCAAATCTACGCGCGCGCTTACACTGACCCTACATGCGGCCAGCGTCGTTTCAAGTGTTTCAGCTGCCTACCTTTGTTCAACATTCTGGCCTATTTTGATGCTGACCATCTGAACGCGGTGTATGGGTGTCTCCACGACCTGAGAGTTGTAAGAGGATCCGACAGCGTCTAGGCTGTTGATGTATTGGACACGTTTTCCGGCCCATTGTGCGGCCTGGCCTGCGATGCTACCGAGCTGGCTGCAACCAGACGTCTTGTGCCGAATGCTTGGTGCAGTCAACCTTTCAGGCATAAACTGCATTGCTGCCCTCGGTCGCTATTCCCGGCTGGAGACATTGAACACAACACTAATAGGAAGTGATGTTGCGAAGCATCGCACTCGTTCGCGTTGAGGTAGATTGGCAGTTGCCCGGCTTTATGAAGATTTTGGCACGTCTTGGGGGCGGTCAATGGGTCCATTATCCATTATCGGTAGCCATGGGCCGCCGGTCAAGAGCATTTGTTGCATTGTTGGGAGGAACTTGAAGGTACATGTCGTGTTTCACGCTAAAAGTCGTACTGGGTACAATAAGGACTGGTCCAATGTCATCCACACGCAGCTGCATAATCGAATGCAACATGGGCCTTGCATGTCAGCCATTTTGTCCCCAAACGTCGCAGGCTTGCATGAGCATGCCAACATGCCGGTTGGCCAAGGACACCAGACATGCATCTTGTCGGGGAGACGGGGAGCATGATGACTACCTTGGGTACCTGGGTAGGTACCCAAATATTAACCTAGCCTACTTACTCAAGTACCAAGTAGCAATACAAAATCACGCCAGCAACGCCATGCACCTGTTGCCCTGTGCTTCATCAATCATGACATATCAACGCGGCCATTTTCCTCCCCTCAAGCTCACTACATGACCACGCAATCCCTGTCTCGCCCGCTGCCACCCTGCCCAACAGCGGCCTGTCTCCTCGAGCCAGATGGGTGCATCGGCATCCGCTGGCTGTGTCCGCTCGGGACGTGGCTGACGGGGTTGTCCGAGTTGACCGACGGCTGGCTGCTCGACGTTCGCGTCGCGTACATGCCGGGCTGCCGCTGGCTCTGCGTTGCCGCCGCATTGGCATTGGCGTTCGTCGACGTCTGCCTTGACAGCGTCGTGCTGCTCTGCGAGTGGCTCGGGTGTCCCATGGGCGGCACATATGCGGCATCATGCGCAGCCTGCTCATAGGAAGGTGGCGCGTCGTCCCCATCCGCCTCTGCTCGGCGCGTCACGCCAGGCCGACGGGGCGGCACGAGGGGCCTGACTACTTGTTGCACAGGTAGCTGTTGTACCTGTTGAGGAGGAGGCTGCTGGGCTGCGCTTGGCTGTCGGGAGTGAGACGCGCTGGTTGCAACGGGCATGTTGAAGTTGTTCGAGCTGCGTCGTTCCGGGGCAATGCCGTTGCTTCTGCTTCCAGAAGCATGTCTTGCATCTCGGTTGACGGGAGCAGGTCGATGCCCCTGCTGCTCAATGTATTGCTCCGAGAGGATACTCTCCCGCTGGCGGCGAGCCTGTTCCTCGCGATGTTTGTGGTCCTCCTCCTCCTGAAGTTGCAAAGCAAGCGCCAAATCTCTGTCTTCTTGTTCATTCTGCGAGACCGACGGCGGCACATCTTCAGCGTCCTGTTCTTTCGCCTTGCCGCGCTTATTCTGCACTCTTGTCCACCGGCCACCTAGGTCAGTGGCGGATGAATTGGGGTTTGTGCTTGGTCCGGCCTCGCTGGTCGACCCAACCACAAGATAGTCCCCGGACAGGTACTCCGTCCGTTCTCCGTTTACATCGACAAGGCTCTCCCACACAATCTCGTCGTGCGTTCGGTAGCCTGCATCAGTTACAAGACTGAGCAGCTGCAGGGTTTGTGGGTGACAATACAAGGTGCTGAAGTGGTCGTTTCGAAACAAAATGGCAAAAGTGCCCGGGCGCATCGCTTTTTCTATGACTCCTATGCCCCATGCCGTGAGCTGGGTAGCAGATGAGTCGAGAAACAATTTGATAGTCATAATGTCTTGGAACAGCTGCTGTTCTTCGCCAGTCAGCCCGCTGCCACTGGACAACTTTCCCTCGAGCTCCTCTTCCCGGAACAGCAAGTTTTGCACGTCTTCGTAGGAGCACGCCTGTCGTTCCATGGCACCGTAGACGGGTTCGGATTGTGCCGGCAACCAACCGTGTATCAGCGGGATCGAGAAGGCGGCGTACAGACTCATCTCCATGGTATTCTCAAAAGTTCCCGGTATCAGACTTCCTCGTTCGGCGGGGTGTAGGTGTGTCAGAGAAGTCCGCTTGTAGGCGTTGACCATCTCTGGCGTCGGAACAAAGCGAGGGTTGACATTCATGCCAGTGTGCAGGCTTTGCAGAAACGCGTACAAATCAGACACGTCAGGCAACGCATCCTCCGAGTTTGTCCGTCTCGGAGACATGAGCTCGTCAAAGACTGCATCCAGCAGCAGGTTGAGGCTAATTTGCTCCCTCGATCTCAACACTTGGACGAGTATGGTGTCGGCGCTGTCTGCTGGCGTTGTCATTGTCAAGGCATTGACAAGGGCCACCAGTGGGCAAGGGCCATTCTCGTTCTGGATCAGGATGGGAGACGTCCGTGGATTGTTTGTACATCTCGCATCGTGCCAGCGAATATTCTTTACCTGATACGTCTCGGTCTTTGCGTCAACGGGCGGTCTCGATGGTGTCCATTTCTGTTGTAAGCCTGTGGATCTCGGTGGCAAAGCAGGTTTCTCTTGCGTCACATCGCCCACGTCGGCTTGCTTGAACGGGGCCGAGGATGATTCCACATCAATCAGACTCCAATCTTCGAGTTGAGACGTCTGGTCAGTGGCCGGTACTCCCTGTACCTTGGCCTTGCCCTTGTCGACTGCTCCAAGGTCATCCCACACATTGTGGTCCAGCAGTTCTTCTGCCATGGCAGCAGAGGGTGACTCCACCACAATCTTATCACTGCCATTGAGGATTTCTTCCCTCCATTCCAATCGGTCCTCGTCTTCTGATGGCAACGATATCAGTGCTGGCGATTTTGGGGGCACACTTGGCTGTATTGTAGGCAGGCCGTCATTGCCAGCAGTCCACGGATCGTTTTCAATGCCCTCGGCGGCGACCGGACGCGGCTGTGGAGTAGCTTGACCTGTGGAGCTCGGTTGGCTATCGATGGATTGCTGCCATGGATTGGTATTCTGGCCAAGATCATTCACACTCAGGTTGGAGAGGGCTTGGGTCGGCACCGTCTCAGAGTGCTGGGGGACTGGTTTTCTCTTCAGAAAAGGATTCGTGGCCGCTCTGCTGCCTCCAGGTTTGAGTATATCCGACACTGGTTCCAACGTGCTCGGCTCGGCTTCGTTGTATGGATGTCTTGGAATTCCGTCCCACACATTGTCGTCGGCATCGCTCAGGTTTGATTGGGCATTGGTTGGTTGTGAAGGCGGAATTTCCTGCTGGTGGCATGAATGGGTAAGCTCGAGTTGCAGAACCGGTGCATTGTGTACCTACATGCTCCCCGGAAGCTTCGCCCAGCCCGTTGGCCCATGGCGTCTGTGATGGCTGCAGGTGTTGTCGCGGCTGAGATTCGTGGATCAAACCAGTGGCGGCAGCTCGAGCATCATCAGGTTTGGGCAGCTCTTGGGTCACCATGTTTGATGGCGAGAAAGGCGCCCCAGCAGACGGGTAAGATGAAGGCAACCCTGCTCTCACATCAATCTTGGGGAGAAGGCGGGCGAAATGGTGAGTTGCGCGTTGACTAGAACCCCAATGTTGGCGTAGGCTGGGGAGAAGCGATGATGTAAGCGGAGAAGGGGAGCAACGAGGCAGTGACGACGTCGCGGTGGGGTAAGATGCTCGGTCCCCGACTGCTGAAATGGTGCTCGCGACGAAACACAATTTGTGTCTCCGGAGTCAGCCAACCAGTGAATCAATGGCACGAAAATGCAAGCCAGCGGGCTTGAGATTATATACCGAGGACAAAGCGGCGTGCATGCTGCTCTGGACGAGATGGGCATGGCCGACTCTCTCTGCGTGCTCTGCGTGGAAAGGCGCAGCTCGTGGATGGCAAATAAATGATGACTGAGGCGGCGGCGAAATGAAGGAGCATGCGCAAGCAACACATCAACTGCAGCCAAGTGTGTGCTCATTGGCCCGGTTTCAAGCCAGCACACGCGTCCTTGCCGCAAACATGTGGCTTGTGCTCGTTTGAGGCTGGAGACAACAGAACATCCCACCTCATCATTACCCTGTAGTTGGGCTTTGGCCATGACATGCGTTGAAAGATTAGTCTCAACATAATGTGGCCGAATAGTAAGCAACACAATAATTGCAGATGAAAATCAAGTGCAATGCGTAGCCGCTTTCGGGTTTGTTCAACAAATATCCAATTACGACTTTCGCTAATAACCCGTGTTGGCCGCTAAGCTTTCACTGCCTCTCGTTAACAGCTTTCGTATAGGCCATGGCGCTTTCTTCACGACTACATCATCCCGAATATCCACCGCTCTTGATATCAAGTTACGGGACGCATGCACGAATAGGCTGTTTTCATGGATTAAATCAACGTCAATGTAAGAGTCGGCTAAACTTGTGGTAAAAGATTTGGTCTGAGAGGACAATGACTAGTTCGTCGACTGGCTGGATGCGATGCCAAGCAACTTCCAAAGCATCTCCTTTGTCATCGGCTCTTAATTCAACGAGGATAAGATGACTGCTCCTGTAATGTAGGATGGGTTTAATATCTTTTTAAAACAAGTTGATAGTTCTCTTAAAAACAATATAGCACCACTTGCTCGACTATCCCTAAAAATAGCTCCTACCGTTAAGTCATAAGAACATGACCCTTTGATTTGGCCATGTTGTAGAGTACTAAAAAGTATAGATTTGAGCCATTTGCGCCATCAAGTATTGATAAGACTTGATCCTTGATTGTTCTAGAGACACGAAATATGCCCGGAACTGGAAACGCACCAATGATTAAAATAGCTTAGTCGCTAAACCGATAGAGGTCAATTGAGACCCATGAGATACTGGGGGCTGTGGCGAGTGTCAGAGTATGACTAATAGGCGAAGATGTGAATATTGGTCACGGTGCCCCGAATAATAAAATGAAACTCTTCCAAGCTTAATTACCTTGCTAACGCACTCCCCATCTCGTTACTCCCTTTTTAGGCTTTCCCGGAATGTGTGACTGGCTGAAAGTACATCCGGGCTACAACTAAAGTTGTATGGACAATTCGGCCTTACCAGCAGTCCCCCTCGCTGGCAATCGATGAGCTCCATGACGCCAATCAGTACACAGGAGCCTAGTTCGTACGTTTCTCTCCTTGACGCATATGATACCCTGGCCGATTGTAAGTATCCCCCTTAATTGACCCTCGGATGGACCCTAACATCGACCAGGGCAACAACAGCCTGCGGAATTCGAGGCCGACCCGAAAAAGTCCTTTGATATTATTAATGCTGTGGGCAACATTCACCTTATTAGCACCTTCTTGCCCCTGGTCCTCGCGGGTCAGGCCAAGAAGGTTGTCCCCACCTCTCTCCATCTTTTGGAGTAGCTGACACATTATCATACAAAGTAGCGATTCAGACAGAAAGTTGGCAAATTGGAAATTATCGATGCCAACTTAATACCACCAACTTCATGTGCCCTCCTCACTGACCCTCTGCGCAAGGATAGCCTGTATCGGCCACCTACTAGGCATACCAACAGCAAATGTTGCAGCATGTGCCAGTGCAGCATGGGATGGCAGTCAAACTGAGATGGAGGGTAGGAACAGATTCTTTATAGGCGCATGAGTCGTTATTTCGTCCGAGGTGATAAACGGACACTGTCAGATACTGACAGGAGCATCTACTACTTATCAGAGCGCGCAGTTATATAATCTGTCCCTTTCCTCCTGCGTAAAAGCCATTCTGTCCGCTGCGCTAACAGTCCAATCTACGTTACTCATGGTAACAAATTCGCTGCTAGTATATGGATCCGCCTCCCTTCCCGTTTTGATGCTCTGAACAACCTCCCATATCCTGGACCAGATCCGTCGACGGTTTCTTAGGCCAGGCATGTCCTTTGTAATTGCCACAATGTCTGTGTATAATTTATACCAGTTAGTTTGCATTAGTGGTAACCTAGTGATGGGCAGCATCTTGGCTTTATTCCTAGACGGTTCTCGCAAGTCATGTTTCAACTTGGTAATGGCCTTCTCTTTTAGACGGGCCGCGCGGTCAATAGCCATTTGCCTTGCTTCTGGGTCTCCTATATTATTCAGCGTGATGCGACCAAGACGGGCATGGTTAATAAAGCATTCGCGAATCTTGTCCATGTCTTCCACAAGAGCACGCGCGTCTACCCATGACCAATGGTATGGAGAATCGTCACTCCACGCCTCGTATATCCATGGCAGTTCCTTGATTAGCAAATTGCGCCAGATAGTTGTCGGCAAGTGCGTAAATGCCCGGCTGGATAGACGCAGATTCGCTATGTCTGCCGAAGACAAGTCCTTGACAATCTGCATCTTGAGCTCAAGGGGAAGTTTAAGGAAGGCGTCGCTGTCTATTGGCGTGGCAGCGCTTATTGGCTGACGCTTAGGAAATGGGCTCTGGAATGCATTAAAGGTGCCATCATGGCAAACGGCAGACTGGCACAGATCTCGAAATCCAGGTATAAAGACAGGGTTTGCGGCGAGATACTCAAATCCGCTGGGACAACGCCAGATGTCATTGCTGGGGAAAGAAACATCGCTGTATAGGCAGTTTCGCAGATTCGCCAGCCCATCTATGTCTATTTTCCCGAGGACCTTTCGGCTTATAATTGTAAAAATTTGGAAACAGGCTGGATGAAAGGCGATGGCCGTTGGGAGCCACTCGTCGAACGTCTGCAATGGCATGTTTAGCTCAAGCATACTAGCGGCAGAAAGAAATCATGTCCGTACCATGTCCCCGTCATCGTCTCTGGTGAAGCCATCAGGGCCAGTCTTGACGAATCTGACGCCGTGCCGCACAGGGGCCACCTTGATGATATCTTCGCTATCGTCCTCGGTCATCATGCTAGGCGAGAGGCCCGTGAGGTGATAGGTAGATTCAAGTTCAAAGTCCATGTCATCCCCCTGAGGCGTCCAGTCGGAAGCTTTTCGAATCAAAAACTGGACAGTGCGACAGTCCTCCATTGCCTCTGCCGCAATGTAATTGCCATTGCAAAATGTGTCCACTATGGCACATTTCTTACCTGCTATGTGCTCATACGCCATAACCTTGTTGTAGGCATCCAGGTACTTGATGGTGTCATACTCAGCCTCAGAAGGCCAGGTTGCTTCTAGGGGCAGAAATTTCGAGTCATAGTGCTCGTCCGGTGGGTTCGAGGGCAGGCTGTGAACTGCCTCTCCATCAGGGTCATCCAAGCCGGGACTGCTGTCCCCAGGCCCAGAGTCTTTGGCCTCGTCTTCTACGCCTCGATAGACGACAAGGCAGTCGTCGCCGCACCTACTCATGTATTGGTTCGTTTCCCCAACCGGCCAGTCATGATGGATGCTCCATGCCGCGCTGCGTGGCTCATCCCGCGTTCTGATCCGGCCAATGTTGAAGTCCACGTCGCACAACTGGCAGGGGACCTGGAAGACTTGGGGTGAGCACGGGCTTGAACTGGCCTCGTTCAATGTTTCCAGAGCTGTCTTACGTTACAATAACCTGGATGGGTGGTTAGCGGCGAATAGCATGATGCGCAGGATGGCGTGCGGCAACTTACTCATCTTCACAATGCAATGGGTTAGGATACAGACGTGGACCATGCAAGCAGACTCTGCCAAAGAGCGTGCCAAGGAATGAGCCCCGATACAGGCTATATCCGCTGAATTTGCCGGCACTGTTGGCTGCTGAAAGGAAGTTGACGAGCCTGTAATTGAAAGGCAACGACCAAACGGTTTCTCCTGCACGGAGTAGATGGATTGAATCAAGGGACAAGTCCACCGTCGATCATGTCCATGGCGGCACACGGTGGTTGACTCTCTTCACAGCGGGCAGTCTTTGTAATGCTCTGATTTCTTGCCGTTGTCTGGGACTATGAAGCGCTGGATGTTGAAAGGTCGAGATTGATACGGTCCTGTCCAAGTGTTTTGGATGACAGAATTAGGCTAAACAGGGGTTCGATGTTGAGAAATCGAGCAAGAGGTTTGTAGCATCGACCGCTGATTGGTGGTCGCGTGACTGGCGCTAGCTCTTGCCGTGTAGGCCTAAGCGAGCTTATTCACTCAAAACGAGATGAATATGGTGCGACTTGAGTTGGTCATGATATCAATTCATGTAGGTGCGCTCGAATAGAAGCTGGAAGAGCGTAGGTAGCGGCGAAATTTCCTGGTTGATGAAGCACATTAAAAAAACTGGCCAACAGGCTGGGGCTTTGCTCTAGACGAGGTGTGTCTGGATTGCAGCTACTTTCACACTTGTTATATTTACGCATTTCGTCTGGTCAAGCGAACGTCAAATCCCCATCGCCAATCGGACAGCACACCCAGCCAGGCCGTGGAATCTGGAAAATTGGCAGGATTTAGCGACAAAATTTGGATGTTGGATCAATCATTGATGCCCGTTTGTGGACGCCACGAACACCAGGCGCACACTCTCTCTGTGGCTGGGCACATGCGCGGTTTGTTCGACGATCAGCAGGCCAGTGCAACGAATTGACGCGCTTCCAAGTCCTTTGCCGGCACCTCCACCTGCAATCGCGCACTTATCACGGTGGTAACATTCGGGACATTACGACGGAGCGCTTCTGCCAAGGCCAGGGCGTCTCCGATCCCGCAGCAAACTTTTGAAAGCCGTGAGGGTCGGCTAGAAGGCTCCTCGCTCTTGTTTGAAGAATCTGTGGCACGCACGAATTCCAACAAAGTCTAAGCGAATGACGTTGGCTCAGCAAGAGGCGAGAAATTTGCGTCCCTTCCCCTGGCCTTTATAAAGTAGCAGCTTGATGACACTCTATCGCACGATATAAGAGGTAAATCACACGCTGAATATGTGCGTGGTAACGTCCAACATTTCCAATGTTTACGTGACAACTGGTATGAAGGAGATGTTGATGGCTCCTCTATTCTCTCCCCTTGGCCGTGGTATCTGATACCCACAACTGCCCATGTGATAGTTTGCCACCAATTCAAGTCTGCGTCTTTGCCAAACGAGCCGTATGTTAACCATTCGTACAATATAAACTTTGGATATAATAGTACTAGGCGACAGATTCATATCTATTGCCCCTCGCATGTACGGTATTAACACCCTTGATACAGTGAAAGTAATCTTTAATATTCTACTCGAAATGCCTCAGACAGAATGAAGCCCACACGCAAGGCGGCGTCCCCATGCATAAAACGAATAGCTGGTATCATTATCATCCTGAACAATCTCATCCGTCGCATGCCCATGGTATCCATGCACAAGTCAATTTGAACCCATAAACGCAGTCTGCCATTTTACACGTCACAAAAACAGAGCAACGGCCATTGCCACAGCTCCCAAGACAGACGACACACGGACAAGGCCGGCGCCACCGGTCTGGGTAGGGGCATGGGTGCCCGCCCCCGTAACAGTAGGGCTGGGGTTGCTGTCCGTGGCCAGCGGCGAGGTCGAGTCGGGAGGAGGGAGAAAGCCGACCTGTGTGTCGGTGGGTGAAGCGCCGGATCCGCTGTCCGAAGTCAAGACGTAGGTGGTTTGGGCAGTTGTCGCGGGCGAGGTATCGCCGCCGGAGCCGCCAGGAGAGCAGTTGAGGCCGGCATTGACGCAGGTGTATCCCGCCATGCAGTATCTGCCGTTTCCGCAGCAGACGGAGCCCTTGGGCATGCACTTGTTGTTGCATGCCTCCTGGGTTGAGGGACACTGGTTGCCGCCGTCGCCGCCGCCGCCGCCGCCGCCGCCGGTGCCTCCCGTTCCGCCGGGGGCGCAGTTCAGTCCGGCGTTGATGCAGCTATACCCCAACGGACAGTACTTTCCGTTCCCGCAGCACACGGAGCCCAAGGGCATGCACTTGTCGTTGCAGGTTGCTTGGGTCGACAGGCACTGGTTGGTGCCGCCGGTTCCCCCGGTGCCGGTGGAACATCCGCCGTTGACATTGCACTTGGTGCTGGATCTGCAAAAGGTCCCGTCGTTGCAGCAGTCCCCGCCCACGGGCATGCACAAGTTCTGGCAGGGCGTGTATCCCGTGTCGCACGTCGGCCCTCCGACGGGACCGTTGGTGCAAGTTTTGCCAATGGGACAGCAGCCGCGCAGCTTCTCGTCGCAGACGGTCCCGATCCTGCACCAGCCGGTCGAGGCGCAGCATTGGCCGCCAAGGGGTATGCAGCCGTCGTGGCAGGCGACTTGGCTAATGTCACAAGAGGCGCGCTTGGAGAATTCGAATATCGGATCGGCTTTGGCAAAGAGTTGCCGGGCAGAAACACCGCCCACGGCTTGTTTGGGCAGGACTTGCTCGGCCGTCGCAAGTTCGGCCGCGAGGGCCAAGACGACGAGAGAATACAGCTGCATGCTCGATTGGGCCCTGTCCGTCGTGTGGGATGCTGTGATTGAACGAATATATGGTTGGAAGAAGCTGCCACTGAGCTGACAGTCTAGACAATGCGTATAGTAAGTCAACCGCGGCCCAGCATGACGGTTGCTGAAGGGGGGCAGCAACTCTTAACATGCATTCTGCAGCCCTGCCATGGACCCCAGAGCCTCAACACAGCCCATGTTGGACACTGGAAACTTCAGCTCCAGCCCAGGCCGGCCGCTTGGTATGGCGCATCCTAGCATCCTAAACAGCCTTGTCAACAGCCTGATGGGTCTTGGCACAGCAAAAGAACTGACACGGCAGCACCCTGTTTTGTCTCTCAGCCCCAAATGGCGGCGCGCGATGGTCCGAGAAGAAGGTGACGGGGGAAAACTACTCGCGGCCGCAGACCCAGCTCTGCATTAGCGTCACCAGCCCGCATGGTTTGTTTCTTCGCTCGGAGTGCAATTGCGGGATGGCTTGGCCTCGAGGCGAATGATTGAATCGTCTGGTTCAGGGCTGAAGACGAGGTGGCATCCAAGTGGAATCAACCCCTGGTCGACTTGCCGTGCGGCTGAACGACGGGCTGCCAACAGGCTTGCGGGGGTGGCAAAGCAAGGCTATTTTCCCCGTCTGCGCGGAAACTGTCGTGTGATTGCAACCCTGGCAGCGGTGAAAGTCAGAGGCTGGGCATCAAGACCTGACAGATTGACGGAACAGGGGCCGTTGAGACGTATTGGATAAAATTGGGTCAGGTGATGTCGCACCAATCACTGGCCACGTGTGGCGGGAGCGCTGGATGCCCGAGAGCTGAGCTTGGATAGTTGAAGCGCGCCCGACGCAAAAATTGAGGCGCACACAACCAATTTCATATGTGGACAATCAAGACTTTTCAGGCAAAGCGGCGCTTGCCTGAGTTTTGCGTATGAAATGCGGAACGAAGGCGCGAAGATGCAGTTCCGCAGGCTGCAGCTGCCCGCTTTGCCTATTTAAAATGAATCCAATAGTAAGGCCGACAACTTTTAGAATACTCATCGGCGATTGGTCAGAAATCGAATACTTATCGGCGATTAGACGACGAGGAATTTGAGGTACGTACCGAATTAGTGATGCTTTTAGCAGGCGCGTTGTGATGTTACGGAAGGTGGGCGTGGTGTTGCGGAAGGTAGGCAGCGCCGCAGGCAGGAGCCCGCTGCAGGCGGCCCCCGGCAGGGCCCCCAGAGGGCCCCCGGAGGGAAAAAACAAACAATGCCACTTCATGATCAATGAAAAATAAATCAAGTCCTTTTAAATCAAGCCCTTCAATTCAGGCCCTTTAAATCGAGCAAATCGAGCCCTTTCAAATCGAGCAAATCAAGCCCTTTTAAATCGAGCCCTTTTAAATCGAGCCCTTCAATCGAGCCCTTTCAAATCGAGCCCTTTAATTCAAGCCCTTCAAATCAAGCAAATCGAGCCTTTCAAATCGAGCCTTTCAAATCGAGCAAATCGAGCCCTTCAATCGAGCCCTTCAATCGAGCCCTTTAATCGAGCCCTTTCAAATCGAGCCCTTTAATTCAAGCCCTTCAAATCAAGCAAATCGAGCCTTTCAAATCGAGCCTTTCAAATCGAGCCTTTCAAATCGAGCAAATCGAGCCCTTTTAAATCGAGCCCTTTTAAATCGAGCCCTTCAAATCGAGCCTTTCAAATCGAGCAAATCGAGCCCTTTCAAATCGAGCCCTTTCAAATCGAGCCCTTTAATTCAAGCCCTTCAAATCAAGCAAATCGAGCCTTTCAAATCGAGCCTTTCAAATCGAGCCTTTCAAATCGAGCAAATCGAGCCCTTTTAAATCGAGCCCTTTTAAATCGAGCCCTTCAAATCGAGCCTTTCAAATCGAGCAAATCGAGCCCTTTCAAATCGAGCCCTTTCAAATCGAGCCCTTTCAAATCGAGCCCTTTCAAATCGAGCCCTTTCAAATCGAGCCCTTTCAAATCGAGCCCTTTCAAATCGAGCCCTTTCAAATCGAGCCCTTCAAGTTGAGCCCTTCAAATTGAGCCCCCGGCAGGGCCCCCGGAGGGCCCCCGGAGGGAAAAAACACATAATACTACCTTATATTTAATAAAAAATCTAAAGTAGCCTGGCTACCGCCGCTTTGCCTGTGCCTAGGATACCGACGAAGTCGGCAGCATCCCAGGCTATTTTATTATACCATCATCTGCACACATTGTGTGTGCGCTGCGTGTGACAGATGATGTATCGGCTCGTCGTGAATGTGAATCCTTGGAAGAAGCCGAAGCGAGCTGAAATTTTCACCGGGCTTGTCCATTTACTGAGGGACGAACTATCCGCACTAACATTGACCGTTGTGGTGGCTGCAGATCACCAACAGCCACCTCCCGCGGGCCATTTGCTAGCGCCCCCAGGTTGTGGAGTCTTCATCTCCAGTGTTGGACTTGAAGTGCAAAAACATTGCCAGCTTTTTTACTGCCGTAGCAGAACACAAGGTTGTAATATATTTAATAGCAACCGTAAAATGGGAAACTTTGCTCAACTATATGCAATGGGTACCGCATTATGCTTCGACCTCGCAAACTACGCCCCCCGACATTTACCGGCCGGCTGTGAAGCTTCACAACTATTAGACGCGGATAATTTGCAATTTCAACTGCAACACGCCCGTGGTTCGTCGGCGGTCATCGAGATCTCTGGTCAATTCGTCCGACACCAGCTTGCATCTCTCATCACCAGTTGAGCTTGTGTACCAGTCCACTGCGGGGGAACAGTCGCTCGCTTTCCGTCATGGACTCTGGTTTAATGTCTTGGCAGTGTCGAAAGTGATGAGACACGCAACGGCAGCTCGCCAGCAACCAAAAGGGTTGTCAATTATTGACCATGCACCATCCACGCTCTCTCTTTGTACTGTGCCATGTGTACAAGACGTCCGAGTTGGACAGCCTTGACAGCCGCTCAAGTTTAAATCACGTAACATTCAGGAATATACTCCCGAGTTTCCACTTTCATTTCGTGGTGGAAAACATGAGAACAGCCTCAGAGGATAGGACGAATCTTGCCTGCCTCAATACAGCCGTGCTCATGGTCAGTAACTTTGGCTGTCACTGTTCCCTGTAAGCGCTGCCAGGAGGAACATCAGGCCCAAAAGGTTTGATATTTGAACCAGTTTTGCCAGTCGCCATGTCTTGAACCCTTGGATTGGTTGTATTAGATTTGTCGTGCCATCATCTGACTGCAACTGACACTTCAAAGAAAGGACGAAACCTGATTTACGACTCACAAAAGGGTGAGCATCTGCAATGAGCAAGATACCCGCGATTCAGCGAACCCGGACGCGGGGCATGAGTAGCAAGGCGAGGGCGACTGTTTCAAGAATATCAAAAGAAGAGATGGTTCTCGACGTGCTCAAATTCACCACAAGTCAACATCTGTGTCAAGGAGCATAGCATTGTCACCAACGGCTCGGAAAGGCCATACCCCGCTCCCATGGCCTTCAAACCGCAGTGAGGGGCAACCGAGGTGCTGCTTTGTAATAGGGCTGAGGGTCAAAAGTTGCCATGAGTATATAATGCCATTGCAGTGCCTCGCAGACGGCTCTGGACCGGTTGCATGTCCTTGTCTCCTGTGACAAGTCTGGCAGGGTTACCATGACGATGGGCATGCCAATAACCACGCAACAAGAGATTTGTATTTCGGGGAAAGCCCATGGCCACTAGAAGGAGAATCATGCTCTACATTCATAAGCCGTCAGCCTTGACAGCGTCCCCCAGCGCCCCCGACTTGGAGAAATGCCCATGCATCAGATAGAATCAATGAGTCCGAGCATGGAAAACAAAGATGAGATCGGGCCATTAACAGTATCTGGCGCGGGCGTAGACGGCTAGGTCTTGTGTTGAACACGCTCGCATCTTTGGTGCCGCAATAGACTTGCCACCTTGAATAATGACGCACATGTCACAGGCAGCGAGCTTTGTCGCATATACTCGCTCGGATCACAGTAAGCACTCAAGTCGCTTTGACAATGTTCTTGTTTTCCGTGCACGGCATCACAAGTGTCAAACACGTGTGGTGTCTCGTAGTCTTGATTCGCAAATGCAGGATTCGGCAAAATCGTCCAATGCCTAATGAACCTTGTCAAAGATACCAACCACCATGGTATTTCACGCTCAAACAGACGGTGCACGCCAAAAAATGAAGAGAGGTGCGCTCTGATCCGATATTCATCCCTATGCGTATCCGGAGATGATGGTCAAGGGAAATACTGCCAAAATATCTGTATTGGCCACTGTCAAGCGCAAAATTAACCTTGCTCAAGGCAATCCTTCTGCAACGCTCCGAATATATCGGGTGCTGAACTTCGCAAAGGCAACCCAATCAGGGAGGCAGATCGGACTTCCCACCGGGAGGGGCCTCGGGAGAATATCCTTGGCACGTCATGGGTCCTTGAGTGCGGGTATAGGCAACGGGTATTTCGGCAGTGGTGGTGCATTAGTCGTCAAACGGTGGCTGCATAACCCGTCGTAATAATACGCTGCTGCCCCTCTTGCCAGTCGATGTCGAGGGCAAGGGAGATGGAGTAGATGTATGGCGATGAAGACGGCGCAACTGATTCGCTGCAGCTTACACCACGTTGACGGGCAGGGAAGCGTCGCGAACTGCACAACAGCCAGGCCCCTGCTGATCGCAGGCAAGCGATGAGATGGAGGGGGTTCTAATTTCCTTTTACTGCATACAGACACCGAACGGCGCGGGGTACGTTCCTTGTATGCAACCGTGATGCAGGACGCTACTCTCATTCCAGCTAGCTGTGCTCATCTGAAGGGCGGTTCTTGGAGTCGGACCAACACATGCTCAATCTGCGAGAAATTGTTGGCCGTGAAGAAACAACGACGTCTCTCGGTGCGTGATAAATCGTCAAGTATAATAAGAGACGTTGCGGTGGCGAGCAATTGCCGCGACCAAGCTGGCAGAGCAAATCGCCAACGCGTCACGTCCAGCCGGTACTGCTTCAGAGTCCGTCTGTCTGTCCCTGCAATGTACCCCAAAAGTATGCTTGTATTGACTGCCACCATGGCGGTGGCGGTGGCGGCGGCGGCGGCGTCAGCGGATGCCGGGATGAACCACGCCTCGGGCTCTCCCGCCTCCATCAAGAATCTCAAGGACAAGATCAAGACGGTGGTCATCATGGTCATGGAGAACCGGTCCTTTGACAACCTGCTGGGAGGCCAGAAAATCCCGGGACTGGAAAACCCCATCCAGACGGGGCCGTACTGCAACCCCCTCAACATCAGCTCCCCCGAAAAGGGCCTCGGATGCACGGCGGCCCTCGACTATGACTCCATCATTGACGACCCTGACCACTCCATTTCCGGCAACAACCTCGAGTTCTACGGGTCCTTCAACCCGGACAACAGGGCCATTGCGTGCGGCAAGCTGAAGCCCGACATGAAGGGCTTCCTCACGGAGCAGATTCGCCTCTACAACGGCAAGGCGAGCGAGCTGGAGCTGCAGACGCAGGTCATCAACTACTATACCGAGGAGCAGGTGCCCGTCATCACCAACCTCAGCAAGAACTTTGTCGTCTTCAACCACTGGCACTCTGACATTCCCGGCGTACGTATCCCCGATTCCCGCCCCGCGAGTCCATCCAGACGCAGAGCACTAACACGGGCGACAAACAACAGCCCACAAACCCCAACCGCGTCGCCCTGTGCTCCGGCACCTCGGCCGGCAAGGGCAAGAACGACTTTAGCTACAACACGATGGAGCAAAAGTCCATCTTCCAGCAGGTGACGGAGCTCGGCCTCGAGTGGAAGGACTACCTGGTGGACACGTCGATCCAGGACGCCCGCTGGTTCAAGTGGACGTACGAGAGCAACAACACGGACCGCGTCGTCTTCATGGACGAGTTCTACGAGGACGCCAAGAACGGCAAGCTCCCGCACCTGACGTACATCAACCCGTCGTGCTGCGGCGTGGGCACCAACTCGATGCACCCCACCGGCCGCGTCTCCGACGGCGAGCAGCTCATGAAGGACGTCTACGAGGCGCTGCGCGCGAGCCCCCAGTGGGAGGAGATGATGTGGATCATCACCTTTGACGAGACGGGCGGCTTCCACGACCACGTCAGCCCCCCCCGGGCCACGCGCCCGGACAACCTGACCCATACCGAGACCACGCCCGCCGGCCAGCCCTACACCTTCAAGTTCGACCGTCTCGGCGGCCGCATGCCCACCTGGCTCGTGTCCCCCTGGGTCCAGGCCGGCGTCGAGCAAAAGGGCCGGAACCACGCCGGCAGCCTCGTCTCCTACCAGTCCACCTCCATCCTGCGCACCCTCGGCTACCTCTGGGGCTTTGAGCCCTACAACGCCCGTGTCCAGGACGCGCCGTCTTTCGACCACCTGATCGGCACCCGCCTGCACGACACGCCCCTGACCCTGCCCGAGGCCCTCAAATTCACCACCCCCAACTAGGCCGGCTTGACGGCGCAAAGTGTTAGGTAAACATGGTATTGGACGTTTAAAGCACCTCGGCGGCGGTCACGGGCCGAATCGTGACAATAGACCTAATGTTGATAATACGACCATCATGCTTCATGTCATGAACTAGCGTTGGAGCATCAGATTCACCTTTGTCTCAACACCAAGGTCGGGGATAGATGTTAGCATAGACATGGAATAAAGGCTAGTATCAAGGTACTGGCTGTGAAAGGTTCCAGGAACAACATGTGAATCTGATTGAGCTGCCAATTCCGCCTCAACTACATCTCGTGTTCTTCCGTATCAGCCATAGATACATTCGTATACCCAACAATCGTGCAAACCCTATGCGTCCATTCTTCAACAGAGAGGCTGAGATTTGTCAGCATATCGATAGTGCTAGGCTCCTGCCTTTAGCGATACCGTGAATAACCACTCTGCTCATTTCCCAGCAGTTGGTTGGGACACTCCTTTATGTTGGTCTTATGCCTCGGATATGGGGGCTCTCCTCCATTGCAAATGCAAGCCTTGACTTGCTCCGCATACCAGCAAAAGATGAGACTGTTTTGCACTCCATCAAGTTTAAATCTGTCAAAAATTACCCGTGCCCTGGAAGCCTTCTGGCCGGTACAGTCGCGAGTGCCAGCAAAAATGGAAGATATTGTTGCCAGACTCGATTTTGCACCACACGTCGTTCATGGCGACCTCTTAAGAAGCAATATCATTGTTGATATGGATGATCATGGCGCTCAAGGGTGAGTCCATGGGCGATTCATAAAGGGCAAATTCATAAATCAGATTGAATGGCGATAATGCACATTTCAGTATTATTGATTTTGGATGGGCCAAACTCGTGCCCTTCAGTTTGCGGTCTGCCCCGTTTCCTCACCCACGGACCGGTACAAGGACAAGGATACCTGGGCATCGCGTAGCAGTGACAAAATGAAACGGGACCGCGCTTCTACCTGCACTGCATCAAAGAGCCACCCAAGTGGAAGGAACAGTATGCTGATGGACCATGATCGAGTTTTCTGTGAAGATGAGGTTGCTAGATATTGGTGGCTGCCACAGCCGCATTGACCTTTACCTGGCCATGGCAAAGTGACTGGAAACCTCGGTCAGGAGGCCGAAGCAGAAGGAGAAGAGGGCACAAAGCCAATATTTATTGATAATAGCTTAGTGAATGGCAGTTTACGCCTAGCTCTGCGCCAAGTTAGCTGCTTATAGCATACCCATGAGACTGCTTGTGTGTCGAAGTTACTTGTAACCGCCTGGAAGTCATTGATAATCCTATCCTGTGAGAAAGTGGTAAAACAGACGAATTAAAGATTTAACCAGTGTGTTGTAGCGATTTATACCAACAAGGACCCCTAGTAGTTCTGAGCGGTACATGATATCGGCTCCAATGAATTCGTGCGATTGTACCTTTCTAGCTTTTCGAAACGCGCAGTTGGGTATCAGGATGGTCGTGGCCATTAAAGGTTGCAAAATCATTTGATTAGGATCCAACAATGTCTAGGCGGTGTTGGAGGTGATGATTAGCGTAACTAAGACGTATCCGGTTGAAACCCGTGGTCAGATGATTGATTCCCCGTGTCATTGACCACCCTATCCTGCTCGCAATTATTCAAGTCAAATTCAAGATGGGCCAGAAGTGACAGGAACCATCCAAAAGGAAACACAGGTACACATCAACTATTTACATGACTACTCCAACGCAGACAACTAACCTGCCAACAGAAACCGCCATGTGCTCCCCAATTCAAAGTCCACTGCTTCATAAGAGTCTCGTCCTGGCAATGTCGAACTTTGCACTTCCTTCATCCAAAGTGATTCAAGCCTGTTTCGGTTTACATGCGGCCTGGACCACAGCTTGAGCCTTGTGCATAAGTTTGGCATCAACTCCATCCTGGGAGTCAAGATCCTCAATCTCCCTGTCTGTAAAGTTCTTCTTGATTGCACGTGCTCCGCACTCGCAATGCTTCACAGCCGTCGCGGCATCAAGGCCATGATCCGTAGCCACCTGCATGCATTGAGCCATGTAGGATGCTTCCTGCCCAGCTGGAAAGGAGCCCCGTTCCAGCAGAGCGGCATGTCGTCCATCTGCAATAGGGTTGGCGAAAGCTGCAGTAGCAAGCAGACTTGAGAGCACAATCGATGCCTTCATCTTTGTGACGGGTGCAATAGTATTTATCGGATTGCAAAATAATGCAGGAGAGAAGTGGATGAACGTGGGCTTGTTGTGTGGTGTCGACAGATGTGATGTAGTCGGATGAGTGAATTTCAACGTGAGCTTCTGAGCCTTTTATCCTTGCCCTCTGAAAGTATGGCTGCCCATCTGGCGGCGGTGTGGATGCATCCATGTCCTGTTTCTTCCTTCTTTTTACACGGATTGACTCTGGAGTCTTTAAAATCGGCCCGTTGAATAAGACAGCTCCACAGGTGTCACCAGGCAGCTCTGGGGTTGAAGTGTGGTACGGGACTTGATTAACGGAGAAGCTCTTGACCGTGTGGCAGAAGCCATCTGTTCCAGATGGTCATGTACGGCTGCATTTCCTAGAGATGAAACGAATGTCTTGTCTCGTTGATTCTGGCTGGAGCAATCATATGAATCCGCACCGATGCGAGTCCAAGACCGCATGATGCAACGCGCACAAAGGCGGTGACTTTGATGAGTCTTGCTTTTTCCTTGCGGATCAATCTCAAGTTTCAAAATGTGTTGCTGAAATTACCGTCTGCTAAAGCCATGTCTTGAACTTTCCAACACAGTCTAATGCTTTTTAGGATGCGACAGTGGTATTTCTTATTGTGTTGTCAGCTGCTGTGGGACATGTCTGTGAGGACTTTAGAGCGAGGAAACTGGTTACATGTAGCCATACACTGGGACACACTGTAATCGTATCTAGTTAATGCTGCGACATAGATTCACTCATCACCGTTGGTTAACAGACCATGGCCTCTAGGACGCGTCTAATTATCCCGCTCATAAAGTGTAGCACTGACCGCAATTCCGGTCTGGACAATGTCATCTGACATGTCCGAAATGGACGGGATAATTATATCCGCGTGAATCGTAGTGCATTGCCCAGTACATTTTTGACAGTTGCGCGTTTATGCGTCTGCCAAGGTGAGTCGCAACATTACATGGTAAATTGGCGCAGAATTAAAGCGGCAATTCGTCCTGGATTAAGGACTGGAAACAAAATAATGGATTCTCGAGGCCCAATGATGGACGCATTGCCGTCTTACATCTGGTCCAGCTATGCCGACCTGCATATATCCCTCTTGCCATGCCGCGGTCCACCCCGTTCGCAGAATGGCGAGTCGACGATGAACGAGGCTTCCAGCAGGTGCCAGATATGACACTAATTGAGGAAGAACAGTTTCCGGATATGCGGCCGAGGCTACTACCCTGTCACAGTTGGCCAGATGATTGCCCAGCGTTGCCGCGTCGTGTGCAATCTTGATCGGGTGTTGGATCTACCGTCTGGCTTGTCCACATTCCCACTTGGAATGACCTTGAACTGAATAAACAGCCATTCTCAAGACCGGGTGCTGGCCCCTCGACAGGCGGACAACGACATTGCCGTCTCTCGGAATCTCAAGACAGCCTCTATCAAGCATCTGGACAAGACGGCGTGCGCACAGTTCTCGACTCTTTCCGCATCCACGTCCCAGATGGGACACATGCGTGTACTCTGTATTCTCCCCTGGGCATGACATTTACGGAGCTTCGCAGCCTATTGCGAGGCAAAACATTCGAGAAACGTATGGTGCAGCACGGCATCCAGTTTCTTCCCCCTTGGTAGGTTACCTTGATAAGAGCAGCCGTCCATACCGGTTAGTGGCCGTGACCGATTTATGCTGTTGATAAGATGGCTCACGAATAATTAGATATTTCCAACAAGGTACTCATAGGAGTATCAGATGACTCGGTCTTATCGCCGCTCGTCGTCTTGCAGGTCCCAAGAGCCACCTGTAGAGTCTGACGGTTGCAAACGGTTGCTTTTCACAAGGAGACTGCGCGTCTAGCAAACGAATATTCAACATTGTTTATTGTCTTTTTGTAAAATCTTACTGCTGACGCCCAGCAACTTGAAATTGCACTGTAGAAGCGACGCCGCAACAAATCATGGCATGGCAGCAACTTGGATCGCCGTCTTTGTACATGCCTCGGGTGAGTTGACCGGCAAATGCTTCCAAGACCCTATGCCTTTGACTGCTCCCTCCACGCAGCATGCTTGCGGTAGACGTCCTTTCGGAACACCTGCTTGAGCTCCGACACGGCCGGCATATCCAGGGGCAACTTGGCCTGTATGGCGCCGACTCCACAAATGTCATTCTTCCGATCGATGAACCAGGCCAGAGTCATGCCACCGCCCCAGCTGAGCGTGTGTGAGCCGTACCAGCCATCAACATCCTCCAAAGTCAGGACGCCGCCGAGCCCGTGCCCCATCTTGGTCTCGGCATCGACGCCGACTCGAAAGAAGACGCCCGCCGGAGAAGCCAATGCCGCCTTGTGCGCCGCAGCCGACTCTGGTGTTAGATGGTCCTTGAACATGCTCTCCACAGTCTCCGGCTTGAGCAATTTGCCGTCGTTGGCGAGGAGCGACTGCAGAATCTTGACATAGTCAATGCCGGGCATAAACAGGCCGTGGCCGCCAAAGTCTCCCTTGCCACGTACATTCATGTCGCCGCCGCCGCCGAGAACAGCGCGTCCCTGGGCGTTGGGATCGTCGGGGCTGAGGTCAACAAGCCGATCGCGCAAGTCCTGGCGCGTGACGGGGTAGAACTGGGCGTCTTTGGCGCCGAGGGGAGCCAGTATGCGCCCCAACACGTGGTCGCCCAACGTGCCCCCCGTCAGCCGCTCGACGATGCGGCCGGCCCAGTCGAGTCCGGAGCCGTACATCCATCCCGCGCCGGGCTGGTGAGAGAGGGGGTAGGTGAACAGCTCCTCGACCGTCTTCCGCTGGTCGTAGGTGGGAGGCGAAAACTGCTCGCGCCACTTTTGAACCGGCGGGGCCAAGAAGTCGTAGGCGGTGCCGGCGCTGTGAGTGAGCAGCATCTCGAGCGTGACGGGACGCTCGGCCGGTTCCAGAATCGGCGTGGTGCCGTCTTCGGCAAAGCCCTTGATGACCTGCTTGGCGGCGAGCTCCGGCGCGACAGCGGAGACGTCGCCGTCGAGCGTGACGAGGCCATCTTCAACGCACTGAAGGGCGGCGATGGACGCAACCAGCTTCGTGGCGGAAGCCAGGAACAAGACGTCGTCCAGCTGCTGCGGCCGCTTCTCTCCCGACAAGAGCGTGCGCTCTCCAATCGCCTTGTTATACACAAAGCTGCCCCTGGAATCCGTGGCGCAAATGACGGCTCCGTTGATGGCGCCGGAATCAATGGCGGCCTGGAAGCTGGTCTCGATGCTGCCGGCCATGGCGAGTGCGGTGCAGTTTCGGTATTTGACGGCTGTGGAATCTATCAGACGTTTCCTCTCTGCAGAGAAAGAGGAACAAGCGATGCGTTTTGGGAGGCAGCAAACTGCCTTGTATATCCTGCTACCCCACGCAACCAACATGATCGAGCCTGCGGCAATTTATCCCATTGGCTGCGGTATTGGGTGGCATTGCCGTTTTGGGCTCGCCGGTGACAGATTCGCCGATGACAAATCCGCTCTAGCACATGACGCAGACTTGTTCTCGGCTCCGCGCTGGAACACATGTGAATAAGTCTTGCGGATAGACAATAGGCGATGCTACCATTTGGCACTACTCACACCAACGGTCAACCGTGCTCAACGAGGCCGGTTGAAAACTCGGCGCAGACATGTCCTTGGCAGTGGTCGTCTCGCATGACAGCCAGAGCAGCCCCCAACTGCCATGGTTGTTTTATATCCCAAAAAGAAAATGTCGGCTCCTCTTTGCCCGCAGTTTGCACTGCAATTTCATGGTCTGTTACTGTCAATCGGATGCTCTGTCGTGCAAGATCTACGCATGTCAACAGAGTAGCAACCGGTCTGCTCCACTTCCTGTACCCGTAGTCAGGGCGAATAAACTGGTGCGCTACGTGAAAGTTGCCAAGATTGCTGACCTGTGGTACCAAGGTTCCTTGATGTAATGCGTGCTGTACATCCGCCCAGTCTTGGGGTCCGGCTCAGTATCATATCTGTGGGCCAAAATATGCCGTGGTAGGAGAACCCGAATCAAACCCACCGCAGCCACATGAGTGTAAATATAAGGGCTGAGACTCGGAGCCCAGGCTACGGAAGACTAAGAGCCCAAGTCAGCGGTGCTTCGCAGAGTGGCCATCATCCACAGGTACACACCTAAAAGCGTAACGCATCCTCTCCCCCATGATGGCAGGCCCCATCTGACGCATCAGCGGACGGATTACGCCCGGAGATGGACAGCACCACGTCGAGCTGCACCTGTGCCAGACGCTGACTCGACGGCGACGGCCTCGCTTGTAACTTCGAGCCCATTGCTCCACGTCCTGCATGAAATCTATCCCGTGCTTCCGGTATTTCGGCCGAGTTGGTCCGTGTAGTCAATGCTCATCATATCGCCAATGTGTTTCCGGAGCGTGCCCTGCGCCGCAATTTCCATTTCCCTAAGATGCCTCCACTCGTATAAGCGTATAAACCGCACCGGCTCGACCATGGACGCGTACAAGACGTACAACAAGTCTTGATTCTGCATCTTTCCCGACTTGATGTGGCGAGTGCAAAACGTTCATGCGCGCCGCAGCTGGGGCGAGGTGGAGGGAACAGCATGAAGCCGTGGGAACCTGTCAACTGGTGCCTGGTTATTTCAAACAGTGGTCCGGGAAAGCTTACAGGCAAATAATCTTCCAGCGTTCTCGAATCTTGGCACTTGTCAGCTTTGGAAACTGCGTTGTAGATGCCAGTCTTGATTTACCGTTTCGACGTATCCCGGACTTTGCCAAGATTACCAGAAGAGTTGAATAGCTTTGCTACATCTTCAATGGCAAATGTCTTTACACAAATTATTATCTGCCTAGGTCAGAAAGCGTAGTCTTATACACACACCTTGAACAGGGCATATATTGAGGAGAGACCAAAAAACAAAGGAAACTCGCATGTGCAGGCGCTTTCAATGATAGCTTGGCTTCGGCACCAGTCATGCCGTTGACCGACTCGCCATCTGGGAACTTGTGGCGTGAGCGCATCTTAAAAAGTTGTCGAAACCGTAAAAGGGAACATGGCGGATGTACAAGACGAGGACGACAGCAGACCAGCTCAACGACGGGCGGCGCCCTCGCCCCAGTTACGCAGGTCTGCGAATCTCGGTAGGAGTCATGTATTACGGAGTTGAGACTTCGAGATCGACTATCGTTGCCACGCTTCTTATACTTGGAAGATGGTTTCTGGTTCATCATGAACAGAGCTTCGGGCCATCTCCGCTTACACTTGGCTATAGTATACGACGTCATGTAGCCGGTGAATCAAAATCAGATCCCGTGTCTCGGATACTCTACATGAGACGTTGTAATCCCCTTGTGGCCATGCGGCCAGCTAGTTGGCCAGAGAAAGCTGCCTCGGCTGGTCTCGTGTGAGGGGAAGCGGGTGCTCATGATCCGGGAGATGTGACCACATTGATATGCACACAGTCCAAGGCAGCACTGCTGCTCAAGTGCCCAAAACACCACAAGCTTGGCAACGCTGGGGGGTTCATTGGTTGATGGATGTAAGTAACGGCCTTGTGCGTTTGTGCTGACGGCACCTATTCCCGTCAACTTGGTACTTGATATATACACCATGGCTAGTTTGTGTGGCTGCAAATGACGCTGTACAGATGAATGAAAACGACTACAAGATGCGGCACTTTAATCCTCCCTTGTAGCAATCTCAAGGCGACCACTGCTTCTCCAGTTCCCCTATTCGTTGCCGCAGCTGCGCCTTCTCCAGCTCAATCTCTTGCATTCGCTGCATGTACTGCTGCTCCTTCTCCAGCTCTGCCTGTTTCCGTCGAAGTTCGTCCAGCTCTGAGAGCCCTCGTGGTGCTGGCGCAGTCACACCAGCCGCTACCTGACCAGAGGTCGCTGGCTCAGTGTGAGCAGCTGGTCTGGTCGGATCTGGCATCACAGCTGGAATGTTTGCTGGTATTTCTATTGCAATCAAATTCTGACAAGGGCGGGAGTCAATCTCGGCTGGTATCACGGCCTCGACTTCAACTGGATGTCTCGCGTCTGAATCAATCTCGTGGTTGACATGCCCCATGTTCTGCCACAGGTCTGCCAATATACCTTGCACAACAGCTTTGCACCCTTATTGCCATCTATATCCAAGCCATACATGACCGGTCTGCCAATGAAGACGGCCTCGCTCCCAGGCATAGAGCCTTGATAATGTCTGCGCCGGTTCGAGGACTCGAGTCCAATAAAATGGTCATTTCCCACCAACACCGTCAACAATGGCCGGGAGAGCATCCAATGACCCAATGGCCCCGTCGACCTACAGCCCTGGAATGGTGTCAGCGGGGTGTGTAAACTTCATACATGGCACAAGCATGGCATTGCATGCCGCTTTGGTTTGAAGCAACGATTGCCTCGCACCATATTCCCAATGCGAGCCGTGCGTCGTCCACATTCTGAATGCCTTTTAAAACTATGCGCCCCTCCCAATTCTTCCGAAGGCGACTTGTTCCCATGAGTGAGATCCGCAGTTCACTGTAGAAACCCAAGCGCTAGATGCTCGCATCATGTCATCTTCAATGCGACAGCCGACTCACTGCTCATATTTCGACCTGTATACCGGGTCACTAAATCCGAGAGTGCTCCCGGTACCGGAAGTAGGCGTTGTCCAGGTCGCGGGTCGCCAGCCTCGTGTCGGGCAGTCGAGCGAGGCAACGAGCACAGAAAAGCTGTTCGTTCTCGCACGCTGAAACATGGGCAGCATGATTTCCTCGTCAAGCAGTAAGTTGACCTGAAACCATCTTGGTCCAGCCTTGTTCGCAGCCGCGACTTCTTCCATGGTGCTGCTGCTTGCCATACTCAGAGTGTATGTTAGGCCTATTCCAGCACACACCTCTGCGACTCCCGCCTCCTTATCCTCATGAAAAAGGCTCTGGCCACCCATAGGTGCCACTATGAGAGGAGTGTCATATTCGTGGCCAAACAGTTTCACTTACATGTGTCTCTTGCCCATCTGCACATGATTAGCTTGCCTGGGAGACTATTGAATGTTAAAGAGAAGAGCAACCATTTGCATCACTCTTGGTACTCTGCAGAAATTGAGATCCCACATCAGTTTTGGACTTGCGATTAAGCAAAGGAATGCTTACAGCTTCCATTTTTAAACGCCAGTCGATTGCTCTCCAGCGCCGCTAACAAAGTTGAAAGCACGCCGACTCAATACTTTCTGTGCTTGTTTCTCGAGCAGCCGAGGGTCGTTTTCACCTTGGGCTGGATGCCTGATACAATACCACAGCGGATCTCGAGCTGATGGCTCTCGGGTCGGGTGACATTTGAGATGTTGAATTCACGCCGTGACTCGACTGACAGGTTATGCTTAAGAGCCGGCACGAGCACCACGGGAGATGAAAGAGATGGGAAGAATTGAGTCCTCAGTCTCCATTTCGTGAGACTAGATATACAAGAACAACAGGTGGCGAAAATTCCAATCATGGTTATTGTTTTGGTCCATTCCAAAAGTAAAAGCTTCGCGCCACTTGTACAACCATGCTACATTATGTGTTGGAAACGCTAGGACCAGTGCACAATAGCATCCTGGAGATATACATGTATCGGCCCGAGACTTCCAAGAATCAATCAGGCAGGTCATATCCTAAAGTTGCCGATACCCGATATGAGCTGCTTGGTCAAGTCGCTGGGGTCATATCATCCACCCATCAATTGCAAAGATGGTATTGTCTCTATCCCATATGCGAACGTGCACTGAGTACGCTACTCAAGTTCCTGGGCTTGGAGGCATTTTGTAGTTAATCATCACTGCCACAATATCCTAATCGAGTTATAGCCAACCTTTGATGATGGACTCCAAGTAATGCCATAAGGTTTGGCCAGAGACGTTTATAGGCTGCTAGAGACCAAGCTACCTACAAAAGAACTAAGAAAATATCGTGCATTCGATATCTCATCTGCACTGTTTCTTAAATCTCCTACGAGACATCAAATTCACAGTCCAAGACATACTGGAGGAATTTCCCCTGCGTATCATTAGTTCACGTCTGGTAATTGCTTGTTTGTTTAAATATGAGGATTCTCCCGTCGTTGTTGCCAACGTGAAGCGCCTGCTTCTGGGCCACTAAAAGACATTGACTAGCCATGTTCTCGGGAGCTAGGCGGCCATCTTCAAGGGGAATGATGGACAACTCCATGCCGCCAGCCCTCCGCCCAACGAGACTAAACATGGTAAAACAAGGATATGCATTCAACCAATCACCATCTTGCAGTAATGCGAGTTTGAGAACCGAGTAGTTGGGAAGCTTAGGAACTAGTAGAGCCAGGGTTTGCGGCTTGAAAAGAGGCCAAAGTTCCTATTGCGCAGGGGAATGGCATGAGCCAAAAGTGGCACATTATACCATGGAAAATGCACAACCTGAAAACTATGCCAGATCACGAGTTGTTGCACTAGACTTGTTGGTTGCATTAGGTCCAACAAAACACGAGACCATTCGTAACGCGAATAGCGCAATGTGCGACACGTATCCACGTTGTATTCATTGTGTCAAGAACTTCTCTCATAGGGCAACCCAAAAACGATTCACTCAAGCGGTACAAACTTGCGTTGGACCAGTCCCATCAGCACACGTCAGCTCCAGGGATCATCTGGGTAAATATTGATTGGCCAAATATCGGGGCTAGCAGTTATCACGGTGCAATGGCAGTCGAGCGGCAGAAGAGAGTTCTGGCGATTCTTCGCAGCCGCATATATGACATCTTTACGTAGCTTTTCAGTCATCAAACTGTCCTCTGCGCTCCAAATTATCACAGATATTGTCAGTCAACATAAAGTTACTCGTCATCTCCTATTCTTCTTGATTACTAGCATAGCCGCATTGATATTTGTGTTGACCATGCACATGTTGACAAGTCTTGAAAGTGCAGGCTTGATAGGGATTGCCGCGAGTTTTGTCCAGGTAGCTAGATTAGCAATGCCCTTGTTCTACATGAATGACCAATAATGCAATTATGCGCTCAAGTCTATGTAACGTGCAGGGGGCCCCGCGCACGGATTGACCGATCGATCAGTTGACTATTAGACCAATTAGCAGACGAGGCCAGTTGATGCAACTAGCACCGCAATTTGCAATATAGAGCCTTTTAAACCCGGGAACCAAGTATGAAGCTGCAGAGCCATTCTTTCACCTTGAATACTAGCAACTGTTATTTTACCCATACACTCATTGCTCTCGGCATACTCTTTTTACATTATTAGATACTTGGGCTTATTCTGGAGCTAAGCCATATCACTAGTAGGAACTTGAACCATATCAATCTACAGATAGAAGGAGTACATGGCAGTGCTTACTACCTAACACGGACTATGGTTCCTCGTCTGTCGAAAATCAACGTCAACAGAATGGCAAGTCCTTCCTTTTTATAAGGTCACATGACGCGGTCACCTGATGTGGACACACCAATACTCCACACATCAGGTCCCGCGTCACAGACCTTCTTCCTTCTTTATACACTACTATAAGACTTGCTTATAAATACATTATATTATATTACCTATATTACTTATAATCTATTTATTAAGTCCTTATATTACTATAAGACCTTATATAGTAGTAATTATATTTATTAAATTTTTTAAACTTACTAGACCTTAGGACATTATAGTAGACCCTAAACTAGCTAGCTAGGATATTATCTAAATTACCCTAAACTAAGATTTAATAACTTAAAGATTTAGTAATAATTATATAATAGCCTAAACTAACTAAATTAAATATTCTAAATAAATAAATAAATTAATATTATAACTAATTATTATTAATAATAATAAGCTATTAAGTTAAACCTCTTAGCTAATTTAAATAAGCTATAAATAGTAATAAATTAGTATTAAGCTCTATTCTTAATAAAAATTAATAAGGATTTAAAGAAGGAGAATACTAGTCTAACTATTATTAAGAAGATTATAAGAATAAGAAGAGTTATAATAACTTAGTCCTAGGCATATATAATTAGATACTAGGTTAAGCCTAATATAAGAATTAAGTTAAACTTCTTATTAGAGAAAGGTATAATAGTAATAATAATAATAATTATTAGTTACTAATATAGTAGATCTAATAGACCTTACTATTATTATAGGATCTATAGAGACCCCCCCTTATATATAATAGTTAGATTAGGCAGATCTAATAGATTAGAACCTAGAATTAAATCAAGATACTGCTTCTATAGTAGAAGAGCTAGATTTAATATATAAAGAAAGTAGGAATATTTACTTATTAGAAGTAATATCCTTAGATATACCTACCTAAGTTATAATATAAGTAGTAACTCTATCTAATATACCTTCTTAAAGTATAATAATTAGTATATTAACTAAGTAAGTATAAATATTAATATTAGAAAAGCTAGTAGTAAGCCCTCCTACCCCTTATACCCTAGATTACTATATTAAATCTTCCTCTTTTATAAAATACTTATCTATTTAACTACTAAAGTATTAAAGACTACTATATCTTACCTTTATTTTAGATAGTATATAAATATTAGTATAATAAAGAGAGCTATCCCTATTAGTCTTAATAAATTTAAGCCCTAGTCTTACTTAGCCTAGTATTCTATAACTAGTACTAATAAGATTAGAAAGCTCTATATTAGTAATAAAAGACTTAATAAGAATAAGCTAGAGGTATAATAGCTCCTCTTTATTAGTTAGTAATTAACTATTTAGCTTATAATATAACTAATTTACTAGAATAAATAAACCTATTATAAATAAGCCTATTATAAATAAGCTAAGGAATTAGGATTTAGTAGAGAATACTACCTTAGGACTATATACTAGGTTATAGTATTTAAGAGTAGTAGTATAGATTTACTTAGCTTATAATATAATTAGTACTAGCTAGTATAAGTACCTTAGAATAATTATAACTAATAAAGTAGTATAATAAGCCTAAATAATAGCTTAGATTATATCTCTAATAGACTATAGAATATTAGATACTAGATATTTAAACTAGGTTTAATTAGGTTCTAAGGTACTACTAATTAAGTTAGTAGAAATAATAATATAATTAGTCTTAAGATTCTAATTAGGGCTAGTAGAAGAGGATAGTAGAGATTTACTACTACTATTATTACTAGAAAGATCCCTATTATATTCTAGATCTCTACCTTACTCCTTTTAGAATACTTAATAACTACCTAGTAATAGTTAATAATACTATTATTAGGAAGCCTTAGGAATATAGCTAGGTATATATCTATATAAAGATTAAAGAAGAACTAATATATATTATAAGGGTTATAATATATAAAGAGATAGATATTAAATACTATATAATAAGAATTATCCTCTATATAGGCTATATATAGGATATAGATTCTAACTAATAGAAGAAAGCTATAAGTATTATTTAGTATATTCTTATAGAAATATAGTAGCTAAATATAAGCCTAAGATAAACTTTAAGCCTAACTTACTAGTATATAATTCTAAAGTTATACCTATATTAGTATACCTTAGTTAGTTAGACTAGTTAGTATAGAGCTATAGTATAGTAGCTATACTAGCTAATATTATCCCTAGACTATTATCTAAGCTAGAATCTAATAGATATTAATAGTTTAACTTATTAGATCCTTAATTAAAATATATACTAGTAAATAACTTAGAATTATAGAAAAAGGAAATAGCTTAGTATTTTAAAAAGGATTATAGTATGATTCTTATATAGATAAATAAGCTAAGATATTCTTTTATAAAAGAGGATATACTCCCTCTTTAGGCCTATATAGACTAAAAAGTAAGCTTATATATAGAAATAAGTAGATTAGATAATAATTAAATTACTTAGTAATTAGTTATAAGAGTTAATCCTACCTTAGTAAAACTTATAAATATACTAGACTATATTACTATTAATAGTATTAAAGCTTAACTATCCTTAAAGTAATAGTATATATTATAAGATTAGGAAGTATAAGAAAAAAGAGTCTAATAGTTAGAAAAGATAATATAATCCTTTAAAGACTTATAATTCTAGCCTAAATATAAGAATAAATAAGGAGAGGATTAGTATAAATTATACTTATATAAGGGAAACTTTAAA
Organism: Keithomyces neogunnii; assembly: GCA_020975405.1. Classification (NCBI taxonomy): domain Eukaryota; kingdom Fungi; phylum Ascomycota; class Sordariomycetes; order Hypocreales; family Clavicipitaceae; genus Keithomyces; species Keithomyces neogunnii. Next base: position 5,906,407 of record JAIOWQ010000001.1, on the reverse strand, counting down.
TAATATAATAATTACCTAGACTATTATTAGCCCTAATCTATTAAATAAGATTTTAGTAACTAAGGAGTATATTAACTATATAATAATCCCCCTTTAAGGAACTCTATAGATAGACTAGCTCTAAGGATAGATTTAAATATAAAGCTACTAGAGAATAATAAAAGCTAGTAAGAGAGATATCTAAAATAAAGATAAGCTAGATATTTTAATTAGAGAGATAATTATCTATTTAAATAGAGAAATAGTAGTTAGAGAAATAACTAATAATTTTAAAATAAATAAGCTATTATATTAAATATAGAATAGTTTAATAAGGTCTTTTAGAGAGAAGTACTAGTATAGCTAATCTATATATACCTAATAATGCTAGATAATAGTAAATATATACTAGAAACTCTATTAGATATATCTAATAAGTAGGATAATAATATAGACTATAATATAGATACCCTATCTACTAATAATATAATAGTATTAGATAAGCTAAAACCTATATTACTAAAAGAATTTAGTAATTATTAATAAGGGATAACCTACTATATCTAGAAGCCTTAAAGAATATAATTAAAGTAATAGATAATACTATTCTAGGCCTAAAGTATTCTATAATAAAACTAGTATTAATTATAACTAATAAATTAGAGCCTCTAAATATAATAGTACTAATTCTATATTATACTTAGTAAGATATAATATATATATTTATAATAAGGGAAGTAAAGAATAGTTTATAATCTTACTTATAATTAAAAGGAGTTATATTTTCTTCTAATAATATAAATTATAAGGGTATTTTTAATATAGGTATCTTAATTTCCTTAATATAATAATTATTCCTTAAAAAATATTATCTAACCTTATATATAATAAAAATAGACCTATTTCTAATTAGTAGTATTAATACTAAGCTAGTTATAACTATAGACTTAGTTATAATCCCTATATATCTATAGATATTAGATAGTAAAATACTCTATTATACTATATACTATTATATAGTAAATAAGCTTAGTTATAGTATTCTCTTTAGTAATCTATTTATAAGAGAATATTAGCTAAATATATAAGGGGGGAAAAAGATAGAAAATAACTATCTAGTTATACTAGATAATAAGAAAGTTCCTATTTCTTATCTTATAAGATCCTAGCCTAGTACTATAAGAAAAAAGCTAGTTAAAGTTAGGGTCTAAAAGATAATAATAATACTAAGTAGCTATAGTCTAAATATACTAGTATACCTAGGTATAGTCTAGATTAGAGCTAATAGTTATATTATTAATCTAGAACTAATTATTAACCTAACTAGCTAAGGATATATAAGGCTCCTAAATACTATTATTAATAGGTAGGAAATAATACTATTAGTAGTAAATCTAGGAGTAGTACTAGTTAAGCTATTTAAGGGTTAGATACTTAGTTAAATATATCTAATATAGATAACTAAGGATAAGAAGGTCTTCCTAATAGAGTAGGAAATAGTAATACCCTTAAGTAACCTACTAGGTAGTAACTATCCTCTAGAGGAGCTAGAGGATCTAAAAAGACTAGATAGATATCTATTTTATATACTAATAGTAGATCTACCCCTAGACCTTAATAAAGCTAATATATTAGAATATTAGGGTAAGTAGTATAAATAAGATATCCTAGATATACTATAGAAGTATAAAAAGCTATTCTACCTAGGATTAGGTAAGTTTAATAATAGAATTAAGATACCTATACTATTTAAGCTAGGAGTTAATATATTAGACCTTTATTAGAGGCTATTTCTGTTACGATACAAACCGTGACAAGTATACTAGAGGTGGCTCACGTGACTAACACGACGTATAAATGGTCAAGCCTGACCTCTAGATAGAAGGAATGAACAAGAATCTTATAATATACAGAATAGTACCTATACTTTGTCTTTTATTACATATTTAATGATCTTAACCTTTAGTATACCTAATTTAACCTTAAGTATATTAATCCCTATAACTATACTTATAGGGATTCCGGCATATAATAAGTAGTAGTAATTATTAAGTTACTTTATACCTCCTCTAGGTTAAGTCTAGTAAATCGCGCTATATGTCTAAAACTGACTATCTTTAATAAGAAATCAGCTTATAAGAGGTTACTTTTAACCTACTAATACCTAAGGAACTCTAAGGCGTATATAAGATACGACTATTCCTTTAGAAATTTCCTAATTATATAAGAAATAAAAGACAGATAATTAATACTACTACTATTAGTAACCTAATAGAGCTTTCCTACTAGAAATACAATAAAAACGGCACTCTAGTAGAAATAGACAAGGAAATCTTAGTAGAGATCCTATATTACTAGAATCTTATTAATCAGACTAGGCTAAACTTTGCCTAGAAAGACGCGAAATTAGCTATTTAAAAGGCAAAAGCTACTAGACTCCTTAATAATAATAACCTTACCTTAATTTACTTAATAAGTAGCAAAGGAAACCTGATAGCTAGGGAGTTAATACCTCCCCTAATTTTAGTTTAAATAGCTACCCCTATTCCTTTACCTATAATAGCTATAAAAGGAAAAGGCCTAGTAAGGGAGTATTCTAGCTACCTATAAGCTAGATTTAGCTAATAATAGGTAGTTTTAGTCCCTTAAGGATATTAGGAAGAAAGATCACTATCTTACTCTAGAACCCCTAGTAGTATGATTCTATCCTTAGGGTAAGTAGATCCGCTATACTAAGAGGAGGAATTCACCCTAGCTAGAATCCTGTTAGAATTACTAGGCTTAAATAAGACTATATAGCACTAACTAATAGATTTAGCCGTAAAGGAGCTAGATCTATAAGATAAGATAAGAATAATATTATAAGCCTAATCTGCCTATTTTAAAACAATTATCTAAAGCTTAGTCTAGAAATAGCTCCTAAATAGATAAAACCTGCTTATATAAGGACTATCTTAGTAACTATAGTAGTAAGAAGCAAATTTTTAGCCAGAACTACTAGGGCCTTAACTAGGGCTAGTGTTCTAGTAAAATCTCTTAGATTATAAGCTAGAACCTCCCCCTTTTTAGTTAGACCTAGTAATTACTATTAGTACCTATCTATACTATTAAGGACTAGGATATAAGCCACTATATAATTTAATATATAGACTAATACTAAGGTAGTTATATAGGCTAAACCTGCCCATACCTGGCTAGAACTAGCAGGCAGTACCCCTAGTACTACTAACTTAGTTAGGAGATGACCACCTATACCCGGCTAATGCTGCGTTAAATCTAGCTTAGGAAGGCAAGGGACTAATAATACCTACTTATAGTTACCTACTAAGTACCTAGTAAAACGTAGCTATTAATACCTACTAGAGAATAACTAATATTAGCTTCTTTTAGCTAAAATCAGATAAGGATAAAAAAGACCTTAGCTTAATCTTATATAAAGGAAAGTAAGTTATCTTTTATAATATTAAGCTCTAGATCTAGATAGTTAAAACCTACCTAGAATAGGCCTAACTATAAAGAGTAGAATTTATCTGCTAGTAAGCTTAGTAGCTATTTAAGGGAGAAGCCCTAGCGTAGTACTACTAATACCTTAATAAGGTAGAAAGATAGTAGATATTTAGCATAGTAAGAGGTATATTTAACGCTCTATAAAAAGAATTTAGCCTAAGGTTATAAGAAGCTATAGAATAGCTAGATAAGGCTAAATTTAGTAAGTAAGACATTATAAGTAATAAATTACTATATAAATTCGCCTTAAAGGTCTTCTAGTATGCTAGAGCTAATAGCAAAATATCTAATATATAGCTGCTTATATATCTAAGGCTTAAGCTTTATCCTGAACTATATTAACTTTATTACCTGCTAATAGCCGCAGATAATAGGTTAAAATATATAGCTATAGTAGAAGAATACTACTAAGACCTATAAGACATGTTTAAAGGAGACTCCTATATACTAAAAGGCGGAAGAACCCTACTAAAGGTTAGGTTCTACTTAGATAATAAAGACCTAGATAAGTACCTACTAGTAGACTTAGACACTAAGAGCTATAAAGTAGCTAACTAGAACTAACTATACTAATATAGAGACTAATATTAGTAAGGTTAGAACTACTAGCGCCCCTAGAACCGCCCCCAGGACTAGCGGTAACCCTAGTAGGATAAGGAGAAGAGCCCTAAGGAAAATAATAAGGGCCTGACCTAGTAGCCTAAGGAAAAATCTAACCCTAATAGGGGCTAAAGGATCTTGTGGGATTCCCTGCCTTAGAGAGGCCCTTAATAGAGGAATAACTAGCTAGGATAGTAGAATTAACGCTTTTAATAATAGGAATAATAGCTAGAGTAAGATAATAGCTACGCCTATATTACTATCTATAAAGATAACTCTAACCATAAAAACTATAAGGAATATCTAAAGGAAGTAGGATATTACCTTATAATAGAAGGTATTAAACCTAAGGAAGGTAGTATCTAAGAAGAACTAGAAGATAAACCTAATACTAACTTTATAAAAGTTAACTTTATCTCTAACCCTACTAAATATCTACTAATACTACTAGTAACTATATTAGGGTGTCTAACTAATAGATAAATTATAGAGGCAGTTTCTAGACTATAACTAGATAAACCCTATAAGAGAAAGGTTAATACCTACCTAAAGATCCTAATTAAGTTTAATAATAAGGGACCTGCCTATAGTATCTATATAGATACTAGAACCTTATCTATCTTAGTAGATAAGGTATAGCTAAAAGCTAATAATATAAATATAAAATAGGTATAATAAGAGCTAAAACTAGTAAAAGGAGTTAACTTAGAGTTCTTTATTACTAAGATAGCTACCTTTAACTTTTATATCCCTAGAATTACCTAGAATATAGAAATATCTAGCTATTTTACTATTACTACTAATATTATACTAAATCTAGGCCTAAAGCTCCTCCTAGGAACCTAGTTCCTTTATAACTATAGAGTAAAAGTTAACTTTATCTAACTAAGAGCAGTATTCTATATAGTATATAATATAACTATTACTACTAAGATTTTCTATAAACTAAAAGGAGTCCCCTAAAGAAGAATAATAGTAGTAAATACTATAATAATTATGCCCTAAAGTTTAGTAATTATAACTATCTAGTAGAAGGATCTACTAGTAAGTTAGGAAATATAGACCTATTATACTAAAGTAACCTCCCTATTCTTCCTAGATATACTACTAGATAAATCTAGCTCTAAAAGCCTTATTACCTTTAACCTAATAGATAAGCCTATTAAGCTAAAGAAAGGATAAAAGATTAGCTATCTAAAGGTAGTATCTAGAACTAATAAGATATAGCTAATTAAAAATATTAGCTAGTATATAGCTTACTTTACCTAAGACCTTACTAAACCTAATAAGGAAAATATATAGGAAAATAATAAGGAAGATAACCCTAATCTAAAAGAAGTTAATACTAGTATCCCCTCCTATAGGATCTCCTACCTAGATAAAACCCCCTTTATCCTAAATAAATTTAACGTTAAAATAGCTAACCTTAACCTAAAAGCTACTTAAAAGCTAATTAAACTCTTTAATAAATATAATATTTACTAAGAAAGAGGTATTATACTAGTTCCTAAAGATTAGAAGATAAGAATAGACCTAGTAGAAGGCTAGTAAAATTAACTTAAACTAGTCTGAAAATATATAGTAGGAATTAAAGATTAATAAGTATTAGACTAAATATATAATAAGCTATATATTATAGGAAAAATATTATAGCTAGACGACCCTACTGCCCTAATAGCGCCTACTTTTATTGTCTAGTAAGTTATAAAAGGCGTTAGGAAAGGCAGAGTTATCTATAATATATAGCTAATAAATATAGAGATAATCTAAGATATCTACCTACTCCTAGACTAATCTAATATTATAAATAATACCTATAGTAAAAGGTAGTATTTAATGTTTAATAGAACCAGATTCTTCTACTAATTACTAATATATAGCCCCCCTTATAATTACATAATAGTTATATCTAACTAAGGACTAGAAGCTTCTAATATCATGCTAATAGGATTTAAGAATGCCCTAGCTTTTATATAGTGCTTTATAGACTAGCTTTTCTAAAAATATTAAATATTTATATATATCTATATTAATAATATTATTATCTTTTCTAATACCCTTAAAGAGTATCTTAACTATCTTAAAATAATACTTAGAATCCTTAAATAAAATAGGATAAAAATCATAGCTAAAAAATTATTTATTAGATACCTTACTATATAGCTACTTAGATTTATTATAAATAGTAAAGGAATTACTAATATAACTAACTAGGTAAAAGCCTTCTAGAATATAGAATTCCTAGATAACCTAGGATTACTAGAAACCTTTATAGGAATAGTAGGATTCCTCTAATATAGTATCCTATAGTTTAATATGTAAATTTAACCTCTATAGAACTAAAAGACGCTCCTCCTATACGAATCTTATAAGAATAATAAGAAGCTTACTAGGCTATCTAAGCTAGTATGAAAAAGAAAGGCCTAGTAGAAGACGTTCCTACCCTTAGAGAAGGAGATCTAAGCCTTTAAGGTAGTAAAAACGTTCCTAAGTAAAAAATTAATACTCTAGTACTATGACCCTAAAAGCCTACTATTCCTAAAGGTAGACGCCTATAAAGAAGGATTTAGCCTCTATATCTTCTAATTAAAAGATAACTAGGATAGAGTTAGTATCCTAGGGAAGGATATAGCTATAATAAGGCTAAAACTAATCCTCTTTCTATTATAAGTAATATCTAGTGTAGAATAATAATATAGATCTATAGAAGTAGAAGTAGTAGTAATTACTTAGTTAGTTAGAAAGCTCTAGAAAATAGTCTAATCTAACTAATATATAGTTAATATTATTATAGATTATGCCCCTACTAAAGGAATAATTAAATATACCTCCCTTATAACTATAGATCTAGATAAGGCTAACCTTAAGCTAGCTAAGATTACTAACTATTTATCTTAATTTAACCTAAAGGTATTCTATATCCCTAGTATACTTAATATAGTTCCTAACGCCCTCTCTTAGCTACTAATTAAACTATACTACTAAGAGAAAGCTAAGTAAAGCACCTTTAATAAGCTTAAAAATACTACCTTTATAGTAGAAGAATTTAGCATTATTATTATTATTAGTAATAAGTTTTAAGAATAAATTAAAAATACTTACCCTATAGATATAAAGTTTAACTAGATAATAAAGGCGATTTAGGACTTTTATAAAAAATAAGTAGTAAGAGGAGTAAAAAACAGACTAAGCATCCCTATAAATAGTTAGGACCTATATAAAGATAGTCTGCTTTACTACTCTAATAATAGTAGGCTAAGGTAATTATATATCCTAAGTTTAATAGTTAAGACTATATTAGAAATAGTCTATAATAACTACTACTACTTTAGAATTACTAGAATAATAGCAGATTTATAATTAGTATATTTTCCCTATATAAGTAAGTAAATCTAAGAATATATAGCCTACTATATTACCTACTATAAAAACGTGGTTAATTATAGTAAGCCCCTAGGTAAACTCAGACTAATTAGGGTAGAATCTACCCCCTTTTATATAATCTCCCTTAACTTTATTATAGACCTACCTAAGGTCCTATTAAAAGACACTATATAGGCTATCCCTAGCTATAATAAGCTTAACTCCTTATACCCTATAAACTATACCTTTTTAAAAAGGATAATTTTACTTATAGGGTATATAATATATTTAGTAAAGGATTAGGCAATCCTACTCCTTAAATAGCTATATCTATATAACTAGGAATTACCCTAATAAATAATTAGTAATAGAGACCTAAAATTTATATCTAAAGTCTAGTAAGTAATATTTACCCTAGTTAAGGTTAATTTCCTTATAGCTACTGCCTACTATATGCTAACTAATAGGTTATTAGAAAGGAAGAACTAGACTATAGAAATCGCTATTTAGTATTATATAGTAACTAATCTAGAAATAGCTTAGACTAAGATACTTCTAGTACTATAGCACTATTTAAATAATATAGAGATAGTTACTATAGGCTACTTACTAAATAAGCTCTTATATAGGTTCTACCCTTCTAGTATAGTTAACCTTATCTCCCTAGAAGCCTTAATTAATACTAAAAGGGATATAAATAATATTACTAGGCTAAGGAAGCTATACTAGTATAAGGCCTAACTAGTAATTTCTATAGCTACTATGCTCTCTAAAATTAGGTATAATAACCGCCATAAGCTAGTTAATATTAATAAAGGAGACATAGTCTACCTTAGACTCTATAAGGGATATAAGCTACTAGGAAAGCTAAAGAAAAAATAGTTACTAATAAGAGCTAGGCCCTACTAGGTCCTAGAAAAGGTTAACCCTCTAGCCTATAAGCTTAACCTCCCGCTATCTACTAGGATCTATCTAGTTATCTCTGCCGCTTATATCTAGAAACCTGCCTAAGGACCTAACCCTTTTAAAAGAATAACCCTACTATTACTACTAGTAACTCTTAAAGGGGAAGATTTAGCTAACCATTATAAGGTAGAAAGGATAGTCTTATATAGAGTAAAGCTCTATAAATATAGATCTAGATAGCCATATATTAAATTCCTTATTAGATAGAAAGGTTATACTATAAAAGATAATTAATAGATCTTAGAGACTAACCTATATAAAAACGCTAAAGAAATAGTAGACTCCTACCTAAAAGATAACCTAATTAACTAGGAATCTAAGTACTAGAAAAGGGGTCTTAAACCCCTAGAAACGGGTAACTAAATTAGCCCCCTTAATAAATTTAGCCTACTTATTATAAAACTCGCTAAAAACCCCTAAGTAGCTAGCCATTTAGTAATATCCCCTACCTTACCTACTAATAACTAAACCTAACCCTATATATTATTACTACTAAACCTCTTACACCTTACGAAATCATATGCTACTAAATTTACTAGAGCGCTGCTAAATACACCCCTATACTATCTAATCCTATACCTACTAAGAGCTAAGCGCCGCTAAATCTAGTATTCTACTGCTAAGAAAAGTAACTAGCTATCATTTCCTACCCTAATAAAGGGAATAATATCTAATAAAATTAAAGCCTAAATCTTTATAGATACTATAGGCATAAGGACTACTAAATTTAAATAGTAGTATATAGAAAGTAGCCTCTAAGCATATAAAATAGCTAAACTACTACTAGTAGAGGCAAACCTAGCTATAGATATAGTAGACATAGCTGAACTACCCCCCTTATTATATATATATACTATTAGAAATCCCCTTATACCTGATCCTAAAGTAGCTATAGCTAAACCTACTTTTATAGAAGAAGAACCTAGCCTAGAAGCTAAGGAAGCTGCCCCTAGCCCTGAACCTATACCCCTTAGCCTAGGCCCCTTAGAGGAGGCAAACGACGCTAGCTACTATAATAATAAGTTTAATAATAATAAAGATATAATAGATAATATAGCTATAGCTACTATTATAGTATAACTTAAGCCTAATAAAAGGTAGGAATTAGAAAAAATAAACGCCTTCTTTAATAAATTTAGTACCCCTAGTACTAAATTAAACCGCTCTAACCCTACTAAGAACCTAAGAGGAGCTAGCTATAGATAGTATATAGAATTTATTAATGCTATTATACTAGGTAGGGAGCTAAATAAAGATATTTTATATAGAGTCTATAGATTTATAGCTAAAGCTAATAAAAGAAAAGAGTAGACTATATAAGATACTCTTTATATATATACCTATAAGTTTATCCTTTATAGTGCTAAACTTAGAGAATTATAGGTCTATATTAATGTATATAACCCCCTTTTTCTACTCTAGGAAAGCACTACCTCCTATATAATATATATATAATAAGTAAGGCTAAAAGTATAGAAGAAAAAGGATAGATCTAGTAAATCCTAGTCTAAGCATGACATAGTTAGGCATATTAGAAATAAGGCTAAAAACGCTACTATAGGGTACTATAATAAAGGCTAGGTTAACTAGTAAGGGAATGCGGTCTTATCTATAGACCTATAGGCCCTACCCTTATATATAGAGGTCTTAGCCTACTAATTTCTTAATAAATATAGTAGAATTAATAGAATACTAGCTAGAGGACTAGTAACTATTAGCTATGTAGATCTCTTATAAGTTACTCCTACCTATACTACTATAGGAATCAACTATCTAATAGCTATAATAGGACTAAAAGAGCTAAGCTTAGCAGATATAAAGAAGCTATAGGAGTAAATTAATACTTTAACTACTACCTTAAATACTAGTAATAAATTTATTAGGGATACCCTTAAAAAGGTTAAAAGCAAGTTTACTACTATTAAATCAGATATTAAATCTAACTTAAAAAACCTTAATAGCCTTATAGCCTAAACTAAAGTAATAAAAGAAAAGATAGCTAGCACTATAATTACTTTTAATATAGAAGATATTAAGCTCTATACTAAAGATACCTTATAGGGAGTAAAGGATACTATAAATAAAGTTTACTATATATAATAAAAGTTAGTTAAGTTTAAGCTATGCCTAATTACGCTTAAAAAAGAAGGTAAGTACGAAGCTAAAATTAACCTTAAATATAATAAATATAACTAAGACTGCCTCTATATATACTAGTAAGACTTAGTAGTTATAAGCATAGATATAGAAGATTATAGGCAGACCCTTAACCTAAGTCTAGCTATATACCTATAAATAAAAAGAAAAGTTCGTTACCTACTAATTAATAACTAATATGCCTTAGAGGATAACGATTTCTATAATAGAGTGCCTAGAGCTAACCTACCTACCTATAGGGCGCTATAGAATAGTAAACTAGAACTAGGTACCCTAGTAGATAACCTAGAGGGACCTAAAATCGTACCTAATATCCTAGCATCTAACCCTAAGGAAGCTAAAAATAATACTCCTATAGAAGATAGCCGCTAAAGATAACGCGAACCCTCCCTACCTATAACCTTGCCTACCCGCCCTCTAGTAAAAAGAATAAAGTAAATAGTAACTATTACGCTAAGTTTAGTAGAAACCTTGCTAGTTTTAACCCTAGCTTGCATACTAACTGCCCCTATACTAGGACTATCTAGAGCACTACCTATAGCTTGTATAGTAGCTGCCCCTATGCTAGGACCATTAAGAGCGCTATTAAGAGCACTATCTAGAGCGCTAGGACTATTAAGAGCGGCGTTAAGAGCGCTATCTATAGCGCTATCCAGAGCACTACTATGCACCCTGACCCGAGCGCCCTCTACTAGGCTAGTAATACTAAGATAGCTACTAGCCTAAACCCTAAAGAAGGGGAAATTAGTAGCACTACCGCCCCTACTACCCCTACTAGTAGTATAAGAAAGAACCCCTTTTAACCTATAATTAGTTATATATAGCCTTATAATGGCTAAACCTAGCACTAAAAGACTTTCCTATGTCTATATGCTTTGCTTTACTTTTCTTTATAAACGTTTCCTTACTACTAAAATAATTTTAATATAAAAATAGGCGTATTCTATGTGTAGAAAGGAGAATTAGCAAAAAGTACCTTAATTTATTACTTTATATATATTTATAAGCTTAGTAATTAAAATAAATACAGGACATGCCTATAAGATAGGTAATTTTATAGGTTTATAGGTTAAATATAACTAGGTTAGTTATCTTCTATACGTGCCCCTAGTACTTATTATAATATAAACCGTAATAAGTATACTAGAGGTGGCTCACGTGACTAACACGACGTATAAATAGTTAAGCCTAACCTCTAGATAGAAGGAATAAACAAGAATCTTATAATATACAGAATAGTACCTATACTTTGTCTTTTATTACGCATTTAATGATCTTAACCTTTAGTACACCTAATTTAACCTTAAGTACGTTAATCCCTATAACTATACTTATAGGGATTCCGGCACGTAACAATTTCCCTTATCTTAATAAGATAAAGAAGTATTAGATACTATTATTAATCCTCTTTATAAATTAGGTATTATTAAGTTAGTATTACTAGGAGAACTAGTACTAATAGGATTACTAGTATTTATTATTTAGTATAATAGTAAACCTTATATAGTTATTAACCTATAGTAAGTAAATATAAAAATAATATTAGATATATACCTACTATTATAATAGGATAATATTCTATCCTTATTATAAGGTAGTATAATTTTTATAGTATTAGATCTTATAAAGGGATACTTTTAATAATTAATCTAGAAATAGGATAAATAAAAGATAGTATTTATTATACCTTACTATAGATATAAAAGGCTTATAGTTAGTATAATAGGATTAATAACTAGTCTTATATTCTTTTAATATTAAATAGAGTTACTATTTTAGGAATACTTATAGTATTTTATTCTTATTTACCTTAATAATATTATTATTTATTCTTAAAATAAAGAAGACTATCTAAGCTATCTTAATATAATTCTAAGTATTCTAGAGAAATCTAGTTATATACTATTACTTAGAAAATATTATTTTGCCTAACTAGGACTAAATACCTTAGGATATTATATATTATGTTTAGGACTTACTATAATAGAGTAAAAAATAGAAGTAATTTAGAACCTTATTATACTAGTTAATCTAAAGGAATTAGAATATAGGGTTAGCTTAATAGGATATTATTATAATTTTATTAATTATTTCTTAATAATTATAGAACTATTATAGATTATTAAGATAAAAGGATTTAAATATATACCTATTAAGAATCCTTAAAGAGATATATATATAAGAAAGACTAAGCTATCTATAGAGATAGATAATAAGTATTAGGTATTATAGAAAGAAGTATATTAGGCATAAGATATACTAAAGAATAAACTAATTAGAGTAATAGAATATATATACCTAGATTAGACCTTACTATTTAAATTATATATTAATAGTAGTAAAAAGGGTAGCTTTAGCGCTAGCCTCTACTAAAGATAACTAGATAGCTTATTAAGACTGATTCTATTTATTTTAAAAGCCTTATCTATAGCTAAATAGAATTACAGATTAATAGAATTAGAAACCGCTATTATTACGATATAAACCGTGATAAGTACACTAGAGGTGGCTCACGTGACTAACATAACGTATAAATGGTTAAGTCTAACCTCTAGATAGAAAGGAAGGAATAAGAATCTTATAATATATAGAATAGTACTTATATATTATCTTTTATTATATATTTAATAAATTTAACCTTTATTAATCCTAATTTAACCTTAAGTATATTAATCCCTATAAACCTAGTTATAGGGATTCTAGTATATAATAAGTAGTAGTAATTATTAAGTTACTTTATACCTTCTCTAGGTTAAGTCTAGTAAATCATACTATATATCTAAAACTAACTATCTTTAATAAGAAATTAGCTTATAAGAAGTTACCTTTAACCTACTAATACCTAAGGAACTCTAAGGTATATATAAGATATAACTATTCCTTTAGAAATACCCTAATTATATAAGAAATAAAAGATAGTTAATTAATACTATTACTATTAGTAATCTAACTAAACTTTCCTACTAGAAGTATAATAAAAATAGTATCTTAGTAAAAATAGATAAAGAAATCTTAGTAAAGATCCTAAACTACTAGAACCTTATTAACTAAACTTGTGATGGTTTTAGGCTATGCCTAAATGGAGGCGATGGGGGAACGCGTCAGGGTATCTGTAGGGGATGCCTAGGGAAACATCAGGTCCTATAGGGACCTATAGGGGACTGGTACAGGCCCCCTATAGGTTACGTGTAGGAAAGACTCCTATAAAAAGGGGAGTAATAGGGCATAAGGGAGGGAGTTCTCCTCCTCCCCTATCTTTATTAATAAAATATATAATATCTAATAAGTAGTAGTATTAGGGCTAGTCTATAATATTTAATAAAGATTACTAAGAAATAGGATTTTATTATACCTAAATTAGACCCTAATATAGGAGTAGGTAGGGGCATATTAATGCCTAATATATACCTCTAGGGAGGCCTAGAGGAACTCTAGGCCTAATTAGATATAATACGGCTAATAATAAGCTAGTAATATAAATAAATCTAGGAGCTATAGGCATGATTATAGGTAGGGGGCTTATAGCTATCGCATACTACTATATAGGCGCTGCCTATAGCCTAACTAGGGCCTAATATATATAAGGAGGGGGGATAAAAGCGTAAACTAATCCTAATAGGAGACCCCTATATAGGCAATAAGATAATATTTACTACCTAGAAGCTATTTATAACCTATAAGCTAATATTAGACTAGGAGTTTATTAGGTCTAATAAGGACTAATAGATATTCTTATACTAGAACTTATTAATAAAGGTTTAGGGCTAGGTAGCCCCCTTCTTTAAAAGTAGGGAGGCCTACTAATTCTAGCTAGCTATATTCCTTAACTACCTTAAATTAATATTTATAGACCCCTATTATTAGGAGATAGCCCTTACTAAGCTTAACTAGATTAAATAGGGCTAGTAAGAGACGTTTACTAGCTTCTATATATAGTTTAAGTAGAAGCTAGTATTAGTAAGAGGGATATTATAGGTAAGTAAGGTAAAGCTAGCTAAGCTTTAATAGAGCTTAAATAAGAGGCTAAGGGACTATAGTATTAGGTAAGGAGTAGACTAATATAACTACGCCTATATAGTGGCCTAATACTAGGGTATAGCTATAGATATTAAGTTACTACTCCTAGAGGAGAAATACTATATATAGATAGGGTAAGGATAGTAGTAAAGATGCGTATAGAGGCCTAATACTAATAGGGATACCCTAATATTAAACATTAATATAATAAGTTTAACCCTAGTATATAAGAACCCTAGGACCTAGGAGCGTAGGGCTAAAGGGGCCCTAAGGGTTCCCTAGTTAGAATAGAAGTAGGTAATATAGGTCTTTAAGGAGGTTATTAAGAAGTAGTAGGTAAAAGACTAGTATATTTATTATAAGGAGAAGGGGCATTTTATAAGGGACTATAACCTATAGTCTGCTACTTATCCTTAGATAAGTATTAATATATAGGGCACTATAGATAATAAGGTGTTAACTACCTCTAAGAGTAAAGAGAGTATTTTAGAAAATAAGTAAACTTTAGATAGAGTCTTATCTAGGGGGAAGGAAAACCTAATATAACCTAGTAGTAGGAGGAAGGGGAATAACTAGAGGTAGAGTTTAATACTATAGTATATATAATAGATAGACTACTATTCCTTATCCCTATCCTTTATAATAACTATTAGTTTATAGATATATAAATTAACTATAGGTATAACTATTATAATATAATAAGTAAGTTAGTAGTAAGGTATATTAGGCTAGAGCTAATACTACTACTAAGATAGTAATTAGTCTAGATGGTAATAGAAAGGAAATAGGCTAGAGTAATATAATAGGAGGCTATGTCCTTTATTATATATATAGTCTATATATCTATTAATATAGATAGCTAGATATCCTAGGTTATATTATATATAATCCTAGGTCTTACACGGGATATGATCCTAGGGATACCTTAGCTAGAGTATTAAGGGGTTATAATTAATATAGTAAGGCGCTAACTTTTAATAGGATTAGTAAATAGCCTAGTAGTATAGGAGGTAATAGGAAGACTAGGGCGTGAATATATAGTAGGGATAATAGGCTTAGTATTTATAGTATAGGTCTAGTATATATAGAGGTTACCTAAGGAAGGCACCTAATTTATAGCTATAAGTCTATAGGAGATAATATAGATACTCTGTATTAAATCTATACTAGGGGTAAGCGTTCTAAAGGAGGGGCCTAATAAGCCCTAGCTACCCCTAGAGCTATATAAGTTTAGAGACCTATTTAATAAGGATAAGGCTAACATACTACTACTATACTAAGGGAGTATAGACTATTATATTTAACTAAAGTATACCTAGGATAAGAAGGAGGTAGAACTACTATAAGGACTATTATATAGTATATTATAGGATTAGCTACTTAAACTCTATAAGTAGATTATAGAGCTTATAGATAAGGGATAGATCTAGGTTAGCTTCTTATTAGTAGTAGTGCCTATCCTACTAGCTAAGAAGCTAGGAGGGGGGTAGCGATTCTATATTAACTATTAGGTACTTAATAAAATCATAGAGTAGGACTAGTACTCTTACCTATTAATTAAGGAGACGCTTTAGTTACTATTAGAAGCATACTAGTTTATAAAGGTTAATATCTAGGCTGCCTTTTATTAATTAAGAATAGTAGAGGGTAAGGAATACTATATAGCGTTTAGGACTTAGTTTAGGCTCTTTAAATAGCTAGTAATACTAATAGGCCTTACTAGGGCCCTAGTAACGTTCTAGTAGTATATTAATAGCGTACTAGGGGATATACTAGGTAACTTTATAATAGCCTACCTAGATAATATATTAGTATACTCTAGAGAAATATAAGCAGACTATATAAAGAAGGTCTAGCTAATCTTAAAGCGCCTCTAGGCTATAGGCCTAAATCTTGACCTAAAGAAGTATATATTTATAGTAAAGGAAGTATAATACCTAGGGTATATTATAGTAATAGGGAAGGAAATCCGGCCTAACCCTGAGAAGGTGGCGGCTATTTACGAATAAGAGGCCCTATAGAAGCTAAGGGGTGTTTAGAGCTTCCTAGGGTTTACTAACTTCTACTATGACTTTATATATAACTTCTTAGAGATTATAGGCCCCCTTACCTAACTAATAAAGCAAGGCATACCCTTTATATAAGGAGAGGAAGAGGAGAAGGCCTTTATAATACTAAAGGAGGCTTTTATAAAGTACCTAGTCCTAGTATAGTAGGCCCTAGATAAGGAAATAATAGTTAAGGTAGACTATTCTAGTATGGCCCTTAGTAGCTACCTATCCTAGGTTAATAGGAAGGGGATACTAATACTAGTAGTATACTACTTTATAAAGCTTATACTAGTATAGAGGAATTATATAATATATAATAAGGAGCTCTTAGTAGTAGTAGTATGCCTAAAGGCATAGTCTTTAGAGCTATAGGGGGTAGTAAAACTATTTACTATCCTTATAGACTATAAGAACCTAGAATACTTTATAAAGCTAAGGCTACTCTTAGAGTAGTAGGTAAGATAGGTAGAAACTCTATTACTATTTAACTATAACCTATAATACTACCCTAGATTATAGGTAATATAGCCTAATACCTTATCTTAATAAGAGTAAGATAGGGCTAATAAGGACATAAGGATAGGTTAGATATTATAACCTATTATAGTTAGTAGCCTAGAGGGGTAGGAGACAGACTAAGGGGGGTCCTAATAAGATATGCTAAGGGGCTACCTAATCTTTACCTTAGCCTAGTTAGGAGACCTATAGGACTAAGCTATCTAGCAGGACCCTATATATAAGGAATAGTATAGGGTAATCTAGTATAGAGATTATAAGTTCCCTATGTCTATAGGGACATGTAAGTAGGTTATAGACTACGCCCTTAGTATATATAGGTTGCTACTATATTAGGGTTAAACTTAGTTACCTGCGTAGGAACTACTAATAATAGTAATAATCTAGCAGTACTATAAGTCCCCTATGGCTAGATACCTAGGGCGTAATATAACCTTCTAGTTACTAAGGTAATAGTACTATTAGGATAGTATATCATAGGATATGGCCTAATATGTCTATAACTACTACTATTATAGAGGTTAAAAAAGTTAGTAATACTACTAGGGCTTACTTTAACTATTACTAATCCTAAACTAGTATTAGTTATAGATATCTATAGACTTTATAACTTATATACTAGTAAGGGAGAAAGACTATCCCTAGTTCTTAATAGTAATAATAGACTAGCTCTTAAAGTATATATAACTAGAGGTAATAATATCTATATTAATAGAGGCCTATACTGCCTAGTTTAAGGAGATCTAGTAGAGATTCTATAGATTCCTTATAGAGATAATATCGGATTAAGGTTTAGACTAGGTTAGAGCCTTCTAGTCTATACTATATATGCTAATAAGGGTTAAGTAGCTACTATTAACTTCTTACCACTCCTAAATAGATAGCGGTATAGAGAGAGCAAACTAGGAGGTATAGGCGGTCCTCTAGGTAGTTATTTCCTTTACCTAGTATAACTAGGTAGACTATTTAGTAGCCTACTAGCTAGCCTTAAATAATAGGGACTCTTTAGTAACAGGAATAAGCCTAAATAGCCTCCTATATAGGTTTAATATAGCGCTAGTTTAATAACTAAATAGGGATCTATTAGGCGCTACCTTAGTAAAAGGGCAGGCCTAATAGTTCCTTATATAGTTATAAGAAGGGTTAGAACTTATATAGATAGTAATAGTATATATATAGTAAAGGCAATAGGACTCTATAAATAGATCCTAGTACCTAGTAGAACGCTACTATATAGAGGACTAGGTATAGCTAATATTAAGGAATATTAAGATAAACTACCCCTTAGGGAAGCTAGACTAGGTTATAGCTAGATATATAGTAGTAGAAGTCCTATCCCTACTTATAGTTTAACTTAATATCCCTTAGGGAATATACCTAGTATTCTATATTAACCTAATAGAGTAGGTAGCTACTAACCTACTCCTAAGCTAGACCTAAGTAGACTCTAGGCTAGGGCTAGAATAGGTACTATAAGATAATAAGGAGGGACTATATAAGACCTATAGGGAGGATATATAAGAGGAGTATATTATTAAGGAAATACTAGTAATAAAGAACGCACTAGGGTAGGGAAAGAGGCAAAATATCCTAGTAAAGTAGAAGGGCTATATAATACTAATATAAGAGCTATTAGAAAGTATAGTAGATATAGTAGTATAAGATATATATAAAGCATTATAGGGTAATATCTATTATTATAATAGCCTATCCTAGTATTAGGTAGAATTTAATTTAGTCTTAGCTAAAGAATAATAAACTATCTATACTAGTATAAAGGTATAATAGATAAAAATAATAGTAATAAATAAATAGTACTAATATTTTTTTTTCTTTTTAAAAATTAAAAACCCCTCTATAAATTTAGAAAAATAATATAAAAGAAAAAATACTTAGTAGTAATAGTAGTAGTCTCTAGCAGCCTCCTTAGGGGATAAGGAGTAAGAGCTCTAAGCCCTAACTAAGTAACCTTTAGTTAGCTTAGCTTTAAGTTTAGCCTAAACTTAAAGCTCTACTTATTAGTAAATATAAGCCTCTATCTTAGTAAGAGTCTTAGGTAGGGGGGGGTAAGTAGAGCGATAAGAGTTATATAAAGTAGGCATAGTATTATAAGGAGGGGGGGGAGTATAGGCATAATAAGGGTAAGGGTAGCGGCAGGATAGGCTCTCCTAGGAGAGA
This sequence comes from Keithomyces neogunnii, assembly GCA_020975405.1. Classification (NCBI taxonomy): domain Eukaryota; kingdom Fungi; phylum Ascomycota; class Sordariomycetes; order Hypocreales; family Clavicipitaceae; genus Keithomyces; species Keithomyces neogunnii. The sequence goes on along the minus strand of JAIOWQ010000001.1, from coordinate 5,887,073 downwards.
GTAGGGAGTAATAGGGGGCAGATAGGCAAGGATAGGCGCTTAGCTAAGTTAGATAGTATAGTACTAGTATAATATACCTCCTAGATAGACTCCTCTTATCCTTATTATAGAGTAATAAGGGCAGAGCTAAGCCTACCTATAAAGGCAGCTATACTAGGCTAGGAGGAGAAGGGTATAAGGAGGATAATAGCGGTTAAGGTTAGGGCGTGGGTAGGGGGCGGTAATAAAGCAAAAGGATTACTATTAGGGTAAGGGGCAGTAGTAGAGAGTAAGGAGGGCATACTAGACTAGCTAGGCTAATATACTAGGCAAGCCTCTTAGGGGTTTACTAGGGTAAACTAGTAGGCATGGTTATATTACTCCCTAAGGGTAATAAACTATATAGATAGCTTAGGATATATCCTAGGCTATTCCTTACTTACCTAAGGCGTCCTAGGAATAAGAATATACTACCTATCTATAGTAGTAGCTACTAGTTACTTATTAATCTAGTATAGGTAGGGATTAGTAGCTAAGAGCTAGTATTCCTATATATAGCTTAGGTGCTTCTCCTAGTACTATATATAGCTTTAGCCCTAGGCCTAATAATAGTAGTCTGCTTTACCTATATAAAGGAACTATTTTTAGTAGGCTATATAGCGGCCTATAATAATAGTAGGGATATTAAACTCCTTATTATCAGAGTCTCCCTCTATAATAAAATCGCCTATACTTTAGGTAGTAGTAAGGGGGGCAGATAGCGGGCAGTAAGGGGCAGATATAATAATAGCTATATAGAAGTTAGTAGGGCTATACTAGGCTCTATTAAGAGGAATATAAGGAAGAGATATGCTAGTAATATAAAGATATACTAGGTTAGTATAGTAGTAATAAGGGTATAATTTAAAAATTTTTTTTAATAAATTACTACTAAATATTAGTAATTAGGGATAGTAATAGGGTAAGAAGGGGCATATATAGTAGATAAAGAGAGGTAATTAAAAATCTTTTTTTTTTAAATACTATATATAATATTAATAAATAATAATAATATAGGCATAGACTAGGAGTTATATAGTAGTAGATTAAGGATTATAATAAGGAAGGAAGGAAGGAATAAGGGAGAGGAGAGAGCAAGATAGGTTTTATATAGGGATAATAAGTAGTAAGGGTAGGGGCAGGGCTAGGTAGTTAGGGTAGTTAGTAGGGTAATAGGTAGCCTACTTAGATATAATAACTTATATAGTAGGGTAAGGTAATATATAGTAATATAGTATATAAAGAGACCTAGGTTAACCCTTAAATATAATATACTATAATATAGTGCTAATATAGAGTAGTACTATCCTATAGGGGAGGAGCATAGAGTAGGACCTTTATAGATATAGATAGCGGCCTTATTATAATAAAGGTGTATAGGTATAGGATGTCCTCTTATAGGAGATAATAATAGGAGAACTAAGAGGGAGAGTATATATAATAGTTTTAGGCTATACCTAAATAGAGGTAATAGGGGAACGCGTTAGGGTATCTATAGGAGATGCCTAGGGAAACATCAGGTCTTATAGGGACCTATAGGAGACTGGTACAGGCCCCCTATAGGTTATGTATAGGAAAGACTCCTATAAAAAGGGGAGTAATAGGGCATAAGGGAGGGAGTTCTCCTCCTCCCCTATCTTTATTAATAAAACGCATGACGTCTGATAAGCAGTAGCATCAGGGCTAGTCCGTAATAAAACTAGGCTAAACTTTACCTAGAAAAAGGTAAAATTAGCTATCTAAAAAGTAAAAGCTACTAGACTCCTTATTAATAATAACCTTACCTTAATCTATTTAGTAAATAATAAGAGAAACCTAATAGCTAGGGAGTTAATACCTCTCCTAGTTTTTATTTAAATAGCTACCCTTATTCCTTTACCTATAATATCCTTAAAAGGAAAAGGCCTAGTAAGAGAATATTCTAGCTATCTATAAGTAGGATTTAGCTAATAGTAAGTAGTTTTAGTCCCTTAAGGGTATTAAGAAGAAAGATTACTATCTTACTCTAAAACCCCTAGTAATATGATTCTATCCTTAGGATAGGTAGATCCTTTATACTAAGAAGAGGAATTTACTCTAGCTAGGATTCTATTAGAATTACTAGGCTTAAATAAAACTATATAATACTAGCTAATAGATTTAGCTATAAAGGAGCTAGATATATAAAATAAGATAAGAATAATTAAGTAAGCCTAAGCTACCTAATCTACCTAAATCTAGGCCTAATTTAAAATACTATTTTAATACCTAAACTAGATCTTATACCTAAATAGGTAAAACCTACTTATATAAGGGCTATACTAGTAACTATAGTAATAAGGACTAAATTCCTAGCTAGACTTATTATAGTCTTAATAAGGGCTAATAATTTAGTAAAATCTAGTAAGCTATAAGCTAGAGCTGCCCCCTTTCTAGTTAGACCTAGTAGTTACTATAAGAACCTATCTATATTACTAGAGATTAATATATAAGCCGCTATATAGTAAGATATATAAGTTAATATAAAGGCTACTATATAGGCAAAATCAGCCTACCTAAGGTTAGGATTAATAGACCGCACCCCTAGTACTACTAGCTTATTTAAACTAAGATAATCTTAGTTTAGCTAATACTATACTAAACCTAGCCTAGGAAGGTAAAGGATTAGTAATACCTACTTAAAGCTAACCTATAACTACCTAGTACTAGCTAGCTACTAAATCCTACTAGAAGATAACTAATATTAGCTATTTTAGACTAAAGGTAGATAAAGATAAAAAAGACCTTAGTTTAATTTTATATAATAGAAAGTAAGTTATCTTTTATAATATTAAACTCTAGATCTAAATAGTTAAGACCTACCTAGAGCATGCCTAGCTAAATAGAGTAGAATTTATCTACTAGTATGCTTAGTAACTATTTAAAGGAGAAGCTCTAGCCTAGTACTATTAGTACCTTAATAAGGTAGAAAGATAGCGGATATTTAGTATAGTAAGAGGCATGTTTAATACTCTATAGAAAGAATTTAGCCTAAGGTTATAAGACGCTATATAATAGTTAGATAAGGCTAAATTTAGTAAGTAGGATACTATAGGTAATATATTACTATATAAATTTACCTTAAAAGTCTTCTAATATACTAAAGCTAATAGTAAGATAACTAATATATAACTACTTATATATCTAAGACTTAAGCTTTATCCTGAACTATATTAGTTTTATTACCTTCTAATAGACGCTAATAATAGGTCAAGATATATAGTAATAGTAGAAGAATACTATAAAGACCTATAGGATATGCTTAAAGGGGAATCCTATACGCTAAGAGTTAGAAAGGCTCTACTAAAGGTTAGGTTCTACTTAGATAATAATAACTAAGATAAGTACCTACTTATAGAGTTAGATTCTAAATATTATAAAGTAGCTAATTAGAACTAACCTTTCTAGCGTAGGGATTAGTATTAATAAAGAAGAGATTACTAGTATCCCTAGGACTATTTATAGGATTAGCGCCCCTAGAACTACCTATAAGACTAGTAATAACCCTAGTAAGATAAGGACAAGGACCCTAAGGAAAATAATAAGAGCTTAACCTAGTAACCTAAGGAAAAATCTAACCTTAATAAGGGCTAAAGGACCTTATAAAATACCCCGCCTTAAAGAAGCCCTTAATAGAGGAATAACTAGCTAGGATAGTAGAATTAATACTTTTAATAATAGGAATAATAACCAGGATAAGATAATAATTATGCCTATATTACTATCTATAAAGATAATTCTAACTATAAAAACTATAAGGAGTATCTAAAAGAAGTAAGATATTACCTTATAGTAGAAGGTATTAAACCTAAGGAAAGTAATATATAAGAAGAACTAGAAGATAAACCTAATACTAACTTTATAAAAGTTAACTTTATCTCTAACCCTACTAAACCCCTACTAATACTACTAGTAACTATATTAGGATACCTAACTAATAGATAGATTATAGAGGCAGTTTCTAGGCTATAGCTAGCTAAACCTTATAAAAGAAGGGTTAATACCTACCTAAAGATCCTAATTAAGTTTAGTAATAAGGGACCTGCCTATAGTATCTATATAGATACTAGAACCTTATCTATATTAGTAGATAAAGTATAGCTAAAAGCTAATAATATAAATATAAAATAGGTATAATAAGAGCTAAAACTAGTAAAAGGAGTTAACTTAGAGTTTTTTATTACTAAGACTACTATCTTTAACTTCTATATCCCTAGAATTACCTAGAATATAGAAATATCTAGCTATTTTACTATTATTACTAATATTATACTAAATCTAGGACTAAAGCTCCTCCTAAGAACCTAGTTCCTTTATAACTATAGAGTAAAAGTTAATTTTATCTAGCTAAGAGCTATATTCTATATAGTATATAATATAACTATTACTACTAAAATATTCTATAAGCTAAAAGGAGTTCCCTAAAGAAGAATAGTAGTAATAAATACCATAATAATTATGCCTTAAAGCTTAGTAATTATAACTATCTAGTAGAAGGATCTACTAGTAAGTTAGGAAATATAGACCTACTATACTAAAGTAACTTTCCTATTCTTCCTAGATATACTACTAGATAAATCTAGCTCTAAAAGCCTTATTATCTTTAACCTAATAGATAAGCCTATTAAACTAAAGAAAGGATAAAAGATTAGATATCTAAAGGTAGTATCTAGAACTAATAAAATATAGCTAATTAACTATATTAGCTAGTATATAGCTTACTTTACCTAAGACCTTACTAAACCTAATAAAGAAAATATATAGGAAGATAATAAGGAAGATAACTCTAATCTAAAAGAAGTTAATACTAGTATCCCCTCCTATAGGATCTCCTATCTAGATAAAACCCTCTTTATTCTAAATAAATTTAATATTAAAGTAGCTAACCTTAACCTAAAAGCTACTTAAAAGCTAATTAAACTCTTTAATAAATATAATATCTACTAAGAAAGAGATATTATACTAGTTCCTAAAGATTAGAAGATAAGAATAGACCTAGTAGAAGGCTAGTAAAATTAACTTAAACTAGTCTAAAAATATATAGTAAGAATTAAAGATTAGTAAGTATTAGACTAAATATATAATAAGCTATATATTATAGGAAAAATATTATAGCTAGATAACCTTACTACCCTAATAGTACCTACTTTTATTATCTAGTAAGTTATAAAAGGTATTAGGAAAGGCAGAGTTATCTATAATATATAGCTAATAAATATAGAAATAATCTAAGATATCTACCTACTCCTAGACTAATCTAATATTATAAATAATACCTATAGTAAAAAGTAGTATTTAATATTTAATAGAACTAGATTCTTCTACTAATTACTAATATATAGCCCCTATTATAATCATATAATAGTTATATCTAACTAAGGACTAGAAGCTTCTAATATTATACTAATAGGATTTAAAAATGCCCTAGCTTTTATATAGTGCTTTATAGACTAGCTTTTCTAAAAATATTAAATATTTATATATATCTATATTAATAATATTATTATCTTTTCTAATACCCTTAAAGAGCATCTTAACTATCTTAAAATAATACTTAGAATCCTTAAATAAAATAGAATAAAAATTATAGCTAAAAAATTATTTATTAGATACCTTACTATATAGCTACTTAGATTTATTATAAATAGTAAAGGAATTACTAATATAACTAACTAGGTAAAAGCCTTCTAGAATATAGAATTCCTAGGTAACCTAGGATTACTAGAAACCTTTATAGGAATAGTAAGATTCCTCTAATATAGTATCCTATAGTTTAATATATAAATTTAACCTCTATAGAACTAAAAGACGCTCCTCCTATATAAATCTTATAAGAATAATAAGAAGCTTATTAGGCTATCTAAGCTAGTATAAAAAAGAAAGGCCTAGTAGAAGACATTCCTACCCTTAGAGGAGGAGATCTAAGCCTTTAAGGTAGTAAAAATATTCCTAAGTAAAGAATTAATACTTTAGTACTATAATCCTAAAAGCCTACTATTCCTAAAGGTAGATACCTATAAAGAAGGATTTAGCCTCTATACCTTCTAATTAAAAGATAACTAGGATAGAGTTAATATCCTAGGGAAGGATATAGCTATAATAAGGCTAAAACTAATCCTCTTTTTATTATAAGTAATATCTAGTATAAAATAATAATATAGATCTATAGAAGTAAAAGTAGTAGTAATTACTTAGTTAGTTAGAAAGCTCTAGAAAATAGTCTAATCTAACTATTATATAGTTAATATTATTATAGATTATATCCTTACTAAAGAAATAATTAAATATATCTCTCTTATAACTATAAATCTAGATAAGGCTAACCTTAAGCTAGCTAAGATTATTAACTACTTATCTTAATTTAACTTAAAGGTATTCTATATCCCTAGTATACTTAATATAGTTTCTAATACTCTCTCTTAGCTACTAATTAAACTCTATTATTAAGAGAAAGCTAAGTAAAGTACCTTTAATAAGCTTAAGAATACTATCTTTATAATAAAAGAATTTAGTATTATTACTATTATTAGTAATAAGTTTTAAGAGTAAATTAAAAATACCTACCCTATAGATATAAAATTTAATAGGATAATAAAGGTAATTTAGGACTTTTATAAAAATTAAGTAGTAAGAGAAGTAAAAAATAGACTAAGTATCCCTATAAATAGCTAGGATCTATATAAAGATAGTCTACTTTACTACTCTAATAATAGTAAGCTAAGGTAATTATATATCCTAAGTTTAATAGTTAAGACTATATTAGAAATAGTCTATAATAATTACTATTACTTTAGAATTACTAGAATAGTAGTAGATTTATAATTAGTATATTTTCCCTATATAAGTAAGTAAATCTAAGAATATATAGCCTATTATATTACCTACTATAAAAATATAATTAATTATAATAAGCCCCTAGGTAAACTTAGACTAATTAGGGTAGAATCTACCCCCTTTTATATAATTTCCCTTAACTTTATTATAGACCTACCTAAGGTCCTATTAAAAGATATTATATAGGCTATCCCTAGCTATAATAAGCTTAACTCCTTATACCTTATAAATTATATCTTCTTAAAAAGGATAATTTTACTAGTAGGGTATATAATATATTTAGTAAAGGATTAGGTAATCCTACTCCTTAAATAGCTATATCTATATAACTAGGAATTACCCTAATAAATAATTAGTAATAAAGACCTAAAATTCATATCTAAAGTCTAGTATATAATATTTACTCTAGTTAAGGTTAATTTCCTTATAGCTATTACCTACTATATACTAACTAATAGGTTATTAGAAAGGAAAAACTAGACTATAGAAATTACTATTTAGTATTATATAGTAACTAATCTAGAAATAGCTTAGACTAAGATACTTCTAGTATTATAATACTACTTAAATAATATAAAGATAGCTACTATAAGCTACTTACTAAATAAGCTCCTATATAGGTTCTACCCTTCTAGTATAGTTAACCTTATCTCCCTAGAAGCTATAATTAATACTAAAAGAGATATAAATAATATTACTAGACTAAGGAAGCTATACTAGTATAAGGCCTAATTAGTAATTTCTATAGCTACTATACTCTCTAAAATTAGGTATAATAATTACTATAAGCTAGTTAATATTAATAAAGAAGATATAGTCTACCTTAGACTCTATAAGGGATATAAACTACCTAAAAAGCTAAAGAAAAAATAGTTATTAATAAGAGCTAGGCCCTATTAGGTCCTAGAAAAGGTTAACCCTCTAGCCTATAAGCTTAACCTCTTACTATCTACTAGGATCTATCTAGTTATCTTTACTACTTATATCTAGAAGCCTGCCTAAGGACCTAACCCTTTTAAAAGAATAACCTTATTATTACTACTAGTAATTCTTAAAGGGAAGGATTTAGCTAACTATTATAAGGTAGAAAGGATAGTCTTATATAGAGTAAAGCTCTATAAATATAGATCTAGATAGCTATATATTAAATTCCTTATTAAATAGAAAGGTTATATTACTAAAGATAATTAATAGATCTTAGAGACTAATCTATATAAAAATGCTAAAGAAATAGTAGACTCTATCTAAAAGATAATCTAATTAACTAGGAATCTAAGTACTAGAAAAGAGGTCTTAAACCCCTAGAAATAAGTAACTAAATTAGCCCTCTTAATAAATTTAGCCTACTTATTATAAAACTTACTAAAAACCCCTAAGTAGCTAGCTATTTAGTAATATCCCTACCTTACCTACTAGTAACTAAACCTAACTCTATATATTATTACTACTAAACCTCTTATATCCTATGAAATTATATGCTACTAAATTCACTAGAGCGCTGCTAAATATGCCCCTATACTATCTAATCTTATACCTACTAAGGGCTAAGTATTACTAAATCTAGTATTCTACTACTAAGAATAGTAACTAGCTATTATTTCCTATCCTAATAAAGGGAATAATATCTAATAAAATTAAAGCTTAAATCTTTATAGATACTATAGATATAAGGACTATTAAATTTAAATAGTAATATATAGAAAGTAGCCTCTAAGTATATAAAATAGCTAAACCTCTACTAATAGAGATAAACCTAGCTATAGCTATAGTAAATATAACTAAACTACCCCCCTTATTATATATATATACTATTAGAAATCCCCTTATATCTAATCCTAAAGTAGCTATAGCTAAACCTACTCCTATAGAAGAAGAACCTAGCCTAGAAGCTAAGGAAGCTACCCCTAGCCCTAAACCTATACCCCTTAGCCTAGGCCTCCTAGAGGAGGTAAATAATACTAGCTACTATAATAATAAGTTTAATAATAATAAAGATATAGTAGATAATATAGCTATAGCTACTATTATAGTATAACTTAAGCCTAATAAAAGGTAGGAATTAGAAAAAATAAATACCTTCTTTAATAAATTCAGTGCCCTAGTACTAAATTAAACTACTCTAACCCTACTAAGAACCTAAAAGGAGCTAGCTATAGATAGTATATAGAATTTATTAATACTATTATACTAAATAAGGAGCTAAATAAAGATATTTTATATAGAGTCTATAGATTTATAGCTAAGGCTAATAAAAGAAAAGAGTAGACTATATAAGATACTCTTTATATATATATCTATAAGTTTATCCTCTATAGTACTAAACTTAGAGAATTATAGGTCTATATTAATATATATAACCCCCTTTTTCTACTCTAGGAAAGCACTACCTTCTATATAATATATATATAATAAGTAAGGCTAAAAGTATAGAAGAAAAAGGATAGATCTAGTAAATCCTAGTCTAAGTATAGTATAGTTAGGTATATTAGAAATAAGGCTAAAAATACTATTATAAGGTACTATAATAAAGGCTAGGTTAACTAGTAAGGGAATAGCGTCTTATCTATAGACCTATAGGCCCTACCCTTATATATAGAGGTCTTAGCCTACTAATTTCTTAATAAATATAGTAGAATTAATAGAATACTAGCTAGAGACTAGTAACTATTAGCTATATAGATCTCTTATAAGTTACTCCTACCTATACTACTATAGGAATTAACTATCTAATAGCTATAGTAGGACTAAAAGAGCTAAGCTTAGTAGATATAAAGAAGCTATAGAGTAAATTAATATTTTAACTATTACCTTAAATACTAGTAATAAATTTATTAGGATACCCTTAAAAAGGTTAAAAGTAAGTTTACTACTATTAAATTAGATATTAAATCTAACTTAAAAAACCTTAATAGCCTTATAGCCTAAACTAAAGTAATAAAAGAAAAGATAGCTAGTACTATAGTTACTTTTAGTATAGAAGATATTAAGCTCTATACTAAAGATACCTTATAAGAGTAAAGATACCTATAAATAAAGTTTACTATATATAATAAAAGTTAGCTAAGTTTAAGCTATGCTTAATTACGCTTAAAAAAGAAGGTAAGTATAAAGCTAAAATTAACCTTAAATATAATAAATACTAACTAAGGCTACCTCTATATATACTAGTAAGACTTAGTAGTTATAAGTATAGATATAGAAGATTATAGGCAGACCCTTAACCTAGATCTATCTATATACCTATAAATAAAAAGAAAAGTTTAGTACCTACTAATTAAGAACTAATATGCCTTAGAGGATAATAATTTCTATAATAGAGTGCCTAGAGCTAACCTACCTACCTATAGGGCGCTATAGAATAGTAAACTAGAACTAGGTACCCTAGTAGATAACCTAGAGGGACCTAAAATCATACCTAATATCCTAGTATCTAACCCTAAGGAAGCTAAAAATGATACTCTTATAGAAGATAGCCGCTAAAGATAACATGAACCCTCCCTACTTATAACCTTACCTACCCGCCCTCTGGTAAAAAGAATAAAGTAAATAGTAACTATTACGCTAAGTTTAGTAAAAACCTTACTAGTTTTAACCCTAGCTTATATACTAACTGCCCCTATACTAGGACTATCTAGAGCGCTACTTATAGCTTATATAGTAGCCGCCCCTATACTAGGACCGTTAAGAGCGCTATTAAGAGCGCTATTAAGAGCACTATCTAGAGCACTAGGACCGTTAAGAGTAGTATTAAGAGCGCTATCTATAGCGCTATCTAGAGCATTACTACGTACCCTAACCTAAGCGCCCTCTACTAGGCTAGTAATACTAAGATAGCTGCTAGCCTGAACCCTAAAGAAGGGGAAATTAGTAGCACTACCGCCCCTACTACCCCTACTAGTAGTATAAGAAAGAACCCCTTTTAACCTATAATTAGTTATATATAGCCTTATAATAGCTAAACCTAGTACTAAAAGACTTTCCTATATCTATATACTTTGCTTTACTTTTCTTTATAAACGTTTCCTTACTACTAAAATAATTTTAATATAAAAATAGGCGTATTCTATATATAGAAAGAAGAATTAGTAAAAAGTACCTTAATTTATTACTTTATATATATTTATAAGCTTAGTAATTAAAATAAATATAGGACACGCCTATAAGATAGGTAATTTTATAGGTCTATAGGTTAAATATAACTAGGTTAGTTATCTTCTATACGCGCTCCTAGTACTTATTATAATATAAACCGTAATAAGTATACTAGAGGTAGCTTATATAACTAATATAATGTATAAATAGTTAAGCCTGACCTCTAGATAGAAGGAATAAATAAGAATCTTATAATATATAGAATAGTACCTATACTTTATCTTTTATTACGTATTTAATGATCTTAACCTTTAGTACACCTAATTTAACCTTAAGTACGTTAATCCCTATAACTATACTTGTAGGGATTCCGGCACGTAACATAATTAGTTTATTATTTACTAGCTAGTATATATTATCTATAAATATGATTTTATTATTAATCTATCTTATTATAATTACTTATTAAATCTATAAGGGTAGATTCTAATAGACTATTATATTAAAATACTACTAAAAAACTTCCTATATAGATCCTATACTATAGTATTATTTAATTTACTTAATTATAGCTTAAAGTATAGACTATAATGCTTATAGTATAGATAGTAAGGATATCTTTTCCTCTTTAATAGGTAATAACTATATCTATATTATATATATTTTATAGTAGAATATTTATAGAAACTTAAAAATATATAGCTATAATAATAGTTAATTTATATAATATTAATAATAATAGTAAAAAGAGTAATAATTATAATTAAAGGAAAGAAGTCTTCTCTTATATTACTAAGTATAAGGCATAACTAATTAATAAGATATAAAAGAGAAAGGAAAAAGAGAGAAGGAAATAGAAGAGAAGTAAATATTATTATAATTACTAAAGTAAAAGTAAATAGCTACTTACTAAGGTATATAAGTATACTATTAGTAGGAGGTATTATAATTAATATATATAAGGCTATATAATTTACTATATATAATACTTTCTTTCCTCTATACCTTTACTATTTTAAGGTTTTAGTCTTTATTTTATCTTTCTATTATTTAATAACTTTATTTTTAATTATTATACCCTAGCCTTAGGTAGGCTAGTTTTCCTTATCTATTTATACTTTATTATTTTTAATAATATATTCCTTTTAAATTATATCTTACTCTATATATCCTATAAGATCCTCTACTTATCCTTATAATATATCCTTTAATATTTTATATTACTTAATCTATTTAAATTATCCTCCTAAGAGAGTTATTATTACCCTCTTTTTAGTTAGTAGCTTTATAATCTTCTCTTTCTTTTACTTCTAGTATAATTAGATAGCTTATAGTATATATTAACTAATATTATCTACTAGAAACTATTTATCCTATTTAACTAATTATAAATAATAACTCTTAAAATTATTATACTTATAGATACTATATTATCTATATTAATCTATATATAAATCTTAATAGATATTATATCTTAGGAGAATAGGGTAATATCTTTCTATATATCTAAAGTTTCTATAGTAAGTATAAATTCTAAACTATTTCCTAACTTAAATAACTATTATTATATTTTTATAATAAGCTATTATATATTTATTTATTTATTTAATTATACTAGATAGCTAGCTATAGCTAAGCTATTTTGCTAGTATATCTACTCTTTTAGTAGATAAGGAAACCCTCTAGGGAATAAAACCCTACCTACCTTAGTCCTAGTTTATCTATAGCCTATCCCTAGCTAATTCTTACTTATATAAATTAATTATTATTATTAGTATATCTTACCTATAATAAGCTAGATAGAGTTATTATATTAGTATACTACTTATACCTTACTTCTAACCTATTCCTATTCTTCTCTTTATCTTAGCCTACTCTTCTTATCCCTATCTTATATCTATATTAGCCCTAGCCTAGCTCCTCTTATCCTACTATATAGCTAGCTTTTAGGCTAGCTTATAGTATCTTATATAGCCTATTAATAGTACCTATTATATTATAATTAGAGCTATATTAGGGTTATTTAGGGTGTAAGGCGCAGTAGGAACGCACCCTGCACCGCCCCTGTGGGGCGCGGTGCACACGCACCGCCACACGCACCGCCACGAACCTAGGGCTTCTCGCCACCATATCTGGGGTCTCTCGCACAACGCACTAGAGAGGACAAGATTCAGTCTTGAATATAACGGACCTATTGCTTCTACCTAGCCTTGCGCGTCACCCTTCTGTGCTCGTTACATAGGGCCTAATAAACTTCCCTCTTATTTCTAGGCTATTTTATAGGTCTTAGGCTATTATACTTTAAATAGTAGAGTATAATATAGTATTAGTCTTCTTTTATATTCTTATAGCTATAAAGAGGTATATCTATATTAAGAATATACTAGAGAAAGAGGTATTTATATAGCCCTAGATATCTTATATATAGCTATATTAATATAGCTAACTTATACTTATAAAGTCCCTTATAAAGCTAGTATATTATTTTAAGGTCTTTAGATTAGCTAATATCCTTAGCTACTTTATATCTATATTACCTCCTATCTATCTATACTTACTAGTACTAAAGGGTCTATCTATATTACTACTCTTACTATAGTATCTCCTTTATAGTACTAGCTTAACCCTAGGTTACTAGCTAGTTCCTAATCTCCTTATTTAGCCTTTAGTAAGGGGGTTAGTATTATTTAAGTATATAGGCTACTAAGGTATATATAACCTAGATCTAGTCTACTATCTTTATATCTTTAAGGTATTACTTAAACCTCCTTCTCTTATAGTTAAGATATAGGTTAATAGGAGGTATAGCTACTTCTATTTTTAACTATATAATTAGGGTATACTTATATATACTAGTAATAGTATAGAGATAGCTTAACTATACCTTATCTAGCCCTTAGGTAAGCCCCTTTAGCTTACCTTTAACTACTATAAGTATATAATATAAGCTTACCCTATAGGTAATTATACTTTAGACTACTTATATATATATTATCCTTAAGTCTTTATATAAGTAGCCTTATATTAAGGCTATAAGTACTATAAGTATAAGGTATTACTACTATAGCTTCTTATCTAGTTCTATTTAGTACTAGTTCTATAGGAGCTTTTTATTAATCTATATATCTAAGAATTTATAAGATAATAGGAATATAACTATAATAAGTCTAAGTTAGACCTAGGTCTCTAGTAGCTATCTTATCCTAGTAAAGTAAATAAGTTTACTTTTCTCTAGATTAAACTATATACCTATCTCTTTTACCTATTATTTATAAATTATCTAGATAGCCTTAAGCTAGTACTAGATCTAGTCTATATCTTTCCTAAGAGTAATAATATTTATATTATTTATAAACCTTATAGTTATAATTCTAAGGACTTCTTAGAGCTATATATATAATAAGGTAATATAAAGAATAAATAGGATTAAGAAGAGAGAGGACCTTTAGGGTACTCTTACTAGGACCTAAAAGGTCCTTAAGATAAACCCTATAAACTAGAGCTAGGCTATTTATATAATAAGGATAGATTAGATAAAGGTAATTATTTATAGGGAGATACCTAGTTAAATAAGCTTATAAATTAGTAGTATATAGTTAATATTATTAAAGGTACTATTAATATTAAGTTAGAATATTAAGATAATCTTATATTAGCTCTAGGCTATATATATAACCTTTATTATTAGTTTAAGGGCTATTTCTATAGACCTATTAGCTTTATTTCCTAGTTAGAGCTTAGAGAGTAGCTAGGCCTCCTTAATAATATATATAATCTAGTATATTACTAATACTTCTATTACCTTTCCTACTATATTAAGTAGTAATATAGGGCGCTATCTACCTACTAATTAGGCTTATTTAGTTATCTTACCTAGCTTATAAAGGACTATAATACTTATAGCTTAGAACTAGCTTAGATACTATTTATATTTAATAGTATTATTTAGAAGGTATATAATAGCTATTATTAGTAATATATTATAAGCCTTAAGGAACCTTATTAGGATTCTATCCTCCCCTAAGGCTTTCTAACTTACTATATACCTTAGTATCTTTACTACCTTATTAGTTAAGAACTAGTCCTAGTCTAGAAGTAATATACTATCTAGCTAGGGGAAGATTAGGTTAGAGATATATAAGAGATCTATTAATAGTATTAAGAAGAACTTTTTAGTAAGGATTTCTACTTTATTTATTAGGTTTAAATATAGTAGAGTATTAGGCCTAGGGTACTTAAGGCTTAGGATCTAGGCTATCTTAGGTAGCTATTAGCTTCTTAGTCTTACCTATCTTTCTAGCTTCTATAGGTTCTTATTACCTATAGTAGCCTTACTTAAGGCTTCTCTCTATATACTTTACCTTTTCTTAATAATAGTATAAAATTAGGTTACCTCTACCTTATAATAGGCTACCTAATTAGTATTTATTCTTTTTTTATATTATACTCTTCTTACTTATTAGGTAGTTATAACTAAGCTAGCTATATAGCTATTCTATTATATCTCCTTCTCTTACTCCCTTAGTACCCTCTTTAGGGCTATCTTATTTACTATCTCCTAGAGTTATTTAATTAGCTAGTCTCTATACTTCTTAACCTTAGCCCTACTCTAAATTAGTCTTAAGATAATCTTAGGCTAAAGTTAGTATATAGCTTTAGCCTTTATTATTATCTTATTAACCTTTTACTATATATATCTAGCTTAGATACCTTTATAGCTTATCTAGCTAGTTTTAATTTAGATTAGCTATAAGGTATAATTAGACCTAATTAGGAGGGCTATACCCTTATATTATATTATAATATTCCTTATTAATTATATAAGGTTAAGGGTATTATCTCTCTCTTTATACTTTTATCTTATTAGTTTACCCCTAGGTATAATAAGCCTAAGCTACTATTACTCTACTATCTTTAGGACTATCTTATACCTAGTACTTATCTTATCTAGGCTATCTTAGAGTAGGTATTTCTAGTTAAAGTCCCTTATTATAACTATATATAGCTAAGGTAGTATTACTTTAATTATATATAAGAGGGTCTTCTACTCTAGGTTATAGATCTTAGAATATAATAAGAAGATATATATACCTTATAATATAATATAGGCCTAATTCTACCCTCTCTTTACTACCTATAACCTAGGCCTATACTACTTATATATATATACTATATTCCTTTTCTAGTAGAATACTAATTAGTATTAGCTAAGCCTAAGGCTTAGAGGCTATAGCTATTTCTTCTTTTCTTACTCTTAGATTATTATTATATTAATATTATTATAATACTAAAGTACTACCTAGATAAGTTTATTCTTCCTATATATATTCTAGTATAAGACTCTAATTATTATATAATAATAGTTAGGTACTACTTCTTTACTATCTTATAGCTAGTTTAGTACTATTATATTATAAGCTTTACTAGGAGTTAACTAGGACTCTAAGGTCCTAGTTTCCTATAGTTAGGGCTATATAGGCTAGTAGAGGCCTACCTCTCTTCTTATATAGTAGCTTATTACTAAGGACTAGGTTAGGCCTATCTTATAGGTAAGGTAGTATTTTTATCTCCTTATTTAGGGTAGTAAACCTTTAAGGGTAGTTATTATATCCTTCTTTTACTTACTATTATTATTACTATAAGATAGGGTAGTCCTAGGACTATACTAGATACCTACTATTATATAAGATATACTTCTCCTAGGTCTCCCTTATTATTACTAGGTATACTCCTTTATTACCCTTATACTTCCTAGCTATATATTAGCTATACCTTAGGGCTATCTTATAGTACTTTATAATATATCCTATCTTATAGTAGTTAAAGTACTACCTTAGGTAGAGAGTCTTATTATAAGGCTTAATATTAAATATCTTAGCCTTATAGATAAGGCTATTATTATATAGCTTATTAGCCTCCTTATAGGACTCTATACCTAGGATTAGGACTATTCTTATTACTCTCTTACCCTAGAGATAGTATAATATTACCTTAGCTATCTTTATATTATTAGCCTATAAGAGGGCCTATACTAGGTTAGCCTTACTAGTATACTTTATTAGAAAGCTTTTTATTATAATACTAAATACTCTATTATTTAGTCTTATATCTACGCTAAAGGCGCCCTAGGTCTAGTCTATATTTTCCTAGTATGTCTTCGCGTCTGTTTTAAACATGACTACCACGTCTCCGCTTAGGAGCCGCCTTGCTGCCACGGCGACTTCGCTCTTAGCCGCAGCGTTCACGGCTGAAGCTATTATATAGTTAATATATTATATATTTTAATTATAAAAGAACTCTAAGTTATTAATAATAATATATAAGGATTTTATATATATCTATATAATATATAGATATAATAAGTTATTAGTAAAACTATAAGCTCTTATATAGACTATTAATAAGATAATAGTATCTACTTTAGATCTAGCTATATTATTAATTATATAGATATTAATTAGACTATAGTAGATTTCTTAATTATATATTCTACTAAGATAATAATAAATATAATACTTTTACTATTTATATAGTATAATAATAAGAATTAAAGTAGCTTACCTATCTTTATCCTTTAATTAAGTAATATTAAGAATATTTTTTACTAAATATATATAGAATTCTACCTTATTCTTATTTATAAAGGATATATTTTTACTTATCTCTTAGCCTTCTAGATTAATCTAGATTAATATAGAAGATATTTATAGCTATACCTTCTAAATATATTACTTTACTAATATTAAGTTTATAGTTAGCTTAAATTTATTAATAATATTAAAATGCCCTAGTAATATTATCTCTATAATAGTTCTCTAGATTTATCCTAAGGCTCTTATACTAATAATAAGTATACCTTATATTTTACCTATATAAACTATTCTTATAAGTAGGCTATAGCTATCTTAATTAGTTATTTATAAATAACTATACTTAATATTAGTAACTATATTATAATATAGGAAATTTATATTCTTAGTTTAGTTAAATAGTATAAATTAATAGTAATCTCCTAAATAAAAGGTAAGAATACCTAGCTATTTTATAATTAGTATTAGTAATAATACCTTATTAATTCTTCTAGCTTTATTAATAAATATACCTATTAGTATAAATTCTTTAATATAGTTTACTAATTCTACTATTATAACTAGTATATAGATAATAATTTATTAGAGGCTTAGAACTAGTATTAAAAGCTTAATAGCTTATTCCTATAGGCTACCTATATTATCTAAACCTAAAAGCTTCTATTATTATACTATTTCTTAAGCTTTTAATAGGTCTACCTATTTCTCTATATTATTTTCTATATATTTAAGAGCTATATTAGAAAGTAAGTTAGGGTTACTTTATATACTATAGAATATAAGATAATTAGCTTTATTTATAGCTACTATTTTAATAAATTTTATTAAGCTTTCTAGGTTATTCTTAAATATTAATAGCTTTTAGGATATAATAGTCTTATTAGTTAGAATATACTTAATTTCTATCTTAAATAGGTATATATAGTAACTATAAGTACTATAGAATATTATAATTTAGTTATATAAATCTTAGGCTTAGTTATTCTATACTATAATATATAGAATTATAAGGCTAGCTAGTCTTTTAACTATATTTATTATTATAGGAAAGGTACTACTTAGTATACCTTTTCTTATAATCTCTAGCTTAGTTTCTATTAGGGCCTATCTAGCTTATAGTAAGTATCTACCTTAGAGTATTAACTTAGCTATCTAATATAAGGTCTCTATCTTACTAGTACTAGTATAGCTATTAATAACTATAATACTAGCTAAAATAGATTATAATACCTAGATTAATTCTATAAATATATCTTATTATTTTATATATTTATCTAAACTTAGGTAATAATAAAGTAGGTTTTACTAGTATTAAGAAGGAAGCCCTTCTAAATCTACTAGATATTCTATAAAGGTAGCTAATATAGAATCCTTTATAAAATATATAGTATTATTAATTATATATAATACTATAATTTTAGTAGTATCTATATTATTATATTATATCTTAGTAGAGATCTATAGTATATTATCTAAGGCTATAAGGAATTCTTTAGTTAATCTATTAAAATAGACTATACCTTCTAGTAATTAGAATTTAATAAAGGGTAGCTTAAATCCTCTTATCTAACCTCTTTAGTATAATTATTATAGCTTAATAAAAATTTTATTAGTAATATAATCTCTAGGTTATAAGATTTACCTACCTTTCTAAATATATCTATTAGTAGTTATTACTATTAGCTTAGGTAGGTAGTAATATTTATTAATAAAAGCCTTTATATTCTTAAACTATTCTATAATATCCTCTTTTAGAATTAATTCTATAGCTAATATATCTATAATATATATAATATAATTATAACTAGGCTCCTACTCTCTTATAGGTTCTAGTAATGTTTTCTATATCTTATCTAGGTAGAGATAAAGAATCTTATCTAGATATATAATAAACTCTTATATTAAGACTACTTCCTTATTAAATAAGTCTAATACCTCTTTTATAGTTAGTATCTTAGCTAATCCCTTATTAAAGATAGCTAGGTTCTTTATTTCTTAGCTAATATATTCCCTTTATAATTATACTATTATATTTCTAGTATATATATATACTATCTTAACCTTATATATAAGATATTATAATAATTATAGCTATACTTCTAGAAAGTTCTAAGTATAAGGTAGCTTATATAGTGCTTACTTAATACCTAATATTATTATAACTTTCTAATTAATATCTAGTATTATTACTATAGCTCCTTCTAAAGGCTTAATTATAATAAGGAATTCTATTAGTTAGCTATCTACTTTAATACTATAAATAGTTATATTATCTTATATTAGAATCTATTTTAAATTTTAAAATAGTATAATACTTACTTTTAATAATAGATCCTTATATATTCTTTATTTAACCTAATATCTATATATTTAATTAGAAAAAACTTCTAGCTCTGCGCTCGCACCACGATACCGGTGCGGAACCGCTACTAAAATATAATTTAACCTAAAAAATAAAATCCTTATACCTATTTACCCCTAAATCTAATATTATATTATAACTAGGATAGGGGCATAATAGTAGAGGTAATACTAATAATAATTAATAAAGGGGAAAGGGGGCTTACCTAGAGCTACTACTACCCTAATACTAATAAAGGCTATATTAATATATAGACCCTAAGTATAACTAAATTAGATATAGTATAAGACTAAAATAATAATAAAAAGATAAAGATATAAGAGATACTAGTAAGCTATATCCCTAAGAATAAGCTAGATAGAGTCTAAATATAAATCTAGATAGTCTTTATAAAGAGGGTAAGGTAGGAGCGAACTATAACCGCCCTTAATATAAATAACTAACCTATTATAAGGAGTAAACTTAAGATAGTTATTAAGGAGGCTATAATTAAAGCTATAGTTATAATAGAAAAGTAGAAAGTAAAGACCTAGGCTAGTATTATAGCTACCTAGGGGCTAAGATAGGGCCTTACTACCCTAGTATTACTCCTTATACCTAGTAAATAGTACTAGGAGGTGCTTATTAAGAGAGATACTATTATAAAAGTAAATTATAACTAGACTATAGTAGATATAGTAATAGTTATAAATATTATAGCTAAGAGTAAAGTTATTATAATAATAAGATAGCTCCTAAGTAGAGATATAGTAGTTATATTTAAAATAAATATAAAGATATACTAGGAGAATATAGACTAGACCTAGGGCGCTTTTAGTATAGATATAAGGCTAAATAATAGAGTATTTAGTATTATAATAAAAAGCTTTCTAATAAAGTATATTAGTAAGGCTAACCTAGTATAGGCCCTCTTATAGGCTAATAATATAAAGATAGCTAAGGTAATATTATACTATTCCTAGGGTAAGGAAGTAATAAGAATAGTCCTAATCCTAGGTATAGAGTCCTATAAGGAGGCTAATAAGCTTTATAATAATAGCCTTATTTATAAGGCTAAGATATTTAATATTAAGCCTTATAATAAGACTCTTTACCTAAAGTAATACTTTAACTACTATAAGATAGGATATATTATAAAGTATTATAAGATAGCCCTAAGATATAGCTAATATATAGCTAGGAAGTATAAGGGTAATAAAGGAGTATATCTAGTAGCTATAAAGGAGACTTAGGAGAAGTATATCCTATATAATAGTATATACCTAGTATAGTCTTAGGACTACCCTATCTTAAGGTAGTAATAATAATAAGTAAAAGAAGGATATAATAACTACTCCTAAAGGTTTACTACCCTAAATAAGGAGATAGGAATACTATCTTACCTATAAGATAGGCCTAACCTAGCCCTTAGTAATAAGCTACTATATAAGAAGAGAGATAGGCCTTTACTAGCCTATATAGCCCTAACTATAGGAAACTAGGACCTTAGAGTCCTAGTTAACTCCTAGTAAAGCTTATAATATAGTAGTACTAAACTAGCTATAAGATAATAAAGAAGTAGTACCTAATTACTATTATATAATAATTAGAGTCTTATACTAGAATATATATAGGAAGAATAAACTTATCTAGGTAGTACTTTAATACTATAATAATATTAATATAATAATAATCTAAGAGTAAGAAGGGAAGAAATAACTATAGCCTCTAAGCCCTAGGCTTAGCTAATACTAGTTAGTATTCTACTAAGGAAGAAATATAGTATATATATATAAGTAGTATAGGCCTAGGTTATAGGTAGTAAAAGAAGGGTAAGATTAGGCCTATATTATATTATAAGGTATATATATCTTCTTATTATATTCTAAGATCTATAACCTAGAGTAGGAGACCCCTCTATATATAATTAAAGTAATATTATCTTAGCTATATATAATTATAATAGGGGACTTTAACTAGAAATACTTACTCTAGGATAGCCTAGATAAGATAAGTACTAGGTATAAGATAATCCTAAAGATAGTAAAGTAGTAGTAGCTTAGGCTTATTATACCTAGAGATAAACTAATAAGATAAAAGTATAAAGAGAGAGATAATACCCTTAATCTTATATAATTAATAAGAGATATTATAATATAATATAAGGGTATAGCCCTCCTAGCTAGGTCTAATTATACCTTATAGCTAATCTAAATTAAGACTAGCTAGATAGGCTATAAAGGTACTTAAGCTAGATATATATAATAAAAGGTTAATAAGGTAATAGTAAAGGCTAAAGCTATATACTAGCTCTAGCCTAGGGTTATCTTAAGGCTAATTTAGAGTAAGGCTAAGGTTAAGAAGTATAAAGACTAGCTAATTAAATAACTCTAGGAGATAGTAAATAAGATAGCCCTAAAGAGGGTACTAAGGGAGTAAGAGAAGGAGATATAGTAAAATAGCTATATAGCTAGCTTAGTTATAATAGCCTAATAAGTAAGAAGAGTATAGTATAAAAAAAGAATAGATACTAATTAGATAGCCTATTATAAGGTAAAGGTAACCTAATCCTATACTATTACTAAGGAAAGGTAAAGTATATAGAGAGAAGCTCTAAGTAAGGCTATTATAGATAATAAGAACCTATAAAAGCTAGAAAGATAAGTAAGACTAAGAAGCTAATAGCTACCTAAGATAGCCTAGATTCTAAGCCTTAAGCGCCCTAGGCCTAATACTCTATTATATTTAAACCTAATAAATAAAGTAGAAATCCTTACTAAAAAGTTCTTCCTAATACTATTAGTAGACCTTTTATATATTTCTAATCTAATCTTCTCTTAGCTAGATAGTATATTACTTCTAGATTAGGACTAGTTCTTAACTAATAAGGTAATAAAGATACTAAGATATATAGTAAGCTAGAAAGCCTTAAGGGAGGATAGAATCCTAGTAAGGTTCCTTAAGGCTTATAATATATTACTAATAATAGCTATTATATACCTCCTAAATAATACTATTAAATATAAATAATACCTAAGCTAGTTCTAAGCTATAAGTATTATAGTCCTCTATAAGCTAGGTAAGATAACTAAATAAGCCTAATTAGTAGGTAGATAGCGCCCTATATTACTACTTAATATAGTAAGAAAGGTAATAGAAGTATTAGTAGTATACTAGATTATATATATAGCTAAGGAGGCCTAGCTACTCTCTAAGCTCTAACTAGGAAATAGAGCTAATAAGTCTATAGAGATAGCCCTTAAACTAATAATAAAGATTATATATATAGCCTAGAATTAATATAAGATTACCTTAATACTCTAGCTTAATATTAGTAATACCTTTAATAATATTAACTATATATTACTAATCTATATACTTATCTAACTAGGTATCTCCTTATAAATAATTACCTTTATCTAATCTATTCTTACTATATAAATAGCCTAGCTCTAGTTTATAAGGTTTACCTTAAGGATCTTTTAGGTCCTAATAAGAGTACCTTAAGGGTCCTCTCTCTTCTTAATCCTATTTATTCTCTATACTACCTTATTATATATATAGCTCTAGAAAGTCCTTAGAATTATAACTATAAGGTTTATAGATAATATAAATATTATTACCCTTAGGAAAGATATAGATTAGACTTAATACTAGCTTAAGGCTACCTAGATAGTCTATAAATAATAGGTAAAAGAGATAGGTATATAGTTTAACCTAGAAAAGAGTAAACTTATCTACTTTACTAGGATAAGGTAGCTACTAGAGACTTAGGTCTAACTTAGACCTATTATAGTTATACTCTTACTATCTTATAAATTCTTAGGTATATAGATTAATAGGAAGCTTCTATAGAACTAATACTAAATAGAACTAGATAAGAAGCTATAGTAATAATACCTTACCCTTATAGTGCTTATAGCCTTAGTATAAGGCTACTTATATAAAGACTTAAGGATACTATATATATAGGTAGTCTAAAGTATAATTACCTATAGGGTAAGCTTATACTATATACCTATAATAGTTAAAGGTAAGCTAAAGGGGCTTACCTAGAGGCTAGATAAGGTATAGTTAAGCTATCTCTATACTATTACTAGTATATATAAGTATACCCTAATTATATAGTTAGAAATAGAAGTAGCTATACCCCCTATTAACCTATATCTTAACTATAAGAAAAGGAGGTTTAAGTAATACCTTAAAGATATAAAGATAGTAGACTAGATCTAGGTTATATATATCTTAGTAG
Source organism: Keithomyces neogunnii (assembly GCA_020975405.1). NCBI lineage: Eukaryota > Fungi > Ascomycota > Sordariomycetes > Hypocreales > Clavicipitaceae > Keithomyces > Keithomyces neogunnii. Next base: position 5,862,928 of record JAIOWQ010000001.1, on the reverse strand, counting down.
CTTATATACTTAAATAATACTAATCCCCTTACTAAAAGCTAAATAAGGAGATAAGGAACTAGCTAGTAACCTAGGGATAAGCTAGTATTATAAAGGAGATATTATAGTAAGAGTAGTAATATAGATAGACCCTTTAGTACTAGTAGGTATAGATAGATAAGAGGTAATATAGGTATAAAGTAGCTAAAGATATTAACTAACCTAAAGACCTTAAAATAATATACTAGCTTTATAAGGGACTTTATAAGTATAAGTTAGCTATACTAGTATAGCTATATATAGGATACCTAGGGCTATATAAATACCTCTTTCTCTAGTATATTCTTAATATAGATATACCTCTTTATAACTATAGGAATATAAAAGAGAACTAATACTATATTATACTCTACTATCTAAAGTATAATAACCTAAGACCTATAGAATAGCCTAGGAATAAGAGGGAAGTCTACTAGGCCCTAAATAACCCTAATATAGCTCTAATTATAATATAATAGGTACTATTAATAAGCTAAATAAGATACTATAAGCTAGCCTAAAAGCTAGCTATATAGTAGGATAAAAGGAGCTAGGCTAGGGCTAATATAGGTATAGGATAGGGATAAGAAGAGTAGGCTAAGATAAAGAAAAGAGTAAGAATAGGTTAGAAGTAAGGTATAAGTAGTATACTAATATAATAACTCTATCTAGCTTATTATAGGTAAGATATACTAGTAATAATAATTAATTTATATAGATAGAAATTAGCTAGGGATAGGCTATAAATAAACTAGGACTAAGGTAGGTAGGGTTTTATTCCCTAGAGGGTTTCCTTATCTATTAGAAGAGTAGATATACTAGCGAAATAGCTTAGCTATAGCTAGCTATCTAGTGTAATTAAATAAATAAATAAATAATCTTTTTAATTAGCTATTAGCCTATTAGTAATATACTATACTAGTATTTATCTAAATATTTACTATATTATATATTAATTATTATAATTAAGATATAAGCTTTAAATCTATATTATAGATAAAGATATATAGTATACCCTAATCTAGATAAATAGATTATAGATAAAGATTTACCTATTCTTCTAATATCTATATTAAACTACTAATTAAATAAGATCTCTATAAGATTCTATAATACACGCCCTAGAAAACTTCCGGCTCTGCGCTCGTACCACGATACTAGTACAGAACCGCTACTAAAATATAATTTAACCTAAAAAATAAAATCCTTATACCTATTTACCCCTAAATCTAATATTATATTATAACTAGGATAGGGGTATAATAGTAGAGGTAATACTAATAATAATTAATAAAGAGGAAAGGGGGCTTACCTAGAGCTACTACTACCCTAATACTAATAAAGGCTATATTAATATATAAACCTTAAGTATAACTAAATTAGATATAATATAAGACTAAAATAATAATAAAAAAATAAAGATATAAGAAATATTAGTAAGCTATATCCCTAAGAATAAGCTAGATAAAGTCTAAATATAAATCTAGATAGTCTTTATAGAGAGGGTAAGGTAGGAGTAAACTATAACTACCCCTAATATAGATAACTAACCTATTATAAGGAGTAAACTTAAGATAGTTATTAAGAAAGCTATAACTAAAGCTATAGTTATAGTAGAAAAGTAGAAAGTAAAGACCTAGGCTAGTATTATAGCTACCTAGAGGCTAAGATAGGGCCTTACTATCCTAGTACTACTCCTTATACCTAGTAAATAATACTAAGAGGTACTTATTAAGAGAGATACTATTATAGAAGTAAATTATAACTAGATTATAATAGATATAATAGTAGCTATAAATATTATAACTAAGAGTAAAGTTATTATAGTAATAAGATAGCTCCTAAGTAAAGATATAATAGTTATATTTAAAATAGATATAAAGATATATTAGGAAAATATAGACTAGACCTAGGGCGCTTTTAGTATAGATATAAGGCTAAATAATAAAGTATTTAGTATTATAATAAAAAGCTTTCTAATAAAGTATACTAGTAAGGCTAACCTAGTATAGGCCCTCTTATAGGCTAATAATATAAAGATAGCTAAGGTAATACTATACTATCTCTAGGGTAAGGGAGTAATAAGAATAGTCCTAATCCTAGGTATAGAGTCCTATAAGAAGGCTAATAAGCTATATAATAGTAGCCTTATCTATAAGGCTAAGATATTTAATATTAAGCCTTATAATAAGACCCTTTACCTAAGGTAGTACTTTAACTACTATAAGATAAGATATATTATAAAATATTATAAGATAGCCCTAAGATATAGCTAATATATAGCTAGGAAGTATAAGAGTAATAAAGAAGTATATCTAGTAATAATAAGGGAGACCTAGGAGAAATATATCTTATATAATAATAGGTACCTAGTATAGTCCTAGGACTATCCTATCTTATAATAATAATAATAGTAAGTAAAAGAAGGATATAATAACTACCCTTAAAGGTTTACTACCCTAAATAAGGAGATAAGAATACTACCTTACCTATAAGATAGGCCTAACCTAGTCCTTAGTAATAAGCTATTATATAAGAAGAGAGGTAGGCCTTTACTAGCCTATATAGCCCTAATTATAGGAAACTAGGACCTTAGAGTCCTAGTTAACTCCTAATAAAGCTTATAATATAATAGTACTAAGCTAGCTATAAGATAATAGAGAAGTAGTATCTAATTATTATTATATAATAATTAGAGTCCTATACTAGAATATATATAAAAAGAATAAACTTATCTAGGTAGTACTTTAGTATTATAATAATATTAATATAATAATAATCTAAGAGTAAGAAAGAAAGAAATAGCTATAGCCTCTAAGCCCTAGGCTTAGCTAATACTAATTAGTATTCTATTAGGGAAGGAATATAGTATATATATATAAGTAATATAGGCCTAGGTTATAGGTAGTAAAGAGAGGGTAAGATTAGGCCTATATTATATTATAAGGTATATATATCTTCTTATTATATTCTAAGATCTATAACCTAGAGTAGGAGACCCCTCTATATATAATTAAAGTAATATTACCTTAGCTATATATAGTTATAATAAGGGACTTTAACTAGAAATATTTACTCTAGGATAGCCTAGATAAGATAAGTACTAGATATAAGATAGTCTTAGAGATAGTAAAGTAATAGTAGCTTAGGCTTATTATACCTAGGGGTAAACTAATAAGATAAAAGTATAAAGAGAGAGATAGTACCCTTAACCTTATATAATTAATAAGAGATATTATAATATAATATAAGGGTATAGCCCTCCTAGCTAGGTCTAATTATACCTTATAGCTAATCTAAATTAAAACTAGCTAGATAAGCTATAAAGATATCTAAGCTAGATATATATAATAAAAGGTTAATAAGATAATAATAAAGGCTAAAGCTATATACTAGCTCTAGCCTAGAATTATCTTAAGACTAATTTAGAGTAAGGCTAAGGTTAAGGAGTATAGAGACTAGCTAATTAAATAACTTTAGGAGATAGTAAATAAGATAGCCCTAAAGAGGGTACTAAGGGAGTAAGAGAAGGAGGTATAATAGAATAGCTATATAGCTAGCTTAGTTATAGTTACCTAATAAGTAAGAAGAGTATAGTATAAAAAAAGAATAGATACTAATTAAGTAGCCTATTATAAGGTAAAGGTAACCTAATCCTATATTATTACTAAGGAAAGGTAAAGTATATAGAGAGAAGCTCTAAGTAAGGCTACTATAAGTAGTAAGAACCTATAGAAGCTAGAAAGATAGGTAAGACTAAGAAGCTAATAGCTACCTAAGATAGCCTAGATCTTAAGCCTTAAGTACCCTAGGCCTAATACTCTACTATATTTAAACCTAATAAATAAAGTAGAAATCCTTACTAAAAAGTTCTTCCTAATACTATTAGTAGATCTCTTATATATCTCTAACCTAACCTTCTCCTAGCTAGATAGTATATTACTCCTAGACTAGGACTAGTTCTTAACTAATAAGGTAATAAAGATACTAAGGTATATAGTAAGTTAGAAAGCCCTAGGGGAGGATAGAATCCTAATAGGGTTCCTTAAGGCTTATAATATACTACTAATAATAGCTATTATATACCTTCTAAATAATACTATTAAATATAAATAATATCTAAGCTAGTTCTAAGCTATAAGTATTATAGTCCTTTATAAGCTAGATAAGATAACTAAATAAGCCTAACTAGTAGGCAGATAGTGCCCTATATTACTACTTAATATAGTAAGAAAGGTAATAAAAGTATTAATAATATACTAGATTATATATATTATTAAGGAGGCCTAGCTACTCTCTAAGCTCTAACTAGGAAATAAAGCTAATAAGTCTATAGAAATAGCCCTTAAACTAATAATAAAGGTTATATATATAGCCTAGAGCTAATATAGGATTATCTTAATACTCTAACTTAATATTAGTAATACCTTTAATAATATTAACTATATATTACTAATCTATATACTTATCTAACTAGGTATTTCCCTATAAATAATTACCTTTATTTAGTCTATTCTTATTATATAAATAGCCTAGCTCTAGTTTATAGGATTTATCTTAAGGACCTTTTAGGTCCTAGTAAGAGTACCCTAAGAGTCTCCTCTCTTTTTAATCCTATTTATTCTCTATATTACCTTATTATATATATAGCTTTAAGAAGTCCTTAGAATTATAACTATAAGGTTTATAAATAATATAAATATTATTACTCTTAGGAAAGATATAGACTAGACCTAGTACTAGCTTAAGGCTATCTAGATAATCTATAAATAATAAGTAAAAGAGATAGATATATAGTTTAATCTAGAGAAAAGTAAACTTATTTACTTTACTAGGATAAGGTAGCTACTAAAGACCTAGGTCTAACTTAGACCTATTATAATTATACCCTTACTATTCTATAAATTCTTAGGTATATAAATTAATAAAAAGCTCCTATAGAACTAGTATTAAATAGAACTAGATAAGAAGCTATAGTAGTAATACCTTATACTTATAATACTTATAGCCTTAGTATAGGGCTACTTATATAAAGACTTAAGAATACTATATATATAGATAGTCTAAAGTATAATTACCTATAGGGTAAGCTTATACTATATACCTATAATAATTAAAGGTAAGCTAAAGGGGCTTATCTAAGGGCTAGATAAGATATAGTTAAGCTATCTCTATATTATAACTAATATATATAAGTATATCCTAATTATATAGTTAGAAATAGAAGTAGCTATACTCCCTATTAACCTATATCTTAATTATAAGAGAAGAAGGTTTAAGTAATACCTTAAAGATATAGAGATAGTAGACTAGATCTAGGTTATATATACCTTAGTAGCCTATATACTTAAATAATACTAACCCCCTTACTAAAGGCTAAATAAGAAGATTAGGGACTAGCTAGTAACCTAGAATTAAGCTAGTATTATAAAGAAGATACTATAGTAAGAGTAATAATATAGATAGACCCTTTAGTACTAGTAAGTATAGATAGATAGAAGGTAATATAGATATAAAGTAGCTAAGGATATTAGCTAACCTAGAGACCTTAAAATAATATACTAGCTTTATAAGGGACTTTATAAGTATAAGTTAGCTATATTAATATAGCTATATATAGGGTACCTAGGGCTATATAAATACCTCTTCCTCTAGTATATCTCTAATATAGATATACCTCTTTATAACTATAGGAATATAAAAGAAGACTAATACTATATTATACTCTACTATTTAAAGTATAATAGCCTAAGACCTATAGAATAGCCTAGGAATAAGAGGGAAGTCTATTAGGCCCTAAATAACCCTAATATAGCTCTAATTATAATATAATAAGTATTATTAATAGGCTATATAAGATACTATAAGCTAGCCTAAAAGCTAGCTATATAGTAGGATAAGAGGAGCTAGGCTAGGGCTAATATAGGTATAGGATAGGGATAAGGAGAGTAGGCTAAGATAAAGAGAAGAATAGGAATAGGTTAGAAGTAAGGTATAAATAGTATACTAATATAATAACTCTATCTAGCTTATTATAGGTAAGGTATACTAGTAATAGTAATTAATTTATATAAGTAGGAATTAGCTAGGGATAGGCTATAAATAAACTAGGACTAAGATAGGTAGGGTTTTATTCCCTAGAGGGTTTCCTTATCTACTAGAAGAGTAGATATACTAGTAAAATAGCTTAGCTATAGCTAGCTATCTAGTATAATTAAATAAATAAATAAATACTAATTAAATACTAAATAAATTTAGAAAATTTGTCTATAATAATAAGAATATAGTTAAAACCCTTATTTTCTAGTAATCTAGATAAAAAACTTTCTACGATCTCGCCTACACCGCGGTACCGGCGCGGAATCGCCTCTAAAATCGAAAACAATACCAGATTTAATCTCCTTACACCTCCTTACCCCCTATAATAATATCATATTATAACTATAATAGGGGTATAGTAGTAGATAAGGTCCTAATAATAATTAATACTAGGGAAAGGAGGCTTACCTAGAGCTACTACCACCCTAATATAGGATAAGGATAATATATAGATTAAGAACTAAGTATAACTAAGCTAGATATAGTCTAAGATTAAATTAATAAAGAAAAATAAATAATCTATAATAAGCTAATAAGCTATATCCCCTAGGATATAATAGCCGCTATATAGGCGCTCTTTAAACGCTATATAATAGTAGTAGCACGCGCCTAATATAAAGATGCTATATAAGCTAGTAACTAGGTAGACTAGCTAGTAATAAAGGACCTCTTATATAAAACTATATAAAAAGCTATCTAAAAAGCTATTAAGATAACTAAAGGATAAAAGACATAGGCTACTATTATAGCTGCCTTATCTCTAGGTTACCTCTAGGTAACCCCCTCCCTCTAAGTCCCTAGCTAATAATATAGGGAGATCCTTATTAAAGGTAGTATTATACTAGAAGTCTATTAGTAGAGAACTATAACTAATATAGTTATAGCTATAAACTAAGCTATTAGCTATAATATTATAGTAGCAGCTTACTACCTCCTAAGTAATAATATAGTAATAATCTTTATAGATAATATAGTAACCTATTAAGAGAATACTATATAGGTAAGCGCTACCTTTAGGCTAGAGGTAGCTATATACTACTATATATATAGTATAGTAGTTAAATACTTCCCTATTAAGTATATAGACTAATAGGACCTAATTAAAGAAATATCCTAGGAGAACTAAGTAAGGATTATATATCTATCCCCTTAATAGTACTAGCCTATAAGTATAATAAATATACTATTAACCCTTATTATTAAGGGACTTAAGTATACTAACTACCTATACTATAATAAACTAATATATAAGGCAGGTATCTATAATATTAAGCTATATAATAAGAGCCTTTACCCCTACTAATACTATAACTATTATAATATAGAATATATTACTAAGTACTATAAGGCAACCCTAAGGTATAGCTAGTACGCTACTATAAAGTATAAGGAAGGTAAGGACGCCTACCTAACTAAGAAAGGAGAGTTACTAGAGAGATATATACTCTACTCTAGGCTATACCTAGCCTAGTCCTATAGCTACCTAGTATTAGCTAGATAATAGAGTATAGTAAGAGATAACTATACTAATAGACTAAGGCGCTTTACTAAACTATAATACTAGGATAAGGAGATAGAATGCCCTAGGGCTAGATCTATTATAACCTCCTCTAAGGAGCTACTAAGAAAGAAGAGAGGCTATCTACCTAGCGCCTACTTAGCCTTACTATAGGGTAGAGTAGGAAGTAATAATAGTTAAGACCTTAGATAATATACTATACTAAATAACTATACTACTAGTAACCTAGTAATAGCTAGTAACTAAATTATAGTAGACCTTACCTTACTAACTTATAATAATTAATATCCTATATTAGAATATTAATAGGAAGAACCTACTTATATAACTAGTACTTTAATACTAGGATAATATTAATATAATAGTAATATAAGAATAGGAACTAAGTAAAGGCTAGCTACCTAGCCTAGGGCTTAGTAGGTATAGGCTTACCTATTACTAGGGCTATAATATAGTATATATATATACCTACTATAGCCCTAGGTTATAGGCAAGTAAGAGAGGGGAAGATTAGTACTATATTACTATAAGAGGGACCTATATCTTCTCCTTATATTCTAAATAATATAAGTAAGGCTAGTAAACTCCCCTATATAGACTACTAGTAATAGCGCCCTAGCCTTAGAGTATTATAGTAGGAGATTTTAACTAGAAATACCCCCTATAGGATAGATTTAGCTATATATCTAGAGGATATAAGATAGTACTTAAGGTTATAGTATAATAGCGCCTTAGACTCCTTATACCTAAGGGAGAACCTACCTAATAAAAGTATAAGGAGCATAATAGTACTATTAACCTTATATAGGCTATAGATAACCTCTAGACTAGCTACCTAGGACTAGTTAACCTTAAAGGCTTAGACTATATTATATAGCTTATCTATATTAGTACTAAGCTAGGCAAACTTAACCTAGGGACTATAAGATATATATAGAAATAGCTAGATATCTAACTTATAGCTATAGAGATAGAGACTTACCTATAGCCTAGACTTACCCTATATCTACTATAGAACTAGCTAGAGGTTAAGGCCTATACTAACTAGCTTATTATATAGCTATAGATAATAGTATACCTAGTAGTATCTAAGCGCCTGCCCTAGCCCCCTAGGCTAGAGGCGTAGTAGAATAGTCATACTACTAGTATAGTTATAATAGTATATAGAGCTAAGAGGGTATAGTAGTAATAATATATAGATACTAACTAGAAATACTACTAAGAGGTAGACGTAGACTAAACCTAGGTTATATCTAAGGAGAGGCATAGCGCCTAGTAAGAGGCCCTATATAGGGCTAGTATGTAAAATAGAGGTATTTAGAAGCTAGAATAGTAGGCATAGCTCTATAGCTATAGCCTACTAGAGCTCCTATATATCCTGCCCCTTATATAGGATAGTACTAACTTACTAATAATATATAACTATATAAATAAAGCTAATATCCTTATAGCTAGGTTTTTCCTATAGCTAATAGCTAATATTAGTACTATCCTAGATATAAGCTTCCCCTAACTTAATAGTACTATATTCCTAGAGTAGGACTAGTATACTACTAATAAGGTTAAAGATATTATATAGAATATAGCTAGCTAGAAGGCCCTAGGAGATAATAAGCTACTAACTAGGTTCCTTAAGGCTTATAGTTACCTAGTAGTAGCTATAATCACCTATCTATTAAACTACTATATAGTATATAGGTAGTACCTAACCTACTTCTAGTCTACCTATATAGTTATTATTTATAAGCTAGGTAAGAAACCTAAGGAGCTATTTATAGTAGGCGCCTAGAGACTAATCTTCCTCCTTAATATAGTAGGCAAGATTATAGAAGCTATAATTATAAGGTAGCTTATATATATAGCTAAGGAGGGCTTACTACTACTAGAACTATAACTAGGTAACTAAGCTAATAGATTAACTAAGATAGCCCTTAAGGTTATAGTAGAAACGGTCTATATAGCCTAGAGCTAGGGCAGGCTTACCTTACTCCTCTAACTAGATATAAGTAGTACCTTTAATAATATTAGCTATCCCTTACTAATATAGGTGCTTATATAGCTTAGAGTCTTATACTAGATTATATATATTATTTATAGTATCCTTAACTTATAGATAGTATAGCTCCTATTTAATAGGAGACTCTCTAAGTAATATAATATTATTATAGGAGTATTATAGGGCTTATTACTCTTCTTAATCCTATTCTTACTATATACTACCTTATTATATACCTAGCTCTAGGATATACTAGGCATCCTTATAATAAGATTTATAGATAATATAAATATCCTTACTATTAGTAAGATATTAGAATAGACCTAGAGATAACTTAAGTCTATATAGACTATATATATAGACTAGGTAAAGGAGATAGGGGTTAAGTTTAACCTAGCTAAGAGTAAGCTTATATACTTTATATAATTATATTAGCTACTAGTAACTAGTATCTAACTTAGCCCTAACTAAATATAGCCCCTTAAATCCTATAGATTCCTAGGAGTCTAGGTTAATAGGAAGCTAATCTAGAACTACTATTATATAGAGCTAAAGGATAAGATAAAGTAGTAGTAGCTTATACTTATCTTACTAGCTATCTTAGCCTAGGGATGCTCCCTTAAGGATACCTAGACCCTATATATATAGGTAGTCTATAGTATAATTACCTATAGTATAAGCTTATACTATATACTAATAATACCCTAAGGAGAACTATAAGGGCTAGTATAGATATTTACTAAGGAGTAATTAAAGTACCTCTAGGTTATAGCTAGTATATATAAGGCTACCCTAATAGCCTAACTTAAAGCTAAGATAGTAATGCTACCCCTAGACCTATATCTTAACTATAGGTAATAAAGATTTAAATAAAGGCTAGAGGACTCTAGCATAGTAGCCTAGGTATAGGCTACCTATATAGTAGTAGTAAGGATACTTATATAGAGGAAAGGACTATAGTAACGGCCTAATAAAGAGACCCTCCTATAGCTCTAGGCCTAGGGCCTAAATAGCACTACTAAGAAGGCGCTTTAGATAGACTAGTAATACTATTAGACTATATAGCACTATAAGGTAAGGATAAGGTAACCCTAGAGGGCCTATAAGGTAATAGAGGATATCCTACTACTTAGAATAGTAAAATAGATAGTCTAGCTCTATTAAGGACTCTATAAGTATAAGTTATCTATACTTATATAGCTATATATAGGCTATATAGGGCTAAATAAGTTCCTATTTATAAGGTATATGCCTAATATATAAATACTATTATATAGTTATAGGACTATAGATAAAGACTAATTCTATATTATTCTTAACTATCTAAAGTACTAAGGTTAGAGGCTAGATAGATAGCTAGTAGATAGATAAGAGGTCTATTAGGCCCTAGCTAGACTAGCTATAGCTATAATACTAACTAAGTAGGTACTTAGTATAGGATATATAGCTTACTATACCCTAGCTTAATAGCTAGTAATATAGTAATAGTTATAGAGATAAGATAGAGATAAGATATTACTAAACTAAACTAATAATAAGACTAATATTAAGCTATAAAAACTATATACTATAAGAATAGAATATCTAGGTAAGCTAGAGGTAAGCTAGGGTAGAGATAGGGGTAAAAGGCTAAACTATAAGTAAAACTAAATAAAACTTTTATAAAAATAATAAAACTAATAGTAGGTAGATAGGGCGGTAATAAGGCAGTAATAGGGCGGACTTAGGAGGGGGGTAAAGATAAGGGACCTTTACCTAGGCTAGAAGCTATAAGCTCTAGCGCTAGGATAGGATTATAGCCTAGAGGTAAGGTAGGGGTAGAGATAGGGTAAGGGTAAGGTAAGGTATATAACTCCCTTAGAGACTATAACTAGTATTAGGCTAAGCCTAGTATAGAGTTATTCTCCTAGAGAAGAGAGATAGTATTAGTTAGAAGGCAATTTATCTCTGCCTAGGTAGAGATAAGCTACTCTAGTATAGCTAAAACTTCCTTATAATAGTCTATAGCAGACTTATCCTAGTCTAGGCCTACTTATAAGGCCTTTCTCTTTAGGGCTAGATTAGCCTAGTTTACTAAAGTAACCTTTTTTAGGTCTAAGAGGACCTCCTCTAACTACTAAGGATATTAGTAAGGAAATATATTAGAAGTAAGGTAGGATAAGGTTAGGCTTACTTCTTTATCCCTAAGAGGGGATAGCGCCTTAGTAGTAATAAGGATCTTAGCTAGGAGTAGCTAGGTAGTACTATTAATAATAGACTATATATATTAGTAGGCTAGAACCTAGGCAGAGTAATTATATATATACTAGTAAATAAGCTTAATTATATAAAATATAATTAAAGTACCCTTCTTAGCCTATAGCCTTATTAGCCTTAGAGCTACCTAGGGACTAGTATAGCTATACCTTCTACTATACTATAAAGATAGCCTAGATAGGCCTTAGTATATGTTATATATAACTAATAAAAAACGTTAAAATTACTAATTATCTAGCAGGTATTAGCCCTATTATTACCATAGCTTTACTATAGATATAAGCTAACTTACTTTTATAGGCTTTTTAGCTATCCTCTTAGCCTAGGCCTTAGTAAGGGACTTACCCTTAAAGTCGCTATCTTACTATATACTAGGTTAGCTATACCTTTAGTATAGTACTAGTATAGACCTACCTAGATAGTACCCTTAGACTTACTTTTTAGTACTATTTTTAAGAATATAGATAGGAGGTAATATAAAAAATTAAACTATATAGGGGTTAGTAAGGCAAACTAGTACTAGACCTATACTAGGCCTAGTAGGTATAACTAGGGGAAGATATATATTAGATAGAGGGTAGCTATAATTAATAATTTATACTATATAATATATAGGTTAGCTATAAATGCCTAGGAAATGCCCTAGAAACGATATAATAGGGCCACTAGTATTACTAGATAAGGGAAAGGGCTACTAGTATAATATAAGCTAGATAGAGCTACTATAGAGGGTTATATATATAGAGAGAGTAAGGTAATAAGGAAAGGAAAAGAGAGGCTAAAGCTACTATTAGTAAAGATAATTTTTATTAATTTAAAGGGGGCTAGGGTAACTATTACTAGGTTTAATTATAAGGCTTAAAGTAAATAAGATCTAAGGAGAGCCTTACTATAGTATATAGAGCGTGGCTACCTAGTGCCTACCCTACTACTAATATAGGAATAGCCTTAGGAGGGTAGTTAGCCTCCTAGGATAGACTAACGCGGCTATAAGATAGGTCTAGAAGTTAGAGTCTACTATCCTACCTTAATATAGGCACGCGTTTAAGGGAACCCTAGCATGCCCCTACTATAGCACTATAGTAGGGATAACCTAGGACTACCCCCTATCTTCTTCTCTAGGAGGGATATTACTTATTATATAACTATAAGTAATTACTATATAGGCTAACTAGTAGCTGCCCTAGAAGTACGCTATAGCTATATTATAGTATAGGCAATAGGTTTTTCTACCCTAGAGGGTTTTCCTATCAATATAATAGGTAGAGGTACTAGTTATATATAGCTACCTAGGCTATCTAGTGTAATTAATTTAATTTAATTTAATTTTAGTAATCTAGATATAAAATCTAAATATAGGGTACTAAATAGTAATTCTAGTATAGGTAGTAGTTATATTTCTCTAAAAGATAAGGCTCTTCTTAGCTTTAATTTACTATATTCTATATAGTATATTATATAATCTACTAGCTAGTATTATATATTATAAAAGAATACTAATTTATAGAGGAAATTATATAACTTTAATTTACCTAGATAACTATAATTATTATATATTATATAGAAGACTCTATTATATATAGCTAATAGTAGATAGATATATTAATTTATCCTATTAAATATATATAGTATCTTTATTTATAGATTTATATTAAAAGTAACCTATTCTCTCTTAGGGTTAGTTAATACTTTCTAATATATATATTAGAAAGAGGGGTCTATAGCTTATAATATTACTATCTTCTTATCCTATTTATATAACTACTAATTAGATAGAAGAACTTATTATTGTTGTTTATTTACTCTAGCTACCCTATATAGACTAAAGCTACCTAGGCTAGTATCTAGTATATTGGTTATTACCTTCGGAGAGGAAAAACCCCTTTAAGGGGGAAAACCTTCCGCAGTCTCTACTTCTGCCTCCGCGGCCCCGAGGCGGGGCCGCGGCGTCTACCCTTCGTGTTAAAATGTGGCTCTATAACGCTAGCCCTACATCTAGGAGTCTAGTCCTGGCCAAAGTGTGTGCGTATGAGGTCTAGATAGGGGTTTCCCTCCCCGTGGCGGGCACGGGGGGTTGCCTCCCCGGGTCTCTTCTAACTATCTTGCGACAGGTCCCTTAAACTATTACCTGCTCAGTCCCGGCACGGGGCCTCCCAGGCCCTAGGCCGGGTGTCAGCTAGTGCGGTGCGTACTGTGTCCGCGAAACCCCGCGTGTGCCTGGTACTGTGCTGTGCCTCGGGTACTCCTCGCGTCCCGGTACGGGGAGATAGAAGAACTTCTCTTATTACTAATATATCTTCTTTATATATATTAGTTATCTATATATTATCTTTAGGCTCTATTATATCTTCTATTATAGGTAGCTTTACTATTACCTATTAGTAAGTTATTACTATAAAAATCTATATTTAACTTAATATTCCTAAATTAGTTTTATCTTTTATCTCTAGTAATAGAATTAGATCTATCTCTTCTACTTCCTTATAAAGTCTAGATAAGGTATCTATATTAATATACCTTTTTCCTTATTAATATTATATTATAATATAATTATACTATTTCTCTAAATAGAGTTACTAGTTAATTAGGTAATATTTTCCTTTTAGCTTTCCTAAACTAACTAAATAGAAGGTATCTTAAATTATAATATGATCTATAAGGACCTTAACTATAGAATTATTAAGGTAGTATTCTAATTTCTATAAGGCTTATACTAATATAGCGGTTTCTAATTCTATTAATCTATAATTCTATTTAGCTATAGATAAGGCTTTTAAAATAAATAGAATCAGTCTTAATAAGCTATCTAGTTATCTCTAGTAAAGGCTAGCGCTAAAGCTACCCTTTTTACTACTATTAATATATAATTTAAATAGTAAGGTCTAATCTAGGTATATATATTCTATTACTCTAATTAGTTTTTTCTTTAGTATATCCTATACCTAATATACTTCTTTTTATAATACCTAATACTTATTATCTATCTTTATAGATAGCTTAGTCTTCCTTATATATATATCTCTTTAAGGATTCTTAATAGGTATATATTTAAATCCTTTAGTCTTAATAATCTATAATAGTTCTATAATTATTAAGAAATGTTACGGACTGGCCCCGATGCTGCTGCTTTATAGGCGTCTTATAATAGGAATTAATAAAGATAAAGAGGGAGGAAGGGGTCCTCCCCTTAGGCCCTATAAGTCCCCCTTTATAGCGGTTCTCTCCTATATATAACCTGATAGGTCCCTAGAGGGGACCTAGGGCAGGCCCCTTATATCCCTACCTATACCCTACCCTAGGCTAATATTACTCTATATAAGCCTAGAGTTTACCTAGGGTTAACCTAGGGTTTACCTAAGGTTCCCCTACCTACTCCCCTATTATTCCTATATTAGGTATAGCCTAATACCTTTATATATGCTCCCTATCTACCTATTTCCCTAGCTAGTAATTACCCTACCTACGCGTGCTTTTATAATGCTAAGACTTTCTAAGTTAGGAGCCTTATGCCCTAGCTTCTATAAATTATAGTCCTATCTAGGAGCCTCTATAGGCACTTACTACTTATCCCTTACTATATATTATATATAGTACATAGTATTATTGCCCTATACTATTACTTATAGGCACTATTATGTGGTATTATTAGTCTATATTATTATTTATTATACTTACTATACGTAACTATTAGCCTATACTCTGGCCTAGTTACCCTACTAATAGACTAGCTATCCCTACCCCTTACCCCTACTACCCCTTATATATAACCCCTTCTATGTTTTTCTTCCCTCTTTATTCTTCTTTCTTAAATATTACTATTACTATTATACCCTTATATAATCCCCTTATTATTCTCTTTATAGTACTATCTACTAATAAGTATACTATAGAGTTAAAAAGATTAACTTTACCCTGCCTATTACTTTACTCTATATATTACTATCCTAGATTCCTATTATTACTACTAGCTAATATATTATACCTAGTTTAAGAAAAATAAATTTCTAACTCTAACCTTACTATTATTAAGATACCTTAGTATATTTCCTTTCTTTTCTAATCTACTCCTAGTTTACTCTTAGGTAAACTAGGAGTAGAGTAGTTTTCTTATTACTAACTTCTCTTAGTTTTTATTATAATTATACCTACCTAGACTCTCCTCCTTATCTACTCTATCTTACCCTTTATTACTACTACTACTAATATGCCTACTCTCTCTCCTAGGATGCCTATTATTACTACTACTACTACTACTCCTACCCCTACTACTCCTACCCCTACTCCTACTACTCCTACTCCTATACCTACTATTCTTACTACCTTTACTACTATACCTATTACTATACCTACCCCTATCTAAGCTTAAACTACTACTACCCCCCCCTAAACTACCTATACTACTTATCTAATAAGGAGCCTTAATAACTATATTATTAAGGATAACTCTAATAATAAGGGGTTTAAGGTCCTTATAGCTATTATAGCCTATTACTAGTAATACTAAGATTAGTTTTTAAAGTTAGGTAAGGCTAATTACTACTAAAAGGCTAGTAGTAATAGCTATATATTATACTAGGCTAAGTATATAAGCTATATTTAGGAAGACTAGCTTCTTACTAAGAACCCTAGCCTTTATTAGCTAAATAAGAAGTTAGATACTATTACTACTAATAGGGGGTATATTATTATCCCTAGGACTCCTTAGGTAAGTAAGGAGGAGCCTAGGGCTTAACCTATACTCTTTAATAAGTTTAATAACCTAGGGTACTATTATTACTACCTATATAAGTTTACCTTAGTAAACCCTTAAGAGGTTTACCTAGTATACTAGCCTAGCTAACCTAGTCTCTTATCTACTATTACTATTATTATTACTACTCTTACTATTACTCCTACTACTACTACCCCTCCTAAGGCTAATCCCTTTATATCCTTACCTATTATCTTGCTCTCTCCTACCTTATCTACCCTAGTCCTATACTCTACTACCTAGTAATAGTCTAGTATAGTTACTATAGTCTTAGCCCTATATACCCTCTATTAAAGCTAGAAGGCTAGTATATAAGAGTTATATTTAGTAGGTATTAAGACTTAGTATGCCCTATCTAACCTAGCTAAGTATATCTCCTTACCTCTTATTACCTTATTACTACCTACCCTCCTACTATTACTATAGGAGACGCTATTATATTAATATCTTATTATATACCTTAGCTATCTTAGCCCTTTTTAATCTTACTCTCCCTTACCCCTATATAAGTAATCCTATACTAGGCATAACTTATATTATATTATCTACCTATCTACCTACCTATTACCTAAGACTTAGGCTAAGATAGAGGCTTATATCTACTAAGAGATATATACTAAAGTCTTAGCTAAGTTAGATTATAAGCTTATTACTAGTAGCTCTAAGGATAGTTAGAGCTCTTACTCCCTATCCTTATTAAACCCTCTTACTAGCTATTACTATTATTAACTAGTTTTCTTTTATTTTTATTTAGAAATAGACTATTATTTTTATTTATTAGGTACTTTATACTAATATAATTAGTTTTTAATTTTTATTAGAGTCTAAATCTAATCTTACTTATAATAATAAAGGGCTATTATAATACTATATATTTCCTTATTTTACTTTATAGGCATCTAGTATAATAGTATTCTTTATACTCTTTAATAGCTTCTATATAGGCATAATATATCCTACCTATTTAACTAGTATATTATAGTATTATCCCTAACCTAGGGTGTTCTTTACTACTAGAATTTCCTTAATAGTATATTCCTCTTATAACTCCTTAGTTCCTTTTACTAGTATCTATTTAGGCTCTAGCCTAGTATTAGTATAAGATTAGCTTAGAAGTAGGTTAGTAGCTACTTACTTTACTAAGTCTATATAAAATACTAGGTATATCCCCTATAAAATATCTAGGTAAATAGTAAGTAATAATAAGACCTCTAGTACTATATACCTTACTATTACCTAATCTAGCTTACCTAAGGGCTAGTTTATCTTTATATTTTATAAGGTAAGCTATACTTAGTCTTTAATAAGGTAGCACTTAGTAGGATATTATAATTAGTTTACCCCTTCTTACTACCTTTACTATATATATATTATTATTATTTAGGCTAATTCTAACCTCTCTTATAGCTAGGCTAGAAAGTACTAGGCTCTTCTCTTAGCTAATATTATATCTATAGCCTACCTTACTAGCTACTAGATAAGCTTAATATTAAACCTATTAAGGAGGCTATTTAGGCTAGCTTTTATAATTAATAAGTTCCTATTATTTAGGGCTAGCTAGTAGGCTATAAGGTAATTAGGCTAGTTATACTAGGTAAAGGATATAAATATCCTTAAGATAGCCTATACCTCTTAGTTTACCCTTTCTATATTACTATTAATTTAAGGGTAGTATACTATAAATAATAGCTACTTTATTCTAACTATTATATATAGGGTTAACTAGAAGGCTCTTACCTAGTCTAAGCCTTAGTCTAAGATAATCTCCCTTAGGAACCTATAAAAGTACTATTATATATCTTTAAATTAGATAATATAGGCTTCTATTATTATTAAAGTTATTACCTTTAACTAGATATATTTTAAAAGCTAGTCTATAATTATTATAAGGAACTATAGGTCCCTCTTCTCCTTTACTAGTAGGTTAGTTATAAAGTCTATTAATATTTATAACTAGTACTAGTCTAAGATAGGTAGTAGCTATAATAGCTCCTAGTACTATTACTAGCTCTTTTAGGCTCTATAATAATAGTAGTTCTAGATATATTATATAATATCTTAGGATATATTATCCTAATAATACTGCCTTTATAGTAGGTAGAATATTATATTATAATTAGGGTACCCTACTATTAGTAACTTATAGTATTACCTTATAATTACTATTATTAATAGCTCCTATACTAGAAGCTATATCTACCCCTAGTATAATAGTAACCTATAAGCACTAAGGGTATAGTTTATAACCTACTTATAGGTAGCTACTACTACTATAAACTTCTACTCTTTATATATAATTACCCTATATTATTCCTTATATACTAGGTCTTATAGGACTACCTAGTCCTAGAGTGCCTATAGCTAGGGTAAAGAGAACACTATACTGCCCTCTAATATAGTCTATAGGCCTTACTATTCTTATAGTATATCTATCTAGGATCCTAGGGTACTCTCTTTAAGGCTACTTATTAATATTAGCTAAAGTATATAGCCTACTCTTAGGTCCTTATCTCCCCTATCCTACTCCTACTATAAGAGCATGTCTAGCCTTACTACCTATAAGCCTAGATAATAGTAGAGGTTATAGTTAAATAATAATAGTATTTCTACTTACCTTACCTACTACTCTAAGAGTAGTCTTAGCTTTATAAAGTATTCTAGGTTCTTATAGTCTATAAGAATAGTAAAAGGTTTAGTAACTCTATATAGTTCTAAGGACTATACTTTTAGGTAGGTAATTACTATAAGAAGCTCCTTATTATAAATTATATAGTTCCTTTATATTAGTATTAATCTAGTAAAGTAGTATACTATTAGTATTAGGATGCCCTTCTTATTAACCTAGGATAGGTAGCCCCCTAGTATAATATCTAAGTAATCTATCTTTATTATTATATCCTTCTCTAGGTCTTATTAAGCTAAAACTAGATATATAATAAATATATCCTTTAAGGTCTAGAAGGCTATTACCTCTTATTCTCCCTATATAAAGGGGGCCTCTTACTTAGTTAGTTAGGTTAAAGGGCCTATAATCTCTAAGAAGTTCTTTATAAAGTTATAGTTAAAGTTTATAAACCCTAAGAAGCTCTAGATGCCCCTTAGCTACTATAGTGCCTCTTATTTATAAATAGCTATAACCTTCTTAGGGTCTAGCTAGACCTCTTTTCTTATTATTATAATATAACCTAGATACTTTACCTCCTTTACTATAAATACGTATTTCTTTAGGTTAAGGTTTAGGCTAGCCTTCTAAAGATATTCTAGGATCTTATAGACCTTTTATATATAATCCGCTTATAATCCTATAATATAGACTAATATATTATCTAGGTATACTATAATAAAGTCTCTAAGTATATCTCTTAAGGCCCTATTAATATAATATTAGAATATAGCTAGGGCTCTTATTAGGCCTATTAGTATTACTAACTATTTAAAGAGCCTAAACTAAGTCTAGAATACTATATAGTATTCCTTACCCTTTATAATCTATAGCTAGTAAAAAGCTACCTAGATATCTACCTTTATAAACTACTATATCCCTAATAAGGACCTAAGTATCTCCTTAATTAAAGGATAGGAGTAGTAGTCCTATTCTATTACCTAGTTTAATACTCTATAATTAATATAGAACTACTATCCCCTCCTAGGCTTCTTTACTAAGAGGACTAGGGCTACTACTAATAAGAAGCTAACCTAAATCTACCCTTTATCTATTAGCTCTATAATCTACTTCTATAACTCTAGTAATTAGTCCTAAGGTATACTATATAATAGTCCCTAAGGGAGCTCTATTTCCTACCTATCTAGGGTATACTTAAGCTTAATATAGTAATCTATATGCCCTCTATATAGAGGGAGTATATCTACTTTATCTTTATTAAATAGGTCCTAGAACTTATCTAGCTTTAGGGGTAATATAACCTCCTTAGACCTATCCTCTTTACCTTTTATACCTATATCTAAGTCTATATAAAGGATCTCTATAATCTCTTATAGGCTAGTAGCTATAAACTAGGTACTATCCTCTAGTATTCTCTATACCTACTAGACTTAGGCTATAAAGGCTAACCCTATAATACCTATAATCCTCTTAAGTATTATCTGCCCTACTGCCTCTTATACTACTAACCTATCTACTACCCCTATAATAAGCTCCTATCTTACTGCCTAGATTATGACCTAGTAGTGCTCTAGCTATAGTATCTCTAGGATAATATCCCTTATTAGCCTAGGGATTATATAGAGTATAACCTAAGATATCTAGCTATTAATATTAATTAGTATATAGACTATATATATTATTAATAAGGCGCCCTCTCTCTAAGATATGCCCTTCTACCCCTAGTTAATTACTATCCTTACTACTTACTATTATAGTAGTAATATAGGCTCTAACCTAATATATTTTACTACTAATTTACTTATTATATTATAGTAATTATACCTATAGTTAATCTATATATCTATAAACTAATAGTTATTATATAAGATAGGGATAAGAAATAATAGTCTATCTATTACTTCTATTATTATACTAAGCTTTACTTCTAATTACCTCTTTCCCTCTTATAGCTATATTATATTAGGTCTTATCTACCCCTAAGTAAGACTCTGCTTAGGGTTTACTTATTTTCTAAGGTACTCTCCTCTCCTACTAAGGGTAATATATTATAGTCTATTATCCTCTAGGTATTAATACCTACCTAGGGGTATATTATAGGATAGAGGGTATAGTCTCTTATATAGTGCTCTTTATTACTATATTAAATATATTACTAGTTCTCTTAGTACTTATCCTAGACCTTATTAGAAACCTATATAGCCTACTTTAATAAGTTCTAGGGTCCCTTTCCTTCCTTATATTATTTCCTAGATTCCCTCTATTATAATATTAAACTTATTATATTAATATTAGATATTAGGGTATCCTTATCCTAGTTCTATCCTTATAGGCATTATAGCTACCCCCTTTTAAGCTAGGTATAGTATTTCTTCTTAAGGAGTATAGACTTAATATTTATAGCTATCTCCTAGTATTATACTACTATCTATATATAGTTATACCTATCTACTCTATACTTAATACTATAGTCCTATAGCTACTTATTAAGGCTCCTATAGAGCTTAGCTAGCTTAACCTTACTTACCTAGGATATCCCCCCTATAAGCGCTAGTTTCTATTTAAACTAGATATAAAAGGTAGTAAATATCTTATTCTACCCTACTTAATCTAATCTAGCTTAGTAAGGGGCTATCTCCTAGTAATAAGGATCTATAAATATAGTCTCTAAGTAGTCTAAAAAGGCTACTAGCTAGAAGTAGTATACCTTACTACTCTTAAAGAATAATACTACCCTTACCTAAACCTTAGCTAATAGGTTTTAGTATAGGAATATCTATTAGTCCTTATTAGACCTAATAAATACTTAGTCTACTACTAGCTTATAGGCTATAAATATCTTTTATACTATAAATATTATCTTATTACCCCTATAAGGGTCTCTTATTAGAATTAGTTTATACTTTTATACTCTATTATCCTAAGCCTTAGGCTTATATTAGGTAGGGCTTAGGGTTTATATATATCCTATTTATTATAGCTATGCCTATAGCTATTAGATTACTTATACTATTAGCTAATTATAAGCTATATAGTATCTAGCTAGGCTTAGAGCTCTCCTAAGCCTATGCTATTATATACTTCTAGTATTAGTATGCCTTACTTATACCTATAGCTAGATCTATAACTAGCCTACTAGGTATTCTACCTTAATCTTTATTAAATATTATAGACTAGCCCTAATACTACTACTTTATAGGCATCTTATAATAGGAATTAATAAAGATAAAGAGGGAGGAAGGGGTCCTCCCCTTAGGCCCTATAAGTCCCCCTTTATAGCGGTTCTCTCCTATACGTGACCTATAGGTCCCTGAGGGGACCTAGGGCAGGCCCCTATGTCCCTACCTATACCCTACCCTAGGCTAATATTACTCTATAAGCCTAGAGTTTACCTAGGGTTAACCTAGGGTTTACCTGAGGTTCCCCTGCCGCTCCCCTATCGTTCCTATATCAGGCATAGCCTGATACCTTCACAAGAAATAATTAATAAAATTATAATAATACCCTATTAAGCTAACCTTATATTCTAGTTCCTTTAGATTAACTAGTATAATAAGGTTCTAGATTACTTCTATTTTTTATTCTATTATAGTAAGTCCTAAATATAATATATAATATCTTAAGGCATCTAGCCCTAGCTAGGCAAAATAATATTTCCTAAGTAATAATATATAACTAGATTCCTCTAGAATACTTAGAATTATATTAAGATAGCTTAGATAGTCTTCTTTATTCTAAGAATAAATAATAATATTATTAAGGTAAATAAGGATAAAAATACTATAAGTATTCTTAAAATAGTAACTCTATCTAATATTAAAAGAATATAAGGCTAGTTATTAATCCTATTATATTAATAATAAGCCTTTTATATCTATAGTAAGGTATAATAAATACTATCTTCTATTTATCCTATTCCTAGATTAACTATTAAAAGTATCCCTTTATAAGATCTAATACTATAAAAATTATACTACCTTATAATAAGGATAGAATATTATCCTATTATAATAGTAGGTATATATCTAATATTATTTTTATATTTACTTACTATAGGTTAATAACTATATAAGGTTTATTATTATACTAAATAATAAATATTAATAATCTTATTAGTACTAGTTCTCCTAGTAGTACTAACTTAATAATGCCTAATTTATAAAGAGGATTAATAATAATATCTAATACTTCTCTATCTTATTAAGATAAGGAAAATAGCCTCTAATAAAGGTCTAATATATTAACTCCTAGCTTAAATAGTATTAGTATCTTAATTCTATTATTAAACTTGCCTAGTCCTAGGTAGAATAGCTTTTTATACTTCTATAGCTTATCTAGGATATCTTATTTATACTACTTACCCTAATATTCTAATATATTAGCTTTATTAAGGTCTAGGGGCAGATCTACTATTAGTATATAAAATAGATATCTATCTAGTCTTTTTAGATCCTCTAGTTCCTCTAGAGGATAGTTACTACCTAGTAGGTTACTTAAGGGTATTATTACTTCCTATTCTATTAGGAAGACCTCCTTATCCCTTAGTTATTTATATTAGATATATTTAACTAAGTATCTAACCCTTAAATAGCTTAACTAGTATTACTCCTAGATTTACTACTAGTAGTATTATTTCCTACCTATTAATAATAGTATTTAGAAGCCTTATATATCCCTAGCTAGTTAGGTTAATAATTAGTTCTAGATTAATAATATAACTATTAGCTCTAATCTAGACTATACCTAGGTATACTAATATATTTAGACTATAGCTACTTAGTATTATTATTATTTTAGACCCTAACTTTAACTAGCTTTTTTCTTATAATACTAGGCTAGGATCTTATAAGATAAGAAATAGGAACTTTCCTATTATCTAGTATAACTAGATAGTTATTTTCTATCTTTTTCCCCTATTATATATTTAGCTAATATTCTCTTATAAATAGATTACTAAAGAGAATACTATAACTAAGCTTATTTACTATATAATAGTATATAATATAATAAAGTATTTTACTATCTAATATCTATAAATATATAAGGATTATAACTAAGTCTATAGTTATAACTAGTTTAGTATTAATACTACTAATTAAAAACGGGTCTATTTTTATTATATATAAGGTTAGATAATATTTTTTAAGGAATTGTGATGGTTTTGGGCTATGCCTAAATAGAGGCGATGGGGGAACGCGTCAGGGTATCTGTAGGGGACCCCTAGGGAAAATCAGGTCCTATAGGGACCTATAGGGGACTGGTATAGGCCCCCTATAGGTTATATGTAGGAAAGACTCCTATAAAAAGGGGAGTAATAGGGCATAAGGGAGGGAGTTCTCCTCCTCCCTTATCTTTATTAATAAAAATATAATATCTAATAAGTAGTAGTATTAGGGCTAGTCTATAATATTTAATAAAGATTACTAAGAAGTAGGATTTTATTATACCTAAATTAGACCCTAATATAGGAGTAGTAGGGGCATATTAATGCCTAATATATACCTCTAGGAGAGGCCTAGAGGAACTCTAGGCCTAATTAGATATAATATAGCTAATAATAAGCTAGTAATATAAATAAATCTAGGAGCTATAGGCATAATTATAGGTAAGGGGCTTATAGCTATTATAATACTATATATACTACTTATAGCCTAACTAGGGCCTAATATATATAAGGAGGGGGATAAAAGCGTAAACTAATCCTAATAAGGGACCCCTATATAGGCAATAAGATAATATTTACTACCTAGAAGCTATTTATAACCTATAAGCTAATATTAGACTAGGAGTTTATTAGGTCTAATAAGGACTAATAGATATTCCTATACTAGAACTTATTAATAAAGGTTTAGGGCTAGGTAGCCCCCTTCTTTAAAAGTAGGAAGGCCTACTAATTCTAGCTAGCTATATTCCTTAACTACCTTAAATTAATATTTATAGACCCCTATTATTAGGAGATAGCCCTTACTAAGCTTAACTAGATTAAATAGGGCTAGTAAGAGATATTTACTAGCTTCTATATATAGTTTAAGTAGAAGCTAGTATTAATAAGAGGGATATTATAGGTAAGTAAGGTAAAGCTAGCTAAGCTTTAATAGAGCTTAAATAAGAGGCTAAGGGACTATAGTATTAGGTAAGGAGTAGACTAATATAACTATACCTATATAGTAGCCTAATACTAGGGTATAGCTATAGATATTAAGTTACTACTCCTAGAGGAGAAATACTATATATAGATAGGGTAAGGATAGTAGTAAAGATGCGTATAGGGGCCTAATACTAATAGGATACCCTAATATTAAATATAATATAATAAGTTTAACCCTAATATATAAGAACCCTAGGACCTAGGAGTTAGGGCTAAAGGGGCCCTAAGGGTTCCCTAGTTAGAATAGAAGTAGGTAATATAGGTCTTTAAGGAGGTTATTAAGAAGTAGTAGGTAAAAGACTAGTATATTTATTATAAGGAGAAGGGGCATTTTATAAGGGACTATAACCTATAGTCTACTACCTATCCTTAGATAAGTATTAATATATAGGGTATTATAGATAATAAGATATTAACTACCTCTAAGAGTAAAGAGAGTATTTTAGAAAATAAGTAAACCCTAGATAGAGTCTTATCTAGGGGGAAGGAAAACCTAATATAACCTAGTAGTAGAGGAAGGGGAATAACTAGAGGTAGAGTTTAATACTATAGTATATATAATAGATAGACTACTATTCTTATCCCTATCCTTTATAATAACTATTAGTTTATAGATATATAAATTAACTATAGGTATAACTATTATAATATAATAAGTAAGTTAGTAGTAAGGTATATTAGGCTAGAGCTAATACTACTACTAAGATAGTAATTAGTCTAGATAGTAATAGAAAGGAAATAGGCTAGAGTAATATAATAGGAGGCTATGTCCTTATTATATATATAGTCTATATATCTATTAATATAGATAGCTAGATATCCTAGGTTATATTATATATAATCCTAGGTCTTATATAGGATATGATCCTAGCCTTAGCTAGAGTATTAAGGGGTTATAATTAATATAGTAAGGCGCTAACTTTTAATAGGATTAGTAAATAGCCTAGTAGTATAGGAGGTAATAGGAAGACTAGGGCGCGAATATATAGTAGGGATAATAGGCTTAGTATTTATAGTATAGGTCTAGTATATATAGAGGTTACCTAAGGAAGGCACCTAATTTATAGCTATAAGTCTATAGGAGATAATATAGATACTCTATATTAAATCTATACTAGGGGTAAGTATTCTAAAGAAGGGGCCTAATAAGCTAGCTACCCCTAAGCTATATAAGTTTAGGGACCTATTTAATAAGGATAAGGCTAATATACTACTACTATACTAAGGGAGTATAGACTACTATATTTAACTAAAGTATACCTAGGATAGGAAGGAGGTAGAACTACTATAAGGACTATTATATAGTATATATAGGATTAGCTACTTAAACTCTATAAGTAGATTATAAGCTTATAGATAAGGGATAGATCTAGGTTAGCTTCCTTATTAGTAGTAGTACCTATCTACTAGCTAAGAAGCTAGGAGGGGGGTAGTAATTCTATATTAACTATTAGGTACTTAATAAAATTATAGAGTAGGACTAGTACCTTACCTACTAATTAAGAGATACTTTAGTTACTATTAGGATACTAGTTTATAAAGGTTAATATCTAGGCTACCTTTTACTAATTAAGAATAGTAGAGGGTAAGGAATACTATATAGTTTTAGGACTTAGTTTAGGCTCTTTAAATAGCTAGTAATACTAATAGGCCTTACTAGGGCCCTAGTAATATTCTAGTAGTATATTAATAGTACTAGGGGATATACTAGGTAACTTTATAATAGCCTACCTAGATAATATATTAGTATACTCTAGAGAAATATAGGCAGACTATATAAAGAAGGTCTAGCTAATCTTAAAGTACCTCTAGGCTATAGGCCTAAATCTTAACCTAAAGAAGTATATATTTATAGTAAAGGAAGTATAATATACCTAGGGTATATTATAGTAATAGGGAAGGAAATCCGGCCTAACCTAAGAAGGTAGCTATTTATAAATAGGAGGCCCTATAGAAGCTAAGGGTATTTAGAGCTTCCTAGGGTTTACTAACTTCTACTATAACTTTATATATAACTTCTTAGAGATTATAGGCCCCCTTACCTAACTAATAAAGTAAGGCATACCCTTTATATAGGGAGAGGAAGAGGAGAAGGCCTTTATAATACTAAAGAAGGCTTTTATAAAGTACCTAGTCCTAGTATAGTAGGCCCTAGATAAGGAAATAATAGTTAAGGTAGACTATTCTAGTATAGCCCTTAGTAGCTACCTATCCTAGGTTAATAGGAAGGGGGTACTAATACTAGTAGTATACTACTCTATAAAGCTTATACTAGTATAGAGGAATTATATAATATATAATAAGGAGCTCTTAGTAGTAGTATGCCTAAAGGCATAGTCTTTAGAGCTATAAGGGGTAGTAAAACTATTTACTATCCTTATAGACTATAAGAACCTAGAATACTTTATAAAGCTAAGACTACTCTTAGAGTAGTAGGTAAGATAGTAGAAACTCTATTACTAGGTAATATAGGTACACTAATAGCCCTACTACCCTTATAGGTAATATAGCCTAATACTTACTAATAGGAGTAAGATAGGGCTATAAGGATATAAGATAGGTTAGATATTATAACCTATTATAGTTAGTAGCCTAGAGGGGAGATAGACTAAGGGGGTCCTAATAAGATATGCTAAGGGGCTACCTAATCTTTACCTTAGCCTAGTTAGGAGACCTATAGACTAAGCTATCTAGTAGGACCCTATATATAAGGAATAGTATAGGGTAATCTAGTATAGAGATTATAAGTTCCCTATATCTATAGGGACATATAAGCAGGTTATAGACTACGCCCTTAGTATATATAGGTTACTACTATATTAGGGTTAAACTTAGTTACCTATATAGGAACTACTAATAATAGTAATAATCTAGCAGTACTATAAGTCCCTATGGCTAGATATCTAGGGCATAATATAACCTTCTAGTTACTAAGGTAATAGTACTATTAGGATAGTATATTATAGGATATAGCCTAATATATCTATAACTACTACTATTATAGAGGTTAAAAAAGTTAGTAATACTACTAGGGCTTACTTTAACTATTACTAATCCTAAACTAGTATTAGTTATAGATATCTATAGACTTTATAACTTATATACTAGTAAGGAGAAAGACTATCCTAGTTCTTAATAGTAATAATAGACTAGCTCTTAAAGTATATATAACTAGAGGTAATAA
Source organism: Keithomyces neogunnii (assembly GCA_020975405.1). Classification (NCBI taxonomy): domain Eukaryota; kingdom Fungi; phylum Ascomycota; class Sordariomycetes; order Hypocreales; family Clavicipitaceae; genus Keithomyces; species Keithomyces neogunnii. The sequence continues at coordinate 5,834,335 of JAIOWQ010000001.1, read as the reverse complement.
TATCTATATTAGTAGAGGCCTATACTACCTAGTTTAAGGAGGTCTAGTAGAGATTCTATAGATTTCCTTATAGAGATAATATTAGATTAAGGTTTAGACTAGGTTAGAGCCTTCTAGTCTATACTATATATACTAGTAGGGTTAAGTAGCTACTATTAACTTCTTACACTCCTAAATAGATAGCGGTATAGAGAGAGAACTAGGAGGTATAGGCAGTCCTCTAGGTAGTTATTTCCTTTACCTAGTATAACTAGGTAGACTATTTAGTAGCCTACTAGCTAGCCTTAAATAATAGGGACTCTTTAGTAATAGGAATAAGCCTAAATAGCCTCCTATATAGGTTTAATATAGCTAGTTTAATAACTAAATAGGGATCTATTAGGCGCTATCTTAGTAAAAGGTAGGCCTAATAGTTCCTTATATAGTTATAAGAAGGGTTAGAACTTATATAGTAGTAATAGTATATATATAGTAAAGGTAATAGGACTCTATAAATAGATCCTAGTACCTAGTAGAACGCTACTATATAGGGGACTAGGTATAGCTAATATTAAGGAATATTAAGATAAACTACCCCTTAGGGAAGCTAGACTAGGTTATAGCTAGATATATAGTAGTAGAAGTCCTATCCTTACTTATAGTTTAACTTAATATCCCTTAGGGAATATACCTAGTATTCTATATTAACCTAATAGAGTAGGTAGCTACTAACCTACTCCTAAGCTAGACCTAAGTAGACTCTAGGCTAGGGCTAGAATAGGTACTATAAGATAATAAGGAGGACTATATAAGACCTATGGAGGATATATAAGAGAGTATATTATTAAGGAAATACTAGTAATAAAGAATACTAGGGTAGGGAAAGAGGCAAAATATCCTAGTAAAGTAGAAGGGCTATATAATACTAATATAAGAGCTATTAGAAAGTATAGTAAATATAGTATATAAGATATATATAAAGTATTATAAGGTAAATCTATTATTATAATAGCCTATCCTAGTATTAGGTAGAATTTAATTTAGTCTTAGCTAAAGAATAATAAACTATCTATACTAGTATAAAGGTATAATAGATAAAAAAATAGTAATAAATAAATAGTACTAATATTTTTTTTTCTTTTTAAAAATTAAAAACCCCTCTATAAATTTAGAAAATAATATAAAAGAAAAAATACTTAGTAAGTAATAGTAGTAGTCTTAGTAGCCTTCTTAGGGGATAAGGAGTAAGAGCTCTAAGCCCTAACTAAGTAACCTTTAGTTAGCTTAGCCTTAAGTTTAGCCTAAACTTAAAGCTCTACCTATTAGTAATATAAGCCTCTATCTTAGTAGAGTCTTAGGTGGGGGGGTAAGTAGTGAGTAATAAGAGTTATATAAGTAGGCATAGTATTATAAGAGGGGGGGAGTATAGGCATAATAGGGTAAGGGTAGTAGGATAGGCTCTCCTAGGAGAGAGTAGGGAGTAATAGGGGGCAATAGGCAAGGATAGGCGCTTAGCTAGTTAGATAGTATAGTACTATAATATACCTCCTAGATAGACTCCTCTTATCCTTATTATAGAGTAATAAGGGTAGAGTAAGCCTACTATAAAGGCAGCTATACTAGGCTAGGAGGAGAGGGTATAAGGGAGGATAATAGTTAAGGTTAGGGTAGGTAGGGGGGGTAATAAAAAAGATTACTATTAGGGTAAGGGGGTAGTAGAGAGTAAAGGGCATACTAGCTAGCTAGGCTAATATACTAGGTAAGCCTCTTAGGGGTTTACTAGGGTAAACTAGTAGGTATGGTTATATTACTCCCTAAGGGTAATAAACTATATAGATAGCTTAGGATATATCCTAGGCTATTCCTTACTTACCTAAGGTCCTAGGAATAAGAATATACTACCTATCCTATATAGTAGCTACTAGTACTTATTAATCTAGTATAGGTAGGGATTAGTAGCTAAGAGCTAGTATTCCTATATATAGCTTAGGTGCTTCTCCTAGTACTATATATACTTTAGCCTTAGGCCTATAATAGTAGTCTACTTTACCTATATAAAGGAACTATTTTTAAGTAGGCTATATAGCCTATAATAATAGTAGGGATATTAAACTCCTTATTATTAGAGTCTCCCTCTATAATAAAATTGCCTATACTTTAGGTAGTAGTAAGGGGGGCAGATAGCGGGCAGTAAGGGCAGATATAATAATAGCTATATAGAAGTTAGTAGCTATACTAGGCTCTATTAAGAGGAATATAAGGAAGAGATATGCTAGTAATATAAAGATATACTAGGTTAGTATAGTATAATAAGGGTATAATTTAAAATTTTTTTTTAATAGATTACTACTAAATATTAGTATTAGGGATAGTAATAGGGTAAGAAGGGTATATATAGTAGATAAAGGGAGGTAATTAAAAATCTTTTTTTTTTAAATACTATATATAATATTAGTAAATAATAATAATATAGGCATAGACTAGGAGTTATATAGTAGTAGATTAAGGATTATAATAAGGAAGAAGGAAGGAATAAGGGAGAGGAGAGAGTAAGATAGGTTTTATATAGGGATAATAAGTAGTAGGGTAGGGGCAGGGCTAGGTAGTTAGGGTAGTTAGTAGGGTAATAGGTAGCCTACTTAGATAATAACTTATATAGTGGGTAAGGTAATATATAGTAATATAGTATAAAGAGACTAGGTTAACCCTTAAATATAATATACTATAATATAGTAATAATATAGAGTAGTACTATCCTATAGGGGAGGAGCCTAGAGTAGGACCTCTAGATATAGATAGCCTTATTATAATAGGGTATATAGGTATAGGATGTCCTCTTATAAGGAGATAATAATAGGGAACTAAGAGGGAGAGTATATATAATAGTTTTAGGCTATACCTAAATAGAGGTAATAGGGGAATTAGGGTATCTATAGGAGACCCCTAGGGAAACATCAGGTCCTATAGGGACCTATAGGGACTAGTATAGGCCCCTATAGGTTATGTATAGGAAAGACTCCTATAAAAAGGGGAGTAATAGGGCATAAGGGAGGGAGTTCTCCTCCTCCCTATCTTTATTAATAAAACGCATGACGTCTGATAAGCAGTAGCATCAGGCTAGTCCGTAATAAAACTAGGCTAAACTTTACCTAGAAAAAGGTAAAATTAGCTATCTAAAAGTAAAAGCTACTAGACTCCTTATTAATAATAACCTTCCTTAATCTATTTAGTAAATAATAAGAGAAACCTAATAGCTAGGGAGTTAATACCTCTCCTAGTTTTTATTTAAATAGCTACCCTTATTCCTTTACCTATATATCCTTAAAAGGAAAAGGCCTAGTAAGAGATATTCTAGCTATCTATAAGTAGGATTTAGCTAATAGTAAGTAGTTTTAGTCCCTTAAGGGTATTAAGAAGAAAGATTACTATCTTACTCTAAAACCCCTAGTAATATGATTCTATCCTTAGGATAGGTAGATCCTTTATACTAAGAAGAGGAATTTACTCTAGCTAGGATTCTATTAGAATTACTAGGCTTAAATAAAACTATATAATACTAGCTAATAGATTTAGCTATAAAGGAGCTAGATATATAAAATAAGATAAGAATAATTAAGTAAGCCTAAGCTACCTAATCTACCTAAATCTAGGCCTAATTTAAAATACTATTTTAATACCTAAACTAGATCTTATACCTAAATAGGTAAAACCTACTTATATAAGGGCTATACTAGTAACTATAGTAATAAGGACTAAATTCCTAGCTAGACTTATTATAGTCTTAATAAGGGCTAATAATTTAGTAAAATCTAGTAAGCTATAAGCTAGAGCTGCCCCCTTTCTAGTTAGACCTAGTAGTTACTATAAGAACCTATCTATATTACTAGAGATTAATATATAAGCCGCTATATAGTAAGATATATAAGTTAATATAAAGGCTACTATATAGGCAAAATCAGCCTACCTAAGGTTAGGATTAATAGACCGCACCCCTAGTACTACTAGCTTATTTAAACTAAGATAATCTTAGTTTAGCTAATACTATACTAAACCTAGCCTAGGAAGGTAAAGGATTAGTAATACCTACTTAAAGCTAACCTATAACTACCTAGTACTAGCTACTAAATCCTACTAGAAGATAACTAATATTAGCTATTTTAGACTAAAGGTAGATAAAGATAAAAAAGACCTTAGTTTAATTTTATATAATAGAAAGTAAGTTATCTTTTATAATATTAAACTCTAGATCTAAATAGTTAAACCTACCTAGAGCATGCCTAGCTAAAAGAGTAGAATTTATCTACTAGTAAGCTTAGTAGCTATTTAAGGGAGAAGCCCTAGTAGTACTATAATACCTTAATAAGGTAGAAAGATAGGATATTTAGTATATAAGAGGCATATTTAATACTCTATAAAAAGAATTTAGCCTAAGGTTATAAGAAGCTATATATAGTAGTAAGGCTAAATTTAGTAAGTAAGATATTATAAGTAATAGATTACTATATAAATTTACCTTAAAGTCTTTTAATATACTAGAGCTAATAGTAAGATAATAATATATAGCTACTTATATATCTAAGGCTTAAGCTTTATCCTAAACTATATTAACTTTATTACCTACTAATAGACGTAGATAATAGGTTAAAATATATAGCTATAGTAGAAGAATACTACTAAGACCTATAGGATATTTAAAGGAGACTCTATATGCTAAAAAGTGAAAGAACCCTACTAAAGGTTAGGTTCTACTTAGATAACTAAGACCTAGATAAGTACCTACTAGTAGACTTAGATACTAAAGAGCTATAAAGTAGCTAACTAGAACTAACCCTACTAATTAGATAATAAGAAGGTTAGAACTAGACTAATATAGATTAGCGCCCCTAGAACCTAGACTAGTAATAACCCTAGTAGGATAAGGAGAAGAGCCCTAAGGAAAATAATAAGGGCCTAACCTAGTAGCCTAAGGAAAAATCTAACCCTAATAGGGGCTAAAGGACCTTATAGGACTCCCTGCCTTAAAGAGGCCCTTAATAGAGGAATAACTAGTTAGGATAGTAGAATTAATGCTTTTAATAATAGGAATAATAGCTAGATAAGATAATAATTATGCCTATATTACTATCTATAAAGATAACTCTAACTATAAAAACTATAAGGAATATCTAAAGAAGTAAGATATTACCTTATAGTAGAAGGTATTAAACCTAAGGAAGGTAATATCTAAGAAGAACTAGAAGATAAACCTAATACTAACTTTATAGAAGTTAACTTTATCTCTAACCCTACTAAACCCTACTAATACTACTAGTAACTATATTAGGGTATCTAACTAATAGATAAATTATAGAGGTAGTTTCTAGACCCTAACTAGATAAACCCTATAAAAGAAGGGTTAATACCTACCTAAAGATCCTAATTAAGTTTAGTAATAAGGGACCTGCCTATAGTATCTATATAGATACTAGAACCTTATCTATTAGTAGATAAGGTATAGCTAAAAGCTAATAATACTAATATAAAATAGGTATAATAAGAGCTAAAACTAGTAAAAGGAGTTAACTTAGAGTTCTTTATTACTAAAATAGCTACCTTTAACTTTTATATCCCTAGAATTACCTAGAATATAGAAATATCTAGCTATTTTACTATTATTACTAATATTATGCTAAATCTAGGCCTAAAGCTCCTCCTAGGAACCTAGTTCCTTTATAACTATAGAGTAAAAGTTAACTTTATCTAACTAAGAGTATATTCTATATAGTATATAATATAACTATTACTACTAAGATTTTCTATAAACTAAAAGGAGTTCCCTAAAGAAGAATAGTAGTAGTAAATACTATAATAATTATGCCCTAAAGCTTAGTAATTATAACTATCTAGTAGAAGGATCTACTAGTAAGTTAGGAAATATAGACCTATTATACTAAAGTAATCTCCCTATTCTTCCTAGATATACTACTAGATAAATCTAGCTTAAAAGCCTTATTACCTTTAACCTAATAGATAAGCCTATTAAACTAAAGAAAGGATAAAAGATTAGCTATCTAAAGTAGTATCTAGAACTAATAAAATATAGCTAATTAATAATATTAGCTAGTATATAGCTTACTTTACCTAGAACCTTACTAAACCTAATAAAGAAAATATATAGGAAAATAATAAGGAAGATAACCCTAATCTAAAAGAAGTTAATACTAGTATCCCCTCCTATAGGATCTCCTACCTAGATAAAACCCTTTATCCTAAATAAATTTAATATTAAGGTAGCTAACCTTAACCTAAAAGCTACTTAAAAGCTAATTAAACTCTCTAATAAATATAATATCTACTAAGAAAGAGGTATTATACTAGTTCTAAAGATTAGAAGATAAGAATAGACCTAGTAAAAGGCTAGTAAAATTAACTTAAACTAGTCTAAAAATATATAGTAAGGAATTAAAGATTAATAAGTATTAGACTAAATATATAATAAGCTATATATTATAGGAAAAATATTATAGCTAGATAACCCTACTACCCTAATAGCGCCTACTTTTATTATCTAGTAAGTTATAAAAGGCATTAGAAAAGGCAGAGTTATCTATAATATATAGCTAATAAATATAGAGATAATCTAAGATATCTACCTACTCTAGACTAATCTAATATTATAAATAATACCTATAGTAAAAAGTAGTATTTAATATTTAATAGAACTAGATTCTTCTACTAATTACTAATATATAGCCCTATTATAATTTATAATAGTTATATCTAACTAAGGACTAGAAGCTTCTAATATTATACTAATAGGATTTAAGAATGCCCTAGCTTTTATATGCTTTATAGACTAGCTTTTCTAAAAATATTAAATATTTATATATATCTATATTAATAATATTATTATCTTTTCTAATACCCTTAAAGAGTATCTTAACTATCTTAAAATAATACTTAGAATCCTTAAATAAAATAGATAAAAATTATAGCTAAAAAATTATTTATTAGATACCTTACTATATAGCTACTTAGATTTATTATAAATAGTAAAGGAATTACTAATATAACTAACTAGGTAAAAGCCTTCTAGAATATAGAATTCCCTAATAACCTTAGATTACTAGAAACCTTTATAGGAATAGTAGGATTCCTCTAATATAGTATCCTATAGTTTAATATATAAATTTAACCTCTATAGAACTAAAAGACGCTCCTCCTATATAAATCTTATAAGAATAATAAGAAGCTTACTAGGCTATCTAAGCTAGTATAAAAAAGAAAGGCCTAGTAGAAGACATTCCTACCCTTAGAGGAGGAGATCTAAGCCTTTAAGGTAGTAAAAATATTCCTAAGTAAAAAATTAATACTCTAGTACTATAACCCTAAAAGCCTACTATTCCTAAAGGTAGATGCCTATAAAGAAGGATTTAGCCTCTATATCTTCTAATTAAAAGATAACTAGGATAGAGTTAGTATCCTAGGGAAGGATATAGCTATAATAAGGCTAAAACTAATCCTCTTTTATTATAAGTAATATCTAGTATAAATAATAATATAGATCTATAGAAGTAGAAGTAGTAGTAATTACTTAGTTAGTTAGAAAGCTCTAGAAAATAGTCTAATCTAATTATTATATAGTTAATATTATTATAGATTATACCCTTATTAAAGGAATAATTAAATATATCTTCCTTATAACTATAGATCTAGATAAGGCTAACCTTAAGCTAGCTAAGATTACTAACTATTTATCTTAATTTAATCTAAAGGTATTCTATATCTTTAGTATACTTAATATAGTTCCTAATACCCTCTCTTAGCTACTAATTAAACTCTACTACTAAGAGAAAGCTAAGTAAAGTACCTTTAATAAGCTTAAGAATACTACCTTTATAATAGAAGAATTTAGTATTATTACTATTATTAGTAATAAGTTTTAAGAGTAAATTAAAAATACCTACCTTATAGATATGAAATTTAATAGGATAATAAAGGTAATTTAGGACTTTTATAAAAAATAAGTAGTAAGAGAAGTAAAAAATAGACTAAGTATTCTTATAAATAGCTAGGACCTATATAAAGATAGTCTGCTTTATTACTTTAATAATAATAAGCTAAGGTAATTATATATCCTAAGTTTAATAGTTAAGACTATATTAGAAATAGTTTATAATAATTACTATTACTTTAGAATTACTAGAATAATAGTAGATTTATAATTAGTATATTTTCTCTATATAAGTAAGTAAATCTAAGAATATATAGCTTACTATATTACCTACTATAAAAACATAGTTAATTATAGTAAGCCCCTAGGTAAACTTAGACTAATTAGGGTAGAATCTACCCCCTTTTATATAATTTCCCTTAACTTTATTATAGACCTACCTAAGGTCCTATTAAAAGATATTATATAGGCTATCCCTAGCTATAATAAGCTTAACTCCTTATACTTTATAAACTATATCTTCTTAAAAAGGATAATTTTACTAGTAAGGTATATAATATATTTAGTAAAGGATTAGGTAATCCTACTCCTTAAATAGCTATATCTATATAACTAGGAATTACCCTAATAAATAATTAGTAATAAAGACCTAAAATTTATATCTAAAGTCTAGTATATAATATTTACCCTAGTTAAGGTTAATTTCCTTATAGCTATTACCTACTATATACTAACTAATAGGTTATTAAAAAGGAAAAACTAGACTATAGAAATTACTATTTAGTATTATATAGTAACTAATCTAGAAATAGCTTAGACTAAGATACTTCTAGTATTATAGTATTACTTAAATAATATAGAGATAGCTACTATAAGCTACTTACTAAATAAGCTCCTATATAGGTTCTATCCTTCTAATATAGTTAACCTTATCTCCCTAGAAGCCTTAATTAATATTAAAAGGGATATAAATAATATTACTAGACTAAGGAAGCTATACTAGTATAAGGCCTAATTAGTAATTTCTATAGCTACTATACTCTTTAAAATTAGGTATAATAACTACTATAAGCTAGTTAATATTAATAAAGAAGATATAGTCTACCTTAGACTCTATAAGGGATATAAACTACCTAGAAAGCTAAAGAAAAAATAATTACTAATAAGAGCTAGGCCCTACTAGGTCCTAAAAAAGGTTAACCCTCTAGCCTATAAGCTTAACCTCCTACTATCTACTAGGATCTATCTAGTTATCTTTACTACTTATATCTAGAAGCCTATCTAAGGACCTAACCCTTTTAAAAGAATAACCCTACTATTACTACTAATAACTCTTAAAGGGGAGGATTTAGCTAACTATTATAAGATAGAAAGGATAGTCTTATATAGAGTAAAGCTCTATAAATATAGATCTAGATAGCTATATATTAAATTCCTTATTAAATAGAAAGGTTATACTATTAAAGATAATTAATAGATCTTAGAGACTAATCTATATAAAAATACTAAAGAAATAGTAGACTCCTACCTAAAAGATAACCTAATTAACTAGGAATCTAAGTACTAGAAAAGAGGTCTTAAACCCCTAGAAATAAGTAACTAAATTAGCCCCCTTAATAAATTTAGCCTACTTATTATAAAACTTACTAAAAACCCCTAAGTAGCTAGCTATTTAGTAATATCCCCTACCTTACCTACTAGTAACTAAACTAAACCCTATATATTATTACTATTAAACCCCTTATACCTTAAAAAATTATATACTACTAAATTTACTAAAGCACTACTAAATACGCCCCTATACTATCTAATCTTATACCTACTAAGGGCTAAGTATTACTAAATCTAGTATTCTATTACTAAGAATAGTAACTAGCTATTATTTCCTACCCTAATAAAGGGAATAATATCTAATAAAATTAAAGCCTAAATCTTTATAGATACTATAGGTATAAGGACTACTAAATTTAAATAGTAATATATAGAAAGTAGCTTTTAAGTATATAAAATAGCTAAACCTTTATTAATAGAGATAAACCTAGCTATAGCTATAGTAGATATAACTAAATTACCTCCCTTATTATATATATATATTATTAGAAATCCCCCTATACCTAATCCTAAAGTAGCTATAGCTAAACCTACTTCTATAGAAGAAGAACCTAGCCTAGAAGCTAAGAAAGCTACCCCTAGCCCTAAACCTATACCCCTTAGCCTAGGCCCCTTAGAGGAGGTAAATAATACTAGCTATTATAATAATAAGTTTAATAATAATAAAGATATAATAAATAATATAGCTATAGCTACTATTATAATATAACTTAAGCTTAATAAAAGGTAGGAATTAGAAAAAATAAATACCTTCTTTAATAAATTTAGTACCCCTAGTATTAAATTAAACTACTCTAACCCTACTAAGAACCTAAAAGGAGCTAGTTATAGATAATATATAGAATTTATTAATATTATTATACTAGGTAAGAAGCTAAATAAAGATATTTTATATAGAGTCTATAGATTTATAGCTAAGGCTAATAAAAGAAAAGAGTAGACTATATAAGATACTCTTTATATATATACCTATAAGTTTATCCTTTATAGTACTAAACTTAGAGAATTATAGGTCTATATTAATATATATAACCCCCTTTTTCTACTCTAGGAAAGTACTATCTCTTATATAATATATATATAATAAGTAAGGTTAAAAGTATAGAAGAAAAAGGATAGATCTAGTAAATCCTAGTCTAAGTATAGTATAGTTAGGCATATTAGAAATAAGGCTAAAAATACTACTATAAGGTACTATAATAAAGGCTAGGTTAACTAGTAAGGAAATATAATCTTATCTATAGATCTATAGGCCTTACCCTTATATATAGAGGTCTTAGCTTACTAATTTCTTAATAAATATAATAGAATTAATAGAATACTAGCTAGAGAACTAGTAACTATTAGCTATATAGATCTCTTATAAGTTACTCCTATCTATATTACTATAGGAATTAACTATCTAATAGCTATAGTAAGACTAAAAGAGCTAAGCTTAGTAAATATAAAGAAGCTATAGGAGTAAATTAATATTTTAACTATTACCTTAAATACTAGTAATAAATTTATTAGGGATACCCTTAAAAAGGTTAAAAGTAAGTTTATTACTATTAAATTAGATATTAAATCTAACTTAGAAAACCTTAATAGCCTTATAGCTTAAACTAAAGTAATAAAAGAAAAGATAGCTAGTATTATAGTTACTTTTAATATAGAAGATATTAAGCTCTATACTAAAGATATCTTATAGGGAGTAAAAGACACCTTAAATAAAGTTTACTATATATAATAAAAGTTAGCTAAGTTTAAGCTATGCCTAATTATACTTAAAAAAGAAGGTAAGTATAAAGCTAAAATTAACCTTAAATATAATAAATACTATTAAGACTACCTCTATATATACTAGTAAGACTTAGTAATTATAAGTATAAATATAGAAGATTATAGGCAGACTCTTAACCTAGATTAATCTATATACCTATAAATAAAAAGAAAAGTTTAATACCTACTAATTAAGGACTAATATACCTTAGAGAATAATGATTTCTATAATAGAGTACCTAGAGCTAACCTACCTACTTATAGGGCGCTATAGAATAGTAAACTAGAACTAGGTACCCTAGTAGATAACCTAGAGAGACCTAAAATTATACCTAATATCCTAGTATCTAACCCTAAGGAAGCTAAAAATAATACTCTTATAGAAGAAAGCTACTAAAGATAATATAAACCCTCCTTACCTATAACCTTACCTACCTACCCTCTAGTAAAAAGAATAAAGTAAATAGTAACTATTATACTAAGTTTAGTAGAAACCTTACTAGTTTTAACCCTAGCTTATATACTAATAGCCCCTATACTAGGACTATCTAGAGTATTATTTATAGCTTATATAATAGCTGCCTCTATACTAGGACTATTAAGAGCGCTATTAAGAGTACTATCTAGAGTATTAGGACTATTAAGAGCAGTATTAAGAGCGCTATCTATAGTACTATCTAGAGTACTACTATATACCCTAACCTAAGCGCCCTCTACTAGGCTAGTAATACTAAGATAGCTACTAGCCTAAACCCTAAAGAAAGGGAAATTAGTAGTATTATTATCCCTATTATTCCTACTAGTAATATAAGAAAGAACCCCTTTTAACCTATAATTAGTTATATATAGCCTTATAATAGCTAAACCTAGTATTAAAAGACTTTCCTATATCTATATACTTTACTTTACTTTTCTTTATAAATATTTCCTTATTACTAAAATAATTTTAATATAAAAATAAGTATATTCTATATATAGAAAGGAGAATTAGTAAAAAGTACCCTAATTTATTACTTTATATATATTTATAAGCTTAGTAATTAAAATAAATATAGGATATGCCTATAAGATAGGTAATTTTATAGGTCTATAGGTTAAATATAACTAGGTTAGTTATCTTTTATACACGCCCCTAGTACTTATTATAATATAAACTATAATAAGTATACTAGAGGTAGCTTATATAACTAATATAATATATAAATAGTTAAGTCTGACCTCTAGATAGAAAGGAAGGAATAAGAATCTTATAATATATAGAATAGTACTTATATATTATCTTTTATTATGTATTTAATAAATTTAACCTTTATTAATCCTAATTTAACCTTAAGTACGTTAATCCCTATAAACCTAGTTATAGGGATTCCGGCACGTAATATATATCTTATTAATTAGTTATACCTTACGCTTATTAATATAAGAGAAGACTTCTTTTATTTAATTAAAACTATTACTTATTTTATTATTATTATTAATATTATATAGATTAACTACTATTATAACTATATATTTTTAGGTTTTTATAAATATTCTACTATAAAATATATATAGCTTAGATATAGTTATTACCTATTAAGGAAGAAAAAATATTATAAGCTTCTATATTATAAATATTATAGTCTATATTTTAGGCTATAATTAACTAAATTAAATAGTAATATAGTAAGGAATTAGTATAAGTATTATTCTAGTAATAATTTAATATAATAGTATTTTAAAATCTACCCCTATAGATCTAATAAGTAATTATAATAAAATAGATTAAAAATAAGATTATATTTATAGATAATATATACTAGCTAGTAAATAATAAGCTAATTAAATAAATTATTAGTATAAGTATAATTAATATAGTATAAGTAATTATAATATATTATATTTAGGGAAAAAACTAACTCTAATAGTTAAATAAGTTAAAAGATATCTAAGAGAAGTTTAACTAGATCTAGCTATAAATACTAGAGAATAGAGATAGTATATTTATTAAAGTAATATATATAAAGGCTACCTTATAAATACTAGTTATAAGTAACCTTATACTAGTAGATCTATTAATCTAGATAAATAAGATAGTATAGGCCTTAAATATTATAGATAATATAATAATTAAGCCTATTATTTATAACTTAATAACCTAAGATAAGATAAAATAAGAGATATCTCTAATATAGGAAGAAAAAGAATATATTAAATAGAGATAATAAAGAGAGAAATTAGTTACTAATATGCTATTTATTCTAGAGAATCTAATTATATAATATTATATTAGAAAGATTATTAGAAAGATAATAGATAAATAATAAGAAAATTAAATATTAAAAGGAATAGAATATTAGAAGATATTAATAGGAAGGATAAAGACTATAGATAACTTATAGGAAATAAAGGAATTAAGATAAGATTACTAAATAAAATTATTATAAAGAGGGATAAAGGATTAAGGACTGTTTTTCTTATATATTTCTTTCTTTTCTTTATTTTATTATAATAAGGCTATTATAAGCTTTTTTAGCTAGGGGGATATAAGGTTATATAACGCGGTTACCTGATATAGATATACTAATACTCTATATATTAGGTCCCGCGTTATAGACCTTCTTCCTTCTTTATATACTACTATAAGACTTGCTTATAAATACATCACGTTATATCACCTATATTACTCGTGATCTATTTATTGAGTCCTTACGTTACCGTGAGACCTCACACTTTTCCTTGTTCTTGTCGTCAACTGACACAGGACAAGCTCACCAAGCTAGATTAGACAACTCAGCCCGCAATGGCTATTTGTAATCTCAAAAAGGTCCAGGGTTAGACTGGGTCAAAATTTCAACTCCCTGCTTAGCAATCAAGCTCCTTGTCGGGTATAATCTCCGTCAAGAATCAATCCCGGACCCATTGTTCTGCCACTTTCGACATTGGAGACTCTGCCCAGCGTCTTCAATCGGTCTAGTCTCTCGCAATACCCTGGCACTCGGCAATTGAAGACGCGCAGCAGACGACAAGCTCAACGTTTTTCTTTACTAATTCGCAATGTCGGAGTTGTTTTCGGGCATTTTTCGCCATTGAGAAAATTTTAAACTTTCTTCACGGGCCGATATAAGCTTAAGTGGCAGCTGACAAATCACCTGTCCCAGATATATATTACGTCACTCGCCCGCAACGACCTCGGGCAGCTCTCGAACAGTGCCAAGTGCATTGCGGACAAGCAATCGCCCACCAAGTAAAAGATGAAGAGCCAGGTTTTCGTCGTGGGACCGGGGTACGTTGGTCGCGAGATCATTGACCTCTTGCTCGCAGAGGCCAAGTACGAAATCACCACGCTCGTGCGACGCGAAGCCGCAGCCAAGGAATTCGAAAAGGATGGTAGGACAAGAAACCGCGCGAGATGGTGCCACGTGCGTCGACTAATTCAGGTGCAGGCATCAAGGCTGTGCTCGGCGACTTGAACGACGCCAAGCTCATCCAGAAACTGAGCGCGCAGAGCGACGTGGTTTTCCACACGGCCACCGCCGACCATCTGGAGTCTGCCCAGGCCGTCTTGGATGGAATCGAGGAGCGCGCGGGCCAAGGTACGCACGCATCCGTCAGGCATGTAGTAAGCCACGGCTGAGACTTGTGCGCAGGAAAGCAAACCATTTACTTCCACCAGAGCGGAGCCAGTGTTCTCAGCAACACGTCGCCTGGAAACAACGTGAATGACGAAACGTACTCGGACAAGACGGCCGCGCAGGTCGACACCCTGTGCGACACGGCGCCCCATCGAAAGATTGACCTGAGTATGTGAACCCCTCAGGAGCCGGCAGAGTGCATGCTAACAAGCGACTAGCCATCCTGAGAGCACGCCAGAAGCTCGGCGACAAGGCCAGAATCTTCATCTGGATGCCGCCCATCATCTACGGCAACAACACCAAGTACAAGCGCCTTTCTATCCAGGTAACGTCTTGCGATGAGCGTGACCTAATGCCGTAGCTCACTCGTCCGCAGGTCCCGGCGTTGACGCGATTCGCGTGCAAGCACGGACAGGCCGGATATGTAGGCACAGGCGAACGAGCCTGGGGAGTGGTCCACGTCCTCGATCTAGCAAAGGTAAAGGGAATCAAGACTCTTCTCGCCACACCCCCGTTCCAACATCTGACGAATGGTCCAGGCATACGTGCAGGTCCTCCACTGGGCGGAGACGGCGCCGGACTCTGATGCCGAGCTCCAGAACCCGTACTTTTTCTGCGAAAGCGGCGAAACGACATGGGGCGATATTGCTGCCATGATTGGCAAGGGTCTTAACAACGCCGGCCGCATTCCTAACCCCGAGCCGCGCTCGATCCTCGAGTCCGAGTACGTCGACCTGTTTGGACCGTTCACGCCGGATGTCGTGGGATGCAGCTGCAGGAACAGGGCTGACAGGCTGCGGGCTATGGGGTGGAAGCCTGAGCAGTTGGGCCTGGAGGACGCATTCGAGAAGGAGGATTTGCCTGTTTTGATGTCTGAAAAGGGGGAGTTTAAGGCCTCCACCATGACGCTCTCGTGAGGTGGCTTTGGACAGCTGCCGTGCACAGGAACCGGGATCTAGTCCGAAAATACGTTACTCAAAGGTCAAAAACTTGTGCTCAAGTACCATGATTAATTTTCCATCAGAATGATCAAACTTGAAGCTGGCTAGCACGCTGCAAAACTTGAGCAAAAATG
Source organism: Keithomyces neogunnii (assembly GCA_020975405.1). NCBI lineage: Eukaryota > Fungi > Ascomycota > Sordariomycetes > Hypocreales > Clavicipitaceae > Keithomyces > Keithomyces neogunnii. The sequence continues at coordinate 5,818,362 of JAIOWQ010000001.1, read as the reverse complement.
TGTCTGGACAGAATGCAGACATGGCCCAGGGCTATGGGGCTCATACAACTAGAGCGCATACAAAAAGTCAAGACGCTTGTTCCCATCCGCCTCTCTCGCCTCCTGGTCATTCTGATACGCCACCCGTTGCTCGGTAGACATGGCATCCCACTGCCGCCTCTTCTTGCTGTTGAGGCGCACCAGCACTTGGCGCTGAACCAGAATCACCACCATGGCCAAGGCCAAGATGGAAATGCAGACCTTGTTGCCGGTCTTGTAGTACGGCGAGTCCCAGGAGCGGTAAATTTGGCTCCCAATAAGACTTCCTCTGCGCGGGTGTTAGCGTTTTTGCCACGAGCACAGACACAGTGTCCTTACATCTGCACAACGACGTTGTATGTAGCCGCGGCAATGGCGCGCTTCTTGACGTCGAAGCTGTTCTCGGATATCCACGAGCTGACAATGGGGTGGAAATAGGGGTACCCCGAGATGAGGGTGATGATGGAGTAGCGGCCCCATTCCCTCCCGCCGTCGGGGATGGCGAGGAGGGCCGTGAAGAGGGGCAGGCACCAGAGCTCGCCAAAGAGGCAGTGAAAGGCGCGTTCGTTGAAGTACTCTGAGCTGTAGGCCAGGCCCAGCATGGTGACGATTTGCAGGGCCGCCGACGGGGCGGTGAGGAGATTGCTTGCCAGCGTGCTGAACTTGCCCACCCGCTTCAGGGTCAGCGTCAGGTATGCCTGGACCGGCGTGGCTGGGATGTAGGCAATCATGCCGATGAGGTACAGGCCCCAGAGGGACTTGTCGGACCACGCTTCCTTGACATTCTTGAGGGTGATGGGCTCCTTGATGTCGGTGAGGCCCTTGGCGGGGTCGTCGCGCAGGATGCGGTTAACCATGATGACCTCTTCTCTCTCCGTGTACCAGGGTTTTGGGCAGAGGGCGGACTTTGTGCTCGTTGGGCTCAGGGGGAGGTAGAGGAAGGAGACGAGGCCGATGAGGATGGTGAGGATGCCCTCGAGAAGGAGGAGCCAGAACCAGCCGGGGCGGCCGGCCACGCCGCGCAGCTCAAGGAAGCCCGCGGCCAGGAGGGCTGATATGACTCCTGCGTTGCGCATAAGCATCGCTGCGTTTTCCGTCTGCTGAGCGGGGGGCGGGACATACTTGCAACGTTGAGCGTGGACCAGAAGGCAGCCAGGCGCACCGAGAGCTCGGAACTGGTGTAGAAATAGGTGGCCATGAGAATGACACCAGGAATGAAACCACCCTCGAAGAGGCCGATGAGGGCCCGCGTGATGTAGAATGAGGTGCGGCCCGTCATGAAGGCTTGAAAGGTTGCTGCAAGGAAACGGATTAGCTGGGAGCTTCGGGGGAGAGCAGAGGCGCCAAAACCTACAAACAACGCCCCAAGCGCACATGAGCTAGACGAGATCAATTAGCATGTGCCTCGGTCAGTAGGCAGGAGGAGACTTACAGCGGGAAGCACATTCTTGAAGCCATATCTCTTGGTCAAGAATTGCACCGGAAACTCTGCGGCCAGGAAGCACACCAGCTGGATGGTGGTGCCCTGCGAACCGTCAGTCGGGTCATGGTTTCAAAATGCGTCGTGAGAGCAGACAAACATTGTTATAATCGTCAGTGCTAAGACCAAGGTCACCCAAGAGGTCGTCGGCCAGAGCGTTGCTCAAGTTTCCTCGATCAAGTTGCAGGCCAAAGAACTAGGATGATTAGCTCAAAAAGGAGAAAAAAAGACTTTAAAAAAAAAGAAAACTCACCATGATGCACAGCCAGGATAGCAGCCGTAGATCCGTCTTTCTAACGACGGCCCTCTCCTCGGCAGCAGTCCATTCTACAAGAGGGTCGAAGCGATGCCTTCCTTCGTAGGTGTCGTGAGGCGGCAGAGCCGTGTGCAAATGCTCGCGACCGACGCCAATGTCGGCCTTGTCTGTGTCGGAGACATGATCGACAACGGGGACTGGTGCCACGGCGTCGACGCCCATTGCAAAGTGTGCCGATACACCTGGGCGGGAAAACGCGAAAGGGGGAGGGGACAAAAAAAAATCACGAGATCTGACGTGAGGGTTTCTCCGGCTTCGCAGTTGATGACGGTCAGCGAAACGGCGGCGCGGATCAAGCCATCTTATAGCGGGAGGCACGCAAACAAGCTCAACGGCTTTCGTCCGACCTCGTGCTGGAGTTTTCTCTCGACAACATGTAGATGCACGAATCATTTGTCCATGTCGGACCAGCTCGGACCAGGAGCAGCGATCTGGGGAAGGGTCGAGTGCTGGTCCATGCCAAAGTCTGGGGTAAATGGCGCGGCGCTGGTGACGCCTTCTCCGAGATTTTCTCCGGTCGGGGCCAAACTGGAGGTTATAATAGATGGAGACGATGTCGTCTTTACATGGTTTGATTGAGCAATCATCAGCTTACCATTTAAAAAAAAAACTCATCTGATAACAACAGCTGTTGTGGGTGGCAGAGAATTGAAAAAAACCCATTCTTCTCAGCATTGCACCATTCTGTCCCTTTTTTAGTTCTAAACACTAAACACTAAACAAACACACACCATCATGCCCTCAGCCGCGCCAACTTCAACCCTTGACCTTGTCGGTGGCCACGCAGAGTCGAGACCCACTCTAAAAGAGCCTCTGCAGTACAGCGGCAGTCTTGATGCCTTTGTCAAGGAGCAGGACGACGTCACTCCCGTCATTGGCCGCGTCTTCAACGGCGTCCAGATCCGCCAGCTCAATGAGGAGGCCGACGACGCCGTGATTCGGGATCTGGCCCTGACCATTTCGCAGCGCGGCGTCGTCTTCCTCAAGGACCAGCAGGTCACGCCGACCGAGATGAAGACCTTCATGGAGCGTCTCACCAAGCTGGCCGGCTGTCCTGAGAGCTCCGGCCTCCATGTGCATCCCCTGACCGAGGAGGGCAGCGAGCTGGGCGACCAGATCAGCGTCATCTCCAGCGAGAAGCAGAAGAAGGGCGGCGGCTTGACCCATCAGCTGAGCGACGTCTCGCGCCTCGCAAGCGCAGGCTGGCACAGCGACATGTGAGTTTTCCCCGGCGCAGAGGCTGCCGCAGCTCCTGGAGGCCCGGCTGACGAAACACGGCGCATCAAGCACCTTTGAAAAGGTGCCCTCGGACTATGCCATGCTGAAAATCCACACCCTGCCCGCGACGGGGGGCGACACTGTGAGTCTGTCCGCTGGAGATGGTTTCCAGTAGCCGTGTACTCAGACTCCTCAACAGCTCTGGACCTCGGGCTACGAAATCTACGATCGTCTGTCTCCGCCCATGAAGCAGTTCCTCGAGGGCCTCACGGCGACTCACGACGCCTCCTTCTTCCACGACGAGGCAGCCCGCCTGGGCAACCCCCTTCGCCAGGGGCAGCGCGGGTCTCCCCTGAACCAGGGAGGAAACCTCACGGCCGTGCATCCCGTGGTGAGGACCAACCCCGTCACCGGGTGGAAGTCGGTCTACGTGAACAAGGGCTTCACCAAGCGCATCAACGGCGTGTCCAAGGACGAGAGCGACGTGCTGCTCCAGTACCTGTTCAACCTGGTCTCCCAGAACCACGACGCCCAGGTGAGATTCAGGTGGGCCAAGAACGACGTGGCCATCTGGGATAACCGCTCGACCCTGCACTGCGCAACCTATGACTACGAGGCTGCCAGGGCGGGCGACCGTGTGTGCAGCCTGGGCGAGGCGCCGTATCTAGATCCGAGAAGCCTGAGCCGACGAGAAGCACTGGGCCTGTAAATCACGTAGCGTTAGCATTCAACTCGATGCCGTGCCGAGCATCCCAATAGCATCTCGCATCGCCCGTGATGTGCACACAACCACCGGGCCATGATGCCCCTGTAGTTCAACTCGGCCGCGATATGCAGCCTCGGCAATTCACCCGGGGCCTGGCGCGTCTTACCCCAGCATTTTACATTTACCCCGTACGCTGCTTGGCAGGGCCCCGGGTCGGCGCGCGGCAGACTTAAAATGCCTCCATCTTGACGCTTCCCCACATGACTGGCAGCTCACCCTCTTTTTTTCCTTTTGTTCCCTTCAAACACCATCCGCTGACGACGCTCGGTAATTTACGCCTCGGGCGCGCCAGCGGCAAGTCGCATCGACGCCGGCCGGCCGTCTGAAACCAAAAAAAAAAAAACATGCCTGCCCGCGCCAAGGCCAGTCGCACGCGGCTCGCACGCCGTGCCTGCGACTCGTGCAAGGTGCGCAAGATTCGATGCTCAGAGGTGCCGCCCTGCGACGGATGCACCGCGTCGAGGATCGAGTGCACATTCACCGCGCGGCAGGCCACGCGCGGCCCAAAGGGACTGCGCGAGAGGACAATGGACAGGATTGACCGGCGGCGGCGACGCGCGACGCCCCCCCCGGAGCCGACGCCGTCGAGCGCCCAGTCCCACGTCGCCGACATGCTCGACGTCTACGCCGCCCGCCTCTACCCCCTGTGGCCGATAGTCGACGCCGCCGAGCTCAAGGAATCCCTCGTCTCGCGGCCGACGTCGGGCTCGCGGCGGCTCGCCGACGCCGTCGCCCTGGCCACCATTGGGCAGCTCAAGCTGGCGACGGACTGGAAGGGGGGCGACGCCCAGAGCTGCCGCAGACGGGACTCGGACGACGGCCTCGCCACGCCCCTGGACGACCTGCGCATCTCCTTCTTCCTGCACGTCTACTACGAGAACCTCGAGGGCGGGGGCACCAACGCGCTGCTCCATCTCCGCGAGGCCGTCACCCACGCGCAGATTCTCAAGCTGGAGCACGAATCGACCTACGCGGCGCTGTCCGAGCCGCAACAGCAGCTGTACCGGCGGGTCTTTTGGCTGCTGTTTGTCACGGAGAGGTGCCTACTCTGCCCCCAATGACCCATTTCCCACTGGCCATGTCCGTGCTGACTTTGCCAGGGGCGTCGCGCTGCTGCACAAGCTGCCCGCCATACTCAAATCCAACATCCGGCTGCCGTGGTACGGCGTGGCGGACAGCATCGCGCACATCTTCCCCGACTTCCTGAAGCTGGTCCACCTCTTCTGGATATTCGACCAGTCGGGCATCTTCGAGACGCTCCGGGGCGCCGAGTCGGGCGGCGCCGCCCAGGGCACGCTGTCGGAGAACTGCCTCATGATGCTGCAGCAGAGCCTGCAGGACTCGACGCGCTTCGAGGCCTGGGCGCTGGGCAACGACATACAGCGCGCCGACGTGCTGGTGACGCGGGAGTGGATGTGCGCCGTGCTGTGGCGCGCCGCGCTGCGCTTCGGCATCGTCATTCCCACCGTGAACCCCCTCGACATTGCGAGGCGCTTCCTCGGCCTCGTCTCGCAGATACCCGCCTCGGTGCTCGAGTCTCACGGGCCGACGCTGGTACGGCGATGCCCCTAACCTGACCTGACATGACGTGCTGATGCTGCATCTACTAACACTGCCCGCCAGGAGTTCAAGACGTTCGAGATTGCCACGGCCGTCGTCGACGCCATCGCCAGCGACTACACGGGCGTCTCGGAGCACGACCTCAGCCAGGTCCTGTACGGCCTGCGCGACCTGCTCTCCATGTCGAGGGGCGGCAACGAGAAGCTCCTCTCGCTGCTCAACCTCAAGATGAGCGCCATTGCCACGACGCCCATGGTCCCCCAGCCGCAGTCGGTGGAGCGCTTCGTCGAGGACATTTTGCTCAGCGTAGACGACGACGGCAACTGGCGCTACGAGGACTGCTTCCCGCAGCTGCAGCTCGACCTGGCCCCGTCGCCCGCGCCCAGCGCCCCGGACGCCGTCGTGCACATGCCCGGCTTTGTCCGCTCGCCCTCGCCCCTGACGCAGCTCTTGCTGGGCGGGGGCGGGGCTTGGGGCTCGCGGGACATTTGAGTATTATCCCGACTGGTACCACCGACATGAAACTTGCAGCCATCTCAAAATGGCTTGTCAAAGTGCGGAGAAAATGCGGAGAAGCTTGGCCGAATGACGCGCCGGAGAAGAAATCCGAGAATTTCTCCGCCACACCACCAAGATTTTGTGACGCCATGAAAAAAAAAACATTCAACCAAAAACACTCCTTCCCTCCGCAAGCATCCAATTGTCCCGTCACAAGACAAAACGTTAAAGTAAAAACGACACAATGGCTTGGCCCGAACCCAGAAACACGGGCATGCAGTACCGGCGGCTCGGCCGGTCTGGCCTCCACGTCTCCGTCATCGGACTGGGCGGCTGGATGACGTACGGCGGCTACGCGGCCGACGAGGACACGTTCGCCTGCATGAAGAAGGCGTACGACCTGGGCGTCAACTTCTTCGACACGGCCGAGAACTACACGGCCGGCGAGTCGGAAAAGGTCATGGGCCGCGCCATTCGCCATTTCGGCTGGAAGCGCAGCGACCTGGTGATTACCACGAGTGCGTCGCAGACCCCGAGATGACCTGAGACGCATGGACTGACTGACTGGCGCAGAAATCAACTGGGGCGCCGTCAACGGCGAGACGCTCGTCAACAACCACGGTCTTTCGAGGAAGCACATTGTCGAGGGGCTCGAGGCCAGCCTTGAGCGCATGGGCCTCAGGTACGTCGACGTGGTGTATGCGCACCGGCCGGACCGGCTGACGCCCATGGAGGAGACGGTGCGCGCCTTTAACCACGTCATTGACAAGGGCATGGCGCTGTACTGGGGGACGTCGGAATGGAGCGCCGACGAGATTGCCGAGGCGGTGAGTGATTCCTTGGTTGACTCTTGACTCTTGACTTGACTTGACTCTTGACGGGAGGTGCAGACTTGCTGACGCGGCGCAGGTCGGCATCGCCCGCGATTTGCGCATGATTGCGCCCATCGTCGAGCAGCCGCAGTACAACATGCTCACGCGCGAAAAGGTCGAGGGCCAGTTCCAGCGGCTCTACGAGCGCTGCGGCCTGGGCCTCACCACCTTCAGCCCCATCAAGATGGGCCTCCTCTCGGGCAAGTACAACGACGTGGTCGACGGCAGGGCGCCTCCCGACTCGCGCTTCGGGGCCAGCAAGGACTCCTTTGCCGACTTCATGAGGGAGCGCATGGGCTCCGACGGCTGGAAGGACGAGATTGAGCAGGTGCGCCGGCTCAAGCCCATCGCCGACCGCCTGGGCGTCTCGCAGAGCCAGCTCGCCGTCGCCTGGTGCCTGAAGAACCCAAACGTCAGCAGCGTCATCACGGGCGCCAGCCGCCCCGAGCAGATTGAGGACAACGTGGCCGCGCTCAAGGCCCTGCACCTGCTGACCGACGACGTCATGGCCGAGATTGACGCCGTCACCAAGAACAAGGTCACCCTGGACCCTGCGAGGCAGAGCTGAGCTTCTTCTGCGCCGCAAGTGTGTTTGGTGGCGAATACGGGGTTCAATCTTGGTTACCGTGTAGTCTGCTCTGAACACGGGGGGCGGAAACAAAACACCCCTCTTTCCCCCTGTGACTGAGAAAACAAGTCAGGAAAAGGGGGCGAGCTGCAAGATGCAGCGTAGGTACTGTTAATGCCGCAATAAACACAACGTCAACATCCTCTCGGCGGCACCAGCTGTCGGCCCAGGCGCCAGATTTATGCTGCTGTATCGTAGTGACTCTGAACGCTGCCGGAAACACGTCTAGACTGCCCCACCGCTCGCTGTTCAACCGCCTCATGCCCATGCACCGTCCCAACACGCACCTCACAGAGCCTGTACTGGAACCGCAACGGTTAAGAAGATGGCTGCTGTATCTGTAGCCTCGCCGGACTGCCGCTGCACAAGTTTGACCAAGCCGGCCGGGGGTGTTTGCCCGTAGAGCTCAACCGCCAGGCCCAGGACGGGCATTTCCGTATATAAGTTGCGCTTCAGTCAAGTATGCAGGCACATTCTCCCATCCATTGTCAACCCAAATCCTCAAACCACAACACACCAGCACATCTTTCAAATCCATCTCATCACATTCGTCATGGCCCAAGTCGCTGGATCCGTTCCCCTAATGTCAAACGGCTTGGATTTCGAGAAGCTAGAGACCGAACTTCTCGAGTTCGCCGAAACGACTCCTTACAATGGCTTTCCGGTATCACCTAATGTGACAAAGATCATGAGCGAAATGGTCCTTGCGCACAATCCCAAACATCCCGGAGACATCATCATCGACATGGTGAGGATGGTCTTGGTCAGGGTTGCAAAGAAGATGCCGCACGACCACCCGGGGCAATTCAGGCTCGCCTATCTAACCATGCAGCTGGGCCAGGGAAAGGGAGTAAATACAGGAAACGAGGATACTGACAAAGAAGTCGAGTTCTGGAAAAAGGCAAGTTCACACCCCCCCGGTCCAAGCACACCGTCTAATCTTGTTCAGATATTTGATGCCCTGCAAGAGTTGCTGCTTGGTTCAGAACAAGGCAAGTCACATGCACCCGCCATCGGTCAGGTCTCTGCATTAACAGCCATCTAACACTCCCCTTGTAGTTGAGCCCGCATCGGAGAATTATGCAAGGCTCGTCGCCTTTCATACACACCTCGTCGCGCTGGGAGCCTTGGAGCTCAGGGAGAAGAAGGAAACGGCCAACTATCGCTTCTCAGCGGTGATGAAGCGCGCCTTTGCCAAGGAAAAACAGCGTGACCATGGCCATCTCATCATGGCGGCGGCGCAGTGGATTGTGCGAACGGGGCAGTGGATTTACTACGACCTGCAAGAGAATTCGCAAACCAGAGTCTGGTCGGATTGGACAGAGGAGTTTGAAAAAGCTTCCAAGGAACCGACATACGAAGAGAGGGTCAGAGGCATGGCCAAGAAATGCGCAGACTTGATGCGCCTGATGGCATCCATCATGTCCTACCAAGACCCGGTTGCCGGCGACGAGTCCGAAAGTACGGCGGACAAGCCTCCAAACTTTGTTTTCCCACTCGACCCCCGCTCCCACCCTTTCCTCCCATTGCAGTGAATTGGGGAGAGAGGGCAGGCATCAGGTGCTTCTCCGGCAAGGGAAGAGGACAAGCCATCAGCTTGGACAGATTCCGACATGAGAGGCCATGTGCACGACCGAGAGTATTGATGTGCGTGAAATCTGTTCATATGCATACCATGAGAAGCTGGTCTCAGTTCCATTGTTTGTTCATCCTTTGCCGGTATTGGCCGAATTAGATTGCAATCTTGAGATTAGATTTTAGTTGAAACTACATGCTAGATCTGTTCGTGTTGCCTGAAAATTTATTGGTTGGTTTGACATTGAGTTGCCCGCTTTTATAGGCTGAGGCCCTGCGGCCGTTTAAAACGGCATCGCGGCCCAGCATCGACCCATTAGTACAACATGACGGAATATATTATTCTGGGCAAGCTTGCTGTAGAATAAAAGTACGCTTGCTACACAGGAATAGTGATGATTATTCATCTTATTGTACATGTTGCACAGTTTCTTCATTTTCTTACGGTGCAAACTATGTCATGGTACCGCAAATGGTGCGTCTTTATTAGGCTGACGGCGGTGAGTGGAAATAAGATGCTCCAACTCTGACGGCCCTTGGTCAGCCGCTGGTTTGCATGTGAATGTTTACTCGTGTTACTAATCGGGCCCACCCAAGTGGACTTGATTTCGTGCACACTGATGCATCATGACCCAGCACTGGACTCGACATCCACCATGCCCATGTCCTTGTGTCGCCTTCTCCAGCAAGAGGACCTTCTTAAGGAACCTTCAAGATGGACTTGCCGCCATGTCGAGTTCTTCTCTTCGTTTCAAGACCCTTCCCTTGCGCCCGTATCCCAACACCACCAGGCGGAACAAGGCTCTGGTGTTGGCTGGGTGAATGGTCTTCTTTCGCGTAGCAACGTGCGTTGGAGAATAACTATAATGAAGGAGCTTCTTGGTAACGCCAATCACACCTTTGAGTAAGTTTTGGAGCATCTATAGCCAGTGGTGAAGTAACACGTGTATTAGGGACGCTGCGCGGTTTTATTTTCGTGGTCGCTGTGTTGACACCTTTGAATGTCTGGTGGTTTGTTGCAACTCTAGGCCTCCCATGGCAGCATATTTTGATGGGGGTTCGGTCAGCCCATTGGAATGTCGGCCCATGGGTCAGTCCCTGCAATTACCTCGCTCACGCATACTCGCCCTTCTTGTAGCCATTGCACATCGTCAAAGCGAAATAGTCGGCACTGATCGACGCACTTCCTACTCCGTAGGCATTTCTAACCCGTCTTAATTTGCTCCTTGGACCTGACGTATTGGCCTCTAGTCCCGCGTATTATTCTCCGACCCAGACGATCAGTTATACATGCATCTCTTCTCTTGTACGGTATCGCAATTCCTTCTTGACGCCCTCAAGATTCCAACAAGAAAAGCGCCCGCAGATAAATTGTTTATCCGACACATTCTTATCCCATATAAACCAAAGAAAACATTTCAACAGCGTATCCATCATCTGCTAAATGCGGATAAGCAACGCTCAGCAGCAGAGCTTGCAAAACCCCATCCAAAGGCTGACGGGAAAACCTCTGAAAATCGCATAGCTGCCCGAGCGCCGCTAAAACCGACTTGAAGACGGCGGACAAGCTATACGCCATGATGAAGTAAAACCTAATGTATTAACGCATTCAAGCACTCGGAGCTGAGTGATTAGTCGGCGTGGTCAGTCCGGAGGCCCTGGTGGCTGGTGTAGTCAGACTGGGCCGAATATTGTTACACATGCCGAGCAAAGGGGCAACTACATTCTCAGCATTCACGGCCCCCAGTGAGTCTGTCTAATCCCGACTCTATCCTTGCACAGTTTCAAACTGACAATGCATTTCAATACATAGCCTCATTCTATGCCCATGGACTCATCAGTGCCTTCCGAATCTGTCTCAACCGGGTTTGCGTCATCTGCCCAGCTTATAAGCGCCAAAATGTGACGAACAAAAAATTTCCGGTCAGCCCGCTTAGTAAGGTCCCACCAATGTGTGGAATCGATTGGCATGAGAGTGGTTCGATCCAAATTTAGCCTCACGACTCTTCTTTCCAATTAAAGCGCCAAAAAGACGAATACAACCCTGGGTATGATGAGGCTGGAAATGTGTATACACGTCCACCTATCAAATTGTAGCCAACATGAGATTACTTAAACAGTAGTCCGCGCTTGCTTAGAGTCAAAACGGACCGATATTGCACAGTACAACGGGCCGAATACATTCCAATCACTCAAAAATCTGATGTTATGAGGAATTCAATTACCCGCCTTTCTAGTGATGCTAATCTAAAGCTAGACGCAAAGCAGGTCAACTACATGGAATGGCGAGTCACGCTGCACCGGACTAGGGAATATCACGGCGTGCAAAGAACTTGGGTGCACTATATGGTGGTACTAATACACTGGCATGATCCATGCAGAAGCGTACTGGTGAAACTGACTACTTGGTTCCAAAAAGAGACCGGGCTAATCTGGGATGATAGAGAGGGTCCCGCTCCCTTACAGCTCCGTAAGTACCGCTCATGACACAAACTCGCTTCTATCAAATCACCAGTAGTCTATTACTTTAGAAAGGGTCTAGATGAATACAGATTTCCCCATCGTCACCATGGCACAACCCCGGCCACGGGGGGGCCTCGTTCTTTACCGCCCACTATTGATGCTTCTTGGCCGAGCCATTCATAACCTTGGCCCCGTCCAAAAGGTTTGCAATCGTCTTCGCACTGTAGCCCATCAGACCCAGCGGGATGGCGATCCAAAAGGCGTTGCACAGGACAAAGTATGCCCAGTAGTAGTAGCGCTCGGGGCGCGAGTAGGCGACGCCGTTCACAAACTCATTGTACCAGCAAATGACATAGTACAGGACGTCGCCGTACAGCTGGCCCATGCTGACGAGCAGCTGCAGCGGGTGCCTCCAGGAATGGTCGGTGACGGTGGCGTAGGCGATGAAGAAGGACAAGGGCCCCCAGAGAAAGGCCGTCACCGTCTCCATGCACACGACAAAGGGGTCCTGCGTCATGTAGCGCGAGTCGGACAGGGAGTACTCTTTCCAGAGCTGGCCGAAAATGTCCGTCTTGCTGGCCATGTCGAAATGGTTGTACGAGAAGTACCCTGCGAAGCCATGTGAGTGAATTGGACGTGAACTGGACGTGGATTGGGCCAGAGCCAACAAGGTGGTCAAGGTGTGCCGACAGACTTACCCTCAAAGAACAGGTGGATGAAGCCACACAGCACCCACCAAAACGCAATCAGCACCTGGCCCAGGGAAATCCCGGGCCTGCACTTGACGGCAAACAGGTACGTCGGCACGAAAATGGCACCGCAGCCCGCGGCGAAGATGGCCACCAGCACGCCAGCATTCATCGTGTTGGCAACATACGTCGGGATGCTGACGCCCAGCGGGTAGTAAGGATGCGAGCCGAGCGCATCGGCAATTGGGCCGTCCATGGTTGACTAAACTGGCGCCGTTGTCGTCAAATACAACTCGATCAACTGACAGCGAGGATCCTGGGTCTTTGGTAAGAGCGAGAGCGAGCAGAGCCAGATGGATGGACGGGGCGATGCTGTTGAGGCCAGACGTGCAAAGGGAAGGAGCAGCCGTATTTTTATTTTTTTTTCCCGTTGGGGAATCCGTTTTGGAGATGAGATTGCATGAATCTCGGACAAGGTGTATTATTATTAGCAGCCTCGTGGGGGCGAGAGGCACAACCCCTTATTCCTGCCCAATGCAGAGCGCATAAGGCCTGGCAAGGGGAAACGATGCCAGCCCCCACCGCCCCCACCTGGTCGTTTTGTGCTCCATAGCTTTGACCCAATTGCAACCCTGGTGCACATTTTTTTCAGCGCTGCGTTACCTGCATGTTGCTTGGCAAATATCAAGAGCCTTGGCTCACATTGTGAACAGGCATAGTTCTCATTTAATTGGTGGTTGCAATCTTTTCTAATAGAAACAAAGTGTTTGGTGCATGCCATGCTTGTATGTCTCTACCAACCTCTGCAGGTGGCATCTATGCTTGCCAAAATTTCCATGAAAAAAAGGGCGACTTCATACCAACCCGGGCGTACTTGCAGTTACTGGACTACCTGTCAGCCATGATGAAATGCCGATTCTGTCAATACTCGCCCCCAAATGTCACAAAATTGCTCATCTGGCGAGGCGTAAATATGATCGGCTGTCAAGTGGCCAAAGACTAAAGCCCGGGCAGATGCTCATCAATGTGCACGTGTTACACTCGACAAGGCAAAATGGCGACAAATGGCAGAGACAGACGGGAAGTTGGCCCGACAGCATTTCATACCTCTGGGGCGTCTCAGCTCTTCGTCGCATCAGCCATTGAACACATCGACAACACCACAATCATAGCACGCAGCACAACGGATCGCATGTACATCCCTAGCATTACTAGATAGCCCATCCGCCGATACAGACGACAAATAGGAAAGGTCAATATACATCATTTCGGTCATCAGGTTATGGTCGCGTGAAGACTTATGAAACCAAGCTCATCATCCCTTGAAATAATTCCGTCTAAAACATCACCCAACGTCCATGAGTATCAAGGAGAGGGAAAAAGAAGAAGAAAAAAAGGACGAAAAAAAAAAGGACCCCAAACTTTCTCAGCAAAGCAGCAACCAATGGGAAATATGCCGCGGGTTGAAAGAAGCACCTGCTCCAACTTGCTCGACTCAATACACAATGCGCAAGAAGACATCAGGTCTGTTGGAAACAACAAAACGCTACAAGCGTCCCCTACGCATATCCTGGGGGACCTCCCAGCGCCTGCAGAATGCCCTCGGCTGCTCGCACAATCCACTCCATCCTTCCTCGCTCCACAGTGGCCAGCCATGGGTCGACAGGATAGTCACTGTCATAGCCAGCAATGAGGGGAGTCAGTTCATTAATCAGCATCTGCATGATCTTGGGCGCACTTCGAATCGATTCGGCCAAATCTTGCTGCTCCTTTGGATCCTGGATCATTGTATTAGCAAGACACTCAAAGGGCACCATGTCGTGCAGAGAATCACCTACATCGCTTGTCATTTTGCGTTGAAAGGATCGCATGGCCATCTCAATCCAATCGATTTCCTGCTTGAGGCGGGTGTTGACGCCAAGGTCATTCGCAATGGTGGCAATCACGGCCAGATGCAATACCGCCGGCGGCAGGTCTTCGAATCGGCTGGGGGGCTGTAAGCTGAGGCAGCGGTGGAAAATCTCTTGCTTGTGGCCGCTCTGGATCCAAAGAACCAAGGCATGCTGCAGACGACCGTCCTTTATGGCATTTTCAATGCCCTCAATCATCTCGTCAACAGACATCTGGGGTTCTTGGCGGGACTCGGCGTCAAACTTGTTCCTTTGACTCGCAACAGCGCCAGCCACACCCCCAAGCTTGTTTGCAGAAGCCATGGTTGCCTGTGAAGCCGATTCCTGAGCATTGGCCATGTGCTGGTTACCGACACGCATGTACTCGGGGTTGGACATGTATTGTTGCTGCTGATGGTAGCTGGAAAGTTGGCTCGACTGATAGCTGGGAAGGCTTGGCTGTACACTGGGACCTTGCATCATGCCGTTGTTTGGGAAGCCGCCATGCGGCCCAAAGCCACGTGGTCCAGACCCGCCATCTCTGGCGGGCCCCTGCACCCCAGAGACGCCTGGAAGCTCATGGACGGGTTGCTGCTTCAGCTTCAGGAACTCGGCCTGAAGCGAAGACTGAGATGCGGCCATGGTAGAAACCATGTCCGTAAGCCGCGATACATACGAGAGAAGCTGGTCAATCTTGTTGCTGTCGGCGGCGTGCTGGGACTGCATCTGGTCAAACCTGTCGCTATATTGTTGATGAACTTCGGCGGCCGCCTGCTGAGCTGATTGCGTGGCAATGGATCGGATCGTGGGGGTTAGACGTTGACTGAGCGTGGCAACAATTTCTTGCTGCACTGTCGAGTTGACGCCTGAGCTAACACGTTCGGCAATGGTATTTGCAAAGTCTGCAGCCCGCAAAGACCTGTTCAGTGCTTGCGGCAAGGCATTCTGCATCTCCTTCTGCACGGCCGAGGCGACGCTGGGTTGGAGCTTGTGCTGCAGCACGTCAGAAACAGCCTTGGTAGCCTTCTCGCCCATAGCGGGGACCAGCAGCTCGGTAAACTGGTGATGAATCAAGGACTCCAAGACCTTCTGAGTGTTTTCGTTGAGCACCTCCGACACCATGTCCAGAAGCTTGAGCTGGTGCTGATTGAAGTTCTCGTCCCTAAGTCGCGCCCCTTCGTCAATCTTGCCCTGAAGATTCGTCAGGGAGGACTTGAGGCTATCAGAAACAGCGGTAGTCAAGCGTGTCTGCATGGTGGTCATGGCCGACTCGAAGGACTCAGCAGTCACACTCGCAACAACTGGTCCAGTATTGTGAGTCTTTGTCGCATTCTCAGACTTGGTCGTCTGCGTCGAGCGAGGCGTGTTGGCGGTGCCGTTTGCCGCGGCTTCCGCAGCTTCCTTGGCGGCGGCATTGGCCTTCTTCTTTCGAGTTTTGCGCTCCGGCCTTTCAGCCTGGCCTTCCTTAGAGGACTGCACAGGGGTCTCGGTTTCTTTAGGTTCGTTCTTCGGCTTGATGGGAGTGGCCGTCTCGGATCCGCGCTGGGCAACATCGCCATGCGCCGGTGGCGTGGATTGTTGGCTCGCTGGCTGCTTGTTCGCGGCACGAGCGGCAGTGCTCTTAGCCTGCTGGTTTGCGCCGTGGGCAGGGTCAAGCGCCTGGGGCTTGTTGAAGTCGGAGACTGTAACAAGGCCCTCCTTCACCGCGTCAAGAATCATGGTGTTGTCAGAGCCTCCCAAGTCACTCTTCTTCACCAGCACGCACGCCACGCCCCTGGAGTGCATGGCGTAGAGTTCGAACCTGAGACGATCCTTGTCCTTCACATCTTGCCCTGCGGCCTGCTGCTTCGTGATTGGAGTGTAGAGAATGTCCAAGCTGCGCAAAACTCCTCGATTGGCGAATGAGTACTCGCGGAAACCACTAATAATAGCGGTACTACTCGGCTTTCGAATCGGGCAACCCTCGTTGGGTTTGAGGGGCTGAAGAAGCCTCTCGATGTAGTCGACTTGCGACATGTTCTCAATGCTGTACTTGGGAGCCGAAAAATGGGCAAAGTAGACCGAATTGCGTGTTGGATGGCCGATGACAATCATGCCGCTGGCAGGGTGATACATGACACTACAAACGGCATCGGATTCCTTGCTGTGGGGCAGGTTGAACTCCTGAACAGCCTTGCCCAGAGCCAGGTCCCAGACTTGCAAGGTGTGGTTCTGCTTCATGCCCACCACCATGTAGCGCAGTGGCCCTCTCTGCTCGTAGGCCTTCTTTCTATCCAGCAACAAAACGGACGTGGGCCAAGCCTTCTCGCCTTCGGGCGTCGTTGCGAGAGTCATCAACGGCTCCTTGACCTCCAACGACGTTTCGGCAGGCAGAGGATATCGATAGTCCGAGTCCTCCTTGACTTTGGTGAGGTTTCGAACATCCCAGAACTTGACCCTACCAGACTTGTCGAGCGAAACAACGACGGAATCGTCTTGGCTGAATGTGAAATCCTTGCCAGCCTTACCAGTGTTGATCTTGAGCGAACATTGAGCAAAGAGCGCCTCTGTGTCAACGACACGGTCATGGCCGGCCTTGAACAGCTGGTTCTGGAGGATGTACGCGGGCCAGATGAAGTTGATTGATTTGCCGCGGCCAACGGCGAAGAATTCCGGGTGAGACGTGGAGGCACGGGCTCGGGTCTTCAGAAGACCTCCAGGGGCATCGCCGTCGTGCGTCGAGATGGGAGGAAGAGCGAACCCATACTGTTCCAAGTGCGGGTCCTCGATGTGGTCCTTCTCGCCGTCCTTGATTTGAACCCAGTAGACAGCACCGCCAACGCCAGTGCCAATAATGGCTTCCCGGTTCACGTTTCCGCTCTCGGGGGGGGTGACAGACATGGCGACGTTGAAAATGCGGTCCTTGGTATCGGTGAACACCTTGGCATCCTTGCCGTCGTCCTGCCGAATTACACGTAGGCCACCTTGCTTGGACATGCCATAGGTCATGTATGTTTGAGAAGCAGTGAACAGGTTGCGGTCGATCTGGTCGAATTCCTTCTTGAGGCGGGCAATGTCCATGACGGATTCATCGCGGAACTCGGGCCGTGTCTCGTTGGTTTCTTCCTTGAGGGTAATGGAATTCCAAGGCTCTTGAGGAAACTTGTACACCCGGACTTGTGGCAGCTCCTTTTCCTCAGCCTCAATCGTCTCCTCCAGGTCGGCGCTCTCCCAGCTATCAGCGACGCCGCGCGCATTGTCTGCATTTTCGCCGGCAGCATTACCAGAGTCAGAGGCGTCATTGATATAAGACGCTTCGGCATTGTGAAATGTCTCGTCATTGTCAAGGCTGTCCTTGGTATTGTGAGCAACTTGGCTCTCAACTGACTTGACGATGGCGGCGTGGGTAGTCCCGCTGGGCCATTCCTGACTAGGCGAGGGCTCCTTGGGGGGCTCGTCTTCCACAGCATTAGCAGAAGCAAAGTTGTGCTCGGCCCTATCGAGAGCCTCCTGCGCATCCTTGTCGGCCTGGTCAGCGAGATCATTCACCGCCTCAGCAACAGTCTCCTTGCCCTTCTCCGCAGAGACCAAGCTTTCAAACTCGGTGGGGGGCGTTTGCTTGGCTGACTGTCGGGTAGACGGATGGGAGTGCAGCGAGGACGTGCGGTTGGTAGCATGGCGGTTCTGCTCTGGAGGACTGGCAATTGGGCTGCGCTCGCTTCCAGCACGGGGCTGAGAGCCGGCAGGCGAAGCTTGTTCCTTTTTCAGAATCTGATATGGTGGCTGCTGAGCGTGGGCGCTTGGTTGAGAGGTGTGGGACTTGGGAGAGGTCTGCGCAAGACTAGTCATCAATTGTTGATACAAAGCGGACATGTCGGCTGGGGATTCCTGAGGTTGATGCTGTTGATATGCATAGGGTTGGGGATTGGACGATTGATGATATGCCTCATTATAAGAGTCGGATGAACGGTGCGGCTGGTAGGGTTGCTGAACCTGCTGCTGTTGGTAGATGGCAGGCTGTTGCTGTTGTTGCTGTTGCTGATTGAAAAACCGGCTCGAGTCGGTAGTGATCTCGGGCGACTGAGAGGCAGCACCATTGGATCTCGACGCTTCGGTCAGCATGTGCTGATCGTTCTGACTGGGCTTGGGGCGGTTCAACAAGTTGAGAAAATAGGATCTCGTATCGGCAGACGGCGAGCCGTTTGCAAAGGGGTTTGCATTGGCAGGCTTCGCACGCTGAGCAGGCTCCTGGGAGACGGGACCTGCAACGGCAACAGCCTGTCGAGGCTCTTCATCTGGCTCATGAGCACCTCTCATCAAGGCAGCAAGGAGGCCTGTTGGATCGGCCCCGGCAGGGGCAGGCTGGAGGATGCGGGTCGGTGGCGACGAGTACTGAGCCTGAGCCTGAGCCTGAGCCTGAGCCTGAGCCTGCGGGTAGCTCGGCTGGCGGGGCTGGTGCTGGTGCTGGTACTGCGGGAGATGAGACTGCTGCGCATGCTGATGAAGCTCAGGCTTGTGTTGCTGCGTGTGCTGGTGTTGAGTCTGGTGCTGTTGGGAGCTCGAGCTACCAGCGCCGCCGCTGAACTTCAAAAGGTTCAGCAGATTGGCTGTCCGGTCGGAATTGGAAGGCATTCCGCTATTGTTGACGGGCGGTGTCGGTGCCGGAGGAAGATCCATCGATTCGAGGCTATCGACTGCAGTCGGAGGAGAGGGAGAGGAGAGGAATGGGGTGGAATGTCAGAAGGGAGCAGAAGCTGGTGACACGGCAGAAGTTGAGAGAGAGGGAAGAGTCGAGTCCACTTTCTGCAAGTACCCGTGTGGGCTCCAACGAAGTATGGCTGAACTGAGAACAAAGGCGGAACAAACAAAGCAAACCAGAGAGCAACGATATCAGCGCTGTCTCGCAGCCGTCGCGTCAATATGCCTCGTGAAAATACAAATCAAGGGGGAATAAACAAAGAACAATTCGGATTCCACGACGGGAGAAGCGGTTGCGTGGAATTCGGGCGTGGCCAGAAAGTCGGGAGTCCCCAAGTCGCGGGAGAAGGGAAAAAAAAAAAAATCAAGGCCGAGCTCGTCTTATTAAGCAAATGAGTGGCTGTGGAGCGGCCGTGGTCCAGAGCCGAGATGCTGCTGGCAGGGCAGTCGACTGGGTTTGACGCCCAAGGCCCTGCAGCCTGCGGCGCTGATGCCCAGCCACCTCAGTGCGCTGTCGCACCAAATCAGCTCCGATGCTTGCGTTGATCGGCCACTCAGCGTGCAAGTAGAATGATGAACAGGCCAGGCATTTGGCCAATGGTGAAGCACTGGCGAAGACGGAGCGGTGACCAGCCCTCAGTTTAAGTCGCACCTTCCGCTACCAACCTGGTCACTTGATGGTTTGCTGCTATCCATGATACACCTGCAAGTACGTACTCAAGCAGCCCGTCACTCTGTCGTCTGTGGTCTAGCGCAGGTAGTGCAGCGCTGGGTCCGCGGATGCCTGTCTGCGGTTCATGTAAGTTGAAGCTGGGGCGCGATACAGTGATATAAAGTCAATCCCATGTTCCAAGTGGCATCAATTGATCGCTTGCGCAGCGTCCCCGATAGGCGCCCCAGCGCGGCCCAAGCCGGGGATACCGACTAGACTTCTGCCGCTATACCGCGTAGTTCTTGTCTTGTTCCACAGCCCGCCAAGCGCCACACCAGACAGCTCCACAACTTCAACACCAACAAGGCAATCCATTGACCGTCCCGCCACAGAAACTTTGGACCTCACCTTGACCTTGCCACACGTCGCTCCAACGACGAACCGTGCCTGAACCGCGCTCAACACCTAGTAGAGAAGCCGCTCGCTACATGCAACCTTATCCCTCACCATGTTCTGCCTAAGAAGGTAAGCTTGCGCCCGTTGCCCACGCGTGCATGATCCGCCGATCCGCTAACCGTCTGTCCAGCTGGCTCCCCCTTCTCTTCATCCCTACCAACGCCTCGCCCGCCTTCATCTTCCTCTTTTTCATATGCACCTACTTCCTCAATCGGCCCTGCGTATACTGCTCCATCCTGCTGCTGATCCTCTTCCTCACATCATGCAACTGGTCCGACCGATGCTTCTTCGACTTCCGAAGCAACTGGTTCCTCCCGCGGCCGAGCACCACATCCGAATATAGCGAAGCGTCGTTCAACACCACCATGGTTGAAATGGCCGGCTCTACTGCCAAAACACTGGCCGGTGCCGCGGTGGATCACATTTCCACCAGGGGAGCCGAGTGGACTGGCCTCGGGGTGGAATGGCTGCGGACCTTGCTGGGAAAGAAGGAGTGGAGGATTGATTGTATGGACATTTACATCCAGCTGTGATGAGAACTTTGTGTACGAATATGATATGACATTGTGTATGATGGATATGCTTGCCTGACACGGGCACACTTGACAAGCCGGTTGATGATTTTGGTGACATGTGTGTATGTTCGGACAGTTTTTGCCACGACATGCCCGACACTAAACGGAGCCATCAAACTCTGACTTGACACTCTCCAACGAGACACATTCCAAAAGGGCAAATGAACAACCCAGCACCTCACAATCACACAGCCATGGGCAAGGGAAAGAATGTGTATCATGTCTTGTTGCATATATGTAGTTCCCTCCTCCATTATGGTTGCCCTAATCATGGCGAATCAATCTCATATCAAAACCGCTTGCAATCATGCCATCGTCATAACACAAGAAAAGCTCATCAATCTACCTGTTCCTCTTCGGCATCCCCACCCCCAACCTGGGCCACGTCATCGTCCACCTGCCCTTCATCGAAAGCAGCCTCGGGTTCTTCTTTCTCGTCAACACTTGGCACATCCATTGGTATCTTTGTGGGCAAAACCTCGACCGTCACAGTCTCCACCACTGTCTCAGTAATGGTGCTGAAAACCTCAACCTCGACTTCAACTGTGCTGGTTGGCACAACCTGCAGCGCAATCTCGGCCGCCTCCAGCGCCTTTGAGCACGGAACACACGGATCAACTGCTTCCGCCGTCATGGACTGCTGTGCCGACTCTCCCGCGCCGATTGCTTCCCGCACTTCAACCCTCACCTGGGGAGTATCCAACAGCCCAGAAGTGACCTGGGACGGCTTCTCGACAACAACATTGGGGACCGGCTCCGGTGCGACAGCCTGAAGAGCCAGCTCGTTGGGTGACGAACCACCACTCACAGCAAGCACCAACGCGACAACACTCAACAGCGCGATCAAAACGTTCTTTTGGTCCTGCATGAGCACCCGGATCGCTTCCAGCATGAGTTCGGGCAACGAAGCGCTCTTATGTGCTTGCTGGCGACTCTCGCGTCGTTCCTCGCGTCTCTCAAAGGCCTCGACAGACGGCGAAGCAGGTGTTTCCCGCTGTTGGAAATCGGCGTGTGGGGGCTGTGGGACAGATGAGCTCTCATGGTGCGATGATGGCGGACTGTCGCCATAAATTTCTCTGAGTCGCTCCTCGTCTCTCACTCTGCGATCACTGTCGTACTGCGGGCTCGACTCGACGGGAATCTCGGGCTCAGGAGACGGGTCCATGTGAACAGAGGCATCCACCTCCTCTGGCATGTACGTCTGTTCGGCACGCTCAGCCTCCTCGTGTCGCCGGATCTCCTCATCGACGGCGGCCGCGGCAGCAGCAGCGGCCTCTTCCTCCAATTCCAGCGCCCTCTCCTGCTCAGTAGCCAAGCGGCTCAGTTCTTCCTGCAGCTTTGTGTCGATGATGGGCTCGAGCTCAACGTCAACTCGCTCCATCTCCTTCCAGCAGGCCTCCCAGGCACCAGCCCGCATTAGACCGTTGCTTGCATAGACCTTGACGCGGTACGGCCTGCCCTCCCCAAGGGATTCAAACCTAATGTCCGAGCAGCAGGTTTTGCACCAATGGGTCTTGTCACCCATGCTTTGTCGCGGGGAGCGATGTTCATCTTCGTAGTACTCGTCGTCCTCGCTCTCAATCTCTTCCGGAAGGGACATTTCGTTGGACGGCCCCAAGTAATGCCCGCACTCCAAGATTCTGGCCCTCCGTCGCAGGGGTAGATCCAGGGTCTCGAGAAGTCGCTCCTCAAGCACCTCGTAGTCATTCTGTGGGTGGGGTAGCAGGATACCGCGGTCTGAGATGGTGTCGCTGGTTCGGTCTTGGAGCTGATTCCAAGTGTCCCAGAGAGTCTTGCACTCGGGACTCAGTTCACCTGGCTGGGCGTTATTCAAAACGTGGCCCCAGGCCCATCGTGAGGGCAGGACAGTGACATGGAGCAAAACAAGCGGGGGGCTGTTTCTTCTAAATCGCGGAGGCGTCTTTTTTGGCGAATATTGCGTAGAAACACTGGGGGATCCAAGCCTGGAAGCAGTCGATCTTGGGGTTCGGCGACTGGTCCGGGGCGTGCCCGAGACCGATGGCGGCGGCGAAGACATTTGCATTGCCTTGACGGAAGACGGGGATCTAAAGGTTGGGCGCCGCGTGCCTCGAATGGTGGGGATAAACTCTTCGTCTGCGTCGGACTGGGGAATGTCTGATATACGAGCACTGCGCTGCTTCGGGGGTGAGATGTTGTCGCCGTTTCGGTGCCCCAGCTCGGACATTGAACCCATGGAGCTCCGGGGACTGTTGTCACTAAACACATCGTCCTCTTGTTCGTTGTGGGAGCTGCTGTCGGCGCCGTCATCGGTTGGAGCGGTGCGGCCGGCGTGATGCTCCTCCGAATCATGACTCTGGCCGGCTTCCGATTCTCCCCCGAGCGATTGTCGATAGCCCTCAGAGCAAGCTTCGGATAGGAAACTTGCTTCCTCCTCGGGGGCGGAGCCAGCGCTCTGAAGAGATTCACGTCGACTGGCGACATCGTGATCAAAGTCTCCATCCGCAGTGCGAGTCGGCTCTCCGGTATCCATGGACGCCCGCCGTTCGACGTGACCGTCATCGGTGCTTGGTGTGGCTGCTTCCATCTCGGTGGCATCGTTGTACCCTCCAGCCCAAGCGTTGCCCTGATCAGCACCAGGATCCTCGTCAACCTCCTCCACAGACGGCTGTAAGTTTTGCACGTCCGGCATTGAACCACGGGGAGGCGAGTCATCCACAATAGATTCCGCCACGCCAGGCGTCATCTCTTCAGCATCAGGCATTGAGCTGTCCCCACCGGCATTTGCATGTTGATTATGCTCCTGGGCACCCGTTTCCCTGACACCAGCAACATCCTCGTGCTTCATGATTGGGAGATTCTCATCTGTTGGCTCGCTCAGGCAAGATGGGTCGACGTGTATCTCAAAATCGAGGTCCTGATGCCGGTTTCGTCGTGGCATCAGAGGCTGGAAATCGAGACGGTGTGGGTATAAGAGGAGCGGGAAGACAGAAAGCTTAATCGTGGAAGGGGAGCGGGAAGGCACGCCACGCAATGCAGTTCAAAACAGAAGGGAAATGGTACACGAAACTTTCTTTCTCTCCTGGGATCCTCCAATAGAGGGAGGGCCTTGGGGGGTTTGTTGTGTGATATTCGTGAGGTTTAGCTTTGGATCCCGCATGAGAGGTGTGGGTGCCGAGCGGTGTTGGTTGGTTGGGCTCTGGCGGTTGCTGGGTCTTGTTTACATCCGTTGCTAGGTCGACAACAGTGGCTGTGGAGCCGTCTGGCCAGTTGCAAGGCATTGGGACATGACAGGGTTGGATCATGACGGCTGCGCAATTGTTGAATTGGGCTTCTCTTGAAGTCAAAAAGACGAGTATCCGGATTTTGCAGGGATTCAAGGGATTTTGCAGTGTGCATTCCCCCGAGTCCGTGTTCTTGGCTCTTTTGCGGGGTTGGAATGCGGCTTCGGGTTCCCGCGTGTCTCCCACGATTTGCGAGGAATGGAATGCTGCGCAGGGACCGGCAAGGAGGCATTGCAGGCAGATATTTTCCGGCATCGCATGCAGATATTTCCGGGCATCGCATGGGCATGCTGATGTCGAGCACTTGGGTGTGTATTGTCTTGTGCCATAGACGACGCTCTGCCTTCAGTGCCAACCAACAACGGGCTGGTGCGCGCTTCCGTTTGACGGCGCCAAAGGGATCTACATGGTTTTTAATCGAATCCGATTGGAACGGCATTGATAATTTCAAAACGCATGCATTTACCATTGAAGCCACGACCAAGTAATCTCTTTTGCTGCGAGCTGCTTAGCGCCTTATCACAGCCACTTGCCACAGACTGCATGCTTCCATGTTGCAATGAGCAACGCCAGAGCCGCCTCTGGGTCCATGACGGCCTCGCACCATAACTACCATCTCATACTTGGTGAGGATAGTGGATGCGAGATTAAATAAGTTGCCTCTACATCGATTGTCACTCCTTGCAAGATATACTCACCAGCCCTAGTGCGGAAGCCGTACGCCACATAAAGTTAATGAGTAGGGATACTGAGCGTCTCTGCCGACTGCGGGAGAGATTCAGCACTTTGGCCCAAGATTGCTTCGCACATGATATACTTGACCTAGCAAACGGGCAGCATTGACACGTGCCAGAATGTGGTCTCTTACAGAGGTTAAATAGGCATCCCTGTTGCCATCTTCAGCCAGCCAACCGAACCTCCAATAGCTCACGCATTCGCAACTTGGACATGCTCTCGCACATGGAAACGAAACTTGCCTTCATCACCGTCACCGTTGTTGCGCTGGCTGGCTCCGCGGTCGCTGGGCCTCTGGCTTATGCTACTTGTCAAGCAGCTTGTGCAACAGCTCTCACCGCAGGTCCGGCCGGTGTTGCACTCTACGCGTCTTGCCAGTCGGCCTGTGCCGCTCTATTGGCTTTGCCGTGTCCTTGACTATCTCAGATTAAGTGTCTAGCTACTGATTGGTACATTCTCCTTGGCTGCATCCAAAAGGTCGTGCTAACCACGTCACAGTATCTTGCCACGACAAATTGAGCATCAGGGACGGGGTTTCAGTTTACCAAAATGTATGATAATGTAGCTCACAACAAATGCCAGGTTTCTTACAGTCTTCCAAGACATCCAATATTTGACCTATTCACCGCATTGGTCGTCTTGCAATGGCCAACAACACAAATACTTTGTTGTTCCTACTACAAGTAACCATATCCTATGGCGCTGCAAGCCCAGCGGCTCTACCCATATCTTGTCCCTTCACAGCTGCTTGTACCCTAGCATACAGACATTGCCTTTTAGTAGACGTAACGCAGGCTTAAAACCAATAGTAAGCCCCTGCACAATCTTTCTCCGCGGTCGAGTGGTTGATATCGTCCAAGAATGAGTGCAGCAACAAGGTCATCGTGCACGGTGAGAGTGTGAAGCCAGTAAAGTATAAGTAAATTTTCAATATGACCATGACACTGCCCTTGTAGCGAATAGTCTTAAGCGTCCATTCTACACTATAAGGTGGACACTATTTTCCTCTGGCTGCGGCTGTTCGTTTAGATTCATTGATGGAGCAGAGTTCCATGGAATGCATCAGCCTATCGACGACAACGCTCCACGCAAGGACATGATGGATCGTGCAATTCAGGTAATAAGACAGCTAGAAGCCTTCTTTAAACCAGAAACCAGCTTGGCTCTCCGAGTATCACCCTTGTCTGCTACATCTCTGTCTATATCTTCGGCCAGAGTTGAACCGACTTACCGCGGTGAACAGCCTTGGACCCAATAAGAACAACAGTCATCAGTCAAAGAGGCCATTAATAGCATTCTTGAGCGAAAACCAAGGGTGTAGATACAACTTTTGGCATCAACAAGATTCAGCAACGGTCATCGTTGCCAAGGTCTGCCAAATACAATCGACGAGCTGAGCACGGTTAGGAACTGACTTGAGCACAGTTTAATGAAGCATATGAACATTCGTAGACCGTTATAATGTCTGTGGATCCGCATACCTCCCTCTTCAACAATTCGACAAAGACAGCAGACATGGTACGGTGAGTGTGCATGACACGGTTTCTCGTGTGTCTGGTTCAAGTGGTGGCGCATTATTTGTAGCTCTGTGGCTAAAGAGGCATCGCCGTGCGTGGCTTCATTATGGCGTCGGAGCACTGGGACTTGCACTCTCTGCCTGTCCGTCCTTTATCCTGGTGGTTTATGTCGTCTCTCAACTAGGGCTTGACGTCGTGGACAGGGGCTGACAGTCATGTCTAGATTATGCGTTCTTCTGCATTTTGCGGTCCTGTGCCAAAGTGAATTCTCATGTACATGCGAGCTGGAAAGGATTTGTTTATCCTGGGAGAACTCTGGTGTCGGTTTCAGACAGACCGCCGCCTTTACTGGCTCTGATACTTGAGAAACTCTCTTACACCACTTTATATTTCATACAAAAAGACCTTCATATAGTGACTCCCTGTATTTTGTAGGATAAACAGAATTGCTAGGCTGTCATGTCCCAAGTCATCTTGATAGTTGTCCCCGGACATGGGATCCTGGCTAAACTATGATAATGTGTGCTCAGATAGCTCGAGCCCTGGCCAAGGCAAGATTTCAACTGTCTTCCTTGTGTTCAGCCGCATCTCCGCCTTCCATTTCATTCTTTTCCTTCTGGGCAATCGTCAACTCGACAACATCCGCCGTATCTCCATCAAAGTACTTTGCAACTTCTTCCATGGGGGTATATCTCGTCTCGACGACATATCTCCAAATGACATATACTTCCAGCGCCAGGAAAACGCAATAGAAGAGATAGTATTTCCAGTGAATTGCGTCGAGTGCAATACTGTTGATGTACTGGTTGAAGAAGACGGCGACGAGGATCACCAAGGATGCTATAATGCTGCCCTTGGCTCGCAGGCCGTACGGCAGAATCTCAAACTGGTATGCGGAGAATATTCCCGACCTACATTCAAATGGTTACTTGATGTTTGCACACATTGCCTTGTGGACGGGACTTACTTGAGGTTGTAAAAGAACTGGTAGAAGAATATCATAACAACCACACCCTTTCCTAGGCCGGCTTCCTCCTGGATGGCATATCGCGCGCTGAGAATAGTCCATATTACAAAAGTAAACAGGGTGCCGATTGTGCCCGTGAGGTACATTGTTCTGCGGCCCATGAAGTCGATGAGGAAGGAAAAGACGAGGGCGACGGCCAAGCCCCAGGAATGCAAACCGGCATTGATACCAAGCTGGTCTTGGGCACTGTTTATGCCGATTGATTTCATGATGATGGTCAGGTAGTAGCCAACGAGGCCGTTGCCGGACCACTGGCTGAAGAGAGACAGGGCGCAGATGAGACCGATGCGCTTGCGGTTGCCCGGCGTCCTGAGGAAGTCGATGTATTTGGTGCTGTTGGCCGCCTCCGTCTCGAGCATGAATGCGGTCCGAATCTCAATGTACTCGAGCTGCACGAAGCGGTCCGTCTCGTCGCCGTCGGCATGGTAGTAGGCCAAGACCTTGAGGGCCTTTTCTGGCTGGTCGCGGCTGATGTACCAGCGGGGGCTCTCCGGTATAAAGGCAATGAAGCAGAGCACGATGATGCTGCAGACGCCCTGGAGAAGCGACGGGAGGCGCCACGCCCAGTTGCTCTGGAGCTTGAGGGTGCCAAAGGTGACCCAGGATGCGATGAAGGAGCCTATCCCGTAGGAAACGCCGACAAAGGTGCAGAGGATGGCGCGGTCCTGCGGGTGGGAAATTTCGGCAACGAGCAGAGGCGCCGCGGCCGTGGCTATGACCATTCCGAAGCCCAGGAGGAAGCGGGCGGCGACAAACATGCCAAAGTTCATGGCGCCGGTTTGCAGGCCGACGCCGACGAGCACGATGAGAGATCCCAAGACGATGCCGGCCTTGCGACCGTACCGGTCCAGCAGCGGGGGGATGACGGGCAATCCGAGAATGGACCCGAGGCTCATGGACGCGTTGAAGAAGCCCAGAATGCTTCCGTGCGGACTGTGGAAGTAATTCTGCCAGTAGGAGAGGCTCTGCAGGCCGTTCATCATGGATCCGTCAAAGCCATTGGCAACGTTTGTGAGGGCGAGAATGAAGCAATACAGATATAGCTTGCGGAGGCGGGCATTCTTCCACCAGTTGACACGGGCATGTGCTGTGCCGGCGAGGAAGAAGTGGCCTGCCGGAGGCTTTTGAGGCGCTCCGGCCTGTGCAGAGTTTGGCTTCATAATGGCTCAATGGACGATGATATGATGCCTTGGTAGGAGGAACGACCTGTTGCTTGCTTCGACAGACGAGGAAGTCAGGCAAGGTTTACATACGTCGACGTTTCTTGTCTTATATCACCGTCTCTGTATATGATACCCCACGATACACCGGCCGGCTTTCGGTAAAAGGCTGTCGGTTCTTTCCTCGCTAGCCAAACCTGGGGTACTGTTTGGTGCCCCGGCTCTCGGCTAAGATGGGCAAAACCATCACCGCTACCTTGGGCATGTATTGCGGCTATATACACCGGCTATAATCAAAGTACGGCAGAGTTTCACCCGGCTAGCAGATGACGGGAACAAGTGTATCTTGTTCATCAGGAATTGTTTTGTTTGGTGCGCTTAACAAGACCTCTCGCATAAACAGAATGCCCTCCTGCTATTGGCGCGCCTATCGACTGTCAGTCAGCTACGACACAGGCCATGTGGTGAGGCTGATCAGCCTCATAACGAGGCTGATCAGCCCATTGGGTGGAACCCCAGTCTCTCACGAAAA
Source organism: Keithomyces neogunnii (assembly GCA_020975405.1). NCBI lineage: Eukaryota > Fungi > Ascomycota > Sordariomycetes > Hypocreales > Clavicipitaceae > Keithomyces > Keithomyces neogunnii. Next base: position 5,789,796 of record JAIOWQ010000001.1, on the reverse strand, counting down.
TGACGACTTTGGAGAAACTCGAGGTTGTTTGGTTCAGCCTCTGCGGGGTTACGGTGTAGGAAACGTCGGGCGCATTGGATTCTTGGGGGTACAGGAGCCAGGCGCTCGAGACCCTTGAAGCATCAATGAGGGGGACCCTTTCCTGACAAAGCCATTGGGACGTCATTTCTTTTTCTTGACCCCACGCTAACAGATAAGCTAGCGTATTAACCATAGAGAAATGACAGCGTGACTGCTTAGTCCCAGATCCCAGCAACATGTCCCCAGTTGCCGGTAGAAACCGAGCATCGACAGGAGTCGCGACAGCTTAGGCTATAGTGTTTTTGTTCTTGTATCAAATGACAAGAAGCAATCCATTCCGGGTAATCAGCTCGACAGGCCCAGACGCGGTAAAATGCCGTTGCCGACAGCAGCATGGGTATAAATATACTTGCTGGGTTGCTGTGGCTTGCTTGAATGCCTGTCTGGGGCATCGTCGTATCGTCGTCACTTGCTTCCTACCGCCGGCATGGCAGCCACCTCCATCAACCCCATCATTCCGGGCTTCGCCCCGGATCCTTCCGTGGTGCTGGTGGACGGCACCTTTTTCCTGGTCAACTCGTCCTTCCACATGTTTCCCGGCCTGCCGATATACGCGTCAAAAGATCTCGTAAACTGGCAGCATATCGGTACGCCAGATGCTGCTTTCCCAACGGTGCGCGCCGCCGTGCTAACCTCGCCTTGCAGGGAATGCCTTCAACAGGCGGGAGCAAATGAGTCTGCGCTACTCGGATGCCCTCGTTGTTCCCGACGGCGACAAGGGCAGGCCGATTGTTGCCGCTGGTGGCTTGTACGCGCCAACAATAAGATACCGTGACGGCGTGTTTTACATTGTCTGCACCAATGTTGTTCACCGTAGAGAAGAAAGAGGCGTACAAGCCTGTCCCAACTTTATCATTTCCACAAAAGACATCTGGTCGGATGAGTGGAGTGATCCTGTGCCCTTTGACTTTGACGGCATCGACCCCAGCTTGGTCTGGGACGACGACGGGCGTGTTTACCTCCACGGGTCGAGAGCCCCCGGGCCCAAGACCACGATTCACCAGTTCGAGATTGACATCGAGACGGGCAAGAAACTGTCGGAGACGCGGAAGATCTGGGACGGCTCGGGCGCGACTTGGCCGGAGGGGCCACACGTGTATATACGAGACGGATGGTATTACCTGCTCATTGCCGAAGGCGGCTGCTGGGAGGAACACATGATCACGGTTGCGAGAGCCAGGAATATCTGGGGTCCGTATGAATCCTGCCCCGACAACCCTATTCTGACGGCATTCGGGGACCCAACGCCCATCCAGCACACGGGACACGCAGAAATATTTGAAGACGCCGCCGGCCAGCTATGGGCCGTGTGTCTCGCCGTCAGAAAAGACGCCGGCGGACGACACAATCTGGGGAGAGAGACTTTTCTGACTCGCGTGCACTGGAGACCGGGAGACTGGCCGCGGATTGATAGCATTGAAGCAACCCCCCAGGGCCTCCCATCTGCAACGAGCAGTCTCACGACCGTGCCCATGAAGGGGTTTCTCTACATACGGGACGTGGAACGGGACAGATACCGCATCCTGAATGAAGGCGGCAGGATTACGCTCACGGCGAGCCAAGCCGACCTGACTCACAAGAACGACTCGCCCACGTTTGTGGGCAAGCGCCAGCGCCGGCTCGAGGGGAAAACCGAAGTGACCATGGTCTTGGGGCCTGAAGCGCAGGCCGGCACCATCAAGGCCGGTCTGGTCTCGTACAAAGACGAACACACATTCTTGAGAATCTACTACGACGGCGGCAAGGGCTCCGTCGTGTTTGAAGTTTTCAACAGCACAAAGGGTATCCATGGCGTCTCGGAGCACGTCGTGACAGCAACGCAGCGCTTAAAGCTTCGGATACAGTACACGGAGCAAGAGTACCGCGCATTTTATACAGAGAGCCCGGACCTGGATGTGCCTGCGAGGTGGAAGCTTGCCGGCGTCTCGGATACCGGCGATTTGACCAATTTGGACTTTACCGGGCCTGTGAATGGGGTGTTTGCAGTTGGTAACGGGCAGGCTGAGGCTGAGTTTCAGGATTTGCATGTTGATTGAGAAATCAACAGGCTAGGAGCCATTATTTAATTTGCTTGGAATTGCTTAGATATGCTACAGGTTCGGCGCATTTGAAAGAGGCGGTATGGTGTTGAGCCGGCTGGGAAAAGGGTCCGAGTCTTGGTCTGATGGTCCATCATTCGACTTGAAGAATGGTTTACATTTTCAATACAAGTCACGACGTGCTGAAGAACTATTGGTTTTTTGAATTTTTCATTGCGTGCTACCTTGTCCCCTGACTGCATGTATACACGGGACAATCGACTACACACTGCTGCCAAAACTAAATGTCAAGTGGCTGTACGAGGTTGTGGCACATTGGTGACTCAAGTTTTGTCTTGATAAAATCCATACTCTGGACAACTATTAGGCTGAAGCCAAGAATCCAATCGCATCCAAGATATGAGGGGTTATTGATGACAGGGTTGAATGAGGTAGGAAAGTCAGAGCAGATGGGTAATAGCGAGATGGTGTCATGTTGATAAACGTTGCCAGACATGCAATGGCCAGCGTGCTCGGTGACGTGATATTATTAGCCGGCAGGCAATAGTTACTGGCAATGTCTACTATGCCATATTCTGCCAAAAGGTGTAATTTGGTCATGCATACTTGCTCTTTTCTTCGAATATCGTTGTTCTGGCAAGCAACAAGCCACAAAACAGTCACCGGGTCAGCTTGAATATTTCCATGGGTAAAATGGAAACTGAAAGGACATGAGACCGTGGTACGAGTCCCGGATAATGCTAGAATACGGCACAGACTTGATTTTACTCGAACCTGCCTTCCATTTCCACACATATCAGCGTGGTGGCCCAAGATATCAAATATTTCTACAGTCATACCACCGTGAATGTACTCGACATGTGAATGTGGGCTTCAACAGAGCCCGTCTTGAGGTACTGGGTGCCTCTTGCCCGAGACAATTGTATTTTGTGATGGTATGAGGGGAATCTTGCCAACCTCTCTTCACAAAGACTTGGATAGTTTGATCGCTATAGGCTGTTTAGTCGACAAGATAGCTGCAAAAGAGTTGTAAGTAGATTGTACCATTTACCATTTAACCAAGGAGCCAAACTCGAAGCGAAATAGCAGCTGAAAGCTTCAAATAAGCACTAGGTAAAATGAGGCAATACGCCACGAAAAAGGAACTCGGTCCTAGGCAAGTTATCCGGGCTCCTCAGCTGCGAAGAAATTAGAGAAGGGGGGGGGATGCTTTCGGTTGCCGGCTAAAGAGACGGATAAAGCATCAAGTGCAGATCTGTTTGCGGGGTGCGGAGAGGCGGTAAACGGCTTGCCGAAAAGGCAATTATCGTTTCGAAGAGAGGCCAAGGGCCTTTTGCTTGCTTGTTTAAAGGTGCAACTTCCGATTCGCACGGGTAATTATGGACTCTGTACACAGGCGGTTTGCTGACTTTGTAATTTCTGCACTCCATTTTATCCGCGGGAGAGAACCTGCCAGATGTAGACGGCCCTGCTTGACGAGGTGCTGGGAATGCAGGTTCCTGGCTACTCCTTGTGCTCGCCCATGTCTTTTTTTGTATAAATGAGGGCATGGCCGGCTCCAGATGCAAACGGTCGGTCCAGTCCAACTCGCCAAACACAGCCTCGAGCGCCCTGATAGTACTTTTTGCCTAAACAACTGGTTCCTGGGTGAGAAAAGAACAAGAAACGAAAAACATGATTGTTCTGCGCGCCCTCGTCGCCCTGTTGGCGTCCGGCAGTGCGGTTACCGCCGGGCCGCCGAAGCCGCGCCCGCCCCCGCCGCCACCGGGGCCACGTCTGTTTGGATACTTTGTGAATAACACGATTTACAAGCCCGCGGCGGGTGAGGCCGTCACCTATCCGCGGTACACCGAGCTGAGGGACGGCACCATCCTGGCAACGGCCTCGCTGTCCGGCCATAGCCCGGCCTACTTCCCCGTATTCGAAAGCAAGGACGGCGGGGCGAGCTGGAGGTGGGTGTCGGACATTCAGGACACGGTCAACGGCTGGGGCTTCCCGGCGCAGCCCGCCCTCGTCGAGCTGACGGAGCGGGTGGGAGACTTCCGCCCCGGCACGATCCTGGCCGCCGGCAACAGCTGGAGCGGCCAGGGGACGCGCATCGATCTCTACGCCAGCACCGATGGAGCCCGGTCCTGGAAGTTTGTGAGCCACGTCGCCCAGGGCGGGCCGCCCAACACGACCAACGGGGCGACTCCCGTGTGGGAGCCCTATCTTCTGTAAGTCTGCTCCCTGCCCCCCCCCCCCGCGACGTTGCCGTCTCGTCGATGCTGACGGGGAAACCCAAGCAACTACCAAAACTCCCTCGTGTGCTACTACTCGGACCAGCGGGATCCCAGGCACGGCCAGAAGCTGTCGCATCAGGTGTCGAGAGACCTGAAGACGTGGGGCCCGCCGGTCGACGACGTGGCCTACGACGAGTACCTGGCGCGCCCCGGCATGACCGTGATTGCCTGGATACCGCCCGTCAGGAAATGGATCCTCGTCCACGAGTTCCCCGTCGGCAACTCCAGCTCCCACGGATCCAACTACCCCGTGTACTACCGCCTCGCCGACTCTCCCCTCGACTTCCGCCTCTCCGAGGGCCTGCCAATCGTCATCAACGACGAGCTGGTGCCCAACGCCAGCCCCTACGTCGTCTGGAGCCCGGCCGGCGGCCCCAAGGGCACCATTGTCGTGTCCGACGCCGATCGCAGCCAAGTCTACACCAACCGCTTCGGCGGCGACATTGGCAAATGGGAGCAGCATCCCACCCCCGCGGGCGCCACGTACAGCCGCGCCATTCACATCCTCGGCTCGCGGCCGGACCATCTCATGGTTTTTGGCGGAGAGACCTTTGACAACCTCGGCCTGGGGCTCCGGACCCCCTTCACTGCTACTGTCGTGAACCTGGAAGAGGTGCTGCGTGAGAAAATGTCATGATGAAGGGGCGGCGGAATAAGGCAGGCCAGCCATTCTAAATAGATGCTTTCACCACGACTTTTCTTGAGCGAATTGAACCTTGTCTTGCTAAATTGTGCCTCCAACTCTTACAGGCTTTGGCTAGACAACATATTCTCTAGTCAGCCGTTTCCGCTTCTTCCCTAGGCATGGTCGCAAATAACTTACTGTCCGTTGCCTCGTAAAGGTATCTAATCTAGCTGCTTGTCACTTATTATCAAATGTATAGATGATGTCGCACTGGTATATAGGGGGGTCTAACGACCACTTTTTTAGTGTGAACGATGACCTAAATAAACTTGTTATGCTCCTTGTACATGTTATATATAGCCCCGCTATTAGCCTAGACTAGTTTCTTGGCTTTGACCCTTGATACGCCCAATGTAACCTTGACCAGGTCGATCCCTACAAGCATACAGCACGAAACAGGAAATGATGATTATTACTCAAAGCGGCTAGGCGGATATAATCCCAAGCGGTATGCTACTGAACTTGGTGGCGTTGGTTCAAGACTGGTGAGCCATTATGGACGAGATACATATACTTGACCGAGACGCAGACGCCGTGCTCAATCTGGCATACAAGAAGCAATACCCGGCCGGATGGCACGCGGGTTCAGCTATGGGGAGCCAGCATCCGGATTCAGGCAATAATCCACGGGTGTACGGGAATAAATTATCTAGTATCCAACAACGGACTTGGGGGTCGGTCGAGACCCTTTTGGTACATGGTCACAGTTCAACTTGCAGCGGCGGCACGTCGTTGGCTGGCCATGAGCAATGTATAAGGCAGCCAAAGTGCCTTTGTCACAAATAACTTTTATACCCTGACTTTACTACCTGTTGACTGATACATTGCTCTCTACAATGACAGGACCCTCGGCGAGATGGCAGACCATGCTTGAGCAGTGAAGAGACTCGACCAACTTGATTGCTTCGAATTGGCGGCTACCGTAGATGATGGTGGTGAATTCAACACTCGTCCTGACAAGACTTTTCATCAAGTTGGTCACCAAAAAGGCCCTCTGTCGTATTCACCCACAACGTATATGCCTTGTTTTGTTCCACTTGTGACTTGAATTCTGTGGCACCTCCCAGTGCTAGTGGGCTTTACAAACCATTACTGTATCGGAAACTTCTGCAGCAAATGACTTGTATTCTGTTTAGTACCTAGTGAGCAGTCAGGCCTTCCTTGGCCGGAGACGCCGCCTGCATATCCTCGCAAAGCCAACCTCGTCCTCGCCCAAGCCGGCCCGCCCCGTGGCCAGGTCCTCCAGCGTCTTGCTCGGCACTTCGTAAGCACTCAGCCTCGTCCTCTTGCCCCTCCTCGCGTCCACCTCCGTGCCTCGTGCGTGCTGCAGCTCCGGGATCCACGCCCACGAGAAGACGGCCCCCAGCGCCATGGCAAACGAAAAGGCTATCAGGATCCAGGCGAGGGTGAGCGAGTTGGGGTTCGTGATCTTGGTGTAGGGGAGGAAGCCCTGCACAACGATGCTGCCCAGCTTCCCGGCGGCGGCCGAGATGCCGTGGCAGGTGCCCCGGTACCGCGTCGGGAAGATTTCCGCGGGAATGATAAAGGTCAGCGTGTTCGGGCCCAGGTTGAAGAGCAGCTGGCAAAAGACGTAGAGCACAATGGTCAGGGCGTGCAGGTCCGAGTTTGCGGCCTTGAAGTAGGAGCCGCCCGTGACGGCGAAGAGCACCGCCATGCCGACAAAGGACCACGTCAGCAGCGACTTTCGCGGCACGTAGTTGATTGCCTTGATCAGGATGACGCTGCCGAGCAGGGAGCCCACCGACGTGGTGATGATGGAGCGGATGCCGTCCTGCTTGAGCGTTTCGTAGATGGACAGGTCCGGGTCCGACGGGTTCGCCCAGTCCGGCGTCTCCGCCGCCTTTTGCACGTCCGTCAGCGGGCGCGAGGCCCAGATTTGGGCAATGACGCGGGGGTTGTTGATGCCCAGCCCGTAGAATGCAAAGTCGAGCAGGAACCAGGTGAGCGATGTTCCCAGGAGATATGTTATGTTGCCCTCTGTCCAGAAGAAGCGCTTCAGCTCGGCCCACGAGAACGGGTTGGGGAGGGCCGCTTCCTGCTCCCTGTGCGCCCCGTCCTCGCCTTCGTCGCCTCCCAGCTCCTGAATCTCCATGCTGTCGGTCTCGTCGTCGCCGTCGGGCAGCGCGGCCCTGGTGATCTGCGCCAGGCTCCCGTGGCCTTCGACGTCGTCGAGGTACGGGCCCACGACGCTCCCGTTTGACGGGCGCGGCTGGATGCTGTAGTATATCTGCGTGTCTCTCAGGGCCCTGGAGCCGTCGTTGTCGACGTCCAGCGTGTACCGCGGGGACTCTGGGATGGTCAGCCGGAAGATGATGGCAATCAGGGCCGGGATGGCTCCGACGCCAATCACGTATCTCCAGATGCGGTCGACTATCGTGGCGGCCGCGAGGCGGTCCGAGTCCGCCGTGAGCCCGGGGAGGCCGCTGTTCTTGCCCACGGTCACGAGGACTGCCAGCCCGACAACCGAGGCGAGAAGCTGCCCGACGGGCTGCATCAGGAAGACCGAGGCCATCATCCGGGCCCGCCATCTCCTGGGCGCGAACTCGGCCGTGATTACGGCAGACAGGGGATATTCGGCTCCAATGCCGAGCCCCTGACAAGAGTCAGCCAGACCCCAAACTGCAGAGTGCCCCGGGGGTGCTACTTGCCACAAAGAAGCGCCAAAACATGATCCATCCCACAATGTCCATGGAACCATTGTATCCCGCCGAGCTCTGGACGAGGCCGAGCGTGCCGAAAATGACGACAATCAGCTCCAGGCCGTACAGCTTTCTTCTGCCGTACTTGTCTGACAGGTAGCCGAATATCAGCTGGCCCAGCAGTGACCCCGTCAGGGTGATGGCGTTGATGGCCGTCTCGTGGTTGGGGCCCTGGTCGCCGCTCCAGTAGACAAAGGCCAGAGATGGCAAGATGACATTGGTGGCGAACAGGTTGTAGCTGTCGGTGAAGAAGCCAGAGCCAGCAACGGCCCAGACCTGCCAGTCGAACCCGTGGGCATCAATGTCGCCGCAGATTTGCTCCCTTTTGTTGGTGTTTGTCTAGGGGCGGCGCGCCGTCAGCCATTGGGACACTAACACGCGAGGGCTCCTCCTTGCCCCCATGACTTACCTCGTGATGCCTGCCGACGTCGGTCGGATTGATCCATATCCTCGGCAGGAAGCGCTTGAAACTCATTGCTGCGAAGCTGCCGCGGGTGTTGCGTCGACGTCAACGCTACAAGTTGAGGGATGAGAGGCGCATTTTGAACCCGACACGACAACCAAGAGCTTCTCAGCTGAATATGCCCTGAGCGGCAGGGTGGGGGGGCCAAATTGGCAAGGCTGAACTCGACATGAGTAATAACTCCCATCTCCTGCTGGGCGACCGAGGCGCCACAAACAAGGTCACCGGCGCCTGGCGCAGCAGCTGCATTGTATGCATTGTGTGCATTGCACAGCGATGCCTCAGCCAGCGCCGGCGGCACAAGCTCGCTCATTTCATACTGTATGGCCAATGTCATGTGTGGTCATACGTATGTATATGAGCGGCCCCAGGTCCGCGTGGCGCATCGGCTTGACGTTCTTCAGCCGCTCCGTGATGAACAAGGGTGCTGAGCAAGCGCTGACAACCAAACAAACTGGCACGTTTTGGCCGGTTCCCGGCTTGAGCCTCAATATTGACCAAAAGTGTACTTGCTGCGCACCCGGCAGGCATTGTCTTGTCTGCAAACCATCCCCCAATGTCGTCGCTGCCCGGACACAGCCCCCCGCGCCATGGAATGCCTGGCTACCACGTTTCCCTGTTTCCCTGTTTCCCCCGTCCAAAGGGGACCCGAGACCCCGGCTTCGTTGCTCACACGATCTCTTTCCTCGGAGTGCTCCGTTTTGTTTGACTCAACCTGGCTCTGGCTCTGGCTCTCGCCCCTTTTGTGCCGTCTTGACTTCATCATGTTATTGTAGTTCTTGCCGCGCCTTTTGGCCATGGAAAAAAGAAGATGCCTCCTTCTCCACGACCAGAATCTTGACACAAACGCACTCAGCCCAAGGCCGTGATAATCGCATCTTGACATGGATCCCGTGTCGGCCGTCGTCGCGGCAGCATCGGCGCTGCCCCAGATACTAAACGCCATCCAGCGGGTGAAGAGGCTGCACGATGCCTTTTGCGACGAGCACCACAGCTCTGCCGCCCTGTTCAAGGCGCTCATAGACGATGTTGAGCTGTTCCAGCGGACCCTGGTGCAGCACAAGGCCCGCATCGAGGAGCGAGGCCGTGAATACGACGGGTTCCCGGCCGTCCTGAGCACGCTGCAGGAATGCATCAAGTTCCAAATCTACTACCGCGATCTGCTGGACAAGCGGTCCAGGAAATCGGTTTCGGGGGCCTTCAAGACGCTGCGCTTCACCTATGAGGAAGACGAAATCAGACGCCTGCGGGACCAGATCAACCAGCACAAGAGCAACATCATGCTGGCCTCGCTCAACATCATACTGGAAGAGAGCAGGCCGAGGGACGACGCCTCCCGCGCGCCGGTCCCGGCGCCCATTCCCATCCCCTCGGCGCGCGAGCAGCCCATGGAAGCGCCGTCATCGTCGCCTGTCCTCAGTCTCGGCAGCCCTCTCCTGTCGCCCGTCTCGCCTTCCTCCATGGCCAGGGTTAGACGGCCGTCCATGATACGTCTGCCAACATCCATCGAGGAAATATCAGAAACCGAGACTCCGTCACAGTCTACCCCCATCAGCCCAACGCCGGGAGAAGCTTCTCCATCGGCCGTGACCAACAGGCAGGTCGACAGCCCCAATCTCGGGCAGACAGAAGCCCTCTCTTCGCTTCCGCGCGGATTCGCTCTTCCAGGAATAGCCCTTCCGCAAGCCGCACTCCCGTACCTCGTGGCCGAGATCTTCTTCGGCACCAAGAAGGTGCCGCTGAGACGGAAGCCTGCAGGCCAGGACTGCGAAGGCGGCCGCGAGCTCGTCATCAGGGACCAGCTGAACAACCTCCGGTTCCGGCACAGAATCAGGACGTGCTACGGCGAGGCCTGCTACCCGTACACCTGGCACAGCAGATGGAGAAAGGCCCATGTTCCCCTCGAGGTTGACTTCACGGGCACGCCCGCCGACGCGCACTCCATCTCCTTCAAGGGGGCGCCGGCCGTCACCGCCATGCCCAAGTACATCTTCACCGAGCTCCAGGACTTCAAAGACTTCCAGAGCGAGGTGCGCGGGAAGCAGCTGGAAGACACCTTTGAGATGCGCAAGATATCGTCGGCCTCGTCCTCCCGCAACGGCGAGGCAACAGACCAGCATCTAAAGATATGGCGCGACTTCCTCTCCCAGGAGTGTTCCGTGTCCTTTTACGCCAGCGCCGCCCCCAAGCCGCGTCACGTCGAGTTCCCCCTCAACATGTTCGACCAGACCCCCGAGCCAGACGGCCCCTTCAACCTGCGCCTCAGCTTCCTCCTCGCCGCCGAACCGAAGCGCGCGCGTACCTTTTCCAAGGCATTTAGTCGTCCGTCCACCGACAAGTCGGTATCTACCGCACCAGGTGCGCGGCCCGTGAAAACCTCTTGTAAAAAAAGACTGTGCTGACGCTCCTAGGCTCCATCTTCACCCGGCGCAACACAGAACTCGAATCGAGCGCATCCTCCGTGACAACAGTCAACTCGCGCATGTCGGTGGCCAGCTTCGCCTCTGACAGTAGCCAGGTCGGGCCAAAGTCGTCGTCTGTCGACTCGCAAGCCAAGAGAATGAAGTATCTCGACATTGAATTTTCCAGCCAAGAAGGTGCGTTTTCCCCCCTTCTCCCTCAGTGATTTGTTGTGCTGCTCTGCTGACTCTTTGCCCAGAAACAAGGCGATTTAAAAACACGTTTGAGCGGCTCTATGTAGAGGAGACTTCGCGCCCGCTTCACTTTTTCCAAAACTGGCAGATGAGCACCAGCCATCAGCGAGCGGCGAGTGTTGTCAGCGTGTCGCCTTCTGCTTCGCCCTTTCCCAATTCTCCCAACCTGCGGCCGAGGAACGCTGTACCTATCGATGAAGGGGGGTGAGGACTCGTTCTTGGCTGACTTGTTTAATTGAACCCTTGCATCGGGTGCTTCTTAAACCGGTCCTGCGCCGTGGCAGAACACACCCCAAATCTTCCACCAACGTCGCAGATGGGATCCCAAGAGGCACTTGACCACCAAGTCAAATTCCCTTTTCGGATCCGTCTGAAAAATCATGGGGAAGGGTGATGGGCATCATCCACATGGCCGTGCAAGAATTCGGCGCTCTCAATATGGACCAGAGGGCCAGACATGACAGCATCCCTGTCTATCAGGATTCAGGACCGAGGAGAAATTGCGCCCGAGGCCGCGTTTCCGGTCCAAATGGCCGACCAAACCTACGAAATGAAGCTCAGTTCTCTTCAAGAGCGGAGAACTAGCGTGGATGAGAAGATGGCAAGCCCTTTCAAGATGAATTGTGAAGGGTTGACGAGTTCACTGGGGTCGCAGGCGCAAGAGTGACAATATAGACTATTACTCCGGTTTGAACTTGCATAGTTGAACCGTATTTGATAGAAATAATGCATTGGAGTTGGGTTTCTAAACTTACATTGCCTGCAGCCTAAAATTGCAATAGTCGAAAAGACATGTGTGCCGTGACACGGCTGAATTACATGAGCCAAAGAGGAATGTAGCGTCAGCACGGGCTGTTGCAGGACAGACGGCGAGTTGAACCTCTACCTCCATGACGCCAGTGAACTGTTTCACAAAAGCCTTAGTCTGATACCGTGTACTGGATTTTGACAGCTAAAAACTCTGACAGCGGCTGGTACGCTGCCTTGGCCGTCAAACACAATCCTGTTCAGTCTCGCACCCTTGAGGGCCACAGAATCAACGGCCCTACTTCACCTCGGCGTACGTCTGCAGCGCGTCGTGCAGACGCCCAAAAACACCCCCGTGCCAGCTTCGGACATCTTCCCACTCCTGCTTGGGCAATGTCACCTGCGCCATGCGCAGCCACGCGCCAACGATGAAATCCGCATAGCTGGCGCGCTGGCCCATCAGAAACGGCCCGTCGGGGTTCTTGAGGAACAGCTTGGCTAGGTCACCCAGCATGTCCCGGAACGATTCGGTCATTTGCTTTCTTGCCTCGCCCGTCAATTCAAAGTCGTCCCACGAACCGACACCGGCCCGACTGACAAAGGCGGCCTTGGTCTGCTCGGCAGTGGCGGGATCAAGAGGCAGGCCGGCGACCATGAGCAGAACGTGGGTGGTAAAGGCGGCATCAACATTCTTGTTGAAGCGGGCGTACTCGGGGAAGCCGCCGTCCGAGGGCTCAGACAGCGGCGCGGGAAAGGCAAAGGGGGGCACAAAGGTGAAGTCGAGGGTCTGGGCCGGCAACAGATGACCGGCGCCAGAGTCCGGATATGCGCGCTGCAGGTAGACGGCGATGTCGTACGAGTCGCCAACCGTGGTGCCAGTGGCGGTATCCTGGATGACGGGCAGCGTGTAGAAGTCGCTGCCGTCGGCAAACTTGCGGATGGGAGGCTCGCCCAGGCTGCTGCGCACCTTGGTGATGTCGGGCATGCCAACCCACGACGTCAGGTAGGGGACGCCCTTGAAGTTGAGGGCGAAGCGGCTCTTCCACGGGTTGGGCGAGCAGCAGGACTCGGCCACGGGGGGGGCATGGGCGATGTCGTAGAAGATGATGGGGCCCGAAGCCGTCGTTGGCGTTGTCGTCGTCGTGGCCATTGCGGATGGAGAGGCGGGTGAGAGTGGGTGAGTGGCAAGTGCCAACCTAGTGACTGCTTTCTATGCTCAGTCCTGGCAGCAGGCTGGCACCGTCTGGCCCCGGGATCAAGGCGGTCCCTTGGTTAAATAGACGCCCATTGGCAAGGTTTCTGAGATTCTGAGACACGAGACAAACCAGGGCAAACTGTGCGCCCAACTGACGACATGCGGTTGCATCGCCGGTTTTGTGCATCGTCTTCTCCCGCTCCCCACTGCGGCAACAAAAGGCAGATGCAAAGTTGCCGCCTGTCAGGATGTGGTTAGCCAGGAGCAAGAGCAAACTGGTCGCTGGGTTACATCAACCATAGCAATCAACAAACGGCAGAGGCCAAAGAATGGCACGATGCCTCTGCGACCGCTCCTGCTCTCTTCCGTCTACTGACGTCATATCTGGGCTTGTGCTTTTCTCTCCTCTGTCAATGGGATCTTCACGTATCAATGCCGCTTTATAATTGGCCGCCATTGAGCTACAAGCACATCAGGCTCACCTGCCTGGGCAGTCATTGGTCGAAATAGATGATAGACGTTTGCTCTCGATCCATGCATGTCCCATGTATGCCCATGTATGCCCATGTATTAATTAGCGTATCCAATCAATGTGCAATCGCCGTGTCTCGTCATCAACGTCGAGCGTTTCTCTCGGCTAGACCCCGATCAAGGCCCCGCCGTGGATTTCTACATGGAGGGGCCGAGCCGCAGAGGACGGCGTTTTCCTGTGCTGGGGTGCTTGAAGACGACGGCCCCGACCGGGCGCGAGGGAAACACTGGAGGAAGGAACTCCACTTGAGAGGGCAGGGAGAAGAGGTATGGGAGTGTGTTGGTGGATGGAGTATGTCATCAAGGTGATGCGCTGGAGGAGGAGCGTTTGCCGGCGGAAATGGAAGGGAATTAATTGTAGGGTTGAAGATGGCGACGAAGAGAGGCCGTACCAGATACACAAAGTGCGCAGGATCATGACATTCATGCTGCCATACTCACCGACACGCGCACATTAAACGCGTTTGTCCGCCGGCTTGTCATTGGCGATGCAATCACAAAAGGCAACTTTGTCGGCTTGGATGTGTCAAAAGTGCCAAGGTTGCTGGATTGCCCTTGATGAGATGCCTTGTTTCAATGTGACCACTGGTGGGCTCTCTTCAGGACACGCACTAACAGATGGGATTGGCGCTGCCACATCTCACAGCCACCAGATCGTCACTCACGCGGGCAGGGATGGACACGTGGGGAATGACTTGGTTATTCGGGACCTGACATCACATCTGTATAACTTCTATTGCGTGTATTGCGACGTAACAATAGGACGGAGCGTCTGGCGCCTAGACAGTCTGGGCTATCGCTTGTCAATCTCCATGCCCATTCTTTTTTCCCATTAACCAAACCAATCGTCAGCTGCCGGGTGTTTCATTCATTGGGGAACTGAGCACTGAGGATCGCAACGATGGTTGGGGTCGTATGTACAGAAACCAAATCACTCTTGCCTCCTCTCAGCCTCGACAGACCATTTACAGGTCGTCGCAGTAGTCGGCAGTGACCGTGACAGTGGCGGTCTGGGTGGGAACAGGGGCAGTGGTGGTGATGGCGGTGATGTTCCAGCAAGAGCAAGCAGAGGCGAAATCGGTGGGCTGCGGGCACATGGTATAGTAACTAGGAACAGTAATGGTCGGAACAGCGGTGCGGTACTCAAGGCCACGCTTGGTCAAAGGAGCCTCATCGGCGTCAACGGTGACGGTAAGGGTGACGGTACTGTATACACACATGGTCAGCTCGGGCTTCTCATCACACACAGCTCTGGTTGATTCAGGAGGCTTTTCTGCATTTGCTCCACCCAGAAACAGCAATGGAGACATACGTAGCATCAGGGACAACGGTAGTCAGCTGGAAGCTAGAGCAGTCGGCCTGACGTTGAGTGCTGGCCAAGAGACCAGGGTTGGTACCAGCGACTTGACGAAAGCAGTTGTCGGCAGCACACCAAGTCACAGCACGGGGCTGGACATCGCCGGCGACGGCGGCGGCGGCGGCGGCAGTGGCGAAGGAGAGAGCAATGGCGGCCTTCATGTTGAGATGCTGATAGACAAGAGAGTTCCTTCGGTTAATGCGATCGGCGACTTGGGGTAAGATTTGCGGAGAGTTGTCTTGCAGGAAGTCGATGGCAAGGCAAGAAGAGGCAACACCAGATGGATCTGGGACACCTGTTGGGGGTATATATATGTGAGAAAACAGGACCAACAGCCAGAGTATTACTACAGTAATATTACAATAGACACTACGACTAGCTTACTGGGTCATTGGAGCACAGATGGGGGCACGGGCAATTCCCAGTGATGCGGCTTTCGATTTCTTGGCGGATGCAACCGAGGCGACGGCGCCTTGGGTACATCCTTGACGTGGTTGCCATGAGGCTGGTTGGGAGTTGTAAATGGGGTCACCCAACCAGGGTCGAGCAGTTGTTGATGGAAGCTCTCGCGCCAACAATGCCTGGTCCCTTTTACGCAGGCCCCGCTGAATCGAGAAAGCGTGCAGAATTGAGCAGCGAACTTTGAGTAAGCAGCGACAAACGACGACAGGGCCAAGGTGCCGATTCCCACCTATCAGATGCATTGCCTCCCGCATGAGGCAGGTCAACGTGCTTCGGGCCTGAGCGTATCGTGTGTACAGGCAACGTGAACGGAGTGGATGGCAAAAAGTCTTCCTCCTCCCAGCCTGCATCGCTGTATGTGAAGCTGGGGCGGGTCGGCGGCCAGTGCAATTACGGGGAGGAGGGGAGCGAAGTCGAGTTTAGCGGTGGGCTTCAGGTTGTGCCAGTCTGTTCGAGGTTAGTTGGACAGGAAGCTTCTTGGGCAGAAGGGGAGACACCCTGGCACAAACTCATGAAGACCCTGGTCTTCATTGACGACGACGGTCCATGTTATCCACCTAGCAAGAGAGAGGAACAGACTGGGACGGTTGCTCAAATGCTCCAGGACTCTTTGACGGCTGGCTCTGATATTCCGAAGAGGGCATTGTCGAAAGAGGCAAGCTAAAAGTTGATGGAATAGGAAGTTGGCAAAGCCATGACATGTCACGCAAAAGTTGACAGTGCCATGAATTTTGGAGAGGAACAATAGCTTATTCAGAAAGGCCTAGGCAGGGGCCCACCATAGGTCGAGAGCACCAGTAGCCACGCGGCGAGGGGTCATCTTGTTCAGAGTCTTGGCGACGTGCCGCCCAATTGAGCCTGATTTGGGCGTTTGGAGCAGCTTGACCTTCCATACGTGGGATGCTTATGGTAATATTCTTATCGTCAGGGGGACTTGCTTAGGGCGGCGCACCCTCGTCGTCCTCCCTCACCACGCCGTCGTTCCCTTCCCTGGCCTTAGGTAAATTGAGGAAATTGCAGCTTACTCCGGCAAGCGCCACCACTGCATGGCCCATAACCCGTTCTGCTTGGCCAATATTGCATCGTGAGGGGGGGGCGCTCAGGGCGGCGCATCCTCGTCGTCCTCCCCTACCACACCGTCGTTCTTTCCCTGGCCATATGCAGCAAAGTAAACCCAGCAATTGCAGCTTATTCCGGTAGGTGCCACCACAAACAACATGGAACAACCGCCCTGCTTGGCCAATAACAATTTTCCATCGCTTCACGGTGAATTGTGCAGCAGAGTTCACACCTTGGAGCTTGATCTGACAACTCAATACCCTTCGCTCTCGGTTGCTCGGTGATGTGAGTGATTATCAGACGGACGAATACGTGTTTTGATTCTTCGGAGGCCAATGCCGAAATCGGTGAGCCGCCACTGCTGGGTCGTCCGTCTCCGCGTAATTGGCGTAATTGGCGGAAAGCGAAGAAGGCGACGGTTACAGGTTACAGGGCCTGGTACGACAAACACCGTCGGTAAAGTTGGCTTATTATTGTTCCTTATTACTAGCAGACTGCGTGATACATGCTCCGTACAGTACACATGAATCCGCCCCAACATGTCCTGGCGCACGTGTGCGCGTGTCGCCACCAATAACTGATCTCTCCCTTCCGTCCTATCCGCTGAGAATGTTAACAGACTGGCTCGGTTCCTTCTTGGACATCGCTTGCATGTTGCGGCTGCATGTCTCGGGCTAACAGGCGACGGCGAACAGCTTGCCAAAGATCTGCTGGTGCAGCCGTCGAGTCCACGGGCCTGAAGTCTGACAGTTGACGGGCAGTGGCAGCAGCCGGATCGGCGGCCAAATGGTTCGTCCGCTGTACGAGGCCTCTTACGGCGCCCTTCCCCACAACTCTTCACTAGATGGAGCGGAACGACCATAACCGTGGAGAGATTGATTTTCAAGCTGGTCGCTGCTTTTCGGCGACCCACCCTCCGCCAGTACTCCCAGATACGGCATCAAACTGTCAATGCTTCCTCACTGCCGCATTCATAGCATCGCTAATAACAGAGGGCATTGTGATTCAAATTGCTCGAGCAACTGCGGCCTTCCCTTCTCGGCAGGGCTTGGAAAAGGCTGGACGGGTTCTGCGGTCATGGCTTGAAAGAAAGCGCCACGGGCACACAGGGTCTTGTGAACGAATAAGTGGGTGCCTCCACTGAAGTGTTCGAATGAAGCTAGGATGCACTGTCGCCCTCCCAATCAGGCAGGCCATGCAAGCTTCTGCATGGTTCTAACACACCCACCAGACCTTACTCGGCTGGGGGACCGACGACCCAGCCCACTATTTACTGACGGAGAAATGGAAGGGTGCGCGCGGCCACTTGTTCTCGTCCTTATGTCCCTTATGCCCCTATGCTGCCGATCTCTCAAAGACTTGGCTAACTAATTGAGCCATCTCGCCCACGTGGAGGATCCCAGGCACGTGCCCACAGTCATCACGGCACATTGTACCCCGTACAAAGGCACTCGGTCACCCATTGCGTTAAGTTGCCAAGAATACGCAGTGGAAGTCGTCTCTACAAGAAGTGCGCGTTTTGTAGTTTCCATTTCGTTGTCAAAGCGGGTCTCCAAGGTGACACTGACAATGAGAACAAAAACGTGCATTTACTATTGAAGTATGCGGGTTAGTTCCCGTTGGGAGAAGGGATCCATGCTTTGTTCACGGGATCACACATCGCCCTCGGCGTCGCACGTGTTTGCTCTCTGGCACGGCACCTCGCTTTGCTGAGCAGGAGGGCGCAATGTGTGCAGAACCAGTTCGGAAGCCCAGACGAAAAGAAAAAATGAGTCTGAGCGGCTACTCCAAATCGTAGACAGCTGCCTTGCTTTGTACTGGAAGAGATGCCAAGAATGCTCTAGAGGCAATTAGAGGGAAACTCTAATCAACATTGGGCCGTCCCGTTCGCTAAGAAAACGCGGGGTTGAACGTTACTTTATGGCACCTGGCAGTCAAGATCTATCTTTATCATTATTTTGGGGGTAGTAACTGTTTTATAGTGAGGTCAACGTTGTTGCGTGCGCGCCAATCGCAACATGACGAATTGCGAACGAGAAATTCCGCATGTGTGCCCATTATCAACCCGCTTCAAGTACAGCAGCTTGCAGAATATGTCGCGCCTGGTGTAGACGCATGGATACCAGCGCAAAGATGTAAAATGTTACGAGGGCTATTGCCGGAATTGAAGAAAGGGCGGGGTAAATTGGTGTAGGGTAGCTGAGTACATCAACCTGCACCATGTCCTCTCTTTTTCTCATGACACATTATCTCAACCTTCTCGTCTTCCGATTGCGCTGTAAAACAAGCGTACAAGTTGAGCTGCCGTGGAGTTTATCCCGAAATAGCCCAAATTACCACACCGACACTGTCAGATGTAGCCAATCCGGACCAACTTTAAAGGGTAGCATCGGTGTCATGAAGGTGCCTAGCTGTGCATATGTTGTGTATTCCCGGCGTGCCGGTGCAGAATCTATTGGCCATGCAAAAGAATTGCCGGTTTCATTCCGGTCGTGGCTAGCAGGACTACGCTTCAAGTCATTTCTGCAAGGTTCCGTGCGTCATTCCCGAAAGAAGAGTCACAACAGGAGCAAGCGCCGCACGCCATGCAGCTTGTAATAGAGATACGTGTACGGAGTACTACATCATCAGACCCAGAAATAGTAGCATGTCGCTAGGAAGCATCCTCTTGATAGTCTTTCCGATTCATTCAGCAGGTTGGCTGTCCTTGCAAACGCACGGCTGTTGGTGATGGTCCCTCGAAACTGAAAACATGTCGTCCAACGTGACCCATCAGGGTAGTATTTTCCAGGAGTTCTCAAGCGCCGAATAGCTGTATTGGGTACCATTTTGTCACACTCTGTCCAATTACCGAAGCACTGCAAGCAGCATTAAGGGCCATGTGCCTCGAGGCCGCAAGTCAATCCAACTCTTTCAACCTCATGCTATTTGTCCACTACACTTTCACATATTTGACCAAGAAGCAGCCGTTTGCTGCACATTATCATTATGCATCAACAAAACATTGCCCGCAGCATTTCGCAGCCATCCATCTGCAATACAGCATAGCATTTATATTGCAGCGATTCCGCCCTTGGTGAACAGAACACGATGGCCAGCGGCATGTTGTCCATGCGCCAATTTTGCACGTTTGATCGTCAACTCTTCTACATTGAATGAGAAATAGACGGTCAAGCGGCAACAAGCACTCGGACTACAGCATGAACAAGTAAAAGGGTCGTTTGGGGCAGGGCAAATCACCACCCAGAGCTTTTCGACACAACCGTGACAAACCACTATAATGACCCACTGCTGCTCCCAATGCCTGCCAGCCTGTCGGAAGCTTGCCAGTGATCTTCCATCTTGCATACAGGGCTGTTTTTGCTGCCCCGCAACCTTGCCAGTGGCCAGATGGCGCTATAAACAAGGCCGGTGGATCGAGCGCCCTCATCTCTCGGGACCATTTGGGTTGATGTGCAAAAACACATTGAGCCAAACAATGGACTCGATCGTAATCATGCACAGGGTTTTCCCGTCCTGCAATGGGATGCGATTCGGCTTTCGAGACATGGAGCAGGAGGAGGAGGAGGAGGTGGTGGTGGTGGTGGATCAGAAGAACATTGAATCATTCAGGGAACCTATGCTGCTCGAGGTTCATCCATCGGCTTGTCTTTCGGGGATTTCTTCGGGGGTTGCCAGTATGCCAGGACATTGCCGGTTCGACATTTTGGGGCAGTACGGCGGCGTTGAAGCGTGAGAGAGGAGGTGGAATCTCAGTACCCAAACGAAACGCGGAAGAAATGGTAGAGACTCCGCGGCCTGCTTTCACTGCAAATGATACTGCCACGCGCCGGAGAATATACCAAGGGCAAATAGCCATTCTTGGCGCCTTGAAATGATCGACAACTAAAAGACTTGCATTGTTGGGGGACACGTTGCATGCTGTCGACGCTTGCCAGATGCTAGCCAGGGTTTGCTCCAAACACAACGGCCATTCGGCCCGTGGTAATGAGGAGGGATCACCAGACGCCTTCTTGTAGGGTGTTGGTAGTGTCTGGGCCCATGTGCAGTGGTTTGAGACCCCTTTACTCCGTACAGTGAGCACCAGCAAATAAACGTGGCTGACCCCACAAGCCGAACTTGATGGTACTTGAAAGCAAAGATGCTTTGAGGTTCGTCGTCCCCGAGGTTCCAGCAATATGCTGCAGTAAAATGCGCGCACCTGCCTCATTTATTTTGCGCTGAAATGGCATGTAGAATGGGGTTACCGGGACAAACAAGAGGCTTCAAGGTGGTGTTCCGTCATCACTGATCGGTCAGCTCTTCTTCGACTCTGTACTCTGTACGGAGTACATTGACATGGATCCCCGCACAACCTCCCCACCCCAAAAGGGCTCCCTAAGTTGCCCTAAGTTCTAACCATGAAACTGTGGACGCCATGTTGGCCGACTATTCCTGTTTCGAGGCTAGTTCTTCACCAACAACGCCTCGGGGCTGTCGGGTTGCACAAACAGTTCTTTATGGCTTCCATGTTGGGTCGTGTCAGTTGGAAGAGCTGTAGTTAGTGGGCCGCTCTCCACACATGGAACGGCCCCAAGGCCGCCCAAGACCAACAGCCATGAATTTGAGCCGCCAGGGCGCACAATGGAAGCCAGGTCACTCACGATGCCGGAGTGGAGGAGTAGAGCGCCACCTTGGGAAAAATGGCAATCTGCTCCTTTGCCATCCTGTGCCGCTTTCAAGATAACATATCTCTGGAGCTTCAACCTGCGGAAACCCGACTGCATCTGCTCGCTTCATATCCATCTTCAGGAGCGCCGAGCCATTGCGTCAAGTTGGCATCCGACTTCCGTCTTGGCTTGGAGTGGGCTCGCGTTACCCCGAGAGTCGCACCTTCTCCCCTGAAGCTCACCCTCCCCCACAACGCATGTACTGCTGGGGTCTCAGTTGATCTCGAGGAACCCGCGTTCATTTGTCCAGCCCCGTGGGATTCGCAGGCCGTATCTGACAGTATCGGCTTTTGTAATATCGGATTGGACGCTTCGGGGAGCATTGCGGTGCCTCGTGGCAACCCAAGCTCGATATGGCAACCGAGAAGATGTTATTGTACACGAGGGTCGCTGCCCCCAAACCCCCCAAGAAGCGCTCACGAGCTGGTGAGTCCTCCAAACATGCAGTCGTGACGCCGAGGCCCGATACAAGTTTCTGACCGTTGTATCATTTGGAACACAGGCTGCAACTATTGGTGAGTCTTTTCCATGTTCCTGCTCTATAAGATGGGATACCCTTTTCTTCTTCTTTTTTCCCCCTGCTAACACAACACAGCAAAGACAAGGTATCATTCGAATTTCACCGCGAATTTGTCGCAAGGGCGGGCCGCTGACAAATGTTGCAGAAGAAGAAGTGCGATGAAGTCCGTCCTACTTGCAGCAGATGCCAAGAGCATGGCGAGGAGTGCACTTACGAGCCAGTCAAACCACGCCAGCGTCGCAGGATTGAGACTGTCGACAAACATGCATCCATTACAGACGATGCAACAGCCGTGGGGAACTCGGGCGACGACCTGGCGCTCCGAGAAACAACTCCAGAATGCCAGCTTGCGCTGATGAGGACCTCGAGCCACGCTGGGCGCCAGCAGCCCATTCACTGGAATAGGTCCGAGTTCCTGTCATTAGACCAAACGCGCGATTCACTCCTTCCGTTTGACCTTGAATCGTCCTTCCACCTGGACGACGGGAAGCAGTTTTATCTCGAGGGGCTCGATGTTCTCCCAAGCTCTAGCTACGCCCCGTCACTCGCTTTCATTGCGCCTGCGGCTAACCCCTCACCGCTGTGCGATTTTTATGCCCCCGCCTTTGGGGAATTCTCCAAAGACTTTCATCATAGACTTCTCATCAACCATTTCTGCAACACCCTATCCCATCTCATAGTGCTGGGAGAGGACAAGGGGAACCCGTTCCAGCAACTTGTTCTTCCACTGGCATTCAACAGCCCTGCTGTCAAAGGTGCAATCTATGCTCTTGCCAGCGCCCATCTGGAAGGGAAAGGGGTCAAGAAACTCGAAGACGATGAAAAGAGCATTCAATTTCACAGTGAAGCCATCCGCGGCCTGGCCAAACTCATCGACAAAGGTGACAATGCAGATAGGAATGAGTTGCTGGCAACCATCATTCTCTTGGTATATTATGAAGTGGTGAGTCCTATTCGTGTCCCATTCCGCCAAGTTAGCCCTCCACCGGCTGACAAAGGCGCAGCTTGTGCAAAGACGGCGATCAAATCTTGTTGAAGGTCATTTGAAGGCAGCAATGGCAATAATGCGAAATGGTTCTAGACAGGACGATCAAACAAGCTTGTTCTTAAGCAGGGTGAGTTGATGGCGACTTAGCTGATCCAGCGCGACCTAGCTGATAGACTACAGGCATTTCGTTTCTATGACGTTATTGCGGCCTTGTCATCTGGTACGAGGCCTGTGTCAGATGATCCAAGTTGTGGTGGTTTCGCGGGGCTTTTCCAGACCGACCTCCAGGGTTCATCACCGTCACCGGCCAGTGTGGATGCTTTACTCGGCCTCGCGACATCCCTGTGGCCCGTCATCCATAGACTATCGACCCTCCTTGCCCTGAAGAGCGAGGTTGACGAAGCAGCCAACCATGGCAACATGTCCAGCACAATGGATTTGCGTGCGAGATTTGATACAGAATGCGCCGCTGTTGAGTCTTCTCTGGAAGAGTGGCAGCCCGTGGTACCGGTGGACTGCAACTCCCAGAGTAGCCTTGGAGGGCCAGCACCCAACTCTGGGGCCAAGATGAAGCAGTTCCAGAGCATTTTTAATACTGCTCTGGCTTACAGGCATTCGGCCCTGGTGTACCTGTACCGAACCATTTACGATTGTCCCCGAGATCACCCAATGGTGCAGCGCCATGCTTCCATCAGTCTTGTGCATTGCGAGGCGACGGTGAGACATGAAGGACCTATGGGAGCTCTGCTGTGGCCCTTGTTTGTTGCGTCGTGCGAAGCTGTTGAAGCAGCAGATAGAGACCTTGCCAGTGAGGCATTCAGAGGCATTGGCCAGAGGCAAAGGATGGCCAACATTGATAAAGCTTGGGACGTGCTACAAGAGGTCTGGAACCGGGCGGACGGGAGAGACGGGAGAGACGGGTTTGACTCGGAGGCAACCATGATCTCGGGACAGCGAAAGAAGGATTTATGGAGAAGGGTGAGCGAGGACATGGACATGACCATAGTGTTGGGATAAAGTCCTGCGATACCAGAGAGCAGCGCGATGCCAATGCTTTGAAGGACTACGAAGCGAAGCCATGCCGACCATTTTGGTGACTGCTGTTGCGTAGCGAGCGACATTGCCCCGGAATAACATGCAACAATGGCTTCCCCGTCAGTATCTGCCTGAAAACGTGAGACTGATGACCTGATTTCAGTATTTTTAGCAGACACGTCTTGGCCATGTGAGACACTAGACGACATGCCATATTCCGACCATCAGCGAGTCAAGCTTAGTCAGCTGACGGATGTAGTCTTGAAAAGACCAGTGTATGAGCTGATGTCATTGTATGATGGTGTTGCAGCTGTGGTGCGAGTACAGAGTATGCACAGAAGATGTGCTTTTTTGACTAAAGTCTCTATAGGTCTGGTGGGCCTCCCGATGCCGCGCCCGCTACGATTTGTCACATGGTTTTTGGTGCAGCTGTCTGGTCGGTCTGTGCTGCTGTGCTGCTGTGCTGCTGTGCTGCGCCTGCTGAGAGCGAGGGGAGTGATTGGGCCTAGGTTGTACTCGGCTTCTTGAACTCGGTAGCAAATTTGGAGTGGAAGAAAACTACCCTTCTCCGCGGACCTATGAGGTGGCATATATGTCGCGGACCATGAGGTGTTTTTGCCCTACATGTGTATATGCAGAGATTGGCAGCCCTGGTGGCAGCAAAAATTAACTTGTTGTTAGAAGAGGCTAGAGCCAAGGGCGGGTGGCCAATCTGGCTCTCGCTCTCGCACTCGGCGCTCGCGCTAACTTACAACATTGAAGACTCTTGGACAAGAAATGGTCCACGTCCAGCAATGCCATGCCGCCAAGGAAAGCTGCGGGTGCTGGAAACAGGCAGCCACTTAGACCCTGCCCTCTTGCCCAATGGTACATGTATCTTGAGAGTTTACACACGGCCAGATCGGAGCTTTGGCCAGCAAGGTCGAGGTCGAGGTCGAGGTCGAGGTCGGCGTGGCCCGTCCCTTGTTACCGCCAGACTATTCCATCTGATGAAGCAAGAATTCAAAGCCTCCAAGTGGGCCGTGCAGGATATGGAACTCTTTCCCCGTGGTTGAATTTGCTGTTTACGCCCATGTACTCGGGCGGCAGGCATGTCACAATTTTATCCCAAGGGACATGGAGACATGGAGCATTACCTCGGTTTTTCGCAGCTTCAGGCTCCGGTCTTGATCCCCAAAGAGGCTTACAGGGGTCAGCCACGGCTGCATTGGGTTTTTGCCGTGTCATGCTTTGGCAATGCCATACCAAGGATGAGAAAGTGTCAACCCGGCGTGCCCGAATGGTGTCGGGTTGAATCGTGGCCGGCCTTGATGTTCAAAATGCTGTCTTGATTCATGGCAACAGGGACCAAGTGCGGCAATGCCGTCTGGCCGGAGCCCAGGCTCCTGGAAAGAAAAAGGTAGAATGCCTTGGGTCTCGAGATTGAGCACCTAGAGTTTGGACGGAAATGAGGCAATAACCTGATTTGCCCGACTATGAGCCATTGTTCCGCACCGTCCAAGCTGGGATGCAAAGATGTGGGACGATACAATGTACAGTGGGTGTAGGAAGCCTCCAGAATTTATTTTCACGTGTCGTCAAGTCCGTCGTCAGCAGCTGCCGCTTGGCGATTGCCCCCAGCGCCAAGTGCCGTCTGCCCCCCATGGGCCCATAGATATCCTGCTCTGGTAGCTCCCCGCCCGCAGTCTCGTGTCTGGCCGCTGGCGTCTGGCCGCTGGCGCTTTGATCCTTTCCAAAGACCTACTCAGCTACTGGTCCGGTGGTCGCCCACCAAGCAGCAACAGGGCTTAGCTGGGTCCCTAATGTCAGCCACCTCCAGACAAATCGTCGGTCCAGAGCTTGCGCCAGCCAATTGACCGTTCTGGCCTCCTTCCTCCATGGGCTAACCCGCTTGAGGCTTGCGCATCTTGTTGGGTCCTCCATCCAACAAGTGTCGAACATTTGCCGCCACAGGACCACCACCAGCTCATTCCTTCCCGTCAGCCATGTCAGCCATTGTGTTTAGCCATGTGCCATTCGCATCCCGCTCGTCCCTTCTTCCACCCAGCCAGCTTTTAACCACCACCATCACAATGTCGGCTGACGTCTCTGATTAATCGCCCCCTCTCCTGTCGTCTCTCGGTCCCCATCGCCTTCGTCTGAATTTGCGCGCCACTCATCTGTTGCTGGGTTGCGGGCCATAAAGCTCCCAATCGACGTGTGTCTGTCTCGCAGCTATTCGGCCAGGGTTGCGCTAGGCGTCGTCGCATTCACCCAAACAAGGACTCAACGCTGAGCTCCTCGTCCCCGCGACACACGACAACACACGACACATCGCGCTGCGACGCTGTCCTCGATATACACCACTCCAACCCGAGGACCGCGTCTCAACATCACTCCACACCTAACCGTCATGGTCCAATGAACCATGACCTCACTGCCCAACAAGACGGATTCCGGTCCTGCGCCCCCTCGCCAGATCCGTTTCGTCAACAACCAGGGCCAGCCTCCATCCAAGCGACGCAGAATCAACGCTGCGTAAGTCCTCACCAGCCAGCATCACCATCACTCCAGCCTCGTCGGAACGGTGCCTGCTCTGCTCTCTCTTCCCCGCCAGCCCTGCCGTCCTCTGCATGGCGCCTCCAGAGTCCCAAATAACCTCTGCGTTTCTCCAAGCAAAAAGACTGCATCTAACCCACTGACCATTTGCACAGTTGCTTGACCTGCCGGCGAAGGAAAACGAGATGCGCTGGCGAGCGGCCAGTCTGTTCGACATGTACCAAAAACGGACATCAGTGCCAAGGATATCCAGAGGATCACCGGAGAGATGTCCATGGCGAATCACTCGAGGCCAAGCTGATTGTCGACGAGGAGGATGTCGACGAGGACGACATTCCCACCCAGGACGACGGCAAGCGATTGTTGCCCAAGAAACCTGATGCCAAAACTGCACCAGCCACCATCACTAACGGTCATGATGCTAAGAAACGCGGCTCGTCACCCCAGCATCCAAAACTTGCCACCGCTCGAGCCCCGGCGCCAAGTATCGAACGAGTTCAGACCGAACTAGATACTGTCCAGCCTCTTATATCCCCGGCGCAGCATGCACCGCGCGCGCCAGCAACGACAGACGACATGCCTGGCTCGCCGACGCTGCGCCGCAATTACAACCATCGAGTTCCGTATTTTCGATATTTCGGTGCGACCGCCATTGTCCCAGGATTCAAACAAATGGTTGTTTCTGTTCGAGACCGGCGCCGTTCCACTGGAGGATCGCAGTCCGCAGCGTCGCCATTGTCTAACCCGAGTGGGCTTCGTGGAAGTAGTATTGCCGCAGCGAGCGATGTCGCAGCCGAGGACATGCCAGTCTATGACCCTAGCAGCAATTTGCCTGTCCACCCCCTTATTCTCTCCCTGGTCAAAACCTTTTTCCAACATCTAGGCTGCAACTATCCTTTTCTCAAGCAATCTAAATTCATTCAAATGGTGTCGGAGAGGAGAGTGGAATCTATACTAGTAGATGCGATTTGCGCCATTGCTGCTAGGTTTGCCGATATTCATCAATTGACTGGTGGAAATGACAAAATGCCACGGACTGAGAGGGGACAAGTCTTCGCGCAGCGAGCTAAGCAAGCCACAGTCGAAACATTCCCATGCCCCTCAGTGGGAGCGGTCCAAGCATTACTTTTGATGGCTTACGAAGGATTCGGCGCCAACCAGGACAGCGCTTTGTGGATGTATCTAGGTCTTGCCATTCGGATGGCGGTCGACCTGGGACTGCAAAAGAGGGTCGGTATCCAATATCAGGGTGAGAAGGATCCATGGTACACAAGGCACAGGAGCAGGGGAAATGGAGATCCGGAAAGCCCCGAGAATCGGAGGACCAGCGACTCGGACGCCCTGAGTCTGGAGGAGCAAAAGGAAGTGGAACAGGAACGCATCGACACGTTCTGGGCTGTCTTCTTCCTAGACAGAGTCATCTCCTCTGGCACTGGTCGGCCGGTGACGTTCAGGGACGACGATTTCGAGCTTCCTTTCCCGGAGGCAAGGGTGGACCCATCAACAGGATGGCCCGTCTTGTTCCCCGTGCTCTTGGAAATCATTCATCTGTACGGGCGAGTGTCCGACATACTAAACAACATTCGCGACGCCCGAGACTTGACCGAAGAGAAGTGGAGCAAGCTTGCTCGGATGGAACACGAGGTGACCAAAATGTACAAGAGTTGGGATGCCCGCCTACAGTTCAATGTCGGCAATTTCAAGGCATATTTGAGCATTGGGCAGGGGACCACGTTCATTCTTTTGCACTTTTGGTTCCACGCGCTGTTTATCGTGCTGCACCAGCCTACGCTGCTGACCCCTTTCGGCGAGCTTCGAACCGAGCATCAGCTTCTTCCCGACAGCCGCGAGCTGAGCATGAGCAGTGCCAAAACGATTTGTGACATCTTGTCATTCGCCGACCTCATAGATCCGATAAGCTTCATCGGCAACCCCTTCACAAGCCAGCCTATATATATTGCCGCATGCGCATTCCTCATGGATTCCAGTGCCAACGCGTCCGAAGGCCCGTCAAGAGAAGGCTCCCCCCCAACCGCGCCGGATCGTTCCACAAAGTCGGCGCAATCCAAACATTCCAGACACTCACTTCTTACCTCCACGGCCAATCAGAATTATCAGCGCTGCTATAATTCTCTGCAGCAGATGCATGCGTATTGGGGCGGCGTCAAGTACATACTTACTGCCCTGGACCAAAAGGCCAAGGGGATTTGGGATTGCGAGACGTATACCTCGGAAGAATACGAAAGCACCAAGGTGCCGCCCATTCAGACCGGCGCAGCTGGCGACTTTGGCCATTTGACGCAGACTTGCCCGAAGCCCGGCGGACCTCCGATTGCTTGGAGTCTGGCTGGAACTGCAAACTCGCCAAGCTCGAACCTGACTTTGATGTATCAAAATTCGAATGATCACGCGGCCAGCAATGCGCCGTCGTCCCAGCATCTTCAGGGTGTTCAGCACCGCCAAGCCACCACGCCACCAGGAAACATGCTGTATGATCCCATCAGACAAAGCATGCCTGCTGAGCGTGGCAGCATGTACCCCCCGGCAGTTCCACCGGCAAATCTGGGTGGGCCAGCGTCGGCGTCCCCTCAGTGGCCTCGGGCAAGACGGCCCTCGAATCTGCCCAATGCAGTTGTTCGAAGCCACCCCTCGGCAGCCAGCGATGCATTTTCGGATACGGGGCCCGACGGATCCCAAGTCTACATGCCTTCGGGGTTTGCTCCGAGCAGCCGGCCTTCGGCGGGCTATGAGAGATACAATACTTCACCAACTAGCAGCATGGCGGACAGCAATCCCCAGGGCCACGGAAGGGGTACTCCGAGCAACGGTGTATATTACGCACAAAACACGCCGTATCCAACGTCCTGGGAGTTTGGGAACGGCAACATGGATAATATTACTTTTAACAGTCAGGATATTGACATTGGTGCCCTGGGTTTACCGTCGGATCTTGTGAGCGGAGGCGGATGGCTCGACCTCGAATACATTCCCCATGACGTCCTTGGGCTATTCGAGAATCACGACATGAACGCTGGGCAAGGAGGCCAGGGTAATCAATGACGACCGGCATAAGAGCCAGACCTTGTTTGCCCTCGGCTGGCACCGGGTAATTTGACGACGATTTTATTTATGAAATGAAGTTTGGCCATCCTCTGGATGCAGTGGAGAGAGAGCATTGCATCTGGTAATACGACGTAGCATGGCATTTTGATAGCGGGAGTCTCTGGGGTTCTGTTTCAACACTAGCAGCTGCTTGAATCTCGGGTCTTTTCACGGCCCTATTGAGTACTTTACTTGGCATGAAGGGAGGGGGCGAAAACACACTGCAGAGGACACGACACAGATGAATACCCGTGTTTGGCATTGGGGTTTGGCGATGATGGGACAACTTGTATTATGACAGAGGTAAATTTGCACAGTTGGACATGGCAGTTACTGGATGTCGGTGTAAATTCTGTGTTTTTGGGGCATTTTATGATGATGGTACGAAGCGGATCGCATTTTTGTGTCGAGGCTAATTATCAACCCGTTCCGTGCGGTATAATACTTTTTCTTTTTCTTCTTCTTCTTCTCCTTCTTCTTCTTCTTCTTCTTCTCCCTTTTCTCTTCCTCGATTTCGGCAAGCTTCAATTTGTGTATTTATAGATTGGAAGTGACCTTGTTCTTGTGTGTGTGTTCTGATGCTCAGTGCACCACGAGATATATACATATTCATATACCCCTGAACCTGAAAATGCGTCCCTAAACTCGCGACCTTCGTCATTTCGCTTCTCTGATTGTCAACAGTGTCGTGTTGGTCCTCGCGGGTCGAGTGGCAATCTGCTTGGTCTTGGCCATGTGCATGCCCGTCTTTTGAGCGGCGGCGTCCAGGGCCGGGGCGGGGATGAAGAGGTCGTTGTGCCTGCTGCCGTTCATCTCGGCGCCGCGGAATCCAGAGCCAATCTCGAAGCCCTTGACGGCGGGGATGGACAGCATGGCGTGGCCGATGAGGGCCTCGGGCTTGTCAAAGGCGGGCTCTCCGAGGCCAGAGGACGGTGCCGCCGGTGCTGTCGTGCTGGTCGCGCAGCTCGGCGATGCGGTC
This sequence comes from Keithomyces neogunnii, assembly GCA_020975405.1. NCBI lineage: Eukaryota > Fungi > Ascomycota > Sordariomycetes > Hypocreales > Clavicipitaceae > Keithomyces > Keithomyces neogunnii. The sequence continues at coordinate 5,759,650 of JAIOWQ010000001.1, read as the reverse complement.
CTCCATGCGCTTCGTGGCCTCGGCGTCGGGGCACCGCACGGGCAGCAACTGGTCCACCTGCTCGCGGGTGATGGTGTCGGCCAGGCTGAGGAAGGCCGGGTCGGCGCTCATGGCATCCGCGTCCCCAAGGAGCTTGATGTTGCCGACGGATGTCACAAAGGCGACAATCTCGACGCCGTACGTCTCCTTGAGCCACTTTTCGGCGACGGCGTGGCTCGGCCGCGGGTAAAGGTCAATCGTCTTGTCGCCATAGTCCTGGGTCGCTGGTCCTCGTTGGGGACGGTGAGGAGAATGGGCGTGCCGAGTGGTTCGATTCCCTGTACCGGAGATCATTTTCTTTTTGGCCTTGTACTTTTTGGCCATGGACCCAATCCATCGCCGCCGCCCCAGATATGGAGACGGATCATGACTCGGCCCTGTGCCATTTTCTTTTTAGCCGATTGCCTCCCCACAATGAAAGATTTATCAACATCTTCATGTCCTCCACTCTCAACAATCAAGCAACATATCCGGTATGGTGTAGTGGCTAACATCGCTCGCTCTCACCGAGCAGCCCAGGGTTCGATTCCCTGTACCGGAGTTTGCAGGTCCTCAAATGAGGACATTCTCTTTTTTGGCGGCCAAATTCGGTGCCCGAGTGGATGGTGACTCTATCCTTTTCGTTGCGGGTGGTAGTGATTGACGATTGGCATGGTCGGCAGCGGTTCAGCTGGGGCTGGATATCCTCTTCGACGAGAGCAAGGCCGGGCAGTTGTCGATGATGCACGAGACGGATTTGCCGTGGGACTCGCCCGCGCTGAAGGAGTGTCGCGTCAGTCAATGTTTCGAGCTTGAGGCAGAGATTGCGGGCGAGAAAGCGCGGTGCTTACGTAGTGACCCGGAAGTGGTGTCCGAAGATGGACATGGCGGGCGATTGATGTTGTGGAAAGTGCCTCGTGAGGTGTTGGGGAGAGTGGACAGAGGTCGTCAGGACTGGATGGGCTCTGACCAAATGCAATCCGGTGTCGGGGATGGGATGAGATGAATTTTTGGTATGGCGGGGGAGGGGCACAGCAAGGCCAGCTTATTTGGTCAATTTGGTCAGGGACTCGGGGTCGTCTGGGCGTGTCAACCTGCAATCGCACAGGCAGCCATGCTCAAAATTTGCGATTCGGGGCTTCGAATTGCCAATTGTCGTCGAGTTTATGTCCTTTGCAGCAGCATGTCACCATTTACATCCATCAGATATGACTCCCCCAAGCCTCAAAAATGGACCAAGATTTACCCTTGGAGAGTGTGGGGTTTGCAAAGAAAGGTACGTACCTTGCATGTCCTGAGGTACCTACCAAGGTAGTACGTGAAGTTGAGCCAGGCAAGCTGCAGTGGAACCTCTTACGTTTGCAGCTTCAATGCAAAGTCCATTATCGCGACGCATTGTGGCATTGAATAACCTGCAGTTCCCACCCGACTGATCAATTCGCGGACATCTTGTTTGATTCATTGGCCTGACACCCTCGCCCGGCTCGCATATCCTCAAACATCTGCAGTCGTGGCTGGCACTCTGTTCATCATGTCACCTTGACCACCAAACAAGCTCCCGTCTGTCCATCTCCTGTTTGGACCCCGTCAATGCGCGTTTCCTCACTCCAGAATACTAAGTGGCATGTCTTTCTGGACTTCATCTGTGAGGCGGCTTGCCTCGCCCCTCACAACAACCTGTCGTCGGACGCGCCTCTTCTCTACCGAGGCAGCTTCTCACCACGCCAACAAGACCCAGGTCTACATATCTAGCTCCAATGATGCTCTCGTGAACCTTTCTGTCGAGCATCGACTGCTGCAGATCACTCCACCAGAGTCTACTATTCTGTTGCTCTATGTCAACTCTCCGTGCGTGGTTTTCGGGCGGAACCAGAACCCCTGGCTCGAGGTGAACCTGCCTCGACTTGCGCAAATTGCAAACCAGGCAGACAAAATCGGGTGGAAAGACAGCCCGGTCAAGCTTGTTCGGAGGCGGTCTGGAGGTGGAACAGTCTTTCACGATCTTGGAAATGTCAACTTTAGCGTCATTTGCCCTCCACACGCATTTGATCGGGACAAGCATGCGGAAATGGTGGTTCGGGCACTGAAGTCACTAGGGCGACCTACTACCAGCGTCAATGCACGACACGACATTGTCATGGACATTCAATTGGACGGCGGCCCGGCGGGCAGCACGTTCAAGATATCTGGCTCTGCATACAAACTGACGCGCTTGCGGTCACTGCATCACGGCACATGCCTTCTTCGCAGCCCGAATCTTTCAAACATCTCTGGCTTGCTTCGCTCGCCAGCAGAGCCATTTATCAAAGCCCGAGGCGTGGACAGTGTCCGCAGTCCGGTGAGAAATGTGGACTTGGACACAAACATGTTCAAGGCCGCCGTGGTTGCAGAGTTTGCGAAAATGTACGGCAATTTTGACATACAAGAGGAATTCAATCATGCGCACTTGATGCAGGATACGCAGATGACAAAGGGCTACCAAGAACTCAACTCTAGAGCGTGGACATACGGACAAACCCCGCGCTTCACATTCTGCACCCATCCTTTCAAAGAAGATCCCCGGGAGCGACCTGAATTGCCATTTCATGTGAGTATCTGTCCACCTCACCAGGTGTATCACAAGCTAATGACGGGCAGCACAACGTCCACTTTGAGGCGAGACATGGCATTATTGAGCGATTTAGCATCCAAGGAGAGCAAAACTTGAATCACGATAAACTTGTCACACAGTCTTTGCACGAAATCATGGATTGGCGAGCGCAATTCCACCAGGCTGGCTTGGGCAGCGACGATGCCAACGAGATTGGCACATGGATGAACCAAGTTCTCGGCACCGAGTTCACTAATAATGCTTCTTCTGCAACAACCTAGCCCTTGAATAATAACAGCCATGATAGAACCTGGCTATGTTACATGCTTTGCATGTGTACAACATATGCTACAACATGCAGGCGTGGTCCTGGTGATGGCCGTATTGGCCAATTTGTGACTTTCTCAACTTACTACTCAAGGTCGATATGCGGGCCTTGAAATTCACTCCCTTCACACATTGACCCAGTTGCCACGGTTATATCACGCAGAGCATGCTGGTTATGAAGTGGATTAGCAAACACGAGGTTGTGACAGCTCCAAGTCAAAATGTTGTTCTGGGAACGTAAAGACCAGCCATGGAACGCATCAGGGGTTGAACTCTGGTATTGTGCCATTGCCGTATGAGCTACTGAACAACCACGGCCAGAATACAAGTTTGGGAGCCGTCACAGGTAGACCAAGGTCAACTATCGCCGCCTGCGACAACGCCTGCGCGCTCGGTACATTATCAGGCCATCTGCGGAGTATAGCGTCCATGGACAAGAATGTGGTTTTGCTCTACATGGCTAGAATATACAAGGTCAAGACAAAAATAGCCATACGAACCGCTTTAACCCCACGTAATATATAGCAGTGGAAAGCGCTAGCATGGTTCGGGGCTCTTCATGGCCGGGCTGGACGCGCTTCTGTCGCAAGTGCTTAATATGGCAAGACAATCCTGGCCCTGGGCCGCTGGAAGAGCTCAATGGTCGCATGTAAGAAGGGTGTCCGAGTTCATCATCTCCCAGACACCAACTGCATCGCCATGGACAAAAGCCATTGCATTCCAGCACCTGTTGGTGTAAAGGGGAGAATCACATCTCGAGTTCCAGACAGATTCGCCAATACCGTGCCCCCCAAAAATAGAAATCCCAAAGGGGTCCTTTTCGCACATTTCGTCACCCTTGATTGGTGGTGTCCTTCTAGAATGCCCCCATTGGTTGACGACATGTCAAATGTCAAATCGCGTCGTGCTTGGCTTGTGCCCTTGCCTACCCTGTACCCTCGCCCGGGGCTCGAGTAGTAAAACGGCTTTCCTGTGCCGATTCACCTCCTTGGCCGTTTTCTCCCACATCTTCTTCTACCCTGCTCCTTTTCTGTGGTAGATGTCACCATCGCAGCAAGAAAAAAAAATTCCTACACAGTGCCACTAGGTTCATGTCATCCCTGTTCTGGTAAAACATCGATTAGTTCCCTCACACACACGCACACACGCTATTCACTCACACTTCATGATCACCAGACACACCAGTGGATCCCGTCGCGACACGCAAACCCGACCATCCACCACGGCAACAAGGCGCCGCAAGGACGGTAGATCCAACCCAGAGTTTAAACGCAACTATGGCGCGCAGGGCCCGTGGCAAGGATGACCTTGGCTCCGTGACGCCGTAGGGACCAAGCCCTCCAGGCGTGTGTGCCATGAAGAATATCCATGGTGGCCTTGGTTCGACAATGAGACGCACACTGTGGTCGAGTGGGGGACCCCGACTCTGGCCAATGCCGAATTACAACCGTGGGCAAAAAGAGATGGAAATCGTGTTGTCCGGGCCAAGAAACTGGCACGATCCTGACCCCGTCACATCGTCTACCAAGGAGCAGTCACACAGGCGTGTCGTAATGGTTGCGTTGCAGAGCCAGATGCTTGGATATTTCAGCTTGCTTGTGACAGAGCAGGCAGTGGCCGGAGTCGCGAACCACATCATGCTGGACAGGAAAGCACACCGGCCACTTGATGAACTGGAGCTATCGAAACGCGAGCCGATATTGTCATTGGTGGTGAGGCAACCAGGAAGTAAGACGCCGCCGTGGTTGCGGACGCCCTTTTTTGGCCTTGTTTCATCAGCGCCACCCCGACGTCAAAGTACCAGACTAAGGTTCCCTTGGAACGCACTGCGTCTGGTCTCAGCAAGGCTTCTTTGTTTGAATGCCAGTCATCTGGTGCAGACACCCGCAAAATTGATTGCCAAGTCGATCTACACTGCCCTCTCTGCAGATGAAATCTCTAGCCACAGGAAGTTAGTCTGCCAGGACCAGTGCTCCAATGTTTGCACATGCCGTGTACATGCGTAGACTCACTGGTCCAGATACCGCGCCACTGACGGTTAGTGTCCCAAGGCAAAAGCGCGGGAGCGTTTCCTCCGAACGCTGGCCCACGCGGGCGGAATTATCTTGATAATCCTTTTCCATCAAGACGGTTCTCAAGAGACATCCCACAGCGCATCAGGTCATGTGGAGATGATGTTGACGCCCATGGTGATGGGAAAGCCTGCAATCCAAAAGGTAGTGGAGTCTGAGATCCAGCCCGCACTAGTTTATTCGAGCAGATGGCAGTAACGCACCCCAGGTGGCAAGCGCCCGCCATAGACATAAGATCCTGGCGTATCTGGCTCCATCGGCCGAATCCATTTTGCGGCGAGCTTTGGCCTGATGTGATGATGCCCATAGCTGATAGCCCAGCTATCATGGCGGCCCATGCACATGCAGCTTTCGGGGTTGATTTGTGCCTGGCTTGGCATAGCCAACGCCGAGATGAGCCTTGTGGACATGCTGCATCATCATCCATCAATGTCTGTTCCACCAAAACCGCCCGTGAGTGTTGACTTGTGACAGCGACACCACTATCATTCAAGCTCTGTAAATGTGATAAATGTGACGAATCACAAATCTACCACTCCTTGGTGCGAACAAAGGCCGCCAAGGGCAGGGCACCTTGTCCGTGGAGTGGGGGAGGGGGCGCGAAGACGGCGTCAAGGGGGTTCGTTCAGGCTGTTCAGCCATCCGAAAGCAGACGGGGGTTTTCACTACTCCGTACTCCGTATCGTACTCCATAGTAGATGAGGATCGTCACGGTGAAAAAAAAAAGACCTTGGGGAATATTGACAGGTACATAACGCCACGTGCTGTGCGTATTATACACCATGTACTCCGTATACTATACACTCCGATTGCATGTAAGAGTAGTCCGTCATCAAGGACGGCAAGTTGTCAGTTTCGGCGCCCGCAACTCTGGCAACGCAATATTGTAGGGGTGACGTGCCGCTCTCGACGCCATCTCAATCATGATACAGAAAACAAACTGCCCTGGCGGTAAGTTGTCGCACCGTTTCCCGACTCGCAGGGAACGCCTTCACGTCATCTTCTTACTTGTTCGGAGTTTCCTTCTTCAGCAGGTACAATCCGTCTGTTCTTTTGTGTGGACTTGCCAGGGCTGCTCCATTGACCTGGCCAACTCGTTCTTGATAGGTAATCAAGGCCCATCATATGCTCGACTTGCCAATTGAATTTTATCATGTAGTCACCATGTTGCTAAAAGTCGTCTGTTTGTCCAAGGTGATGGGCATGATATCCTGGAGCAACAGGGAAATAGGCGACAGTGGCATCCGCCCACTTCCAGAAACGCGTACGATGTGACACCTTCCGACATGCCATCCTCCCCCCCCCCCCCCCCCCCGGTCTCAGACCAAGGTTGGTTGCCAACGGCACTGGGGTTCAAGCAAAGCGGGGCGAGCGGCTCGAGCCTTAACTGTGGGCGAATTCGTTAGCCTGCGGATTCCGCCCTGTACTCCAGATTCTTTGCCCACAGGCGCGCCAGCCGTCACGATGTTTGAGTGGAAGGGGAACCTGCTCATCGTGGTCTTGCATGGGGGGGGCTAGACTCGCCAGGACTCTCCAAGGATGCCTCGAGTCCAGAAAATGACTCGGCCGTGATGCTCAAGCGTAACCCTGGCGAAACACCCTCCAGGGGGATTGATCACTTGTCGGATTCCTCATGCATCTCTGCTGACCACCGACAGACAAAATGCACCCTTCAAACCTGTTATTGTGGCATGTCCAAGAGTTCCTGCCATTCGACAACGACAGGAACCAAGGTGATACTCGGCACTCAAGAGATCCATTGTGTCCTCTGCCTATGTACTTGGATGCCAGCATTTGAGCATCAAGCACCGCACACCTGCCGAGCAATTGGCAAGGCATGTGAAGATAGAAATAACTCATTACAGTGCACCTCCTGGATGAACTGTTTCGTCGCCACCCAGTTGATTTTGTGAAGTGGCGCAAAAGGGGTTTGGCAGCAAGCTCACCGCAGCAGGCTCACCGCAGCCAGTGGCTGGCCCGCTTCGTTCTGGGATCATTGTGGGAATGCTGGGGAACTGATTTTATGCTCGGGCCAGTGCTCTATTATGCAAATACCATGTCACCATCTCGACTGGGGATAGTGGAGGAGACTGGGCTTTGCCCACTGCTTCCTCAGCATCTCCAGCCAAGATGAGAAGCTCCCAAAGGAAGACTCCGCACCTTCATTGGAGCCGATCAGAAACTCCAGAAGATGGCGTGATGCGGCACAGCAGCATGCCTTGGACATGGGCATCGATCACCATGATAAAAACCTTGGATGACTGCTTGATACCCCGAGGCTCCACGCCGCCCATGATTGGCTTGTAGCTCGGTAGGAGAAGCCGCGGCAAGAAATGCATGTCGGCCTGACACAGCAGCACAACGAGCAGGAAATTTGGCGGTGCATGAGGAGCACGGGATTGCCTGGGAGCTTCACTAACATGAAAATGCTCCAAATGCACAGGACATTCTGCGAATAGAGCCGAATTGCGCGCCGTCCCCTCTCCCATCTCCGTCACAAACAAGGGTTTGAAAGAGGAACAGCTCCCGAAGCCAAGCCCACTTGGGTTGCAATGAATAGGATGCATCCTAAGCTTGGGCCATACAATGGGAAGAGAAGAGCCACGGTGACAAATGACACCAAAACGTCTTCCCGAAAGATCGTGAGTCTGCCACCCGGATCCTGACTGGGCGGGCAGGTCCGTAGCGCCTCGAAACCCGATGGCTCCATTGTGCCACTAGCAGGCTCATGCCAAGGCCAACAACCAAGCTTGGGTGTGCACGTTCAAGCCAGGCGGCAGCACAATTTCTTGCGATAAGCCGGTAGCCAATCATTTTCAACGAGCGAGCCTTTCTCTCCAGCCTTATTCGAGAACCAGACTCTATAGCGGTTCTCGCCACAAGGCCGAGAGCCTTGGGGAAAAACATCATGGGGCTTGTGATGGGCGTCTGTGACAGAGGTGGCCTTGTTCCTGCAGCCAGACGCAAAGCCTTGTCTGCACAGCAAAAGGCTAGATAACAGTCGAGCGGAACAGAAAATCAGGCCATGTGGCACCCAGAGCCATCAAGGCGTTCTGCATATTGGCAATTGTGGCATGTAATGCGGCTGGAAGAGGCAAGAAACTCTCACAATTCGCCTGTGACGCATTTAGCCCACACTGTAGCAGCCATCAGCCAGCAGCCATCAAAACCATCAGCCATCAGCCATCAGCAATCAAGCCATCAAGCCATCAAGCCATCTGCCATCAGCCATCAGCCACCCTCCACCATGCTCCAGTCGTTGAGATTCACTGACATTGCCATCAGCAACACTGGCCAAAGAAGGCTCAGGGTACTCTGCGCCGCTTTTGGAGTACATCGTGAAGACAACACATGGGACAAGACGTGGAAGTCCAATGGTTGGTCGAGGTCGAGATCCAATGCGGGAGATGTGCATGTGCAGCATGACTCCTCCATACCATGTCCAGAAGGGGATCGAAACATGTCCTATTGTATCGACCTTGTCAACGGCACCGAGGGAACAATTTTTAATCAACCACAAGGCAGGACATGGGGACGGGTACACAATACAAAGTCTGGGTGAACTTGGCCTTGGACTGCTTACCTTTGGACGTTCAGTCAATGCTTGTGGGTGACTGCCGTGGACTCCAAGAGCAGAACGCCCCCCCTCCGGAATTGATATTGGAGTTGAGGGCAAGGAAGCTGGGCCCCCTCGTTGACCAAGCTAGGTTGCGTGTGGATTGGAAGTGGAGCCAATGGGCAGTCCAAGTGAGATCTGGCGGCCTCGGTGGGGTGCCAAGTCGCGTCCCAAACATGGTGAGTCGCCGATGCGGCAGGAACATTCATTTGCACTTGGAGTACTCCGTATGCACCTAGGTTCATATCAATACCCAACGGCAGGGCACAGGGCAGGGGACATATTCCCATATTCCCAATCCCAAGGCCACAAATAAGATGTCTTGGCGCTTCTGGTTGGTAGTCTCTATAGCAGATGCCTGCGTTATATCTTGCCGCTGAACTCTACATGTAAAGTTGGCAAAGGCGAAAGCAAAAGATGAAGAAGGTCCCCCACGGGCGAGTGCACTGCTGCGTTGATAATGGCACCGTCATCATGAAACCACTCGAAAACCTTCTTATTCAGTCAAGCCAAGAGTCCAAGAGCAGGGACTGGAACTCGGGGAAGCCAGATAGTTGGCCTACTGTGGCCACGCCAAGACAGCGTTAAGGTTCCTCTTCAACTTCAACAACAAACCCAACGATGATTGCTCAGGCAAGGAAAAAGTCACCCAGCCCCTGTCAACGATCACTGCAGGTTTGCAGCACCAGGGCCCCAGCCACAGGTTGAAGCCACGGGCAGGGCCCTGCGATGTCGCACAAAGACGGCCAATGGCAACGAGACGACCGATAAGCTCCTTGACACACGACAGGGAGATGGGCATCCATGAAGTGGGCCCACCCTGGCCAAAATGTTGAGACTGTCCAATGCCAACCTTGCCGCCAGCAACCCATGCCCAGAATCCACCGTCAAGCCGAGAGGCGGGTCTCAACACACCGCGAGCACGGATGGACGAGGACGGACCGGGCGAGGGACAGGAGAGGTAACTTGGTGCAAATGGGTACGTTGAGACAATAATAGCCAGTGCTATCAAAATGGGGGTCCATCTGGGAGTTCACTGTCTTGTCGCCGCCCCTGTACGTCGGCCCAAGCGTTGCCACCTGCACTCAACAGACACTTCCGCCCACTACGTCAGTCCGCCAGACAACATTTCTTCTTGTCTCCCGTGAGCCTTGACAGGTTTAAATGTCAACATGGGGAGATAACGTGGTGGCCAAAGTCTCGGATAGCCTATCAGTGGTCCGTGGTAGCCCGGCGATTGCGGCTTGCGCGGCCTCCTATCTAGAACGGGTCGGGTCGGCTGAGGTTGCGCACAAAACAAAAATATGCAACTGAGCAAGATAATACAGCACTCTACCGTCCATGATCAACATAAACGGTGACCCATCTTGGTGCTTCCTACCAGGCGATACGCGATACGGAGTCGCGCCAGACCACCTGCGTTTGCCCACGACAAAGTATGGCGATGTGGACACCACAGTGCAAGCAGCTGCTTGAAGATAAGTCTTGGCGTTGCGCTACCACCGGTTTACCAGCGCCACAAAATGCTTCAATGTACATGGCCAGGGCGTGGCACCGTGCGATCTCGCCAGGCTTTACGGCCGCACCCCCCATCATCAATGAAACTCCAAGAAAATTTTGGCCCGTCCTTCCTCTGCCCTCTGTCCGGCCACATCCCCGTCCATGCTGTGGCAAGGCTAACAAAAACTGACATTCTAAAACCGCCAGCCTCGGTCGCCGTGGTGGACACGTCAGCTTATTAGTGAAGTGCAGTGGCTATGAGGTGCGAGGCTAAAGAGAACGAGGGAAAGAAATAAACAAACCAACTTCCAAGCCCCAAGACCCAATGAGGTTCCGAGCCAGGGTGTGGCACTGGCACTGTACTAGAACTAGAAGTGACTCCATCTATCGGCGCAGCCCAATTTGCCGCTCGACTCCCACCAGCATGGCAGCAAAGGAAAGGGAAGCAAGAGAGTGAACTTTTTTTTTTTTTGGTATTTTTTTGGTATTATTAGTATATGTATTTTTTTTTGGCTCCAATTCGCGGCGGTGAATAGTGATTATTTAAAATAACGGCGGATTGAAGACGCAGTTCTTCTCACAGAGCAAGCAGCATTGTAGGCACTTAATGCTCAAGCCGAAGAAGCCATTAGATCAACTACTTCATCCTGACATTGACGGTTGTCTTGTGTCAGTACCTGGCACCCCGTCTTTGGGTTCCTTCATTGCTCTTGCCGGCTGAACTGATCCCTTGCGCCGCACCTGCAGCGCAGGACCCAGACGACGTAGTGGTGGGGTCGCCGTCTATCGCTCCTCTGATCCTCTATGTGCCCCCGCCCCCCCCCCCCCCCCAAAATCACTTATTCCTACTAGACCAGCCCACTCGTCCACCCTCAGTCCAAGACGGACGTACGGTGCGTGTTGCTCTTTACAATAGCACCAACTCTACCTCTTGCGTCTCCATCTGCATCCCACTTTCACTCGCCTTCGTTCACCTTCAATAACTCGCGACTCCTCCTGCTGTCCTGGCTTTGCTCCCCTCGAAGCGCTCTGATCGCGGCAGACTCTGCAACCTCGCCCGCACATCTACGTAATCGACTTCAATCGACCCTCACCTCACGGTCATGCGGTGATAGGGTTCTGGTCGGCCGCCGCTCGCACCCAGCCTCCTTGGGCCAGCCTGCCCACCAGCATGTTCACTCGGGCGACGACGTTCTTGTAAATGGATTCCGCGATGGATTCACCACACAGACCACAGCAACAATCACCCCAGCCCGTGCTGGAGCCGTCTGCGCCGCATCCTCTGCACACTCATCTTCCACAGTCGACCTCGTTGCCGCTTCGCACCGCCAGCAGCACACCCGTCTCTTCGCCAGGTCTCTTCAGCCCGACTGCCTCACGACACAACCTCGCCTCTCTTCCGTTCACCTCGGTTTCCGAATGCAATACACCCGCTCCCGTCGGTAGCAGCCCCCTTCTTCATCCGCTGCAGACTCATCGAGTCAGAGAGTACGTAAACTCCAACCCCCACGTGCTTCCCACCCCGGCTTCCTTCATGTAACAATGCTTTTTGCCCAAATCCGAGATTCTCAACGGCCAAAACATTTCGCATCTACTTGCAAAACTGAATGTCCACGTGGGCCATCTATTCTCTGACGCCACCTTCACAGAACCCACAAAGCCCTCATCGATTCAGACATCACCACTGGCCGCAAGTCAATCAACCAGTATGAAGTCATCGAAGAGATTGGCCGAGGCATGCACGGTAAGGTCAAGCTTGCCCGAAATCTCGAAACAGGCGACAATGTCGCCATAAAGATCATCCCTCGCTTCTCCAAGAAACGACGACTAGGCAAAGTGACGGCTCTATCACCCCAAGATAAGACCAAGAAGGAGATTGCCATTCTAAAGAAAATCCGACACCCCAATGTCGTCGCTCTCCTCGAAGTCATTGATGATCCCGAGCTCAAGAAAATCTACATGGTACTCGAGCATGTCGAACTTGGGGAGATTGTGTGGCGGAAGAAGGGCTTGCCGCACATCTGCCAGTATGAGCGACGCCGAGTTGAGCGAGAAATGGGCGGCCCCGCGCCATCTGCCGAGGAGGAGCAGTACAACCAACTTCTAGAGCGTCGGCAGGCCATTAAAGAATTGAAGCGGGCCAAGATGGCTCAGACCTTCGCTGGTCCTTCCGACTACTGGAGTGTCGAGCACGGCGCCGCCGATGAGGGCAGTAGCGTAGGGCACTGGTCTCGGATTTCGTCGCGCGATGACTTTGCCATGACTGATGGGCCATCTGAGCATTCTGGCTCGCGGCGCTCATCTGTCGCCCCTGCCAGATCAATGTCAATTGCCTCTACTGGCCTGATGCCTCCTGAATTGGCCGAAGACATCTTGTGGGTTGACGACATGGAGACGCCCGGCCCTCTCCACTCAGCCCCTGGCTCTACCACAGCCCTCGACGGCACCATGTTCGGACCGTACAATGAAGATGGCCCTCGGGAAGGTTTTCGACAGCGATCTCCCAGCATGGCCGATTCCATCATCTCCCACATGTCCTCCGTTGACTACAACCCTTATGCGCACGACCCGTTTGCGGAAGACTACTCCTTCGTCCCGTGCTTCACGTTTGACCAGGCACGGTCTACATTCCGTGACACTGTATTAGGCCTAGATTACCTCCACTATCAAGGCGTTGTTCACCGAGATATCAAGCCGGCCAACCTACTCTGGACCAAAGACCACCGCGTCAAGATCTCCGATTTTGGAGTTTCCTACTTTGGCCGCCCCATTCGCGACGGCGAACCCGACGAGACGGTGTCCGAGTCTGAAGCTAAGGACTTCGATGACGACCTCGAGCTTGCCAAAACCGTTGGCACCCCTGCATTTTTCGCTCCTGAACTGTGCTACACGGATATTGAAAGTCAACACCAACCCAAGGTCTCGGAGCAGATTGACGTCTGGTCACTCGGCGTGACGTTGTACTGTCTCATTTTCGCTCGTATTCCATTCTTGGCCGAAGATGAATTTCAAATGTTTCGAAAGATTGCTACCGAAGAAATACACATTCCTCGCCGCCGCTTAAAACCCGTGGATCCCTCGACATCTCCAGCAGAGCACTCGCTCTACAAGAGGCAAAATGCGCATCCATATCGAGATGACAATGATTTGGAGTACGAGGACGTGGACAACCTTCTGTACGACCTCCTTCGACAGATGTTGACCAAGAACCCCGATAAGCGAATTCGCCTGCGAGATATCAAGCGTCATCCTTGGGTTGTTCAGGGCATCAGCAACGTCGTGGCCTGGCTTGACGACACGGACCCAGCACGACCTTCACAGGGCAGGAAGATTCAAGTCGATGAGAAGGACATGTCATATGCTGTTGTTCCTCTCACCTTTCTCGAACGTGCTCGCTCAGTAATGAAGAAGGCCGTTGGCAAGGTCATGCATCCGCTCGTGGAACGCAGCGACAGCAAGTCACGGAGGCGAGCCACTAGCAGTGTGGCAAGCTCAGCTGGCGACAGCATGTTCAAGCATGCCAGCGCCGGCTTCCATCCCGGCTTAGCACGTCGCCCTAGCCTTCGTGGAGACGACTATTTCGCCAACGTTGGCAAAGATGGCCTCGGGTCATCCAGTCACCCGACCACCACAGCTCCCTCAACCGCTACGGTCCAGGCCGATGGCATGTACGATCCTCTAGCCACAGTTTTGCGGCCAGTGGAAGAAGGTACCAAAGACAGCCATAGTCATCATTTATGGACCGCAAACAATGTCAAGAACGGCAATCCGGATTTCTCAGCCGCAACTGCCTGCTCTCGCCGGTTTCAGCGCCAGGTCGGCCACGGCAAGCTGATGCCTCAATTTTTGCAGTTGGCCCCGGCCCTCCCTGCAACACAGTCCACGCCGGTCACTCCCCAAGCAGATGCTCATCCGGAGCTTCAGCGGGATGGCAATCGAGGCTCTCGCGCCCTTGAATCGCAAAGCGAGGACAACTCCCGGTCAGCATCTGCTGAGCGAGGGCTCTTTATGAATACGGATAAACACACTCATAGGACTCTGTCCATCTCTCATGCAACTGCAGCCGGGACTTTGCACCGCCATCCAGGCCCAATTCGATCTCTAGATTTGGGAAGAGGCAGTCGAGGATACGGACACCACAGCTCTTCGCTGCATTCCTCGTCCCCCCAAGCCGACAAAACCACGTACCAGCACGGCCAACCTCGCTCGGACCCAAATTTCAAAACCCGACACGACTTTGAGGCGGATACAGAACAGGCTACTGCTCTGCATGGGCATGAAAGTGCCGCCCAAAGCTCTCCAGGCCCCACAATTGCAGTGAGGGGAGATGCATTCTCCAGCCCTGAAACTGTTGAAGCAGGCGTCAATTCTTTACACGACTCTCAAATACTGTCTCCCCCTGGAGTCGAAGCCGTAAATACTCCCATGTCGCCCTCGCCGGAATCACACGACTGGCCGCGGGACCCGACACGGCCACGCAGAGGTGATACCATGGCCACCACCAAGTCGTCTAGCATGGAATCAATGGATGGCATAGGTACACCCTTGACAAGCCCGAGCGAGACGACTAGCCCTGTCCATGGAGGCTCTTTGAAGACGGCGTCTGAGCAACAGCTTCTCGCGTTCCAGTCTGATCCGTCACTGCCCGCTCTACTGAGCGGCGCCAGTTCTGTGTCTGCTGACATGGAGGCGGAACTCTTGGCTGGGGCCGGAGGCAATGGCCAAACATCACGACATGAAGGTTCTTCCGAGGCGGTCACGCCGCCCGCACTTGTCAAGGAGTCAGCCAATGGATTTCCCATTAATCCAATGTTCGGACACTCCCAAAGCATGGGGGGTGACTCCATGCAACTGCAACTCGAACACGACAGAGCGCATACTCCCGAGGACATGGACTCGCCAACGCCTCGTGTTGAGGAGGATGAGGACAGCGACGATGGAATCTTCCTCATGGCCAAGTCGAAGAAGAAGGCTTCACCAACCACACCGTCGCACTCTCCTCGACCCTTTGAAGCCAAGAGGCGCGATACGGGTGCGAGCACAGCTAGCAACGAGACGGCCAAGAAAGTGTCTATTGTTGGTGAAGAGGCCATGCTTCACTCACAGTCTTAGGTCGCCACTTGCCGCCACTTGTCGTGGAGCCATTGGCCAATGCAGGCCAGCTCAAGGTCAATTGGTGGTGTGCGACTTGTAGACAAAGGATGGCTCGCAAAGTACTTGCTGATTTTTTTATTTATTTTTTACTTTCTTTTGCAAAGGGCAGCGGAAGGCTGATATACCTGGAACTTTAGACGACGATATCCTCGCTGCTCTGTTTATTTGAACTGGATGCAAGACGCGTCCAGTGATAGATGGCCTTGCGGCCTTTCCGCATGTTTCTTCTCCCCCCTCGACACCTTTTTAATACTCTCTGCACCTTTTCATCTTCTGAAGTTGTACGCCTTACACAGCATGATTCCACACTGGAGTGGAATGGATGCATGTCCTTTGACGGGCATGACGACCAATGAAAAATACGGCGGCACAAGCCGACCAACATTCGACGACATGACCCATCCAAGGGACGCTGAAGGTCGCACTGGGTGTGGGCATGTGTCACCTGCGCTGCTGGCCATGACTTCAAAATGCCATCGAGGTGCGGCAGGCTGAATTTGCTCTGGTAACGAGCAGTTGGGCTTGAACAGCATTGGGCGACACGGGCGCCTTTGTCTTTTGATGACCATGTTCCTCTCTTGTTTACGCCATTCATCTTTCCCCTATTCAACATTTTCTAGGGCCCTACAATTCTGCATGACACATTAGAATGAAATCAAGGGTGGTATTTTGTCTCCGACAGCCGGTCTGAGTCGCACGTCATGCGTTGCCCGGAGTTTGGACCTTTTACTTTTTTTTAGTTCATCCCTGTTTACCTTTTTTTTTTTTTTTTTTTGAAATAGTTCTGGGAGGCCGAAGCAAGCATGCTTCTTGAGGAGCTTGACTCACAGAGTTTGAATATTGATGGTGCCGGCAGCATTGCATATATAGATATATCTGGGAGGCCAACTGTTGAATGAGAGATGATTGAATGAGCCAGCCTTTGGCGGCGGGCGATGGTGCATGGTATGGCTGGTTTCTTTCTGGGCCGAGGCTCAGCCTGTGTATTGATGTGTATTGTACATAAATATTTTGCAGAGTAATCAAGTTGTACCCTGTAAGCTTATCCTCTGAGCTCCAGATTGTTGGGCGTGATGATGTTTACTGTGACGGGATACGATTTTCTCAGACGTCAGTGCTTGCTGGTGCGGCCACAACTATGTGCGTAGGTCCAGCAGCGAACGGATTGTCGCTAGACGAGGGAACCGAAGGGGGCCAAGCATTTGGGCGTGGTCGTAGCCGTAGGGGACAGGAAATGTTACACTCTTTCACATGGCAGCATGTAAATTTTAGGGCCCCAAGGTACCTGCTTTGCGGGCAATGATTCACAGAAAATGGTCTATAGTACACTGGCAAGATTCAGCCCCAAGACACAAAATACCACAACGCCGTCAATGCAAGGAGGGCGAGGAGGCTGAGGGCCGGGAACCCAGGGTCCGCCGACAACGTCTTGCCGTGGGCCTCGACAATCTGACGCAGGATATGGTCCAGGGTGTCGGCCATCTTGTCTCTTCCAAACAGCTCCTTGACTCTCTTTTCCCCGGCGACACCCATGCGCGCCACTTCCTTGTCAGACAGCGCCAGACAGCGCGCCATGACGTCGGACCAGGCTTCGACGTGGCGGGCGTCGCGCAGCCAGCCCGTTTCTTCGTCGGAAATGGTCTCTACGGGACCGCCCGTGTTGGCGGCGAGGACGGGCAGGCGCGCGAGCATGGCCTCGAGGGGCACGATGCCGAAATGCTCGTTTGTGGGCGTGTACACTAGCAGACGGGCGGTGCGCAGGAGCGCCGACTTGAGCGTGTTGGAGACGCTGAGGAGGAAGAGGACCTGCGCGTCCGAGTCGGTGGGCAGGGCCGAGGCCGTGTGGTGCGTCAGAGAGAGGCGTGTGGCGAGGGCCTGGAGCTCGCCATGGTAGAGGACGTTTTCGGACACGCGGGCATCGTAGCCGCCTTGACGTCGCGGGTTAGCTAGCTGGTCGGGTTTCGGAAAAGGGCACGGGAATTCACATGCCTGCAATGACGAGGCGGACGTTTTGACGCTCCTTGTCCGGGATTTGAGCAAAGGCCTTGATGGCCAGCCCAATGTCCTTTTTCCTCTCGAAGCGATTGATGCTGAGTATGAGCCTCTTGCCGCCCGCCAGGAGGGCATCATGGCCAGGCTGCCGTCGAGTCGTCGTCTCCTGGTCGTCGACGCGGGTGTCCACGCAGGGATAGACGACCTTTGTAGGGACCTTGTTTTGCAGGGACGGCCAGGTTCGCCCGACTATGGACCGCGTAAAGTTGGAATTGACAGCCACGGCGTGGGCGAAGCCCATGCTCCATTCTTCCAGCCAGTCAAAGGGCAGACGGTAGAGTCTCTTGAGGGCGGACCGGCGGCCCTGGGCGAGAAGCAAGTCGGGAAAGTGGCAGTAGAACAGGATGGGCACGCGGGGCGAGAGACGGCGCATCAGGGGCAGACCGGCCGAGAGCTGGTCGACGACAAAGGCGCGCGGGTTGAGGGCGGCCAGCTCGCCCGTCAGGTTGACGGAGAGCAAAAGGTGGACGTGGCGGAGGATGGCGCACAGAATGGTCAGCCGGGAGAAGACGGACGGCGGGACGAGCCAGTTGCCGCGCACACGAACATCTAGAGTTCCTGGAGAGGTGCGTCAGAGGGGCGCGAGCGAGAGGAGGGGGTTGCGGTTACCGTTGCGGCACTCGTCGAAGCAGTGGCTCGGGTCGCAGTGGTTGGTGAAGATGACGACCCTGTGGCCGCGGGCCTGCAGGCCAACGGCGGCGTCGACGACGAGCCGCTCTGCGCCGCCAATGCCCAGATCGGGGTGGAAGAAGACGACGGTGTCGGCCATGATGGCGCGGGCGCGGGCGTTGACGCGATGCCAAAGGGTTGTCTCGACTCAGCTTGAGCCGAGTTTTGAAGCTTTGAAGCTTTGAAGCTAGAATCTGCCAGGCTGGAAGGACAGCTGGCAGGGGTCTTGTCCGCAGCTGGTGGGATGGGGTGGGATGTGGGGGCAACAATACATACGTCAGGCACCAGACGGCGAGTTCCAAAGGGCCGTGCTCCGTCGCAGGAGCAGGAAAGACAAAAAAAAACCCCCCAGGCATGTGCTCGATCCACTCCCCGCTCCCGCCTCCGTGTCGGGCGGCCGAAGCGGGTCCCATGGTGTAATCACAACTTCACGAGCCTCGGCAAATCCTCACGACGGCGGTCACCCGGCTGCTATATCAAGTCGACAACCCACGCTCCCCGCACCCTCCCTTCCCCCAGAACGCGTCAACGTCGCCTGCCATGTCGCTCTTCTCAGTGCCCATCCCGCCCTGCGGCGCCCACCCCGGCGGCGCCATCACCTGCACCCAGCCGCAGCCAAACGTCTACCTGCTCACCTTTGTCTCGCCGCCCGACAACCGACTCACGACGGCCTTTTGCCGCGCCATGCTGCAGGCCCTCGACATGATCGAGTTTGGCGGCCACGCGCCCGGCGTCGTGGTGACGACGAGCGGCATCCCCAAGTTCTACTCCAACGGGCTCGACCTGGAGCACGCCATAAACACCGACGGCTTCTGGCAGCTCTTTTACGACGTCTGGGTCCGCCTCCTCACGTACGTGCCCCTCTGCCCCTCTGCCGCCTCCCCGACCGTCTGCTGACAACGAGCCCAAATCCCCCAGCTACCCCATGCCCACCGTCGCCCTGCTCAACGGCCACACCTTTGCCGGCGGCCTCATGCTCTCCCAGGCCCACGACTACCGCCTGGCCCCGAGCCCCAAGGGCTTCCTGTGCCTCAACGAGGTGCTCTTTGGCGCGCCGCTGAAGCCGCCCATGGCCGCCATCTTCCGCCACCGCCTGACGCCGCAGTCGTACCGCACCTTGGCCCTCGAGGGCCGCCGCTTCACCGGCCAGCAGGCCGTCGAGTACGGCCTTGCCGATGCCACGGCCGAGTCGCTCGACGACGCGCTCAACTTCATTGCCGAGCGCCAGCTGACCGAGAAGCCCAAGGCCGGCGTCTACGGCGTCATCAAGACCGAGCTGCACAAGGACTTGCTCAGGGAGCTGCGAAAAGAGGGCGTGGATCGCGAGGAGCTCCGCTTCAACGACGACCAGAGGAGGGAGGGCGAGCGCAAGGAGTTTGGCAAGGTCTGGTTTGACCAGTGGCAAAGGGAGAACAAGGCCAAGCTGTAATGCACTGCTGAAACCGTTAAAAAACACCGTGGCTTTCTCGTAGACGGACATGCCCATGCAACAAGTGTATAGTAGATGGATGGGCTCATAGATTTGGAATAAACTACACGGCCTTTTCAAAACCAATACAGCTGGCACTCACGCGTGTGCAGTCAGTACGAGTATAGATACATTGATATACATGTATGGGGTATCATCTAGCCAATTCTATCCAAGCTACCTCTTCTAGTCTCGGCCGCAGCAGCACATCCGCCCATTCGTCCGTCTACGCCTCTATTGGTCGCGGCTCTTCAACCATCAAGTCTTCCCTCTCTTCGGCCACTGCCGGCACCGTTGCTGCTGCCTTGTTGGCATTCTTCCTCCACGCGCCGCCCTCCCTCTCAGCTAGCATGTCCTTCTCCGCTTGTATTGCTTTATTGCGTCGCTGTTCAATGTCTTCGCGTCGAACTACTCGCCGCAGCGCCTCGCCCGCCTGGATCAACCCATCAATGCTGATCGCGTGCTCCGTCATGTGATGATTGATATACGTGTATACCTCTGCTGCCGTGTCGCACAACAGCAGGTTTCTCTCGTTCAGCTTGAGCAGCGCCAGCGCAATCTGGAAGAGAAATGTGCTGCCGTCGTTTGTACAGAGCACCACGTCCCACACTCGGAACAGGGCCTCGGCGGATAGGCAGTCGGTAAAGACGGACAGGAACCACTGGAATGTCAAGGCTTCGAGTTCAATGGAAAGCGCGTCGAGATGCGTCGATAGTTTGGGCAGCACAATCGCCACAAACTGTCGCAAAACTTGCTGGTCGGCCCGCGAAGCCATGAGCGAGTGGTCGTAGTAGCCGTGCGGCAGAATGCTCTCAATAATGGAGGCTAGAATCCAAAAGGCGTCCTCCGCCGATGGCATGATGAGAAGAAGGTTTGCTGCAATAAGATTCATGCCCTGGCAGTAGCCGACGTCCTTGTTTCGACGCGAATACGCCAAGAGCAACTCGTTTAGCTTCCGCACTCCAGGCCCCTTTCGGAAGAAGATGTTGTCCGTCAAGGTCCGGTAAATGTCCATTTGGATCTGGCTGACCACTGCTGCATCATCGTCCATGCCGTTTTGAGCAACAAGGTCTTCGTAGTATCCGGGGATGCGCAGGGCATTGGCCCCTGAGCACTCCGACCAGATTTTGGCGCGAAAGGCGACGGGTATTCCCCCAAGCACCAGCGCCTTGAATTCGTTCCACTTGGCCCGCCCGACTTTGCCCTTATTTCCAAGGCCCGAGATGCCAATGATTTCACCATCTGCGACCCGTGCCTCGGGGAGGATCATGGCCGGTGTTTCGTAGCGAGCCTCGGCAACTGCTGCTGCTGCCGCCACCGCAGCCTGTCCTTCGCGGCGACGCTCGGCTCTCACTTTGCGCAAAAAGTCGTTCCATTTGACAGTCTTGTCGCGCTGCAATGAGTCGTGGACCTCGCTGAGCTGCTCCAGCAGCAGCTTGACGGGTTCCGTGTCCTCCTTGACGCCCTTGGCGGCACTTGCATCTCTCTCAGCCGGCTGTCTTGTCTCGTTGTCAACTGCAGTTGTCGTGCTTGCTTGTGGAGGAATCAAGCCGGCGGTTGTGGACGTAATGTTTGGTACCCTCGGCAATTCCGGTTCGCGATTCTCTGGCGTCAAGACGCCCATCCCCTCCAATACCTCGAGTGCAGACGCGCTCACGCTGGGCGTGTGACTCAGCAGCTCGGTGGGAAAGGTGGCAATGCTGAGGTAGTCTTGCCAGCGCTTCGGCTTGCCGTCGTCTTCCACTCGCTCCTCGTGACTACTCGGGCTACCGGGTCTCCCACCACTCGATACGCTCCATCTAGGACTCGGAACATCCTCCAATAGATTTGGAGATATGCGGATGCGTCCATTGCTGAGCATCTCAGCGCGGCCGCCTTTGATCTGATTTCCCATGTGCGCTGCCTCTCGTTGTCTCTTCTTTCGGCGCTGATCGTAAATGAAGCCAAATCTGTCCGTGAGAAACTCGCCGTGCGCGTTATTCTGATAAATATGAGACAAGGTCGGTGGCTGCGATTCGGGAGGCAGAATGGCATCCATCTCAACCGGGCCATAGCTCTCTTGCCGCGCATTCATCAGGTCTGGAGGGCTGCTGGCCATGCCCCCCCACATGTCTTGTGCTTGCGACTTTGTGCTGGCCAATGCCTGCGGTGTCTGAGAAGTCCGTCGGATGGCCATCAAGGCCTTGGGGTTTCCGGCCATGGACGCAGCTCGCGCGGACTGCGCCGTCCTGGCGCTGGCTGTTGAGCCTGCTCTGGAGGCGTCGCGAACCGAGGCACTCACAGCTCTACCCCTAGACTCGGGTTCTCGCGGCGTGGCCGTGCCCCCAGCCACAAGTCTCAGCGCGAGACTTGCCAGAGATACCGAGGATTTGCGCTCAGGGGCTGCAGCAGACTGAAAACTAGATGCGCGACTTGAGCTCCTGGCATCAGCATTCGCGTTGGCTTCTTGTGGCGGCGTAAACAAGTCGTCTTGTATAGTTGGTCGTCTGTCCATGCTCGACTGGGAGCGTATCACGGTGGCCGGGTTCATGATGTCCTGGGTCGCACTGTTTTCTAGGCCTCCTCGTTTTCCGGTGCCGCCACCCCAGATGTAATCCTTCCAGCCTCGGATGGTGCCCTTGCCAAGTCCAGCATCGCCACGGGCGCGCACGGTGGCGCTCCTGTGCTGCGTCTCTCCATACGCATTCTCCGTCATGGTATTTTGCATGGCATCGCTCATAAGATCGGACAGGCCATTCTCTCCATCGCTATGTCTTCGTTCGTTTGATCGCATGTCAGACTCGACGGCCTTTAGACGGGTCTCCAAATCCATGTTTGACAGGCCGCACTCCCGCACGATCCTCCTCAGCGCTCGCTCTCGCTCGTCGGCTCGTCGGCGGAGTGTGGCTATCTGCGCATCCCTCTGAGCCAAGTCCTCGGCAATCTGTCGCACAAGAGAGACGGCTCCATGTCGGGAAATCAGCCGCTCAATGTGGCCATCGTCGGCTTGATGCAAAGCACCTGGGATTGACTGTCGCAGCGGGGTGTCGTCGAACAGGGCATCTCGAGAGGAACCTTTCCCCGTCAGGCTCTCAACAATTGAAAGGCCCCTATCGCCACGGTTGCGGGAGCGGTTATTCTCCGACTCTTGGGTGGCTGTTTTCAGGCGCTCCTCGTCCTGCTCGAGGCGGTGCGGTTCGGAAGTCTCAGGGCTGAAACTAGGAAAGCTCGTCAAGGACTTGTCACTGGCAGCGATGCTGCTCGCCGAGCTGCTAGCTTGGCTAAGGAGCCTGTTCTTGCGTCCAGCACGAAGCGTAGAGCTCCGATTACTTCGAATGCTGCGAACCGAACGCGCCGATGTGGTGCTTTGTTGGGAGAATGAGCGTTCGAGAGGACATGGCAACGTGGGCTCCAAGGTCGAGTCCATCGCTAAAGGCGTAGCTCGGGCTGCGATATTGGGGATCAATAACGCGCCCGAGAAAAGTAACTGTGCAATGTATCTTCAGTCGAGGGAGTGGCCGTCAGCGACCAAGGTGCATGTCGAGAAGGCAGAAGCAAAAGGCCAGGTGGCTCTTGAATACTCCTTTATTCTTTGTGTAGATTTTTTTTTTTCGTCGTGTGGGATCCGCGTGTCGTTGTTCCAGGTTGGAGGGTTCAGACGAGGAATGGATGACTGGCCGGGAGTGATGCAGGCCCATGTGACGGCTGTGCAGGGCTCAGCGTCGCGCGTTCACAGCACCCACCACCAAACAAGGGATCCAAATGCCAACAGAGTCGACGGCCAAGTTGAGAAAGTATTTGCGGCGAGTGGGATGCACGGTACAGCTGGGCGCGGCTTTTGTCGACATGAAAGGGACGAGAGTCAAACAACAAGGTGGGAAACACAAGTGCAACGGTGCCTTAGTCCTGGTTCTTCCTGGTCATGACTACTGACTGCCATTTTGGCCCATGGCGGCGCCACTCCTTCCCTGGCTGTGGGGAACATGAAAGAAAGGCAGGAGCAAAGTGGCCGTTGCGTCGTCATGTGAGAAGGAGCAGCACAACTCGTCATGTATTACGGCAAGTCTTTATGCTCAAGTAACTCCTTCCCTGCCATGGGGATAAAACATGAAAACACAGAATAAAGAATCCCATGGCCAAGTGTGATTTTACCGCATCCGCCGCAGCTCAAACTCTGCCATGCACGTCTGCGCACCTCGAAACCTCCAAGCCCTCCTGGTAGTGACGTGATTGTGACCACCAGTGATGCTCACTACCTAGGTAGGTAGGTACTTGACTAGGAATATCGCCTTGTCGAACCCGCCCTTCAGTCCATCTCTTCTCGGTCTGGTCCGTGCCCACAAATGGTGGACTAATCTGTCTCAGACATGCGACTGGTACGGAATCAACCTTGACCAACTCGTGTTTTTTTTTTGCTTTTTCCACGACCAAGTCTGGTATGCAGCGTTATTGCAAGAAAAGAAAGAAAAAAGGCTCCCTGAAACTCTTCTCGCGTTGAACTTCTGCACAGCCCCGGGCCGACGGACCGCATCCCTTCGCATGGACGCATCATTACGAGTCGCGCAGTGGTGATGCAAAATAAACTCTTCAACACCCTGACCTGCACCAATCAGGAAATCTCGCGCACGTTGCATTGATGCAGCAGGGAGGGGGGGCTCAGGGCCTCTGCGCCCCCCCTTGTCAAGGACTGGCACAGACACGGTCAAGTTATTACTCATGATCCATTGAATGCCATCTAGTCATACATCCAGCTGCGCAACCTTTTAAACATGATGACCAATATTACTGTACGCCCAACACCAGTCCATGCGCTCTTTAGAACCAATTGCCTTGGCAAGCGAAAACAAACCCCAACGCCGTGTCCCCCATCATCCCCTCCTCAGTTCCTTTCCATTGTCTCTCTCTGTATGTGTGTCAAATTCCTATGTCTCCTTTGCAAGCATGGAGCTGTGCCATGCGCTTTCGGCTTCCACTTCGAGCTGTGCCCTAGCCTGCTCATCTGCCATGGCCTCCTCGTCAGGCGCCTCTTGTGCCTTTGTTGCATCCAGTACCCGCTCTTGATCCTCCATTGGTGCCTCGGGATCGGGCACCAGCCCATCGTCGATCAACGTCTGCAGCAAGCCGTCTCTCGCCAGAAGTTCCCGTCGGCGCACAGCAAGGCCGTCTAGCATTCGTAGCCGCCCGCAACTGGACGCGAGGGCGACTTGGTGCAGCCGCCTTCGCAATTTCGTAGCCTCGTCCAACCTGCTTGCAAACGTCCCGTCCCTAACGGCGTCGGCATCTGGTAGAACAAAGGGATCCGCGACAGCCGAGCCGTTTGTCGGCACCAGATACTGCAAGGGAGCGTAGAATCCGAGCGTCATCGGGTTGTCGCGAACATCGAGCTGTGTCAAATGAGGAAAGTCTGTCAAGAGCTGCGTTATCTGCGTCGAATCCGCGAGTCGGTTCCCGGCCACGAGAAGCTTCTTGAGCCGCGGGATAAACTGCAGAGGCGACAGGTCGCCAAGTGCATTGAAATTGGCATTCAACGTTCGCACGTTGGGCATCAGCTGACCCATCCGGTCGGGAAGACGCTGCAGTCCGCAGTTGGCAAGCTCGAGAAGCTGCAGGTTGAGAAAATCAACCTGTGGATCAAACTCCAGCATGTAGTTGCCAGACAGGAAGAGCTTGCGAACCTCGTATGCGCTAGATAAGAAGCCGAGGTCCAGGGGAACCTCTCCTCGCTGTTCTCGAAGAGACAAACTGTCCAACCGACGAGCTCGATCAAATCCACGGGCTTGGCCGATATTGTTTCTGTCCGCATGCATGGAGTGTAGGTTGGGGAATGCGGCAACGTCGAGCGTGACGAGTTCGTTGTCACTCACGTCGAGATGCCGCAATGATTTCAAGCAGTCAACCTGGGGAAGCTCCCTCAGTCTGTTCTTGCATAGTTTCAGCTTCGTCAGCGCTGGAAGCATCTCCAGGTTTCGCACGGCTCTGATTTGATTGCTGCCCAAGTCTAGCTCTTCGAGTCGCTCGAATCGCGATGCTGCAAAATCCACCTCTTCAATCATGTTATTCCTGGCCCTCAGCGACAGCAGTCCATCGTGCGCGTCCAATCCGTCCAAGCTGCAAAGCTTATTGTCGTCGGCCTTGATGCTGCGAAGGTGAACCAGATTTTTCAAAGCCGACAGGCTCGAAATGTCATTGCCCGAGATGTCGAGATATTGCAGGTTCATGAGGTGGTCCCACGACGTCAGTTCGGTCAGCAAATTTTGAGACACCTTGAGCTCTCGAATGCTTGGTGGCACGCCTTCCAGGTGGTTGAGCTGGTTGCTCGACACGTCAAGCGTGACTAGCTTGCCGCAGAATTCGTCCAGCATGTGCAGGCTTGTAAGGCGCTTATCGTGAAGGTCGAGCTCTGCAAGGTCCTCCCAGAATGACTCCTGCGACTCTGCTTCACTCAGTCGGTCCACGAGTTGTCTTATCGTCATGGACAAGACCTTCTTAGAGCCGTCGCCTGTAGCCATGTGCCGAGGGCCCATGACATAGCTCACTTCGAATCCGAAAGACTGATCAGCATTGTTGAGGGTAAACTCGGACAGCGGGCTCAATGACAGCTTGCCCACATTGCGGCCAATGAATGCACTGTCTTCAGCAGTCAGAGCGAGCGCTCCATTTCGTGGAGTTTGACTGAGAACAAAACTCAAACTAGCTTGCCGTCCATCTGGTGTCCTGTGGCTAATCATGCTCTGCTCTCCAACAATGCTAAGCTGGCGATCTTCATTTACCAGTTCGACAGTGCTTTCTTCGTCTTGTTCGTCAATACGGGATACAGGACGAGGGATGAATGCTGGGCCGCGAGACGAGGCCTGTCTGGCAGGGGCCTGACTGCCGTGGCCACGCATGTGCTGAGAACCATTCTTCAACCTGACTCCCGCCTCTGGGGGGGAGCTATTCGGAGATCCGTGGGCGTTGTTAATGCCAATGTGGCGGTCCATGTCCTCGGGGCTGTGCAAATCTTCAGGTGATAATTCTCGAATCACAGATGCAATTGGTGAAGAGAATGAGATGGTCATGTTTCTTCGCTTTGTCGAGATCCGAGGATTGGCTTCCATATCACTACGCATGTCGGGTTTCGTTTCGGCGTCTGTTTCTTGGTGGCTACAAAGGTCGACAGGTTTCTGAATCTGCTCATTTCGGAGAGCGCCGGTTTGCGGGCTCATATGCTGGCCGGGCGATAGAGTCATGTATCCTCTCGTCGTCCTTCGTGGAGAAGGACTCTTTGGTGAAGCTGGTTCTTCAGGACCATCCACCTTTGGTTCTCCGTTGGCCCTGGCCAGTTTAAGATTTTGCATCTCCTTGGTCATGTCAACTGAAAGATCAGGTATGCTGGCAAATGGGTCTTCTTCGCTGTCCTCCGATGGTAGAATGCTTCGCTCGTTCAAAGATGCTGACTCTTTCTTCTTGATCCAAATATTCTTGTCTTTATCCAAACACATGGTGCCAACTCTATCGGGGATTAAATGAGATACGCTCTCAGGAATTATGATGCGTCTTGAATCAGAACCCCTTGAAGATGCCGACGGGTAGTTTTGGCTTGTAGTTCTGTTTGATGAAGTCGAGGGATAATCTCGTGACGGGCTCATCTGTTCCATACCGGCCAGGGGGTTACTGGTGATTCGCACATTGGGCAGGTCACTAATTATCTCGCCCAGTACGGGAATCGGGATAGTGTCGGGTCGCAGCTGATTGCGTGCAAAAATTCCTCGTCCCATGCCGTCTGCTGTCGCGACCGTGACCCCCTTTGTGAAACCCGTAGATCTTACTGAGGATGAAATAACATCGCCCGAATCACTAAGCTCCTGGTACTTTTGCAGTTTCTTCGTCAGTTCCGGGTCCTCTTGACGCTGGGGAACCCAAGACCTGGGGTTTCCTTCTCTGCTGGGCGGCCGAGAAAAGGGCTCACTCGAGGAATCCTGGTCGTCAGGTGCGTCTGACGGCTGTCGATCGTCAGTCTCGATGTCTTCCTCGGATTCCTCCAAGCTTGGCAGCTCTGGTTGCACTTGGTTTCGAATCATGGCCATGATTTGAGCCGCTTGGTCCACAAAGTCTTGTGTGCGAATAGAAGGCTTGCGATCCGTCTCGGTCGGAGCATCACTTGGCGGAGTAGGAGCCTCATCCTGGAGACCTCGAAGTGGTGAGTTATCGGCGCCGTCATAAGATGCTGACGAACTTCTACTAGAAATTGGACTTCGTGGCTGCAGAATGGGCCTCGAGGACAGAACGTTGGACTCTGCCCTCTCTGAGTTAACAAGCGCCGCACTGTGGCGTTTCCTGCTTGATAGGAGCGAATACATGTGCTGATGGGAAGCATCGACTGCGTCATACTTTGACTCCCGCCCGAATGCAATATCTGATCGATGAAGCGTTCGCCGACGTTTTGGCGTTGGGTCTTTCGAAGGAGATGTTCGTGGCCGCTTGCTCTCTGACCCAGGGTCGCGTCTCGGTGTCCCACAAGGTGATGAAGGCGTCTCGCCAAATCTTGCACGAGATGGAGTTTCGTTTTTGCTGCGCTTCCGATCTATAACTAGGCCGGAATACCCATCGGGTGAAGCATCTCGCGCTCCTCTTTCTCGAAGTGGATAGGATGGCAATGATGCTTCCTTGGGCGGCGCAACGTTTTCCTTGCCGACCACGTCGGAATCTTCGTAGATTTCATCAGAGACGTCGCCGTGAAATTCGAATCCATCCAAGTCTCCGCGGCCAAAGGTGCTGATGCTCCTTCCCTTGGACGTGGAGGCCGTGTTCGGTAATCCATCATCAGGATGAGACTCGTCCAAGTTGGCAGAAGAGGGTGACGTTTGGGTTAGGCTACCGGAGCCTTCTTCGAATTGACTGATACGTCGGAGCAAGGTTTGGTTCGTAAATGTATCGTATGGACCAAATAATTTCAGCGGGCTGTTTGCTTCTTGGGGGGCCTTTTCGGGTACAAGCTGCTTCTTATCAGGGCTTGGAAAAGGTGCTCGGGGCACCGACGGACTCTGCGTGATCTGAAAAGTAGGGTATGGGTTTGTTCCCAGAGTCCGCATCGACGGAAACTGTTTGGGGGTACTGGCTTGTAGTGACTCTTCTGGGAGCATCTCTGACGTGTCGGCGCCAATTTCGGAGCTTAGCCCTCTGTTGTAAAAGGAGCCATCCCCAGATCTGCCTCCACGGCGGACGTTGATGAATCCTCCATTCTGAACGTAGTCCTCGGTTGTTTCAACAACTGCCGGGGACCGGGGACTGGTATTGAACCCAGCTTGGAGATCTGCCTGGGAATCAAGAAGCATTTGGTTTATTCGCAGGCGCTCCAGTTTCTGCCAGAGCTGGTCGACCGGCACTTCGATTGGCGCAAAATCAACCTTGCCATTTTCGCCACTGTGTTTGCCGATCAATATTGGGCTGAAATCTTCGTTTCGAGTATCACTTTGCCCACTAGGTTTTCTTGAGGTGACATCCTTTTCCAGCGGAGCAGCCAAACAACTCTCATCACGATATGTGTCGTCGTCGTCGGTTGGGAGCTCTGGCGCGTAATCGCCGCTTGCTCGGTTTGGAACCGGGGAGCTCTCGTTCGGTCTG
Organism: Keithomyces neogunnii; assembly: GCA_020975405.1. Taxonomy (NCBI): domain Eukaryota; kingdom Fungi; phylum Ascomycota; class Sordariomycetes; order Hypocreales; family Clavicipitaceae; genus Keithomyces; species Keithomyces neogunnii. The sequence continues at coordinate 5,730,602 of JAIOWQ010000001.1, read as the reverse complement.
TACTTGATGTCTTTCTGTGGGCGCCTGGGACTCGGACTTGGAGTTACATCCACGGGGTACTCCTCTTCTTCGTCAAAGTCTGGATACTCATCAAGATCCTCTTCTGTGATGGGCTGAGGATAGCCTGGAGGACTTGACGGCATTGTCATGTCAACGTGCTGCGATGCATGGTCGTCAAGCCTGGACTCCCCTTCACCTTCCTGTGGAGGCTTGAACATGTCTTGGAGTCCAGCCGCAGCGGAGCAAAAGAGGTCGCGCTGCTCGCCATATGCGACGTCGCCATACACCAGGCGTTTCTTCCACTCTGGCGTCTCCCCCTTTCTATCAGGGGATTGTTGACTTGCAAAATTATTGTGAATAACAGAGCCGTTTGTCCCAAAGGAGACGGATCGTGATATGTCTGCCTTGACCTCGTGTGACAGCTTCGATGGCAACCTCTTCATAGAAATGTTGATGTCGTTGGCGCTGCGTTCACTCAGGACGCTCGGGCTATTGCCACTCGTCGGCGGTAATGATGACCTGTTTCCGGCGCGGCGCGGTATTCGACTAGCAAACTGTTTGATTTGCGGTGTCTCGGCCTCATCTGAAAGAGGCAGAGGAGGGAGTTGTCCATCAGATGCATCTGATCCGGGCTGGGAGACCCAGTCCTCAGAGAGGGAATCCAACCAGGCATGCGCCATGATGGTGCTGGTCAATTGGATGTCGGGAAATGTGCTTGGATGAGTTCACCAGGACGCCATAAAGATAAAGACCGGCTGAGCACGCAATCAATCTTGATGTATGTGGGGGTTTGAAGGACGTTGTCTGGGTTGTTATGAATGCGCTGGGTGCAATGCAAACCATGAGCATCAAATATCGATTGAATAAAAAATAGGAAGCAGTCTGAAAAGAGGCCAGATGCAGTTGTGCTGAAAACCAGCTGAGCAGACTGTATGCATGTGCAACTCAGACCGAACACAGGTCGACTTTGGGCGCGGGAGGCATTACAGTACGTCTGGCGCGTGTGTTTGCGAGACTGCATGTAAACAGTCCAATGTTCCCGATTGGATGGAAGTGGTTGCTGTGCCAACTGCAGGGGACCGTAACGTCACGTGAGCTGCTGCTGGCAGGTCCATGGTGAAAATGCTAGAGAGTTGACCATTGAAAAGAGTTATGAAGACAATGTCATGTTAGAATGCAATACACGAATGTTCCTCTGGCAAAGAGCAATTTTTGGCTCGCATATAGTCATGTTGTGGTTCAGATTCAGTCGGGAGAGTGCCGTCTCAATGAGTCGGCTCTCAATTTACGCGACGTCACGTGTGCCCGCGAGACGCGATGCGCGTCACTCTTGGAAAGAGGCTGGCAAACCTGAAAGTCAGTCCTTGGCTTTCTCATCCCTCGACAATAGGTGAACATTTGGACAATTTACCGTCGAAGCGATCGAGAACACCATAGCTTTTTCGAATCGAACACAACAGTCGCATTTGTTTACAAAGATTATCCCAGTTTGCCCATGTTCTGGCTGGACCTGTGCTCTTAGTTTACAAGATGGCAGCTGGCCGAGACATGTCAACTGGGATGAATGAGAATTGGGGTGACGACACGATATATGCAGAGTCCCTGTGCCAGCCGGAGGATGTGCTCTATGAAGGCTCAGAAGATGAGCATTATGAGAGTTCCGCCACGAGAAGGCGCCGATACGAAGAGGCTGGACAACGCTTTCTACAAGGGACCGTCCCTCTCCTATTCTCAGCCGCATTAAAGGGACCGTTTGACAGTCGATCAGGCTTTACCAATCCATGGATCTCCAACCGTCACAAGGCTGCGACATGGCTCAGCACACAACCCTCTAGAGCTGCGGAAATGCCTGTCGCTGGAATCGAGAAGGCTCTCCCTTCCAAGTCCAATCGAGAGCCTACGGTATCGTCTCGTACCGCCAGCTGCCATCTACCGAGCCCTGAGAGCCTTAAGCAGGCCCCCCGTACTCAACAACATCCGTATCTTGGCGCTACCGAGCTTGATAAGGTCAATGCATGGAGGGAGCAGGTCAGTTGCTCTCCAAACGGGAGAGACGACGTCTACCAAGGCAAGACAGAGAGTCCAGCCTCTAGCAAGAGACGTGCCTCTGGATCTGAATGGCTAAAGAAGATGCCTGCAAAGAGACAACGCTTCGCTATTTTACAAAGACTGTCTCGTCACTCCCAATTGGATGACGAGGAGCTTGATGACCTCATGGCAGACGCGCCATCCCCCAGGTTCTGGAATAAAGCTCAAATGAGCTCGCCCACAAAACGGAGGTCACCAAGAAGCGCATTGCAAAAGACCAGTGCTGCAATGAAGATGGAATCTGACGACGAACTGAGCCCTAACAAGACCGCTGCTGCGACTCTCTCTTCCCCCGTATCGCTGAGAAAAGCCCCCAGGGCATCCACGATGACAGGTCAGCCGTCCGACCATCTCACATCGTCTATTGGGACCCAGACTACCCCGTCCCGGCTACGGCATGTAAATGTCCTGGGTACTCTTAGCATGCAGGAGCTGCCACAACAGAATGGCCAAACCGACGAAGAGAGTCATGATGAAATGGCAAGTGCAGATGAGGACTGCAATGGGGAAACGGCTGAACCCGTACAAGAAAGCTGCTCCTTAATTCGGTTCGAGTCCGATATCATTTCGAATGAGGACCAGAACATTGCACAAAGGCTTTTTGGTAGTCCCAGTACTTGCATCAAGATTACCTGCGACGACGAAGCAATGGAGATTGCGAAAAAGGATTCTGAGCAACAGGTTCCCGAACTGGAATCAAAGTCCGAGAAAATGGATTGCGCGATCGATGCTGATTGGCAATGTACCCTTGACGAAGCTGCAATCAATATCAAAACGCAACATCTGCCAATCTTTAAACCTGACCCGCAGAGTGCAAGGCAAGAGTCAGTGCAAAATCTAATGCGGGCCTTTTCACAAAGCCATGTCTGCATGGACACGGATGGGCAACAAGGAAAGATCGACAGCTGTTCAGTGACGCGGTCTCTTAGTGACGGTTCAGTCACAATGGAATCTCTGAAAGAGGATGGACCCAATCAGACTGACGTTAGCACGGCTTGCGAGACTGTGCCTGTGAACAGAGAGAATACATTCGAAGAACAGCATTTCCGCGAAAGCGCTGCATTGAGTGATAATGCGCAAGGGAACTCGGAATCCTGCAACCGTGCAGGTCCTGCGACGCCTCCCAGGACAGGCAATGTCAAGGAAGCATCTGATTTCAGCTTGAGGAACATTTTTAATCGCTTCGTTCCTTCCAGTCCATGGTCCAAACGCGCATCCTTGACCGAGACGCCTTCGACGTTTCCTTCAGCACAATCAGCCAGACACTCTGCTTTTTCGGATAATCCCGCTGACCAGATTGCAACGAGCGACCCTAAGTCCAGTTTTTCGCAGCTTCCTACTAACCCCGTCGATGATGTGGCACAGAACTCGGGGAAGCAATCGATATCTTCACCTAGGGTATCTGCCAGTGAGAGTCTGCCGGAAATGCAAGGTGATGAGGTTGTTGGGCTCAAGGGTTCAACACATGAAACCGCACAACCCGAAAATAAGCCTTCATGCAGCAATAACGAAAGCCCAAGGCAAGCTTCCGTGGATAATAGCACTGCCCTGCCTGAGCCCCAGCAAAGTCCTTGGGCAGAGACAGAGAAGGCCCTATTGTCTCGGTCACCATTGGGTATCGTATCATCTAACCTCTCCGGGCCGAGGTCTATTGGTTTCGCGGGAAGGGAGGATGCTGTGATTGTACACATCCCAGAGATCCAAAGCCCATTCGCACAGGAGACATCACCATCCATTACCTCATCTGCTTCGCGAAAGAGACCGAGCAGTGAGATTTCCGAATCAACATTTTCCAAGCCACCTCTGCCTAGACCAAGCACACCAGAGCCCCAATTCTGTATCAAGTCTTTCTCGTCTTTCTTATCGCCATCACCGGTTCGGAAGCACAGAGATGGGACTTCAACGTCGCTCTCCCAATCTCACGTCAAAGCCGACCATCATTCTCCCGCGTCAGCTTCGAATCCTCGACTTGAGCGCAGGCGTTGCGGACTCCGCGTTTCCTGGGCAGCAAGCTTGGTGGAATATAAAGATGCGCCATTCGAAGAAAACGGCGCCGCAACCCGTCATCTGCCGAAAAGACAGAGCTCTCCTCCTCCAGAGACACCTCTAAATGAATTTCAAGAAAGTGGCGACACCAAATTTGCGAAGCATTTTGAAAAAGTGGCAAACCGTGCAAAGGGGCGACAACTGCTTCATGCCCCAACGACAGAGCGGCAGCAGCTGCAGAGTCCCGGCCTCTCTGCCATGGCCGAGACTTTCCTGGCAACCGATGCGGATCAGAGAGCAAACCACAAAGACAGCAACATTAATAATGCAGAATATCTGGCATGCAGCCAAGAGTTGGAGGAGCCAATGGACGTTGTTGAGGATATTTTCCGGGATATGGGAGACTTTTTGGACACATGGAACATCGACGCAGAACTACAGAAGGCACGAAAAGAAGCCCCGACTGGAACATCATCGGCCGTTGAGCCGTAGCGGTCTTGGTAGAAGCCAACTCCGACATGAAATTGTGTTTGAAGCGTGTTTGGCAGGCAGGCGATTACAGTATACTATACCATGACTAGAAGCGGTATTTACCACAAGTTTAGGTTATTCAGAGCGAGTCTTGCCCTTTCTCTCATTAATTGACAGCGATTCATGGTCATGGTTGCAGTAATCCCTTTCCCATGTTGAAATCTTCCATCTATGCACTGATTCTTTGGGTCACTGTGCTCCGACGTATTTGGGTCCTATATATATACAAGGGAGGAATTTTACCCGTAATCCACCGAACTTGACAGATGACGTTGCGGTGTGGTGGCCGTTGATAAGAGAATTCGATTTTAGACCTCCTAAGAACGTATGTCTATGAACACTGCCAACGCCCCATCTGTCCAGAAGAGAATCAAACACCAGAAGCAATATTTACATGGCAGAATCGAATTCGAAGAAGCTGTGAGATATATCTCGTAGATCCGGAAAATCTTGCTACTTCATGGAACTACTTGTCTTGTTGCCATTCGGAACGTTTATGGCGCAACATGTCCAGGTGCAGGGTAGCAAGTTTTGTCATGACCTTTGAACCAGCATGACCAGTTACACACTACACTGAATACTCTAGACTATATTGACTTCACATCTCACAGCCGTGTGGTACACCGACACCCCAAGTTCGATATGTGCACCCTCGCCCGGGGGAGATGCACCCGACATCAAGACCTGCGCCAAAAGACACACTCCAAGCAACGGGCAAAAGGTAATGCAAGCCCAGCCTCTAAGCCAGGGGCATTCGTTTCATGGCCATGCTGAACAGTTGTCGGCCAAGCTGCTACGGAGTGCATCTGGCGCAAATCTAAGTCTGTGGGAATCAATGTCCAATGGCAGGCGCCATTGCCACAACGTGACATATCGACTGCAACCCAGCGCATACCTACCGCCATAATTTTCTTCCATGCCCATTTGGTTTGGTTCAGACCTTTGTTTGTTCTGGGTTGACTTGTATCTCTGGCGGTGGACTGTTGCTATAACCACACCTTTCTTTGTTCAGAGTCCAGACATGGTCGTGGAAGCTTGGGTCATTGCTCTGATCGGTTGGCAGCTTGCACATGGCCCACGAGGGCCACCACACTTGTCCGTTGACAGGTGGCCCCAAATTTCGGGGAGATCTTCCGATGCTCAATGTACAATCAGGGATGGCTTAGTTGAACTCTAACCGAGACTTTGGTGAAAATGGTCGTTGGTGGCTTGACGTTGGAGATCTTACTCGGTATGTTTCGGTGAGACAAGAGAGAAGTACGCACGGCATATGTACATTCTGCTCAACGAATGAGAAAGACGCGTCGAAATGTCTTGGACCGGATATCTGGGAGCGCTGACAGCCAACCGGCAAGCGCATGTGGGTGGCGAGAAAAAGGAGAAAAGAGAAACATTACTGACGTAACCAGCAAGCTTCACTGAACCTTCTTTGTGCTTTAACATGCAGGTGGTAAATTAATGGGTTTGTCTGACTCGTTGGGAAGCAAGCTGATTTGCCTGCCAGGGGTGTTGGCATGGCGGATGCATCCTGTCCCATACACCGTAACTTTGGAAGAAAAGAACAAATTACACAAGCCAACAGCCCAGGGTACTCTGGGAACGTACAGGAGTAGCTTTTTGCTCGCTGCTGAATTTTCTCCGAGGCACCGCAGCTGAATGGCGAACGTGCAAGGGTATTCGAGGCTTCACCATCCACAAGAGTCAATCCTTAGGTCTTTTGTCGACATGAGCCCTGCAGCCAACACTGTAACGAGTATTGCCTCTTGGAAGTGAAAGTAGAAGCAGCGGTGTGAAGAAAGAGAGAAAAATCCTCGGGACGACATGTAGAGTAGCTTCTTGTTGGTCAAAGCCTTGGACAGCCTCGAACCAATGCTCCCAGCAAGTGGCCCCAACAAAGGAGGCCGTCCTTCAGTCCAAAGGGGTTGCTGCATTTTAGGGCGATGACCAACATTCCTGGCCGCCTTTTTTGCACATGGCATGTGGAACGGTCCGTCTCTATACCTTCATACGTGAGTCGTGACTGATGAGGCACATGTGCTTCGCCCAGAGGATTTTCCGGAATGCCAGCGGACGAAGCCCGTCATTCGTTGGGGTCGATGATAGAGACACTAGCACAATGCCTCCTCCACTCTCAGAGCTGCCAGACCGGCCGAAAAAAAAAAGCCAGTGGCTTTGCAAGCAAGGCTGCATCCTAGCCACAGGCACGATACTGTGTAATCGTATTGCCAAGCTGGGGTAAATGGACCTGTCTCCACTCATGAATGACCAGCGTGGGTTCGTCGGTACTTCGTGTGCATGATCGTGGGTTTCTCCTTGCGACCAAGGTGGGTTAGGCGAGATGCAGAGCCTCATTTATTAGATCTGGACGACTGGCGCCGGGAACGAAATGAAAGTATTGCCACAGTGAAGATCGGGCGAGTATGAGAATCCCCCAGACGTCTGGCATTCAGCGAACATTAAACATGGGACAAGTAGGGAGAAAGTGATGGAAGGAGCACATGGGTGAACAGCTGCACTCCAAAAGCGTGCGACAAACCATCACAAGAGAAACAGCTTTACATCTGGCAGCAGCTGGCGTTTGTGTTCCTTCCACACTCCAAAGGTCCCACCAACAGTCGCTGAGTGGCATCTGAAGCGCAATTCCATAGTAATATCTCTCTAAATAAATACTTCATACGTGGGAGATGATGCAACTATTATCACATTGACAGGGATGGCTGGCCCAGAAGGTTTGCTTGCTGACACAGAGCGTTGTTTCAAGGTTCGTGATCGAAACTGAGCGAGAGGCCATGCTTTATCAAGGTTTCGACATGTATGACCAATGGGTTGCCGGACAACGCGATCAAGTCAACAGAAGAATTTTGCCTCACATTTTGTTCACCTTTGTGGTGCGCCAGGAGGGAAGCCACAGCTGCTGTTTCGGCTGCTAGGTGGCACCCGGGGTGAACGCAGCGCAATCCAACATGATGCATTTCTACAGGGGATACAGTCGGGTCCAACAAGTGGAACTTCACGATGCAAAAACTTCCACATTAGAACAGTACTTGCCATGCTGCAAGCCATGGGTAGCTCTCAAGCTCCGACAATAACTGTCTACTGACCAGCCCAGGATTGATTGTGCTACATCAGGGCATGCAGTGGGCATGCGCGGAACATGTGCGCAGCTTACACGGCGCTTCATATTCCAACCTTGACGATATGACATGCTCCTGTTCCAATGCGAATAGTGTCGGGACTGGTGCCAGGAGACGCAACATGCAGCCATGGCAAGCCCGGCACAATCTCACACACGTAAACTCAGGCACTGGCGTCGCGGGCAGGAAGGAAGTAGTCTCCGACCAATAGCATCGGACAGACACCCCGGCCGTGTCCCCAGTTCGAGCAAGTTGTCGGTGAAAGGTCGACCATGATGCCATCACCATTCGCGCCAGGTAAGAGGTCACCTCACCGGATCCCTCGTGCACCCACGTGGAGGCATAGCCATGGGTTTTAATACCTGGGGGAAAATATGCTGTATCACATAGGAAACGGAATGCCCCGGAGTGTGTACGTGTGTACGTGGTACGGAGTACATGAGCCACTAAATCACAGCTGGCCTGAGTGAGCATGAGGATAGTGTGAAGAAATGCTGTGCTACGGAACCAAACTGAGGTGAAAGGGGCGGAGAGAGATAACACCACCCCCCAAGCCCCAAGGCAAGCATGCAATCTGCAAGCGAATCAGGAACGCGGCTATCGCAATCAGTACAACAAGGTATCGTTGCCCAAGGCAAGCAAGTCGACCTGCATAGCCACTATCTCTACTCCGTAATGGCGTCGCGTTTGCTAGTGCGGAGCTGCCGTTTCTCGCTTCATTGCCTACACGGAGTAGATTACTGCAAGATATATAATACTCCGTGCCAGTACAAGAAGTAGATGGAAGACCTGATTCAGTGGACCCTTGCTAGAGTCTCCAACTTAAACAAATGCGGAAGAGTGTACAGCGACCGTGGCAGGTCTGGGAGCTCCGAGGCCAGCCCGTGGGTCAGACCTTGATAGGCCTGGTCGATATGAGAACCACTAAAACCCCTCGATTATGCCTTGTGCTTGGTTGTGGTGTTTCCACTTGTGCTTTTGCTGGTGGGTGCCCTTTGATTGTTGGGCGATACGGGAGCCAGGCCAGTCGGTATGCGTGGGTTTTAGGTTTTGATTGATTGCGAGGCACGGCAAGGCATGAGCGTGTACTTTTTCTCTGCTGGGATTGACAAAACACCAACATCAAGTGGGTTTCGTTTGGTTCATTAGTATATTCCGTAGTTGCAAGTGCTTATCTGCGCTGTGTCGTCTTTTAGAGGTGGTCGATTGTCCAAATGCCATGGGAGCTCGAGCGGCCATTGGCATGGCACACGCCCCCTGTGTGGTTGAAATGCCGGGCGCACATGGATGCCGTGATCCTTGCTGGTTGATGGGTGGTGATAACGTTCCAAAACCGAGTTGGGTGGTACAGGCCTCTGTGGATGGATGAGTCCCATATTACGAATCTTTGGTGCCATCTCCCGTGCCCGCTCAAACCAGCGTTCTAGAAACCCGCCGAGGGTCTGGTTGCTGCTGCCCGCCCTGGTTGCCTCCTTCCCCCTCCAGCTGGGCCCTCGTACGGAGTACTGTCTGGTAATTCTGTCCTCCGTACGCCGTAGGGCAGGTTCATGTTCCATGCCGACTGCGCCTTCCCCGCTCCACCATAGAGTGCCCGTCAACAATGGCAGCTGGCCACTGAGACTGCCCACATGTGGCCACTCCCCAGGGGCCAACCTCAGTGGCGGGCACAAACAAACCAAGTTTCCACTTGCTTCTTTCTTTTCTTCCCTCCACCACCCTCGTCTCTCAACACCACACCCCAAGCTGTATCTTACCTTTGCCGCGAATCGATCCTCCCACGCTGCAGCCCTGCCGCACCCAATGTTTCCCTCATGTCCAGCCCGAGTTTCCAGTCCGAAAATGCCGCACCCCCTGCACCGTTAAGCTCGAGTCGAGAGGCTCAAGCCGTCGCCGTCGCTGCTCCAGATGCAAATTCAACTGTACCCGGGCCAGCTTCAGCTGGTGCAGAGGTGGTGCAAGCAGCATCCAGCCAAAATTTGATGCTCAACCCACCCCCCGTCCTCTCTCAGCCAGCCCAGTCTCCCTCCTTGACACCGCCCATCCGCTCTAAGGATTCTGACCAGGGCTTGACAAGGGACGATATAAAGACCCGCGGCCCTGGCCAGCAGAGCCAGAGGCAACCTGGTCCATCGCTTTTGACTCAGGCCCTGGCATCTGCACGCGGTATCACCAACAGTCAGAAGCCGAACAACCATCACAACAACAGCAGCAGTAGCGGCAACAATAACATCAACAACAACAACAACAGCAGCAGCCCAAACCTTCCTCCAGCGTCGTACGATAGCAACGTTAATACCAGTTCTAGCAGCAGCGCCAGCGCCAGCAGGTCGTCGAGAGTCCAACACATCGGTCATCTTCGCTTTTTGGACCGAGAAAAGGGAATTACGAACCCCTCTGTTCACACTACAAATCGACCATCGCGCTTGAACTATGGCGAGCAACAAGCCCCCGTAGCCCGCGATCCTTCCCTGCCTACCTCAGCCATGGCGGCCCCGGCTATGATACCGGCAGCCTCTGTTGTGATATCAGGCCGGGACTCGACCTCTACTCCACGCCCGTTCAACTCTTCTAACCTGGCTCAAGCCAGAGAAATGCTTATGGAGCACAGAGACTTCCTCGACAGGGCCAGAGGCCGCGCCTCCACCTCTCTCGACCTCGATCGCTCAGCTGCCGACATACTAAAATCTAGAGCCTTTTCGCTATCTGCGAGCCCTGAAGAGTCCGCGACGCCTGCCCGGCCATCATATCTCTCCAATGACCCCTCGTCGACCAAAGTTGCGATTGATTCGGGCTTGGAAGGTGGTTCCAGCCTGTCGCACGATCGGGCAATGCTGGGAAATAATATGACGGCCAGCCCTGAGAAGAACGAAAAGATATGGTCTATTGGCTCTGGAGACGGCGACGGAACAGATGGACTGGTTGAGAAGTCGGTCACGGAAGCCATGGTCGGTGTGGAGCCCAACGCTCGAAGTCGCAAATCGAGCTACAGTCTACGCTTTTTCAAAGAAGGTCTTCCACCAGAGGATAAGCCGAGAAGGAAAGATACAAAGACGACGCTTCGCGATAAGCTTTCCCCAACTCGGGAAGAAGGTTTTCAGGAGCGCTCAGCAATCTTCACACCGCCTGCCGATACCAACGACGGACAGCCTACAGCACAACCTACCCAAGGCGGGGACGACGACAATCGGGCTTCCACTGACAGTTTTGACCTCGAGACTGCAGAGACTAGTCCTGCAGCCGATACAACTACCGTGGTTTTCCGTAAGACATTCCAGCCAGAAAGTCACGAGGCCACTGTTGCGCCGATACCGCCACCTTCGGAAGTGGGGCCGCTGTCGGTATCACAAGCCGACACTGTGGAGGGGCAATGGAGGCCAACAATTGACCTCCAGTCTGGAGAACAACCGATTGACGCTGATGCCAGGCCCGGCACCAAAGCTGCCAATAGTCACCATGGCGGCCATCTTGATGCCGATGCCGATGCCGATACAGAAGATGCAGATGAGTCCGGAGAAGAGAAGATTTCCTCTGCCGTCTTCATGCCGCACCAAGAGATTCCGGATGCCAGGGCTGCGGCACCAGACATAGTCGGCTCAACCAAGGTTCAACGGGCAGCATCAATCTCACACAGCAGCTCCCATCCATGGCTTGTCAAGGCAGATGAGCCGGAGCCGGAGCCGGAACCCCAAGTACACGAGAAGGATGAGGCGGCTGCGCCCACAGAGAGCTCCCTTACCGAATTCCATGAAATCCCTCAGTCGCCCGGTCTTGATATTCAGGAAACCCTCTCTGAAGCTTCGGTTGCGTTCGAATCTAACACCAACATTCAGACAACCCCAATCGCCCCACTGAATGGAACGCACTATGAGGACCACGTCCACCATCACCAGCACCACCCTCGCCAGCCCTTGGAAGCCATTGAGCTCATCCCCTACAAGCATCAAGTAGGCGGACACACAACAATTTGGCGCTTCTCTCGCCGAGCAGTTTGCAAGCAGCTTAATAATAGGGAAAATGAATTTTACGAGACGATTGAGCGGTATCATCGTGATCTGCTGCCGTTCCTTCCTCGGTAAGTTGAAGCATGAAAATGGGGTTTTGTAGTTGTTGAAGTTGTCTTGAGGTCTAAAACAGGCAACATTGGCTCTAGGGGGGATTGATTGCACAGGTGTTGCGGTGATGAAACGCTAACTTGGATGCATTAGTTATATCGGTGTCCTCAACGTGACATTCCAGAAACAACCTCGCCGGAAAAGCACAATCAGAAAAGATGAAATGGCCGCTGCAGAACGCAAGAAGACTGTAGACAGCAGTCATGAGGCGGAAAAGATGCCGATTGGAGCTGAACAAACTGCCACCGAGGTGCCAGCCAGCGAAGCGACCGAACCAACGCCCACTAGAATTGTGAGCCAGTCGCTGGCAAATGCGGCCTTCCAGATACCTACGGTCACTTTCGATGACAATAAACACATCTTGCCACGAAACCTACTTCAGCCAACCCCGCCCCCAGATTTTTTCCGACGGCGCAGTACTTCATCTACGAAAATGTATCAGAGTGTATCGAAACCCCAGACCCCACGACCTCACATGGAAGAGCGACCCAACAGTTGGGGTGCAACAACAATCAACAAACGACTTCGAAACGAGGTTTTCAACGACGCCTTCTTGAAGGAGCCCGTTGAAGTCCAAAAGCACCGTCGCCCACACCAGCGTGCAATCCCTCGGCCCACGATGCAGCGACTCTTGAGACCCACAAGCTCTGACCCAAATCTTGCCAGCTTTGACAAGCAGATTGAGACTGAAGAAATGCCTATTCTGACGGTTGAGGCATCTCCTCCACATATCCGCCATCACGGACAGACTCAGAGTGATGTCGGTGCTGGAACAACATGTCTCTCTATGCAGCAGTCAGACAAGACCGACACTCCTGCCGCCTCCACCAAGGATCTAACTGGAACTAGTGCTCCAGAACCCGAGATTTTGAAGACAAACCTTGCCACAGGCAGGCGGAGACGAAGGTACTCGGCAGGTGGGCTTAGACGGCGACCAGAGGACGTACGAGAGTCGCGAGGCGACTTGAAATACTTTGAAGAAGCTGATGATGCAGAGTATAAAGCAGGCAATGAGCAGCAAGCCGCTGCAAAGTCTGCCAGTGATGTTGAGGCCAATGGCACCCTCGACAACCAAGTCGCTTCTGATGAAGGACCAGTTCACGGCCCAGCTCGTATTACGCCGCTTGACCTTACTCACTCCACAGTTGCGTCTACGGTGCCATCCGCACTGCCCAGTCCCTCGGCAGAATTCAAGAAAATCCCACGCCCAATCAATCCAAAGGAGGCCAAGACGCGAGGTGACCGTGTAGAATATTTTCTTTTGATGGAAGATTTGACTGCTGGCATGAAGAGGCCATGCATGATGGACCTCAAGATGGGCACACGCCAATATGGTGTGGATGCGACGCCGAAGAAGCAAAAATCGCAGCAAGAAAAGTGCCGCACCACTACTTCGGCTGAACTGGGAGTGCGCATCTGCGGACTACAGGTCTGGAACGCTAAAACACAGTCATACGAATTCCAGGACAAGTACTTTGGCAGGAGGCTGAAGGCAGGACCGGAGTTCCAAGGCGCCTTGCAGAAGTTTCTCTACAATGGTGTCGATCTGGATAGCATTCTCCGCCATATTCCCGTCATTTTGAAAAAGCTTGCCCAACTCGAGCAAATTATCCACGGCCTCAGAGGCTACCGCTTCTACGCCGCTAGTCTGTTGATGTTCTACGATGGGGACACGTCTGAGGAGGAAGGCTACGACACGATGTACGACTCGACAACAGATGTCGCAACTGATACAGAAGAGACGACCCGTCGTCGACGGAAGAACCCTCGAGAAATCGACTTCAAGATGGCAGACTTTGCCAACAGCCTGACGCCTCTGGACGATGTCCGGGACAAGGCGTGCCCGCCACGACATCCTGATGAGCCCGATTCAGGCTTCCTGAAAGGATTGAGGAGTCTTCGGCAGTACTTTTTGCAAATCCAGGCGGATGTCCGCACGGAACTCGGCTTGGGACCACGTAGTGGCCGTGGTAATCACCAATGGTCGTCTGCTCGGCTGGACGACTTGCCCATGGATTTCGAGGACGATTTGGACAATGGATCACTTAGCTTGTGATGTGCTCATTCTCATTTTTGATTCTTCTTTGCCCTTGCAAGAGACTTTTATTATTCAGATACCCCTCTTCTTCTTTTCCAACCTTGTTTGCGGAGACTGCTGGATTTGGGCATTTGCAGTACCACCTTTGGGTGATGTGCACATTCGCGCCCTGGTTTGTCTCTCTTCCGAACTTTTTCTTGAAGCTATCCGTTTCTTTTTGGCGTGCCTGTTTTATCAGACTGCTCAGTCGGGACTGGCTGGCTCGCCCTTATGACACGCTTTATGATAATCTTTTTCTACATACCCACATCGAGCTTGTCGGACAGTTTTTGCAGACCAGGTTCGACCATGTTGACATGAATTCTCTTTTACTGCATTCGATTTTGTTATGTCTTGTCTGTTGGTGGGTCTCTGGAGTGAATTTTCGCGAACCGTGTTTGGCTGCTTGTGGCGTTTGAGCACGAGAGGGATAACGGATCAGAATGATGAACAACAGGTTTAGTGTGTTTTTTTGTTTAGCGGCGTCTCTTTGAGTATGAAACTTGTGGTGGCGGCCTCTCCTATTCTTTTTCACAGCATGCTTTGGCGGGAACGGAAAACAGGCGGCACGGAAAAGGGATAGGGCATTGGGGACATTAGAGTGTGTTAGAGTAAACCATTACTAGACAGCGATATACGGCACCAGCGTGTCCACATGAGATTGCTTGGGTAGTGGCTGCTGTTCATGCCATGTGACGGATACCAGCTGTGTCTTCAAATGCCGTTCCACCAAGGCTCACAAACCCGCCGCGCAACGTGGTTTCACGGTTGACCGTGGTGAATCGCATTTGTCGCAGTTGCTCGTGGAGTTGGGGGAAGCCGTGGAAATAACGGGAGGCTGCGGCGTGTTGGTAGAGAGGTTTTGCGCAACACGCCCATGGGAGGTTCCGAAGGGTGCAGGGGCAATGACATGGTCGGACACTGCGCCTGGCCAATGTGTGCCTGCTCTGTTCTATCATCATGGGCTGGTGTGGGCTGGTGTGGGCTCGATTGGGATGGTATCACGACGAGAGGAGGAGGAGGAGGAGTCATGGCAGAGAAGACGAGGAGAGGGAAGGGGAACGGCTGCTGAGCGAGTGGTTCTTGGTAGAGACAGACGGTGAGATTGCAAGGGTACGGGCTGTATATGTTTTAATGCTGATCTAATCGACTACTTGACGCGAGGTAAACTGAAAGTGAGTTGAAGTCGAGCTGAAAGCGAAAAGCCATTCGTTTATTGCGACGGCTAACCGCCGAGATATTTCGGCTAGTCTGCCCAAACACTCCCAAGGCACACCTCTTACGAGCCTTGTCCCATTATACTTGAACTACACGATAATAATACATGCACAGAATCTTTGTACGACTCGGTCAACATGAGCGACGTCGCGTGGATCGATTCCTGGCGAAGCTCCGTCCCAAGCCGCCTCGAACGAGAGGACCCCTTCGAAAACGATGGTTTCCAAGCAAGATGCTCAACTCGAGTTGTACGTGGGCCACGTCTCTTGTGTATTCCACTGTGGGCTCATTGCCAAGCAGACGTTTAGGGAACCAGACCAACCACCCAGGACGGCCAGCAGACTGAGCATTTTCCGTTGTGCCACGCCATTTCGACGGTCGACCGCTCACGGATCGCCATCGGACTCTGCTTCAGCAGCGTCTGGAGATGCAACTCATAAGCAGAAAGGGCATGGACTGCTGCCCGAGAAGCAGAAGAAGGAGAGGAAGCGCAAGCAAAGCTTCCTGGGGCTCTTTTCGCGGAGGAAGAAACAGGCGGGCTTGGGCGTAGGCTTGGCACACAACATCTCGCTCCGGTTCAAGTTTCTCTTCGTGGGGCACAGGTCCTGTGGACAGACGGCGCTATTATAGTACCTGCGTCTCATTGCCCTTGAACCCTTGGCCTTGGACCCATTGGAAGAGGCTAACCGGTGAAATAGTCGGGCGAGATACGACTCCTTCCCAGATGTAAGTTGCCACGGCAGCAATGTGAGCCAGGACCCGGAAACCAATTGACAAGGTCAGACAAGCGCGCTCCCACGAACGCTATTCGAGACGTATTCCCTCGACAAACACTACGACTACCCCACCAGCATTGAAGTGTAGGATACTTCTGGCGCAGAGGACCTCGACTCCGTCTCGAGACTGTCCTACATCTCGTGGGATGCTGTTCTGCTGTGCTTCGATGTACAGGAGAGGAACGGCATGTTGAATGTCTTGCACTGGGTACGCCTTGTTCTTGCTTGGCTGCCTAAGTAGTTGGGTGCTGACCGTGCTCTGCAGTGGCAGGCAGCCATCAAGAACGACTTCTCCGAGGCATCGTCCCCGGTGGTGTGTCTTGTCGGGTTGAAAAAGGATTTACGAATGGAGTGCTCCGCTGAGGATCATGGATTAGCTGCAGGCGGGATTGGAAGCGGAAGTGGGCCCATTTGCTGCGTTGCTCCGTTTGAGGTGTGAACAATTCCTCACATCTTTAATGATACAACTGCTGATTGTTTAGGCGGATTGGCAGGCCAGGAGGATCGGCGCGTATCGATACATGGAATGTTCGGCCGTCACGGGCGAGGGTGTGACGGGATTGTTTAGAGACGTCAGTATGGAACTGACTGCGAGGGCCGTACGGGGCTGTCGCCCGACAAAAACGGTGCTGAGTTGAGGTTGTCATGATGGATGATGCATGACAAGGGCGCAACATGTGCATGGACAGGCGCGCAAGACCAACAGACGACACAGTTGACAGCAACGGCGTTTTAGCTGCAAAGAGAGAATAGGAGCTGACGGTGAATAATTGAAATTATCATATTTTACCCGGCTCACAGTCTGTTGCACCTTGTCAAGAAATTGGGTCGTCCCATGCGCATGAGGTGGGTTGCCTGGCTGCCAGTACCTACCCTGTATGGAACTTGCCACGCAACGCCACATTCAATGCTACATTGAGTCTTGCAACCTACACCATCTATCTTCACAGGACACTTGCGACCAAAATCGTTTGCATTCACGGCCCAGCCCGCCGATCTTGGCCCTTCCTTTTGTCTGTTAAATCTCCTCTGCCCAGTCTTCATTTATTCAAGCCATTGCTATTGCCTCGCGGAAAACATGACGCATCCCAACCTTGACTTGTCTCAGCCACCCTTTTGATAATGTTGAGCCTCATAGCCATCTTCGTCAGCATTCTGGCCGTGGCCGCCCTCGCGGCTCTCACTGCGATCCAGTTTATTCACTCCTGGACCAATGTCATACTCACAGTCATTGCCGGTCTCATCAGCACCGTCATCTATGTTACCGTATGCATTCCCCCTTCTCGGACAAATGGCTCCATCTAACCCGCACACATCCCAGACACGCCATATCCAGATAACCCATGGTCGCCGGTCTCAAAGCTGGCCCAAAACGCCATTAAAATCAGATTCAGGACCCTCAAAGGATGCGTACTACTTTTTCGTCCTCGGATCAGGCGGGCACACCAAGGAGATGCTCATGATGATGGACGACGGCAAGCAGGACTTTGGCAACATTCACCGCCGCTATCTCATCTCCAGCGGCGACAAAATGTCCCTCCACCACCTGCAAGATTACGAGGCACAGCTGAAGGCAGGCTCCAAGATGCCGGGAACATACGATACCTGCATCGTCACACGGGCTCGAAGAGTCCACCAACCGCTCTGGTCTACGCCCCTCTCGGCACTGCAGAGCATTCTTGAAATATTCCCAGTCTTGTTGTCCCCACCAAAGAACAGGTCCGGCGATGCGCCGAAATACCCGGATCTTATATTCTCCAATGGCCCTGCCACGGGTTTCTTCGTGGCCCTGGCGGTGCATATACTCAAGATTCTTTCCGTGGTGCCGGATCATGCGATGCGGTTCGTGTATATAGAGAGCTGGGCTCGGATTACGACGCTGAGCTTGACGGGAAAGCTGCTGTATCATACAGGGTTGGCGGATGCGTTTTACGTGCAGCACGGGCAGGTTGCAGAGCGCTATGGACTGGTGAATGCCGGTGAGATGGTATTTAATGCGCAGAGAGGTTAGAGCTGCTACTTCACAAACTAGACAAACATGCATAGCAAGTGTGTTGAGCCCAAAAAAAAAAAGGTTCCAGTTGTTTTCAAGACAGGTATTGTACATGGTATACAGTGTCGCTCTATATCCCCTTTGGCACGATTTAGGCGCTTACACCAACCTTCACCTCGACAATTTGCTCCTCGGCCTCCTCTGTCCCAAACGTCTCGATTTCTGAATTTGACCTTGCCTCCCTGTTTGCCGTCTCTTTGCCCGCCCAAATCTTCCAGTTCTCAAACTCCTGGTCCTCGAGCTGCATGCCCACGTCTAGTCGGGACTTGCCAAAGTATGCACCCACGTGCTTGGCTTCCTCGAGCGTTACTCTCTTCTCAATCTCCTCCTCCTGGCGGAGCCTGTAGAATTCCTTGCGCGCGGCGTCGTATGCCTTGCGTTTGCTCATCTTTTCGTTTTCCATCAGGTATAGTTGGCGTTGGACGACGCTGATATGATTTGTTAGCTGACGGCCTCTGCACGAGATCCGGTCGCACGGGAGCGCTGGACTTACCATTCGCCCGTCAGAGGGACGCCGGGTTGTCGCAGACCCTTGCTCCAGTCGCAGTGCTGGTAGTCCTTGCCGTCTAGCTCGAGAACAACCCTCGGGCGAGCCAGTTCCCACGGGTGGTCTTTGTAGAAACTCGTTCGGAGGGCGTCTTCGGGGTAGCTGATGCTTTGCGGGCGGTACAGCTTCTTGGGTTTCTTTGCCTTGGGGTTTGGCATGCGATGTCTGGGTGTGACTGTGCGGACGAGCGACTCGGCGGGCGGCACCGAGTTCATCACCTGGTACCAAGGCGGCTGGGCGACGGCGTGGCCAGCGAGCATTTGGTGGTTGAGCTCCTGGGAGACGGATTGGAAGACCCGCGCGGGTCGTATCTGTCGGCCACCCATGGTGCTTTCGTCCTGCGGAACAAGAGGTTTTAGGAGACGGCGCCGCGGGGTGGCTGCGGGTTGCAAGTGTCACATACAATGCCGTGCGGGATCAATTGACGATTCTGCGTTGGATGACCTCGATGCGCGGTTGTCGTCGCATTGCCCACGTTGGACTGCCAAAGTGGAAATTTTGGAGAGTCGGCAAATTGTATGGCCGACCAGACAATTGGGTGGCGGCGACAGGGGAGCAAATGCGCTACTGGCAGGGGCGCGGACGACGAGCTACAGTGGGTACTTTGAGGCCAAAAATTCGATGCTTGCTCTGAGAAAAAGAGTCTGGTCCTGCTATCAAGTTCGAGAAATCATCCACCACCCCGGCGTACTCTGTTCAGGCAAAACCACACTCTCACGACTGACTTGCTCGGGCATGCAACCATTGCTGGGCATGTCATCATGAGGACGAGCCCATGAAACTTTCGGGTCGAGTGGACGGCTCCGTCCGCGGTGCGATTTTGAACCGCTCGTCGACTAGCCTCAGAAACATCCATGCGCGAAAGAACGGCCACTGCACGACGACGACGACACCGAAACCAAAACAAGCAGTATCTTGCACACAAAGCTCCGTATGGCTGCTGTCGACGTTTATGCCAGAGGCTCGTCGGCCGAACGCAATGTACCAGCAGTCTCGTTTTGCCCGTCGCTGCTACAGCGCCGCGTCGGAAGCCACGACAACGACAACAACAGCCAAGAGTCTGCCCTATTCGCGGCTGTCGTCGAACGACACGGAGAAACAGAAACGCCACTTGATGTCCTTTGTTGGAGAGAGGGGGGAGCGCAGTGTACAGGAGCATTTTGACTTCCACCGGGACCCTTATCGGAGGGGCTACGCTCAACCGGATGGCCCGAAGCTTCTCGTTTCCGACAAGAAACACGATGTGGAATATCCAACGAGGGAGGAAACGTTTAGAATTAGCGACCAAGTGAAGACACACATATCAAAGCTGTACGCTGCCATCGGGCAACGACTACGGCACCCGAACCGAATTTCGCTCGAGGCGCTTTACAAGTTGTACGGCCAACTGCCGGAGCCACGCATGCTCTATCTTACCTGGCAATGGCGAAGCAGACTCCTCAAAGTGATGGGCACGCCCCCCAAGCGCGACATGGAGTCCATGCTCAGGTATTTTGCCTTGGTGGCGGATGTCAAGAATGCAGGCCTCACCTTGCGACGGACGCAGTGGAACTTTGCCCTGTCGTTTGCCACCAAATATGCATCGCGACCCACGGCGCAAGAGATGGAATCGGCGCTTCGGCTCTGGAGAGAAATGGAAAAAGAAGCCAACGTCATGGGAAACGATGTCACATTCAACATCCTGTTCGACGTGGCGGCCAAGGCTGGCAACTTTGCCCTTGCAGATATGATTTACAAGGAAATGGAGAGCCGTGGAATTGAGTTTAATCGCTTCCACCATGTCAGCCTCATCCACTACTTTGGCCTGCGACTCGACTCGGAGGGCATTCGGGCTGCGTACCAGGAAATGGTTGACTCGGGGGAAATGATTGACACCATTGTCTTGAACTGTGTCATATCGGGCCTCCTGCGCTGCGGAGAAGAGGCGGCAGCGGATGAGACGTACGAACAAATGAAGAGTGCCCACGGCCTGTCGACAGACATGCCACAAAGAGATTACATGATGGACAAGGCAGTCACAAAAGTCTTGATGATGTTTTCCAAGGTGGGAAAAAAACACCCTCAGCTCAAGCCATCTCTCCAGACCAACATTCGGCTCGCCCCAGACTTACACACATACAAACTCCTGGTTCAGCATTACGCCATTCGCGTGGGCAACCTGGGCAAAGTGGCACAGTATCTCGACGAGATGAAGCACCTCAAGATTTCTGTACACCCTACAATTTTCCTTGCCCTGTTCAAGGGATTCTACCTGCACGGCGGGTTCCCAGGCTCCGATTGGAGCGAGCAACGGTTGAAGAGTGTTGTGTCGTCGCTGTATCAAGCCAAGGACAGCAATGGCAAGGCCTTTCGAATCGAACACTGGCTCGTCATTTGGGCGCTGAGAGCCACCAAGAAATGCTCGTCAAAGCAAGCAGTCGTCGAAGCATTTGACGCCCTGGCGCAACGCTGGGACGTCAAAGGCGAACGACAGCAATTTTTACACGGAATAGTCGAGAATATCCTGCAAGACAAGGACATGAAAATATCACAGGTGACATAGGGCCAAGATTGGGACAAGAGAATCCTACAGATCTTGGCACGTATTTGAAAATACTAGGATTTGGCATTGTACATAAAACATAGTTACTGGGTGCATGGAACAAAATACCCTTGGAACGGGACTTGTAAGATGGGATTACCTTTGGCCAGTCGGCCAACTTTAACATTTGAGTTTGTTTATTCAGCAACACTGCCGTGAAATTGGCGCAGAACCAAACATTTGGAGACGAAGCCTGGATGAACAAATGGAATTTTTGTTTACAGTGGTATCAACTGTTCCGACCGTCTATCAACAGTATTGCCCAGACAGTTGCCCAATTACCCCCCTCTAATTTCTCAAATTATGGACCAAGAGATCCCGCCACCCAATTGCAAAATTTACTGCTCCTTGTAGGTCTGGTAGACTGTTTTTTTTACACTTGCTGTCAGTATTCGATGCACGAGCCTCGCTTCGTCGGAGAAATCACGCACCAGCAATGCCAAAGGGGGCCAGGAAACCAGTGGCCATGAAGGCCCAGTAGCCGGGGCCGAACCACTTGCTGCGAGGGTTGAAGGGAATGTTGGTATAGGGACCCTCGGGGTAGTGGTAGGGAGAGGACATGCGAGCCCGGGTGGCATGGAAGCCTCGGCGGGCGACCAGCGTGGTGGTGGTGCGAGCGGCGGCGCGGGAAAGCATCTGCGGATGGCAAACGGTGGTCAATTAGCTTTGGACGGCGCAGCAGGCGCAGGATTGAGGTGCGAGGCGAACCTTGAAGGCGGTTGTCGCGGTGCGAAGGCGTTCAATTGGAGCTTTGGTTTGTATCGTCGTGACAAAGGCCCGAGGCAGTCATGGTGGTTTGAGGAAGCAATCAAGGCTTGGCGCAGGCCGGTCATGTGACCTGGCCAGCGTTTCCTACTGTTCCCGGTCCGAGCTTTCTGTAGCACTCCTCACCGCCTGCGATTCCCAGTCCATCTCTTTTTTTCTTTTCTGCCAGCCAAACCGCCCAGCCCACATTGTCGTACCGCCCAATATTTCAACTTTGATCGCCGATCTGCACGACACATTTCTTTCAAGTGCGAGCACAACCAGACGGCTCGCTGGCTTGTTGTTTTGTTTTTGGGTGCATTGCGTGAGTGCATTTGCCTATTTACCTATTTGCCTGTCAATTGTCATATCGAAGCGACGTGATTCCTTGCACCGGCCCTTCTGGGACCCTTGTCCCACCATCTTTGGGCTGCTGAAGCAGAGAAAGACAGAAAAACACACAACCCAGTCCTAGGAAGCAGCTCAAACCACCGCCAACATGGATGAAATGTTCGATGTTTTCGAGGGCAAGGCCGACCCCCAGAGCGCCAGCGACTCCGAGAGGGAGCCTCAACCGTCCAGAATCCGCGGCAAGAGCAAGAAGCGCAAGGCGGACGAGGCAATGAATGGCGCTGCAGCGACAGACGGTGAAAAGGACGGCGATGAGGCCGAGGTTGGCGCCGCCACCGAGACGTCAAGAGCAGAAGAGTCTGATGAGGAGGACTCGGACACCCCCAGCCAGCAAGACAAGAAGAGACGCAAAAAGGAAGACGATGCCGGGCCCGTCATGACGGATACCTTTCAGACGGCAGAGTCTCGAGAGGTTGCTGGTGCGGCCACGTTGGTGCCACAAGACTCGTCTCTGGTGCTATCGCACAACATCCAGCATCAAGTGGCGCTGCCACCCGATTTGGACTACGAATACGTCCCCCTCTCCGAGCACAAATCGCCCGCCGAGCCCGCGCGAACGTGGAGCTTCAAGCTCGATCCCTTCCAAAGCCTGTCCGTGGCATCCATCGAGCGCGACGAAAGCGTCTTGGTCTCGGCACACACCTCTGCCGGCAAAACCGTTGTGGCTGAATATGCCGTGGCTCAGTGCTTGAAGCGCAACCAGCGAGTCATTTACACGTCTCCCATCAAGGCTCTCAGCAACCAAAAATATCGAGATTTCGAGGCCATTTTCGGCGACGTTGGCTTGATGACGGGCGATGTCACCATCAACCCCACGGCAAGTTGCCTGGTCATGACGACCGAAATTTTGCGGTCCATGCTGTACCGCGGCTCCGAGATTATGCGCGAAGTCGCATGGGTTGTTTTCGACGAGATTCACTACATGCGTGACAAGACCCGGGGTGTTGTTTGGGAGGAAACCATCATCATGCTTCCCGACAAGGTTCGCTACGTCTTCCTGTCCGCCACCATTCCCAACGCTTTCCAGTTTGCCGAGTGGATTGCCAAGATTCACCACCAGGCCTGCCATGTCGTCTACACGGACTTCCGACCCACGCCTCTCCAGAATTACTTCTTCCCATCTGGCGGAAGTGGCGCACGCATTGTGGTGGATGAGAAGGGGAATTTCAATGAGCAAAACTTCAACCTCGTCATGAAGGAGGTTGAGGATAAGAAGGGCGCAGACCCCAACGATATCAATGCCAAGCAGAAAGGCAAGGGCAAGAACAAGAAGACCAACAAGGGTGGTGTCGACGAGGGCTCCGACATGTTCAAAATCATTCGCATGACCATCAAGAAAAAGTTCAACCCCGTCATTGTTTTCAACTTTAGCAAGAGAGAGTGCGAGAACATGGCTTTAAGCATTGGCAGCATGTCATTCAACGACGACTCCGAAAAGGCCATGGTCAAGAAGGTCTTTCACAGCGCCATCGAGAGCTTGGCGGAGCAAGACCGAGAGCTGCCTCAGATCAGCAACTTGCTCCCTCTTTTGGAGCGAGGCGTTGGTGTCCATCACTCGGGTTTGCTACCCATATTGAAGGAGACTATTGAGATTCTGTTCCAGGAGTCCCTCATCAAGGTTCTGTTTGCCACGGAGACCTTTTCCATTGGGCTGAACATGCCTGCCAAAACCGTCGTCTTCACCCAGGTGACGAAATGGGATGGCGTCAAGAGACGGCCTCTCACGTCATCCGAGTACATCCAGATGGCCGGTCGTGCCGGGCGTCGTGGTCTCGATGCTCGTGGCATCGTCATCATGATGATTGACGACAAGCTCGAGCCGGACACTGCCAAGGACATTGTCACTGGCCACCAAGACAAGCTCAACTCTGCATTCTACCTGGGCTACAACATGATTCTGAACCTGCTGCGAATCGAGGCAATCTCGCCGGAATACATGCTTGAGCGATGCTTTCATCAATTCCAGAATGCCGCCAGTGTGCCCTCTCTGGAGAAGGAGTTGATGGCGCTGCAACAGGAGCGAGACGGTCTCTCAATACCCGACGAGGCCACCATCAAGGACTACTACCAGATTCGGCAGCAACTCAACACATACACCAAGGACATGCGGGCCGTGATCCAGCACCCGAACCACTGCCTGGACTTTCTGCAGCCTGGCCGCCTGGTGCAGATTTACAACCCCAAAGAAGCCCAAGATAACGTCACGGGCGGCCTCGATTTCGGATGGGGCGTCATTGTCAACCACTACCCTCGACGCGCCCCCAGACTGGGCGAGCCCGATTGGGAGCCGCAAGAATCGCACATTATCGACGTGCTGCTTCCCATTTCATCGACAAGTGCTGAAATCACGCCCGGGCAGCCGACTGGAGACATGCCCGCCGGACTGAAACCCGCCGGAGCCGACTCGGCGACCATCAACGTGACGGTGCCCTGCCTGCTGACGTGCATCAAGGCCATCAGCCAAATCCGCATCTTCATGCCAAAGGATGGCCTGAAGGCCGAGGCGGACAGAGACCAGGCCCGCAAGTCGCTGGCAGAAGTCAAGCGACGATTCCCCGACGGCATCCCCATCCTCGACCCGCTGGAGAACATGGAGATTGTCGACGACTCGTTCAAGAAGCTTCTGCGCAAGATTGAAGTGCTCGAGTCCCGGCTCCTGGCCAACCCGCTGCACATGTCGCCCATGCTCCCGTCTCTGTGGGACCAGTACAGCGAAAAGGTGCAGCTGGTGGAGAAGGTCAAGGAGAAGAAGAAGACGATTTCCAAGGCCCACAGCATCGCGCAGATGGACGAGCTCAAGTCGCGCAAGCGAGTCCTCCGCCGGCTCGGCTTCATCAACGAGTCGGAAGTGGTGCAGCTCAAGGCCCGCGTCGCCTGTGAAATCTCGTCGACAGAAGGCCACGAGCTGCTGCTGTCGGAGCTCCTTTTGGACCGCTTCTTCAACGAGTTGACCCCCGAGACGTGCGCCGCGGTCCTCAGCTGCTTCATCTTTGACGAAAAGGTCGAGGCGCAGGCCCTGAAGGAGGAGCTGCAGAAGCCATATCGCGAGATCCAGGCCAAGGCACGCATCATTGCCAAGGTCAGCCAGGAGTGCAAGCTCGACGTGAACGAGGAGGAGTACGTGACGAGCCTAAAGTGGCAGTTGATGGAGACGGTCTACGTGTGGGCTCAGGGCAGACCGTTTATCGAAATCTGGTACGTTGACCGTTTACAATTTTTTTTTTTGGGAATATCGCGGGCTAACGTGGTGTAGCAAAATGACCAACATTTTCGAAGGCTCGCTGATCCGCCT
Source organism: Keithomyces neogunnii (assembly GCA_020975405.1). Lineage (NCBI taxonomy): Eukaryota > Fungi > Ascomycota > Sordariomycetes > Hypocreales > Clavicipitaceae > Keithomyces > Keithomyces neogunnii. The sequence goes on along the minus strand of JAIOWQ010000001.1, from coordinate 5,705,052 downwards.
CTTCCGAAGACTGGAGGAACTGCTGCGTCAGATGGGACAGGCGGCCAAGGTCATGGGCAACGAGGACCTGACCAAGAAGTTTGAGGAGAGCCTGGGGAAGATTAGGAGAGACATTGTGGCCGCTCAGAGTCTGTACCTGTAATTTGAGGGGCCGTGGTTGGGCTTGGATGTAGCAGGTTGACTTGGCATGGGTCTCTGGAGTCTGGAGTGTACAAAAGCGGTGGGATTTAATGCTATGCATATACAAGAGGTCATACAAGTCTGCTGATTGGGTTTCTGTGATGAAGGGATGCGACGACAGGACAGAATTTGATTTTGCCAGCGGAGCTGCACGCATGCATGCCTGGATTGTGGTATATTTCAAGGGTATTCCAGAACCATTCTGTTGCGGGTAAAAAGTCCCATGTCCATGATCTCGTGACGAAGAAAACAAGCAAGAAAAGAAAGAAGCACCGTATATTTAAACGCCCCGCTTTACCTCTCTCCGGAAATACCCATGACAATGCCCACGGTGACGCTCAAGACGACGCCGGAGCCGACAAAAATCTGCCACTTTTCGCTCCACAGCCCCTGGCGCAACAGCCAGGTGATGCTGGCCAGGGGAAAGAAGAAGCCAATCATCATGCCGCGGATCAGCACGTCCAAGACGGTGGACATGTTGCCCAGGTCGTCCTCGAGCGGGCTCGCGGCGCCGGGCAGCTCGCCTGCGTTGGTGTCGATCCAGGCGTCCTCGAGCCTCCTCATGCCGTCGGGCGAGGGCATGGCGTCGGGCGTGAACCTCTCCGTCTGGATCGAGGCAAACTGCGTGCGCAGGGTGGAAATCTCGGACGAGGTGAATCCGGCCTGGAGCAGACGGTCGAAGCCCCTTGGCCGCGGACGGGGGCGGCGGCGGCCCGCGATGCCGGAGGGCTCCGGGGGCGCCTCGGCGGGGGGGTCGGCGGCGGCGCTCTCCTCGGCGGCGAGGTCCTGCGCGGGCAGCTCGTCGCCGATGGAGCAGCTGACGTACACCCTTGCCGGGGCGCCCTGGACAGCCTTGCCCTTGCCCTTGGCCTTGGCGTCGAGGCCGGAGGGGGGCGGCGCGGGCGGCGGCGGCCTGAGCACGGAGCTGAGGGCGGACGAGTCCGGGAGGATGCGGCCCTGGTAGATGAGGCGGATGCGGTTGCGGGTGGACAGGCGGGTGCGGAGGAGGTGCTTGAGGAAGAGGACCGTGGTGGTTTGCGGCCGCGGGATGTCGAGGTCCAGGTCTGGGATGGAGGCGGAGAAGCGGATGGTGAGGAGGAGAGGGAGGGGGTGCGCGGGAGGGGTCATGGCGGCATCTCGGGGGAGGGGAATTTGACTAGATGCTGCAGTTTGACTTTGCGATGCGTGGTGGTGGGAGGTTGGATGAGAGTCGAGAGTCGAGACGTTGATGATGTGATGGATGAGAGGATGAGAGTGAGCTGAGGTGGAGCGAGTGAGTGAGTCGGTCAACGGGCCGTGCCCTGCGGGTGATTGGCTCGGGCTGGCTGGCTTAGCGCGGCGTGTCTGCCCAGATTCCACATTGGCACAATCAAATTGTATAAAAGGTCATGCGCCGCACCGCTTCTTGCACGACTCAGGCACGCAGCTTGTAGATTAAAGCACCGTCATGCCTGCCAAATTGCGCGTGGCCCGCTTTTGACCTGGCAAACAAAGGCAAGAGAGTGAATGACAGCCAAGTGCATAAATCATGTTATGTAATACCTGGTCGCCAGCGAGCATGGGTAGGCAGTAGAGGATCTTGGCTGCATGCAGGACCATTAACATCCTTATGCGCCTACGGCTCCAGAGACAAGGTGACGTATTTATCCTGTCTTGCGCACCATGCATCCAAATTAAGGACCGAGGTACTGTGACTTATAAAACGGCCATCAGCCGGCCGCCAAAGACTCATGTCCTGACAGCTTACACAACCAGCAACTGTTCTTCTTCATTCTCATTACACCCTCCAAGATGCATTTCACCGCGGCTCTCGTCATCGCCTGTGCGCCTTACCTGGCGTATTCCAGCGTCCTTGCTCGGTGGCGTCTGAGTGGGAGCGATAGAAAAGCTCTCACCGCCCCCGTTGATCTAAGCGAGGTGCCGCATACAGGCGATTTCTATTATGGTATTCAGCTTGGTTTTGATCCACTCAGGACGACCGACGATGCGATTAATGCGAGCTTCACCATTCACCCCAAGCCCGACAGGAACGGCCAGGGCACGGTGACGGTAAAATTTTCCACGACGGTATCCGGTGCCACCACGTTCCAAGCGGGACAGAACTGTCGGAAGACTTTTGCGCAGAGGCTGGCATGTTCTCGCAATGTCGATATAGACTACACGCATAAACATGCCCTCAGGGTGCACAATGTTTTTGGCAATACCTGGGCAGGCTACCTGGTGGACAAATCGATCCCTAAGGAGTCAGAAATCGGCACCTGGACTATGCCCGAGGGTGGCAAGATCAGCCAGAATGGCTTGGTGCTAGGCGGCGTTACAACCCGGGACTGTTCTGCTCTTCCAAAGGCCAGGGCAAAGTTTGGCGAGTTTTCATTTGAGGAACTGGACCTAGCCGGGAGACCCGTCAGCTTTGACTCGGCACGAGAATACGGACGTTGCGCTGGGCAGGCAGATGCAAAGTACTTTCGGCAGTGCAACTATTACGAGGAGTGCGATGACGGGCCGTGCGATGATGCCGCGTGCGAGGAAGAAGGAGACTACATCATTGAGCTGGGCCGTGTCTCTCCTCGGCGCCAATCCCTGCCCAAGCACAAGCCGAGCAATGCCCATCAAGCCCCTCGGCAAGACGGCAACAGGCAACAGTCGTACCCGGGGTCTACCTACATCTGGTCATGATGCCTGAATATGCAGCTGGTGGAACGGATCACGGTCTAGAGGAGGGAGCGCGTGTAATGGTGTAAATCAACCAGGAATCATGTGCATCACGGAAAAGTGTCCATAGTTTGTCTCATACATTTTAAATACACTCTGCAGCATTCCCTTGCCGCCTTTGTTCCGCAACACTCTCGTTGGCGCCTTGCAATGCCGAACCTCGACGTGGACATGGCGCATAACACAGCATATGCCCATGCTCATGTGCATGACGAAACATGATCCAATTTCCATGTCAACGCTCAGCGTCTTCATCATGCTTGCCAAATCAGGAGCAGCCCGGTTTGAGACGTAGCCGTGCTCTGCCTTTTCTGACGGATGAAGCCGTTATCAAACCCATTCGCCGGCGACTCTGGTGGCACGTGCGGGCAGGCCTCGCATGACTGTTTGTATCTTTATGCGACGAGTTTAGCCGCCATTTTTGTACCATGTTAATTTACGTTTAATTATCATATTATGCAGCCTATTTTAAAGTTTGGGAGCAAACTGTGGAATCGGAATATGCGTCACTTATAAAGACTCGTGCCAACCCAATTTCACACTGCTCATCAAGCTAATCGACTTGTTCTTCCTTCTTGACACCCACCCTCCAAGATGCATTTCACATCGGCCCTCGTCATCGCATGTGCGCCTTACCTGGCACATGCTAGCCTCTACACCCAGTGGACACTTGAGAGAAGCGGCCCGTCTGATATCCTCGGCGTAAACGTCGGAATCGACCTAAGCCAGGTGCCGCACACGGACGACTATCAATACGGCATTCAGCTCCATTTTGACGGCATAGAGCAACCCAACATGGGGATATTTACCATCCACCCCATGCCCGACCAGAACGGTCAGGGCATGGCTACAGTGAAATTTGGCACTCTAGTACGCGGTGCCACGTTTCCTCCCGACAGCAACTGCCAACACCTACCAAACCGACTGGTCTGCTCCCGTCAAGTTGCCATTGACTACGCGCATGCACACGCCTTTGTGGTGCAGAGCATCGGCAACAATACCTGGGCGGCCTCCCTGATGGATAGGGACACGGGCAAGGGACCGGGTATCGGCGCCTGGACTCTGCCCGAGGACGCGAGGATCGGATACAGCGGTTACGCGCTGAGCGGCATCAACCCCAAAACAGACTCCAAAGGTCGGCCAGATTGTTCCCCGCGGCCAAAAACCAGAGTGAGGTTCATGGACTTTGTGCACACCGGCGGCGCCCCCGTCAACGGCATCAAATTCAGCACCATACGACAGCCGGGAGAATGTGCCCGGCTGGAATATGAAACGTCCTACGCGGATCGCAGCGTTACCAACGGCTACGTCATGGAGCTGGGCCCCATCTCTGCCCGGAACCAGCCTCTGCCCAAGCAGGCCTGCGAGCGTCCTCGGCCGAGTAACGGCGGCAAGAGTCGCGCATAAGATGATTCGACTCTAGGTTGTCGCTGGCATGGTGGGTGGGGATGACGGTTAAATTAGACATGAAAATAAGAGCTATGGGCAAGCTGGAGTGCAAAGTACTGTCATGTCCAAGATTCTGGGTCAAGACTGGCTTGTCAAGGCGCCATGGATCAAGCCTCGCATGCCAACAGCTTGACTAGCAATCAATTCACGCTGCAATAAACTTATCCTTGCCTCTTTGAAAACACTTCCCAAGATGCATTCTACGCCTCGCCGAATATGCGAATATCCGAGCCAAAACAGACTTGACGCATGAGTTTCTGCTTCCAGTCTGCGCCACGCGTGCATGACACAGTGGACCAGTGACCCCTGTCTGGCCCTGCCCGCCCCGTGCGTCCCTAGCGCCCCGTGCCAACATTGGCCGACGTTGAATGGCCGAGTGGCGCTAGTCAGTTGTTCTAGACCCTGATCCATCTATCGGCAACCAGACCTGACTTGACGTTTTTGATCTGTGCGCGGCCCCTATAACACCTGCATGCAGAAATGCTGCCCCCCCCGTCCTGGTCCTGGTCCTGCTCTGCTCCTGCAGCAATGTGACGAGGAGAAAACGTCGCCCCGGTGGCATTCCTATCAAGCTGGACCTCTGGCCCTCTCAAACGATGCCATGATGCTCTTCAAGAGAGCCCTCGCTCCCCGACGGAGAATCCTCGTCCTCCAGAGGGCACACCTGGACAAGGCGCTGGACAAGGCGCTGGGCAGGGCGCGGGCGCTGTGCAGGGAAAGCTTTTCCCCTCGACGGCGGGCCGCCTTGCTCCGGAGGACGTACAGGAGCATTCCTCTGGCCTGCGTCCTGGCCGTCGTGTGCCTCGTCACCTACCTCCTCCGGGCGCCTCTCTGGGACATTTACGACTACGCGCGCCAGAGGCAGCCCTGGTCCGGGCAGCGCCAGCTGGAGCAGCTCTTTACTCCCACGCAGGCCGAGCTCGCCTGCCTCGACGGCGGCAGACCGACGACGACGACGACGACGGCGGCCTCGCGCAACAACGACTCCATCCCCAACGTGGCACACTTCCTGTACCTCTTCAAGGAGCCCCTCGCCCAGCGCCGCGGCGTGCAGTTCGACTTCCTGAGCTACCTCTCGGTGCGCAGCGCCATCGTCTCGCTCAGCCCCGACGCCGTCTACCTCCACTTCGCCGTCATGGCCGACCACGGCGGCTCGGTCAAGTCGAAGCCGCACCCCGGCACGAACCCGTGGATCATGCGGCTGCGCAACCACCTGCGCGTCGTCGAGCACCAGGTCCGGAACCCCTCGAACCTCCCCGCCCACCGCGTCGCCGACCAGATGCGGCTCGAGATCCTCCGCGACCACGGCGGCATCTTCCTCGACACCGACGCCTTTGTGCTCAAGCCCTTCACCCCCATCCTCAACCCCCCCCGGCCCCAGGACGCCGTCATGGGCTACGAGGGCGGGGACCGCCGGGGCCTGCGCAACGCCGTCCTGGCCGCCCGCAGGAACAGCACCTTTGTCCAGGACTGGCTCGACCTCTACGCCCACGGCAGCTCCTGGCGCGGGCGGCCGGGCCGCGACAGCGTCCTCATGGCCAAGAAGCTGGCCGCCAAGAACGCCGACCGCCTGTGCGCCCTCTCCCCGGCCGCCTTTTTCTGGCCGACCTGGTCCTGGAACCACATCGAGTGGATGCACCAGCCCCTCGGCCCCGACGACGCCGCCCACTGGAAGGCCGAGATTGAGCGCAACGGCGGCGCCCTGTTTGACGGGCAGCTGGCCTACCACGCCTGGAGCCAGATGGCATGGACTCGCCACCTGGCCGGCCTGACCCCGTGGGTGGTCAGGAACAGGGACACACGCTTCAACCTGCTCGTGAGGCGCTTCATCGAGAATGACGTGGACTGAGCGTGTAGATTAAATAATAGAGTAATATGTATTTGTGTTTGCCACCTGCCTCCTTGGACTATATAGCAAGTTCTCTTCTCCTTGCCATGCCATCATCCAGTGACTGTACGTACAACCCGGGAAGATGCCGGTCTCGATGGAGTCGAAGAGTCCTTGACGTAGACGTGGCTTCCGTCCCGGCGCGGCGGTTAGCGGGGCAGCGGGAAGTCAACTTGGCGACTTGTTCCGGGTGTACGTGTGGACGCCGCAGCCGCTCATCCCGAGAGACTGCCCAAACAGGTGCACGAGGGCGTGGATCCCCTCGGGTTGGTCCTGTCAAAGTCCCGAACCGTGCCGCTGGACCCTTTTCGCCCCCGACGGTCGATATCCGTCTTTTTTCCCACGCCCGTGAGGAAATTGGCCTCGCCGTTCTGGAATGCGCGAGAACCTTGATAGTTTGCGTGTCGGCCAATGTAACCAGGCGCCGTTGCTATTGCTGTGGCGGATCCCGGGCTTGGGCTCGGCTGGCCTTGAGACGGGCGTCAGTGGCACCCCCCGGCAGCAGCTGGTCAAGTAGCTCATACCGTTGGCAAGCGTGCACGCGGGGTTAAAGGCGGACTGGACAGTGGTAAGCAGGGCGCCTCTTTCTTGTCATTGAGCGGGATGGGAGTTGACCATGATGAGCAGGACATCACCCCGAGTACTCCGTACCCTTTACAGAAAAGCAGGGGGAAAGGGGTGTCCGGTTGTCGCGTCACACTGCTTCAATAGACAACAGCCCGCGTGCCTGATGATGCTACACCTACGACAACCAGCTGATTGAGCCGTTGATGGCTGAACGGGCGCCCGCCAGTTGCCTCTCCTTTGCATCCGACTCGTCGTATCGCGCCCATGTGCGCAACCACGTTGCAGTGGCATGGCCAGAGTCGATTTATTACCTTGGGAACCAAGTTTCTGCTTCGAGGGGGTAAATGGCGGCCGTGGAGTTGACTAGAAGCCACCCAATGCGGGAGGAAAAAGGATGCAACTTTTGTTGCCAATTGGACGGGTGGGACGATTGGTCTACGGCTTGACTGACGTACAGACTAGACACGGGCAACTTTGTCAATGTGCTAGCTGCTCCATGCTAGCTGGATTATAAAGCAAAGTCATCATGACCAGAAACTAAAGCGGGGAGCACATCCCGGCAATGGCTGTCATGAAAACGTCAGTCGGCAAAGCTCCGCTTTACGGAGGGCAGACTTTTTGCGGAACCAAGGTCGACGTGAAACTTGTCAAGAATGCCCCGGATGGTTGTGTAACATGACCGTCGAATGACCATGTTTGCAGAAAGGATTGTTGCAGAAAGTGGAACATATGTCCATGATTGAGAGTCATCCGACGATGGCGAGAAAAACCAATGGCAAGCACGCGACAAATCTGACCTACAAAGCGTCAGGTTGACTACATAGGCACCTAGGCAGTCAGAATCAACAAAAACTTTGAAGCAATATAATTAGTGCTCATTGCGCACTTCCCAAGACTTACGCATTCTACATCTCACGAGCCGAATACTTTGTCAATTACGTAGATCCCTTCGAGCAAGGGATTCCAGCACCCAACACCGGCCTCGCGGTCGACTTCCTATAACACGCAAATATTCTTTTTCTGCGGGAGTCTATGGAGTCATCTGTGTATTGGCGTCAAAGTGCACCCATGCTCCTCGACGGCCGGGCTCTTCGAAACACCAATCATGTCATGCTACCGGGCCTACGGCAGTTCCGAGACTCGCTCTCGATACGTCTGTTCTGCCCGAGTCCAAACACCCTCCTTTTCACGGTCCCGCAGCTGCAAAAGACTGGGAAGGAGCAAGCCGGAATACTCGTCGCTTGCCTCGCGAGCAATCATGGTGGGGAGATGGTCAATGGCAATGATGCGCAGCTCGGGTCCCTCTAGCGTGCCTGATGCCGAAACAGTCGGGCTGTCAAAGGAGCTGTATCCGGAATAGACGGGAATCGGGTTGTTCTCGTTGTTCGGGTCACAGCTGACGTCGCATATCACGCGAAGCCGTCTCTTGGGGGTGGACAATGATTCGAGCGTGGTAAAGGGAGGAACCCGGTGTGCCCCCAGATAGACGCAGTTCAGGAGGATGTCGGCGTCGACAATTTCCTCAAAGGGTCCGCCACGGCTGGTCTCGGCCAAGTCCCATTTGAGAACCGACGTCTCGGGGACCCCCGCAGCGACGCAGCATTCAGTTGCGCCCTTTCCGCAGCGACCCAGGGCTCCGATGATCATGAGGCGCGGGTACTCGCCATTGTTCAGCGGCAGCGCTTCCGCGACGGACGATCGAACGAGTTCTATCAGGTCAGAGGCAGAGTCGAACGCGGGCACTGGGCCCTGGGGAACTCCGGGGTGAAGAAGCTGATGCGCCCAGGACAGCAGGGCCAGCGCGGCACCGGAATAGCCCGCGCTGAAGCCAAACGCCGCCACGCGCGCCCCCCTCTCATTCACGAGGAACTCGAGGTCATAGAGCAGACCCCCGGCCTTGGCAAAGCGCGAGAGCTCCGTGGCCCATCCATCCTGCTTCTTGAAACAATGGGCGAAGTGAATATACGTGTGCGGCAGGGGCGCTAGGAACCGTGTTAGCGACGGCCATATCCAGCCTCGAGGCATCATGGTACTACGCACTGCCGTCTGCCGGAAGCTCCTTCAAGCCCAGGATGATGTTGTCCACGGGGGCATTGACCCACGACCCGGCAGGCACAATCTCGGCGCCGGCGGCCTTGAATTCGCTGTCCTTGTAGATGCGATCCGGCGACACCTCGACTCGCACAACGTACCCCGCGCCTATCAGAGCCTTGGCCGTCTCGGGCGATACTGGTCGATTTTGTCAGCCTGATCAATGTCAACTTTGACCTCGGGGACAGTCAATTGGCATACAGGGAGAGCGCCTCTCAAAGGGCTTCGTCTCAGCCCTCAGGTGAATAATAGCAGTCATGGTGGCGAGTAACGAATTGGTGGCTGTTCGACTTGCAAAGTGAAAGGTTGAAGAGGCCGCTGAGATGGTGGGGGAGATTTCGGCGTACCTTTTTTTTTAGCAGCTTGGCATCTTTTAGCGGTGAGTCACAAGTCGAGCTTCCACAGTGTGGTCGGTACCTGTGAGATCACGTGAGAGTGCTTGGCAGCTCACCATGCTTTTTGTATCCCACCTCCAACACTACCCCGCTCCACATGCGACATCGGGGAAACGAGGGTGTGTACAGTAAATATTTCAATTTTCAGGCAAAGCGGCGCTTGGCTGAGTTTTGCGTAGAATGCGGAACAAAGGCAAGTAAAGATGCAGTTCTGCAGGCTATAGCTGCCTACTTTGCCTATTTAAAATAAATCTAATAGTAAGACCGATAACTTTTAAATACTTATCGGCGATTAGATAATAAGGAATTTAAGGTAGGTACCAAGTTAGTAATGCGTTTAGCAGGCGCGTTGTGGTGTTGGGGAGGGTAGGCAGCGCCGCGGCAGGGCTCCCAGAGGGCCCCCGGAGGGAAAAAACACCCAATACTGCTTCATGATTAATGAAAAGGCCTAAAAGAGAGAGCTAAAAGAGAGGACAGGCCAAAAGACAGGCCAAAAGAGCCAAAAGAGAGATTAAAACAGAAATAGCCTGACCACCGCAGCTTTGCCTGCGCCTAGGATGCCGACCAAGTCGGCAGCATCCCAGGCTATTTTTCAGTTGTTCGAGGCCATATGCCGTATTCTCATCTGGCTCGGGAGGTGGGAATTAATTCAACACCTAGAAAGATCCCGCCTGGCCCTTCCAAGATAGTCTGGGAAGGGTAATAGTGCTCTGAAAAGACGAGACTTGACACAGCATTGATTTGAATGCAGGCAATGATGTACATGTTGCAAGTGGCCACAGAACCCATGCTGCACGTCGGGATGGATCATTTGATCAAGGATTTCGTCTGTCAGATGATCAAGTAAATGATGTGTAAAGCAGGCCCTGCAGACCCTGGACAAAATCTGCATGGATTGGCCACTTTCAAAGGATTAACTTTATACCAGTTGTTGTCATGTTAGCTATAGTAGTTATGAAGTTTACAGCACGTAATACTGCTTACCATTGATAAGTCTAAGGCGAATATAGCCAAGTCTACACTAGGTCCACGGTGACTTGTAATCCAGATAAAGGAGGATAGATTATTCATCCTGTTCCTGCCCCACCTTCTATACATGCAGAGAATATCAATAACATTAAGCTAGGAGGTGATGATAAGAAACTTATATTATTTAATCTAGGGAAAGCCATATCAGGTCCACCTACCATTAATGGCTGTCCACTTCAGATGGAGTATCAATGCAGACCCCCGGATTTTGCAAGTTTCAGGACCATCATCTGTTTCCAATGCCACCGCCTACGATAATAGGGCAGTACCAGATAAGGGGGACGGCCACCACCCTGGATAAGAAGATGAATAGGAGGAAGAACGGAAGGAAGGGGACATTGGTCATTCATCTGTTTCTCAAGACGTAGCCATGGACGTAAAATGACCAATAGCTGAAATCTCGCAAGGTAAAAAATCTTTTATAACATTCCAGTATAAAACTGGAATCACGACGGACCCAGTTTCCTTTCTCAAAAGAGTTCCTAAGTTGTGGCTGCTTTAACCTGAGCAGTTCCTAAGTCTTAGTAAGTCACCCTGAGCAGCCCCTGAGCTAACCTGAGCAACTGACGGAGTTTCCCTGAGCTACTTGCTATTGGTGATATCATTACGCTCTCTTTGGACTCAAAAACGATTACGCGGCCTCTACGCGGCCTTTATGCACACGCCTATTGTGATCCGCTTTATGTGAGATAAGAATCAGTAGAACAACCAATTAATTACTTAGAAGTCATTCTATTACATGAGAATTATGACAATCCTTGGTGTCTCCGATAGCTGCCTAGAATTAATCTTAAGACAATACGCTGAGTTGGAGTCATACGAATCTTCTAATCGTTATGATGGAAACTCGTGGAATCATGAGGCTCTGTAAGCCCTGTCCTTACCTGAAGCTCTAAGTGCTTTCTCTGATTCATGCCACATCTAGTGGAGTATTATTATCAACCTAGCTCTATGAAAACACATTGGACGCTTATGATGCCCTTCTCCTTTGTGTCTGATTAGAATACTCTATCGTGAGCAGGACTCGCGGAGGTTTACTTCGGGTTGGCCACACAGCTAGATACTAGACTACGATTAATTTCATTATGTAAACATAATTCTATTACTATAAAGAGCCTTTAAAGGCGGTTTAATTTCTTATAAATACTCTAAATAATCACGTACGTCTTATATACTAAGGTGTGTTTTGAGAGAAATTGTGGTGTATGGGCGGGCGGGTTTTGGAGAAAACCGTGATGGCGAGAAAATGCGATAATGGTAAATGACGCTATAAAGTATTCTTAGTTCTCTCTTATGTCATCTTGGCATTTGTTTTGTTGTGCTGGTTATAGAGTAGGGTGATGCTGTTTGATTCCCACACTAATGACCTTCCTTAGTTGTGCAAAATGGATATTAATAACTACGGCAAACCGAAAATATCGCGCACAAAATGAAACGTCCCTATAATTGTCTATAGGTGCGAATTCAGGTTGCACCCAAGTTGTAGAGTGTGTGGCCACAAATGACTTTTCAAATGTTAAGTTGATTAATTAACTGATAGATATGAAGTGGTTGGTTCCTCGACTAGCTAGAACTGGCTCCACATAGCACCCTTATAAAAGCTCCAAAATTAGCCTTGTGCTGATGCCTCATCAATGTGACAACGGAGGTTTTGCACAGAAGAACAGTTCCAAGCAGCTATAGGTCAGTTTAGCAAGCAAAAAGAGTACATGAGCGCCATAAAAGGCCTTTGTGGTCACTAGTTGATTGGCTGACGGCTACCTTATAGAGCCGGTTTTGCTGGTTGTGATGAAGTGGGTCCACAATAACCCTGCAAGGAGCCAAAAATAGCTTATATTATGGTAATTTTTGGACGTCGGCACACAGAGAATGGCTGATTGTAAGTATATTTAAAAGCGTTAACCGCCCTCTTATTCCAGCTTTTTGATATAGCTTCTTGGGAATACTTGCGTATTTTTCTTGCTTTTATGCCTATGGCCTGGAAAGCAGTCGATTTTATATGTGAATTTTATCCACATTAATACAACATTTTATCTTAGGACTTATGCAGGCATGCAGGTAAGTGTAACTAGTAATATCGCTTAAGGAAGGCGAAAATACGAAGTATGCTTTACTATCCATACAACAAAAGCAGAGAGATGCGGCACCACAAAACTAGCCCTAGAGGCCCTGACCTCTAAGGATGTCGAACATTAAAGATACTCAAGCAAGGCAAGATCCATGAATCTGAAGGCTATGTACGCAGACTAGGGCGTCTTATTTAAACCAAGCATGGCTTAATGCACAGCTGACAAATGTAGAGGGACGCGTGTTCTCCTTTACCCCGAATACTACTTCTAGACTATTCCGTGTACATTAACGGGATAAAGTTATAGAGCGACAAGCTTAGTACGTGTTGATCGTACAAACTGCCTCATTATACAGTGGATAAAGCCCCTATAATAGGCATAGGACTGAGCAGCTGCGCTGCTAAGCTTCACAAGCTACGAGAATACTAGTCAAGGTTGACACCCCGAAATATCTCTGCTCATGCGTTTTAACATGTCGTTAATAGGGAAATAGGGCTAGCAAAGATGTCCCCTAGATAAACTTAGCCTATGAATGTACGTCTAGCGACGGGAGGAGGCGAAGGCATAACGGTGCTTCGGCGAAAGAGTTACTACAGAGAGCTGCGTGGTTCTGTGTATTTAAAGGGGCTGGCTCCCCCTCAATGTTCTGGGAAATCTTTGTCACTAAAAGTCTCATCATTCCTGCAAACTCTCTGTCTACGACGCTAAAGCGCGAGATACTACGCTCAGGTTCCTTCCAGTCTATACCAATCCTTTTAGCTCATACAAAACCGAAAGATTTTCAAGCCTACACTCTGTAAACAACTAACTAAAGCTATAATCACAATTAAATCAACTTTTTAAGTCTTTTTTAACTATCATGGCATCGCGAAGCATACGAGGACGTCCTTTACCTGATCAGCCGGAGGCTTTAGATAAGGTAATATTAATATCATCCGATTCTAAGTCCGAGTCTATTCTGGATAATGATGATGAACTTACTGAGAACGATGCCGAGGAGATGTCTTTAGCACATGACTCGAATCCTGATGATTCGCTTCCTTCTATCTCTGCGATTGTGGCATCTATGCCCAGCTCCCGACCAGCTCGCACGGAAATCATTAGTAAACACTTGCAAACCGGGCCAAGTGGTACGACCATGGCTGGCTCGCGGCAAGGGGTATCGACACCAGAGCTTTATACCTATAGCAAACGAGGAATCTCTGATTCATACTACCCAAACTTGCTCACAGAAGCGGCTTCTCTTTCAAGTAGCCCTATTAGGCACCTAATCAAGGCTAGCGAACTAAAAAAGTATGTCAATGACTCCGTCAAGTTAGATTCTTTAATTAGAGATCAACATGATGCGGGTATGAGCTCTTCGTCGTGCTCTCTAAGGCAAAAGACTTCTATAGAGTCTGCCCCTTGTCAGCATCTCTTTAAAGAAACTACACCTTCACCATATTAAGGTGATAAAGGCCCGCATGATCAACATACGAATTCTGATACCGCTCCTATGTGTATAAGTAAACCGGCCAATCCTCCAAGGCTACAAAATCCGAGCATAGTGTCATCGAATCACTGCATTCCCAACCATATCGGTAACACCGACCACAGCCACGGGGTTGTAGCAAGGCCATGAAGGAACACCAACCTTAGCGAAATGATTCGATCCGCATCTACCCATATATCTAGGGCGGGACACACTAATAGAGTCCTTAATCAAGAAAACTTGGTTGACGGTAACCAGCAACAATCATCGCGTGATAGCTCCCCTTTCACTGTTTATGTCGAGTGGTTAGAGACAGGAGGAGAATCGCTAGGCAATCATCAACGTGGACAACATAGCGAGTGAACTTAATGCACCTAGCGACAATCTTCAGAGTTAACTGTACAGTCACCGCACCCCTAGGAGTGGCTACAACCTTCGCCCTGCCTTAGTCAAGAGAAAATACAGCAAAGAATTAGTAACCGGCAAACACACAAGTTCTTTGCCACTAGAGAAGCGACGTAAACCTGAAGGTTGTGCTTCTCCCAGGCAGGGTAGTGTGCGCTAGAAGACTAGACTATCACAAGATCATATTAGTGTTTTAACGAAGAAGAACAAAAGCATTAGAGACGGCAGCCCATTTACTAGAAGGCCTAAGCGGCTTACGAACACAAGTTTTGGGGAATTACCAATTGACAATGCCGTCCTCAAGTGCGTCCGCGAGGATGGCTTAGCAACTTTCCAGCTATAACTTACTTGGTCCATATCGAGCAGGGCGGATAATGTCTAATACCAACTAAGGGCAAAACGCGGCCTACCTTTCAGCACACTTCAAGGGCACTTAGTCACAGCCGGAGAAGGCTTATTTAAACAGCACGCAGAAACCGACGCTAGCGTTTGCTAAATGGATTCCTTGCTTGTCTGGTAGAGAAAGCACATCTTCTTAGTATAGTGGCATGATCACTCTGGTGCCGTCGTTACTACCTAGGAGCCGAGGAAAAACATCCTAGACAAAAGAATACTTGTTGATTTTAAGGCAAAGTAGAGAGGTTTTGACGCGGGGGTGGACGTTTTAGGAATTCGATAACGAGGCGGGAAGCGGCAATACCTTCTACATTAGCATGGTCATCCTTTAAAGGAGGACACATAGCTGAACGAGGATCTGCTAAGCCCCCAACTCATGGATAGAATCAAATAAACGGTATCGGACATTCGTTATAGTTAGGACTTTAATGCCTGTTTTCACTCACTATAATATTTCCTTTAATAGAAAGACGACTTAATAATCTCAATCTTCTTCAACTAAGAACCACTATTACCACTAGCTATCAGCCATAATGCACTCGTCTGACCTAAAGCAATTATAGTAATCATTTTTCTAACCATTTATTTCAATGCAGCTTATATTTAAAGCCCCACAGCACCAAAAGCCTGATTTACAGTCAGAGAGGGCAGGCGTAACTCGGCTTCTTAGTAGGCTAAAAGGACTGAGCATACGCCATAAAGGTATCAACCTCCTAACAGACCCTTGTAGAGAACGTTCATTTAAAACCTGTTCTCCTCTACTTCATTAGCCTGATTTTTTCCCTTGTCCGTCGAGGTCTTTATTGTAAATAGAGAAGCAATACACCGCGAATATTGCCTACAAAAGCGAAACAGCCCTCCGGTTATCTGGGAACAAATTTCAAGTAGCACGTAAGTTATGATGTGCGGCCACAGATAATTTTCCGGTGATAGGTCGGTTGGCTGACGCATCTAGAGCGGCTTCTGTTCTGTTGACGAGCTGGAAACATCCCCGTAAGAGCGCCAAAAATGACCCCCTGGGCGTTATGGCGCATCAAATACGTTTTATGGCTCTGTTCCCGCGTCGCTAAATTACCAATTAATTGCTGCGAACGATTAGGATCCATAATCATAATTTATTCCCAAGATATGTCCTCTGTTTAATTATTCTATGGTATCCTATATAACAATCCACTCCGCATTACGTCTTAAATATGGTGACGTTACAGTCTAGAAATACCGTCGATACCCGTTGTTATTTCCCCATTCTTATTCGTTTAAGGAGTTTTACTATGCTACGTCTTCTCTTCTTTTTACCCTTCAGCCTCGGCCTTGTCAGCTTATCCTCCTCGGATTTATGTTCTATAAATGCTAAGTCAAGTGTCGCGGAGGGGTTTTCTCCTATAGAGGTTGGCAAAAGTAGACCGCCTTCGGGCTCTGGGTTTGCAAAATTGCCAGAGTCATCATTATCAATAAGTACTCTGCTTAGCGTCGGATGATAAATCCTGGAGGCTTAAATAGCGGATTCCTCCGGTGACGTGAATTTCTCTATTGTTTCCGAGCTTACAGTTAAGGCAGCTGACTGTCTGCCCCTACCAGCTATGTCGTCTAATTTATCGAAACAACGATCGAATTCTTCTTCTGTGGCAAAAGGTACTTAGGTAACATTTTTAATGTTACTCTTATTGTCTGTTGAGGTCTTTGCAGATTACATAGCTCCGTTAAAGCTTTATAAGGGACTTTATAAGTATAAGTTATTGTGTGAGGGAGACCGCGCACACTAGGCGGTGATGGGTACATGAGACGGCGGAAGGGGATCGGACCCGCTAATAACATGTAAGGATAGGTATAAAAGGTAGTTAGCGTGCTTTCTTCTTATCTAATAATATATAATATAGAAGATTTATATAAGCCCTTTTTATAGCTAGTTAACACGCTACTAAGGAGATAATAAAAGGAGTTCTTACCTATATTTTATATTTATTTATTTAATCCTTATTTATAGCCTTAATATTATATTTACTTTTAAGATAATACCCTAACCTAGAGTTATAGTTAGACTATAGGGTTACTATAGGATAGTTATAAAGGAATAAAAGAAACTATAATCTAGTGCCTTATAAGGAAGATTATAGTAAAAGAGAAGGACTAATTATTTAATCTATTTTAATAGAGTATAGTTTTATAAAGTTAGTTACCTAAGAACCTAAGATAGATTTAGAGATAAGTAATATAATAGGAAAGTTAAGTAAGGAATAATAGTAAAAGGTTACTCTTACCTATATAATTATAGCTATATTAAGGATAATTATCCCTATTAGAGGCTCTTATTTATTTAATCCTACTTAGATATATATAATATATAATAGATTATTATAAGAGACTATAAAACTATAGATCCTATTATTTAGAGGCATATAGTTAGTTAATATATATATTTAAGCCTAATAAAACTAGTAGTTTTACCTAAGCTATATTCTAATTATACTAATTATTTAATCTAAGAGATTAGAGATACTTTTTAGCTATTATAAGAGCTAAAGAGAATACTAAGGAGTAATAAAGAAGAGGAGTATAAAAGACCCTAAAGAATTAAGCTATTAACCCCTATCTTTAGTAAATATAGCTAAGAGTAAGGGAATTACTTTTAAGAAGGAAGATAGAATATAAAAGAAAGAAGAAAACTAGTATTATATTATTTAGAAAATTAGACTTATATAAGCTTAATATAATATAATATAGGATCCCTAATAGAATCCTAGGAAAAGCTATAAAAAAGTAAAGAAAATATAAATATAATACTTTAGATTATTTAATTAATACCTAATTAGCTAGGTTCTATACTATTATTATTATTAATATTATATTATAGCTTATTATAAAGAGTTACTTAATTATACTAATAACTTTTACCTATAGTATATATATATTAAGAGATAAAGAAGATAATAAGAGGTATAAAGATAGAAGTTAGAACCCTTAAATATAAGATAATATTAATATAAGAAATAAAGAGTTCTTAAGTTTTAATATAAGTTTTATTAAAGATCTCTTTTATAAAATTATTACTAAGGCTAGTAAATAGCCTTATTAATACCTCTTTATTACTAATCTAGATAAGAAAACCTAATCTTAAAAGAGAAGTTTATTAGATCTTATTATAATATATAGTAAGAATATATCTAAATAGCTTAAGCTTACCTCTAGTATTATAAAAAATAACTCTAGTTAATCTAGTAGCTTTAATACTCTAGAGTTTATAAAAGCTATTAGGGAAGCTATTAGGAAGTAGAATAGGCTTACTAGTCTTTAGTATATCTTTACTATAAAGTAATTTATAGGAGAAAATATCTCTAACTTTTTAAAAGACTTTAAGGTAAAGATAAAGGCCTTTTTAATCCTAAAGAGAGACTAGACTAGAATAATTAAATATAATATAGCTCTAACCCTCTATTTAAAAGTAAAAGTCCTAATCTTAATATTTAAATAGGAAGATATAAAGAAGAAGCTACTCTTATAGTATTATACTTCTAACTAAGATTAAATAAAAACTATTATAAACTAGTTAAATAAGTATAATATTACCTAACTAAAGATAATATAAGAAACCCTATTCTAGCTTTACTAGTATAAATACCTTTAGAGTAAAAGTAAGGCTAATAATTAGAAAACTATAGTATCCTAATTAAATATAATCTATAAGGCACTTCTAGACTATTTAATCTTAGGATTTATTAATAAGAAAAGATACTCTTAAGCTAATATTATTATAAAAGAGTATAAAATCCTATAAGATAAGGTAGTTAAATATATATATATTAGGCTTAAACTTAAGAACTATAATATAATAAACTAGAAATAATATAATACTAAATTTAACTTTATAAAGATAAAGAAAATATAATACTTATAAAGAAATAAGAGAGTTTAGGACTAGAAACCTTTATTAAATAGAAACTAAGAAGATAATTAAATAGAAGCTATTACTAAGTAGCTTAAAGAGCTTAAGATCTTTATATTATAATAAGACTAAAGATAGATAAGTATAGTTAATAAAATAAAGAGGTAATATAATAGGATACCTTAGAACTATAATAACTATAACTAATATTCTAAGAACTAGGTTAATATAGTTATAACTAAGACCTTAGAATTAAACTATTTACTTACCTAGAAGTTAACTCTAATCCTAAGAAATAGTAGAGAGAAGTATTAAGATCTTAGATACTATTATTATAATAAAAATAACTACTTTCTTAATAATTATATATATTTAAAGTATAATAATACTATTAGATTTATTAAATTTAACTTAGAGGCTAAAGTCCTTACTATTAGAATAGATATTAAGAAATATAATATTCTACTAGTCCTAGTATAGTAATTTATTATATTAAGAAGCTATATAAGATAGCTTATAGTATATTAGGTAGAAATATTTATAGATACTATAGTTTAGATTTATTTATAGAAAGTTAAGAATTTTAGTGCCCTAGTATTTATAACTAACTAGGATATTAGTAATAATAAGTAAGAAATTCTAGATAGAGTAATAAAGAGGATAAATATATACCTATAATAGCCTAAAAGTTAGATTATAGATATAATATCCCTAAGTATAAATACTATATTAGCTATTATTATACTTAGAGATATTATTAAAGATATTATATACCCCTTAGTCTAAGGTAATAGCTTATTAGTTACTCTTATAAATAATTAGAAATATATAAGGATAGAAGAAGAAGAGGAAATAATAGTTAATAATAATTATAAAGAACTAGATTAAATAAATATTACTATTATAAAGCCTCTACCTAGGGCAGAACTAAAGAGAGCTACTAGAGAGGCTATATAGTAAGCTAAAGATAAGCTAATTAAGGGTTAAAGACTAGCTATATAGTTATATAAGGAGGTATTCTAAAAGAAGATTAGTATTTAGATTAGAGATCTTTATAAGATTATATCTAAACTAGTAATTATAATTAGAGAAGAGTATAAAATAAGGGGTAAAGGAGTAAAAGAGGTAAGGTAGTTTAATAGTAAATCTCTAGATCTATATAATAAGCTATTAGAAATAAGTATAAATTATATCTTAGTAATAGATTAAATAAACCTAATAATTAAAGTAATTATAATAATAAAGAAATATATAGAAATAAAAGAGGAAGAAGTAACTACTAAGAAGGGAAGGAATAATAATATACCTACTAAATATAATATAAAATTATAGGAAATACTATAAGAATAAATATAAAATAAGAAAGAACTAATTAATTAGCTCTAGATAAATATAATTTATATTAATATAATACTTAGGCTTAAAGCCCTTCTTAATTATTAATAAGAACTCCCTTATTTATAAGTATAGCTTAGATATAATAAAGCCCCTCTTATATCTAGACTTATAGATAATAGGTTCTAAGGTAATATTATTAGTCTAAATTATATTAAAGCTATAGGATTAAAGATTTATTATATTAAAAGAAATATCTAGATAATATCCTTTATAAATAAAAGTATTAAGATATAAAGAGAGATATAGATAAAGCTATACCTTAGGAATATATAGATCTTTATAAGATTCTATATTACCCTAGATATAGTCTATATTAATCTAATTCTAGGTATATCTTTTATATATATAGCCTAGGTAATACTTAATTATATATAAGATAATAAAGAACTTCTTATCTAATACTATTTTAGTAATATTATTATTATTTTATATATTATAGGATCTATTATCTAGGAAATACTAGATAATAAGATTAGAAAGAATATTTTAGCCTACTTATTAACTATTATAAAAAGGAATACTTATATTTTATTTAATTAACTACTAGAAGGCCTAGGGACTTATATCCCTAGTACCTAAATAGTAAAAGAAAGAAAGTTTAATTAAGTAGTATTATCTATAGGGAACTATATCCCTATAGATTAACTAACTAATAATAAGAAGGTCTAAAGATAAAAGGGAGATAGAAAAAGAGAGGTTAATAGAAGAAGATAAGAAGTTTTATTTAATTAGGTAAAAGATAGCCTAGGGATTTATATCCCTAGTACCTAATTAGTAAAAGAAGGAAAGCCTAATTAAGTAATACTACCTATAAGGAACTATATCCCTATAGATTAACTAACTAATAATAAGGAGGTCTAAAGATAGAAGAGAGATAGAAAAAGAGAGGTTAATAAAAGAAGATAAGAAGTTTTATTTAATTAGGTAAAAGATAGCCTAGGGATTTATATTCTTAGTACCTAATTAGTAAAAGAAGGAAAGTCTAATTAAATAATACTATCTATAAGGAACTAAGTCCCTCTAGACTAACTAACTAATAATAAAGAGTTCTAAAGACTAAAGGAAGATAGAAAAGAAGAGATTAATAAAAGAAGGTAAGAAGTTTTATTTAATTAATTAGATACCTACTAAAGGATTAGTATCTCTAATAATAAGATTAAAATTAGTAAGATAAACTAGGATAAGTAGGCCTAAAGGAAGATATATAGTCTAAAGGCTTAAGATATAGTTAATAGAAAAGGGTAAGAAGATAAAGGGAAGAAGTATAATATCTAAAATAGAAAGGATTTATTTAATTATTTAATCTATAGCTAAGACTTATTATTAGAGGCCTTATATAAGGATAATAAAGAAGAAGAAGAGAAAGGTAATATATTATACTTCTTATCTATAATAGCTAGAGAACTTAAGGTAGCTTTAAAAAGAGACTTATAGGGATATATTAAAGAAGATAATAATTAAATAGTTATATTACTTAGCTTATAAGAAGGAATATAAATCCTAACTCTAGTAATCTAAGAGAAAATAAAGGTATATATAGATTATCTATTAGACCTTAAATACTAGTTAAGAGAAGTATAGAGAAGAAAAGAAGCTAAGAAAGATAAGTAATTATTTAATCTTAAGGTTATAATAATATATAAGTAAAAAGTAGATAAGGTAAAGCTAAGGGATAATATTCCTTCTAATAGGTCTATCTTTAAAGAGAACCTAATATAAAAAGATAAGAAATAGGTAGAAGTAAAAGGATATATTAAAAAGAATAGTAAATATAATAATATCTTAATTAGATAGTTCTTTAAAATAAAAAGGAATATAAGACTTACTTTAGAATATTTAGATTAAATATTATAAAAAGCCTATAAGGTCCTCTTACTAAAGGAAGAGAATATATTTATAAAAATACTATATAATTAAGAAGCTACCCTTATATAGGATTTATTAGAATATAAAATAGTTAATTAAATAGTTATATTACCTTAAATAATATAAGTTATTAAGTATAATATATAGTAGATAGGAATAGTTTTAATCCTAATTAGCCTTTAAGAAAAGCTTATATCCCTATTAAAGAAGAAAGTAAAGTATAGCTATCTAAAAGAGAGTTATAAGCCTTATAGAAATCCCTTCTTCTTAATAGCTAAAAAGAATAAAGGGGTTTACTTAATCCTATTAGCTAAGAAATATAATATAATTATAATATAAGATATATATATTACCTTATATAGAGTAGAAAGATTTAGTAAGGAATTTATAATATATAAGATTCTCTTAATTATAGACTTACTCTTAGGATATAACTAAATTCTCTTAGATACTAAGAGTAAGGATTTAATAATAATATTAATCCTAATTAGACTATTATAATTATATATACTACTATAAGGTATTATAAATTTAATTATATAGTTTATTAGAATTATTAGCTAGGTACTATTTAATCTAATTCTTAAGGTATATATACTATTTATAGATAATATTACTATTAAGGGGCTAGTTACTATATATAGTAGGAAGGAAGTAAGGCTAGGAGTATATAAATATATCTTAGAATATTTAATTAACTTAGATAAAGTACTTTTTAACCTAGAACTTACTAGTTATATAGCCTTAATAGTTAAATTAGAGTTCTACTAACCTATAGTAATAATAGTAAGATTTATCTATAAAACTAATAGTAGAAAGCTAGGTAAGGAGAAGATCCTTAAAGTATTAAAATAGATTAAATATAAGAATATAAAGGATATATAATCCTTTATTAGTCTTATTAACTACTTCTACCTATAGATTAAGAATTATACCTAGATTATATTACCTCTAATATGATTATTATAAAAGGTAGTAATTTAGGTCTAGGGCCCTAACTAGAAAACTATTATAAAAACCTTAAAATTAGTAGTAATAATAGTACTAATACTTATTATAATCTATTTAGGGCCTAGTTATAAAGAAATTATTCTTATTATTAATATAAGCTTACTTAGATAAGGCTATACCTTAATATAAATAGTTAATAGAAAGTAATACCCTATCTATTATAAGAGTAATATATAGACTAATACTAAAGCTAAATATAATATAATAAAGTAGGAATATTAGGCTATTATTTATACTCTTTAGAGACTAAGAATTTACTTATATAGAGTATATTTTATCCTAGAAATAGATACCTAAGTCCTAGTATACTAGATAAATAGGGTAATTAATAATATCCCTAGAGTACTAATAACTTACTAGATAAGCTATATTCTACTTTTTAACTTTATAATAAAGTATATACCTAATAGATTAAATAGAATTACTAATAGACTCTTAAGAAAAGGGCCTAGATCTTTAAATAAGCTAGATAGAGAAGTAGAAGAAGATATTAAGGACTTTATTAACTTATATTTAAATACCTTAGAAGTTATAAAGGAGATTAAATATAAGCTAGAGAACTAAAGGATTATTAAGTTCCTATAGATACTAAGAAAACTAGAGGATTTAGATAAGAAGAAATATTACTAGCTTTATCTTACTACTTATAAATACTTTATTAATAAGGGATATCTTTAGAAGTAGCTATATAGAATTAGGAAAGGCCTAGCCCTTATTATAAATAGTAAAGGTATTAGAAAAGCTTTAATAACTAAGATATATAGGTAAATAGGCTATAAAGATAATAAAGTTATATATTAATAGATAGCTTAGAAATACTAGTAGAAATCCCTTTAAAATAATATTAAGAAAGCTATTATATATTATAATATCTACTAGAAATAGGCCCTATAAAGACTAAAAGAGCTTTTAATCCTATCTATATCTAGTAATCTAATAAGTAAGATATATATTAATACTTAGTATATTTTATCTAATTATAGGTATAAATACCTCCTAGAAGCCTAATATAACCTTACTAGATAGGTAAAAGTAGAACTAATTAAGAAGGTAAATATTAATATAATTAAGTAATTTATATTAAACCTTATAAGTAGGTTTAAATATTTCTTATATATTATCTATAATAAAGGGCTAGAGATAAGAGGAGACCTAGAGGAAGCTCTAAAGGATATTAGAATTAAAGGAGTATACCTTTCTACTTATAACCTAAAGGTAAATATAATAATAAAAGTAGGATACTAGTCCTTAGCCTTTATATTAGTAAAGATAAGTAGATTAAATAGAATATAGTATTAATACCTTCCTAAAGCCCTTCTTATAGATTAAATAGCTATTTAAGCCTCTTATAATAAGTTAGCCTTCTATCTTACCTATAGATAGGAACCTATCTTACTATTAGAAGTTAAGTTCCTAATATAGAGACTACTTAACTAGAATAATATTACTATATCTAAGGATCTTTTTAAAGCTAGGCTATAAATCTTAGAAAGATATAACTAAGATATTATAAAGACTAAGGAAAAAGTATATACCTTTTATAAAAAGCTAGCTAAAAGAATAGATAATATTTAGAAAGGGTCTCTTAGAAAGGATTAATTAAACCTAGGAGACCTTATCTTAGTATATAATATCTAAAGAAGTATTAATATATTAACCTTTAAAAAACTTATAATAAGATAGAATAGACCTTTTAGGATTACTTTCTAGGCTACTTATATAAGAGTATATAGACTAAAGATAATTAATAGGATCTTACTCTTAAAAACTATTTAAGGAGATTACCTTAAGAAATTTACCCTAGATAAAGAAGGATAGTAGATATTCTTTATAAATAAGTAGCTACTTTATCTACTATAAATAGGACCTTAATATATACTAGATATAATAGATAACCTTTTACCTACTTAGTCTTATTATAATATATTAGATTAAATAGTTAATAATAATCTAGACCTACTAGATAAAATCCTAGCCTATATATATTAGTATTTAAGATAATATATAGAAATATAGCTCTTAGAGCTCTTTAATATATTCTAGATATAATATAAGGATTTTTTAAAATAAGTAAATATTTAATCTTTAGATTAGGCTTAGTTTAGTTTAGCTAAACCTATCTTAACTAGCTAGGTTTACCTAGAGAGGATTATACTCTTACTAAATAAAAGGGCTAATTATACTAAATAGCTTAGATATAATAATTAATAATATAATAAGAGATAATAATTTTAAATAGACCTACCCCTCTTAACTAAAGCTAGCTATTAATAAAAGATATTATAAAGTTCTTAAGTATAATAATAATTTAACTCTTAAAAAGTATAAGGTCTTAGTAACCTATTAAGACTATAAAGGCTATAAGAGTAGTTAAGAAGGATAGCCTTATCTCTAGATAAATATATATAAACTTACTTACTTTTAGAGGAAAGGAGTAGGTAAAAGGGACTAAGATTAAATAAAATAAGGAGAAATAGGACCTATATTATATATATTATAATAAGGATATATAATAAGAAGTAAAGAACTAGAAAGATAAAATCTCTATAGAAGTATAATATTAAGATAAGTAGAGTTAGCCTAGAGAGAAATACCTAGAAAAAGTAAAAGAATCTAAAGAAGAATAAGAAGTAGAGCTAGATTAAATAAAAGAAGAGGGAAGATAATAACTAGGAAGGTTAATAGAGGCTAGAGATAGTATAGAAGAGAATAATATAACTATAACTAAGTAGGGTACCTTACCTAAGGAGATAGTATAGAAGAGAATAATATAACTATAACTAAGTAAGGTGCCTTATCTAAGGAGATAGTATAGAAGAGGATAATATAACTATAATTAAGTAGGGTACTATCTTAAGGAAGCTAGAGTAATAAGAATAAAAGAAGAAGAGATATAATAGTAAGAATAGGCTTATTAAGAGTATATTTATATAATATAAGAAACTATAATAGCTAGAGTATTCTAGTTAAAATAGGTTAAATATAAAGATAAGGATTAAATATAACTTATAATATATAGACTATAAGCTTATTCTCTTTTATCTTAAAAGTAAAGATATTAAGCTTCTTATTATAAGCTAGACTATATATAAGAGGAGTAAGAGAGAAAGAAGAAAAGTATATAAGAAAGTATTTAAGAAAAAGAGAAATAGTAATATTAATCTTAGGAGATAGATTAAATAGAATAATAATAGCTAGAAAAGGATTAATAAGAGGGGAAGAAATAATAATAATACTAGTAACTATAATAAATTAATAAGAGAATAGGGTAAAGATAGGACTAATTAATTAAATATAAAACCTAAAAAGTAGCTATTAAAGCTATAAACTAGGAAAAATACTACCCTTAAGTTTAAGAGAGTATAATATAGGTAGCTATAATAATAGTAGCCTTTATAATAGGATTCCTATAAGAATAAGAGATATCCTTTATAATATAAGGAGCTAAACTAGTATAAAGGTAAGAGAGCCCTATTAGAAGCTATATAAGCGCCTTAGGATTCTAATCCTTATTAAGAAAAGGAGCTATTAATAAATATCTATCTTATTACTAAAGGTAATATCCTTAAGTAAAGCGCTATTAATAAGTAGTAGCCTTACTACTATATTAGTAGTAGTTATTATAAGAACCTTCTTCTATACCTACTATAAAGATATAGTTATAAAAAGGGAAAAGAATATATTTAGATATTATAATAACTATCTTAATATAAGTATAAATATAGCTATTATATAAGACTAGATTTAACCTCTTATATATTAATATAAAAAGAGCTTAAGTATATTTAAGGTAATTTAGCTATATAAAAAACTATCTATTAGGATAGGAGTATTTAGCTAAAATAAGGACCTAATTTAGGATATAATTATAAGTAGCCTCCTAGATAGTTAGAAACTAAGTATAGAACTAATTAATAAAGCTTTAGAAAAGAGCCTTAGGTAGTATATTAATAAGACCCTACTTTTTAAGAGGGATACTAGTTAAAGGCTTAAGTTATAATATAACCTTAATATATATTAGAATATAGGCTATACTAAAGTTAATCCTACTAAGAACCTAGATATAGAAGGTATTCTTTATCTATAGAGAAATAGTTAGTATAGATAATAAGCTATAAGTAAGATTAGAGAGATAAGCCTATAAGATACTTAATAGCTACTACCTTTTTAAACTTAGTAATATAGTTTAACTAATTTAGCTATATAGTCTAGAAGAGCTTATCCTTAGGTACCTTAGCTTATACTAAGGATAAGATATTAAGAAGCTTTAAATAAGAGAAGAAAGAAAATAGCTCTATTATAAAGAGATTAAATAAATAGTATAAGAAGAAGAAGATAAGAAGAAGAGGAAGAAAGAAGAAGAGAAGAAGAAGAGAAGATAGTAAGGAGATAAGTAGGTAGCCTAGTAATATAGGATAATTATATATAGTATATCCTAATAGAAAAGCTACTAAGGCTTAGAAATAATAGATAATAACTATCTATAGCTAGTATTATAGCCTACTAATAAAGGGAATTAATAAGGTAAGGGATAATAAGAAGGCTCTATATTAAGATTAAATAGAGTAGGTATATCTCTTTCTTTTATATATATATTACTACTTTTTATATACTAATAACCTTAAGTAATATTTTATAGCCCTTTTATATTACTCTTTTATTTAATTAACTAGTATTAAAGAGATCCTTATTAAGGAAATATTATCTCTATTAAAGCTTTAGAAGAATTACTAAGTTAGAAGCTAAATTTATTACTTATAGGAAGAAATCCCCTAGCCTTATAATAAAGCTAACCTTTAGTATTATTAGAGAAGCCTATTATTTATAATAGTACTAGAAAGCTTACCTAGTAACTAAAGATAAGAGGCTAAGAATACTTATATCTTTAAAAATACTATAACTAACTTATATCTTATTATATATAATATCTAGATATATAGGAAAGTAAGGAAGTTCTATTAACCCTCTAAAGAATATAAAGTTAATTAAGACTTAAAAACCCTCTACTATTATTAGCCTTTTATATTTTAATTAAGATAAATATAGCTAAATCTATTATAATACTTTAATAATAATACCCTATATCTTAAGGGATATAGTATTATTAAAGAAATATTTATAAGTAATAAAAGGGTTAAATAGAGTAAGTATATTAAGGATATTTATAAATTTCTTAAAATAAGTACTAAAGTAGAAGGTAATACTTAGCTAAACTAATTTTAAATAATAGCTATATTATAAATTATTAGAAAAAGACTAGAAGATATAGTTATATTCTTACCTTAAATAATCTAAGTAGTTAAAGAACTATTTAATTAAAAGTAGGCTATTATAAGTCTTAGAGAAAATATTATAAAAGTTAATACCCTAGTAATTAATAATATTTATTATAAGAATAGTTTAAATCCTTTTAATATATATATATAGATATAAAACTACTAGTTTATAGCTAGTATAGTTTACTTTACTAATTATTAGACTATATTTTTATTTAATTAAAAGGATAAGATCTTATATTTCTTTAACTTATAGAAAAATATATACCTAAATTAACTAGATACCTTTATTATAGGGTAAAAGTAGATTCTAATACTTCTTAGATATTCTTATAATTTTAGAGTTATTATAGTTCTTAGTATATAATAGTAAGGAAGATATAAATATAGCTATACTTATTTAAGCTATTTATAAAATACTTTCTAAGGCCTTATTAAGGTAGAGATTAATATAATAATTAAGAAAGATACTACCTTAAAGAGCCCTTATAAGCTTAAAGTAAATATCTCTAATAAATAGGGTTTTATTATAAATATAGATAAAGTTAATCTTCTAGTTTAAGACTAGCTTATTAAGAACTAGGCTTTAAGTATTAATTCTTATAAGTAAAAGCTTATTTAGACTATAAGGCTATTCTAAGTAATAGCTCTTAATAAGCTAGGAATCTTTATAAAGCTAAAGACTTTATAAGTCTATATTAATATAAATCTAACCTTAGACTAGATTAAAGAATAGAACTAGTAGAATATTACTCTTAAAAAATCCCTTATATATCTTAGAGAGGTTACCCCTATTAATATTAATAGAGTTAGGAGGACTTACCCTTTTAACTACCTTATTAGCTATAATATTATAAATACCTACTAACCTATTAACCTATAGTATTATAATAAGGTAATTTATTATAAAATATTCCCTTTATTATAGGTAACCTTTAAATTAGTAGAAAAGAAGATTATAGAAAAAAGGGTATATATTTTAGAAATTCTAAAAGAGGTATTATTAATAGGGTATCTAGATTAAATAATTAGGATTAATAACTTACTAATACTACCTAGGACTGCCCTTATTAAAGTAAAAATACCTAAAGTAATAAAGCTAATAGAGGGAATTATTACCTAGATATACTAACCTTTTATTATAAGTATATAAGATAGTTAAGCCCTTATTAAAGGAGAAAGAAAGTCTATATTACTAATATTATTAGGAAAGTTACCCTCTTTATTACCTTCTATCTAAGTAATATTAGCCCTTATTAGGTAAGAAATATATAATTCTAGTAATTTAGAATATAAAGTATCTAAGAGATAGGATTCTAATTAAATAAGTAATATTATATATAGTATAGCTTTATTAATCTTAGGATTAGTAAGGTATAGAACCCCTTAAGCTATGCCTAGAGAATTACTATTTAACCTAATAAATATAGATATATCTTCTTTAAAAGACCTAGAGGATAATAATAAGCCTATAGACTATAAAGTTCTAGCTTTTATTAATACTATATAGCTAAGATATAAAAGGATTAAGGGTATTAAACCTAGAAGGTATTTATAAGAGAAGGCTATTATTAACTTTAATAGGTATAAAAGAAGAATATATAAAATAATATTAGGAGTAATAAGAAGGGTTTCTAATACTATTAATAACCTTATATAGGTTTTTTTATACCTTATAAAGATACCTTTAGTAGGAATATATATATTAATTATTTCTAAAGAACTAATATCTTTATCTATATAAATAAGAATAAAGAAAGCTTATTTAAAAGAGCTAGACCTAAGCTAGGAAGAGAACTAATCCTAGAATAAAAGGATAATAAAGTAAGAAGAAAGAGCTAGGGAAGGAATAGGGATATACTAGGCTTCTTAGAGATTAATAAGAGAATTAGCTAGGCTAGGGGTTATTAAGAAGGGGTATTAGAGAAAGTAAGAAGGGAGGATAAATTAAGTAAAATAAGAGACTAGCTTTACTTTTAAAGGAAAGGTTAGGGTTTAAGAGAGAATTAGATATAATATATATAGTCTTAATAATAGGATTAGCTTATAAAGAAGATATCTTCTTAGGTATACCTAGGGAGGATTTATATAAGGGAGACTATATATACTAGGTAATAATAGGTATATAAGATAGTAGAAGGGGATTAGACTTACTAATAATATATAAAGATAGGTATAAAAGGTAGTTAGTATGCTTTCTTCTTATCTAATAATATATAATATAAAAGATTTATATAAGCCCTTTTTATAGCTAGTTAATATATTACTAAGGAGATAATAAAAGGAGTTCTTACCTATATTTTATATTTATTTATTTAATCCTTATTTATAGCCTTAATATTATATTTACTTTTAAGATAATACCCTAACCTAGAGTTATAGTTAGACTATAAGGTTACTATAGGATAGTTATAAAGGAATAAAAGAAACTATAATCTAGTACCTTATAAGGAAGATTATAATAAAAGAGAAGGACTAACTATTTAATCTATTTTAATAGAGTATAGTTTTATAAAGTTAGTTACCTAAGAACCTAAGATAGATTTAAAGATAAGTAATATAATAGGAAAGTTAAGTAAGGAATAATAGTAAAAGGTTACTCTTACCTATATAATTATAGCTATATTAAGGATAATTATCCCTACTAGAGGCTCCTATTTATTTAATCCTACTTAGATATATATAATATATAATAGATTATTATAAGAGACTATAAAACTATAGATCCTATTATTTAGGGGCATATAGTTAGTTAGTGTGTGTGTTTAGGCCTAATAAATTATCTATATTAATATAGCTATATATAAGATACCTAAGGCTATATAAATACCTCTTTCTTTAGTATATTCCTAATATAGATATACCTCTTTATAGCTATAGGAATATAAAAGAAGACTAATACTATATTATTCTCTACTACTTAAAGTATAATAACCTAAGACCTATAGAATAGCCTAGGAATAAGAGGGAAGTCTATTAGGCCCTAAATAACCCTAATATAGCTCTAATTATAATATAATAGGTACTATTAATAGGCTAAATAAGGTATTATAAGCTAGCTATATAATAAGATAGGAGGAACTAGGCTAGGGCTAATATAGATATAAGATAGGGATAAGAAGAGTAGTATTATGTGCTAGAATCCCTATAAGTATGGTTATAGGGATTAACGTACTTAAGGTTAAATTAGGTGTACTAAAGGTTAAGATTATTAAATACGTAATAAAAGATAAAGTATAGGTACTATTCTATATATTATAAGATTCTTATTAATTCCTTCTATCTAAAGGTTAGACTTAACTATTTATATATTATATTAGTTATATAAGCTATCTCTAGTATACTTATTATAGTTTATATTATAATAAGTACTAGAAGTATATATATAAGATAACTAACCTAGTTATATTTAACCTATAGACCTATAAAATTACCTATCTTATAGGTATATCCTATATCTATTTTAATTACTAAGCTTATAAATATATATAAATAATAAATTAAGGTACTTTTTACTAATTCTCCTTTCTATATATAGAATATACCTATTTTTATATTAAAATTATTTTAGTAGTAAGGAAATATTTATAAAGAAAAGCAAAGTAAAGTATATAGATATAGGAAAGTCTTTTAATACTAGGTTTAGCTATTATAAGGCTATATATAACTAATTATAGGTTAAAAGGGGTTCTTTCTTATACTATTAGTAGGAATAGTAGGGGCGGTAATACTACTAATTTCCCCTTTTTTAGGGTTTAGGCTAGTAGCTATCTTAGTATTACTAGCCTAGTAGAGGGTGCTTAGGTTAGGGTATATAGTAATACTCTAGATAGCGCTATAGATAGCGCTCTTAATACTACTCTTAATAGTCCTAGCGCTCTAGATAGTGCTCTTAATAGCGCTCTTAATAGTCCTAGTATAGGGGTAGCTACTATATAAGCTATAAGTAGTACTCTAGATAGTCCTAGTATAGGGGTAAGTAATATATAAGCTAGGGTTAAAACTAGTAAGATTTCTACTAAACTTAGTATAATAGTTACTATTTACTTTATTCTTTTTACTAGAGAGTAGGTAGGTAAGGTTATAAGTAGGGAGGGTTTATATTATCTTTAGTAGCTTTCTTCTATAAGAGTATTATTTTTAGCTTTCTTAGGGTTAGATACTAGGATATTAGGTATGATTTTAGGTCCCTTTAGGTTATCTACTAGGGTACCTAGTTCTAGTTTACTATTCTATAGCGCCCTATAGATAGGCAGGTTAGCTCTAGGCACTTTATTAAAGAAATCTTTATTCTCTAGGCTATAATAGTTACTAATTAATAAGCTATGATTTTTTCCTTTTATTTATATAGGTAGATCTAGGTTAAGAGCCTGCCTATAGTCTTCTATATTTATGCTTATAACTAATAAGTCTTACTAGAATATATAGAGATAGCCTTAGTTATATTAGGTATATCTATAGTTAAGGTTAGCCTTAAGCCTACCTTCTTTTTTAAGTATATTTAGGTATAGTTTAAACTTAGCCTACTTTTATTATATATAGAAAACTTTATTTATAGTATCTTTTACTCCTTATAAGGTATCTTTAGTATAAAGCTTAATATCTTCTATATTAAAAGTAACTATAGTACTAGCTATCTTTTCTTCTATTACCTTAGTTTAGGCTATAAGGCTATTAAGGTTTTTTAAGTTAGATTTAATATCTAATTTAATAGTAATAAACTTACTTTTAACCTTTTTAAGGGTATCTCTAATAAATTTATTACTAGTATTTAAGGTAGTAATTAAAATATTAATTTACTCTTATAGCTTCTTTATATCTACTAAGCTTAGCTCTTTTAGTCCTACTCTAGCTATTAGATAGTTAATTCTTATAGTAGTATAGATAGGAGTAACTTATAAGAGATCTATATAGCTAATAGTTACTAGTCCTCTAGCTAGTATTCTATTAATTCTACTATATTTATTAAGAAATTAGTAGGCTAAGACCTCTATATATAAGGGTAAGGCCTATAAGTCTATAGATAAGACTATATTCCCTTACTAGTTAACCTAGCCTTTATTATAATACCTTATAATAGTATTTTTAGCCTTATTTCTAATATACCTAACTATACTATACTTAGACTAGGATTTACTAGATCTATCCTTTTTTTTCTATACTTTTAGCCTTACTTATTATATATATATTATATAGGAGGTAGTACTTTCCTAGAGTAGAAAAAGAGGATTATATATATTAATATAGACTTATAATTCTCTAAGTTTAGTATTATAAAGAATAAACTTATAGGTATATATATAAAGAGTATCTTATATAGTCTACTCTTTTCTTTTATTAGCTTTAGCTATAAATCTATAGACTCTATATAAAATATCTTTATTTAGCTCCTTACCTAGTATAATAATATTAATAAATTCTATATATTATCTATAGCTAGCTTCTCTTAGGTTCTTAGTAGGGTTAGAGTAGTTTAATTTAGTACTAGGGGTACTAAATTTATTAAAGAAGGTATTTATTTTTTCTAATTCCTACCTTTTATTAGGCTTAAGTTATATTATAATAGTAGCTATAGCTATATTATTTATTATATCTTTATCTTTATTAAACTTATTATTATAATAGCTAGTATTATTTACCTCCTTTAAGGGGCCTAGACTAGGGGGTATAGGCTTAGGGCTAGGGGCAGCTTCCTTAGCTTCTAGGCTAAGTTCTTCTTCTATAGATATAGGTTTAGCTATAATTACTTTAGGATTAGGTATAAGGGGATTTCTAATAGTATATATATATAATAAGGGGGGTAGTTTAGCTATATCTATTATTATTATAGCTAGGTTTATCTCTACTAGTAATAGTTTAGCTATTTTATATACTTAAAGGCTACTTTCTATATATTACTATTTAAATTTAGTAGTCCTTATACTTATAGTATTTATAAAGATTTAGGCTTTAATTTTATTAGGTATTATTCCCTTTATTAGGGTAGGAAATAATAGCTAGTTACTTTTTTTAGTAATAAAATACTAGATTTAGTAGCGCTTAGCCCTTAGTAGGTACTAGATTAGATAGTATAGGGGTATATTTAGCAGTACTCTAGTGAATTTAGTAGTATATAATTTTTTAAGGTATAAGAGGTTTAGTAGTAATAATATATAAGATTAGGTTTAGTTACTAGTAGGTAAGGTAAGAGATATTACTAAATAGCTAGCTACTTAGGGGTTTTTAGTAAGTTTTATAATAAGTAGGCTAAATTTATTAAGAGGGCTAATTTAGTTACTTATTTCTAGGGGTTTAAGACCTCTTTTCTAGTACTTAGATTCCTAGTTAATTAGGTTATCTTTTAGGTAAGAGTCTACTATTTCTTTAGTATTTTTATATAGATTAGTCTCTAAGATCTATTAATTATCTTTAATAGTATAACCTTTTTATTTAATAAGGAATTTAATATATAGCTATCTAGATCTATATTTATAGAGCTTTACTCTATATAAGACTATCCTTTCTACCTTATAATAGTTAGCTAAATCTTCTTCTTTAAGAGTTACTAGTAGTAATAATAGGGTTATTCTTTTAAAAGGGTTAGGTTCTTAAGTAGGCTTCTAGATATAAGTAGTAAAGATAACTAGATAGATCCTAATAGATAGTAAGAGGTTAAGCTTATAGGCTAGAGGGTTAACCTTTTCTAGGACCTAGTAGGGCCTAGCTCTTATTAATAACTATTTTTTCTTTAGCTTTCTAGGTAGCTTATATCCCTTATAGAGTCTAAGGTAGACTATATCTTCTTTATTAATATTAACTAGCTTATAGTAGTTATTATACCTAATTTTAAAGAGTATAGTAGCTATAGAAATTACTAATTAGGCCTTATACTAGTATAGCTTCCTTAGCCTAGTAATATTATTTATATCTCTTTTAATATTAATTAAGGCCTTTAGGGAGATAAGGTTAACTATATTAGAAGAGTAGAACCTATATAGGAGCTTATTTAGTAAGTAGCTTATAGTAACTATCTCTATATTATTTAAATAGTACTATAATACTAGAAGTATCTTAGTCTAAGCTATTTCTAGATTAGTTACTATATAATACTAAATAGTAATTTCTATAGTCTAGTTTTTCCTTTTTAATAACCTATTAGTTAGTATATAGTAGGTAATAGCTATAAGGAAATTAACCTTAATTAGGGTAAATATTACTTACTAGACCTTAGATATAAATTTTAGGTCTTTATTACTAATTATTTATTAGGGTAATTCCTAGTTATTATTATGGTCTAGGCCTATGGCCTAGATGCTAGTAGCAGTGTGCGTGCGCGCGGCGAAGCCTATATAGTATCATTTGACCAAGTCACGAGGGACTTGTTCAATTCGTACCCTTTTGGCCTAACGGCCTAAGGGCTGGGCTTGCCCCACATGTCTGTGCGATACTCACGATGGCCTTTTAGGCTAGACCATGACAGTTATATAGATATAGCTATTTAAGGAGTAGGATTACCTAATCCTTTATTAAATATATTATATACCTTATAAGTAAAATTATCCTTTTTAAAAAGGTATAGTTTATAGAGTATAAGGAGTTAAGCTTATTATAGCTAGGGATAGCCTATATAATATCTTTTAATAGGACCTTAGGTAGGTCTATAATAAAGTTAAGGGAGATTATATAAAAGAGGGTAGATTCTACCCTAATTAGTCTAAGTTTACCTAGAGGCTTACTATAATTAATTATATTTTTATAGTAGGTAATATAGTAGGCTATATATTCTTAGATTTACTTACTTATATAAGGAAAATATACTAATTATAAATCTACTATTATCTTAGTAATTCTAAAGTAGTAGTAGTTATTATAGACTATTTCTAGTATAGTCTTAACTATTAAACTTAGAATATATAATTACCTTAGCCTATTATTATTAGAGTAATAAAGTAGACTATCTTTATATAGGTTCTAGCTATTTATAAGGATACTTAGTCTATTTTTTACTCCTCTTATTACTTATTTTTTATAAAAGTCCTAAATTACCTTTATTATCCTATTAAATTTTATATCTATAAGGTAGGTATTTTTAATTTACTCTTAAAACTTATTACTAATAATAATACTAATATTAAATTCTTTTATTATAAAGGTAGTATTTTTAAGCTTATTAAAGGTACTTTACTTAGCTTTCTCTTAATAATATAGTTTAATTAGTAGCTAAGAGAGGGTATTAAGAACTATATTAAGTATACTAAGGATATAGAATACCTTTAGATTAAATTAAGATAAGTAGTTAGTAATCTTAGCTAGCTTAAGGTTAGCCTTATCTAGATTTATAATTATAAGAGAGATATACTTAATTATTCCTTTAATAAGGGTATAATCTATAATAATATTAACTATATATTAGTTAGATAAGACTATTTTCTAGAGCTTTTTAACTAATTAAGTAATTATTACTACTTCTACTTCTATAGATCTATATTATTATTTTATATTAGATATTACTTATAATAAAAAGAGAATTAGTTTTAGCCTTATTATAGCTATATCCTTTCCTAGAATACTAACTCTATCCTAGTTATCTTTTAATTAGAAGATATAGAGGCTAAATCCTTCTTTATAGGTATCTACCTTTAGAAATAGTAGGCTTTTAGGGTTATAATACTAGAGTATTAATTTTTTACTTAGGAATATTTTTACTACCTTAAAGGCTTAGATCTCCTTCTTTAAGGGTAGGAATATCTTCTACTAAGCCTTTCTTTTTTATACTAGCTTAGATAGCCTAGTAAGCTTCTTATTATTCTTATAAGATTTATATAAGAGAAGCATCTTTTAGTTTTATAAAGGTTAAATTTATATATTAAACTATAAGATATTATATTAAAGGAATCTTATTATTTCTATAAAGGTTTCTAGTAATCCTAGGTTATCTAGAAATTCTATATTCTAGAAGGCTTTTACCTAGTTAGTTATATTAGTAATTCCTTTACTATTTATAATAAATCTAAGTAGCTATATAGTAAAATATCTAATAAATAATTTTTTAGCTATAATTTTTATCCTATTTTATTTAAGGATTCTAAGTATTATTTTAAGATAGTTAAGATACTCTTTAAGGGTATTAAAAAAGATAATAATATTATTAATATAGATATATATAAATATTTAATATTTTTAAAAAAGCTAGTCTATAAAGTATTATATAAAAGCTAGAGTATTCTTAAATCCTATTAATATAATATTAGAAGCTTCTAGTCCTTAGTTAGATATAATTACTATATAATTATAATAAGGGCTATATATTAATAATTAGTAGAAGAATCTAGTTCTATTAAATATTAAATATTATCTTTTATTATAGGTATTATTTATAATATTAGATTAGTCTAGAAGTAAGTAAATATCTTAGATTATCTCTATATTTATTAGCTATATATTATAAATAACTCTGCCTTTTCTAATACCTTTTATAACTTACTAGATAATAAAAGTAGGCACTATTAGGGTAATAAGGTTATCTAGCTATAATATTTTTCCTATAATATATAGCTTATTATATATTTAGTCTAATACTTACTAATCTTTAATTCTTATTATATATTTTTAGACTAGTTTAAGTTAATTTTACTAGCCTTTTACTAGGTCTATTCTTATCTTTTAATCTTTAAGAACTAGTATAATATCTCTTTCTTAGTAAATATTATATTTATTAGAGAGTTTAATTAGCTTTTAAGTAGCTTTTAGGTTAAGGTTAGCTACTTTAATATTAAATTTATTTAGAATAAAGAGGGTTTTATCTAGATAGGAGATCTTATAAGAGAGGATATTAGTATTAACTTCCTTTAGATTAGGGCTCTCTTTCTTATTATTTTCCTATATATTTTCCTTATTAGGTTTAGTAAGGTCTTAAGTAAAGTAAGCTATATACTAGCTAATATTATTAATT
Organism: Keithomyces neogunnii; assembly: GCA_020975405.1. Lineage (NCBI taxonomy): Eukaryota > Fungi > Ascomycota > Sordariomycetes > Hypocreales > Clavicipitaceae > Keithomyces > Keithomyces neogunnii. Next base: position 5,667,038 of record JAIOWQ010000001.1, on the reverse strand, counting down.
AGCTATATTTTATTAATTCTAGATACTATCTTTAGATAGCTAATCTTTTATCCTTTCTTTAGTTTAATAAGCTTATCTATTAGATTAAAGATAATAAGGCTTTTAAAGCTAGATTTATCTAGTAATATATCTAGGAAGAATAGGGAGGTTACCTTAATATAATAGGTCTATATTTCCTAACTTATTAGTAGATCCTTCTACTAGATAGTTATAATTATTAAACTTTAAGGTATAATTATTATAGTATTTATTACTACTATTCTTCTTTAAGGAACTCCTTTTAGTTTATAGAAAATCTTAGTAATAATAGTTATATTATATACTATATAGAATACTACTCTTAGTTAGATAAAGTTAACTTTTACTTTATAATTATAAAGGAACTAGATTCCTAGGAGGAGCTTTAGGCCTAGATTTAGTATAATATTAGTAATAATAGTAAAATAGCTAGATATTTCTATATTTTAGGTAATTCTAGAGATATAAAAGTTAAAGGTAGCTATTTTAGTAATAAAGAACTCTAAGTTAACTCCTTTTACTAGTTTTAGCTCTTATTATATCTATTTTATATTTATATTATTAGCTTTTAGCTATACCTTATCTATTAGGATAGATAAGGTTCTAGTATCTATTTTATTAGGCCTAAACACACATACTAACTAACTATATGCCCCTAAATAATAGGATCTATAGTTTTATAGTCTCTTATAATAATCTATTATATATTATATATATCTAAGTAGGATTAAATAAATAGGAGCCTTTAATAGGGATAATTATCCTTAATATAGCTATAGTTATATAGGTAAGAGTAACCTTTTACTATTATTCCTTACTTAACTTTCCTATTATATTACTTATCTCTAAATCTATCTTAGGTTCTTAGGTAACTAACTTTATAAAACTATACTCTACTAAAATAGATTAAATAGTTAGTCCTTCTCTTTTATTATAATCTTCCTTATAAGGCACTAGGTTATAGTTTCTTTTATTCCTTTATAACTATCTTATAGTAACCCTATAGTCTAATTATAACTCTAGGTTAGGGTATTATCTTAAAAGTAAATATAATATTAAGGCTATAAATAAGGATTAAATAAATAAATATAAAATATAGGTAAGAACTCCTTTTATTATCTCCTTAGTAGTATATTAACTAGCTATAAAAAGGGCTTATATAAATCTTTTATATTATATATTATTAGATAAGAAGAAAGTATACTAACTACCTTTTATACCTATTCTTATATATTATTAGTAGGTCTAATCCCCTTTTATTATCTTATATACCTATTACTACCTAGTATATATAGTCTTCCTTATATAAATCCTTCCTAGGTATACCTAAGAAGATATCTTCTTTATAAGCTAATCCTACTATTAAGACTATATATATTATATCTAATTCCCTCTTAAACCCTAACCTTTTCTTTAAAAGTAAAGCTAGTCTCTTATTTTACTTAATCTATCCTTCCTTTTTACTTTCTTTAATATCTCTTCTTAATAATCCCTAGCCTAGCTAATTCTCTTATTAATCTTTAAGAAGCCTAGTATATCCCTATTTCTTCTCTAGCTCTTTCTTCTTACTTTATTATTCTTTTATCTTAGGATTAGTTCTCTTCCTAGCTTAGGTCTAGCTCTTTTAAATAGGCTTCCTTTATTCTTATTTATATAGATAAAGATATTAGTTCTTTAGGAATAATTAATATATATATTCCTATTAAAGGTATCTTTATAAGGTATAAATAAACCTATATAAGGTTACTAATAGTATTAGAAACCCTTCCTATTACTCCTAATATTATTTTATATATTCTTCTTTTATACCTATTAAAGTTAATAATAGCCTTCTCTTATAAATACCTCCTAGGTTTAATACCCTTAATCCTTTTATATCTTAGCTATATAGTATTAATAAAAGCTAGAACTTTATAGTCTATAGGCTTATTATTATCCTTTAGGTCTTTTAAGAGAGATATATCTATATTTATTAGGTTAAATAGTAATTCTCTAGGTATAGCTTAAGGGGTTCTATACCTTACTAACCCTAGGATTAATAAAGCTATACTATATATAATATTACTTATTTAATTAGAATCCTATCTCTTAGATACTTTATATTCTAAACTACTAGGGTTATATATTTCCTACCTAGTAAGGGCTAATATTACTTAGATAGAAGGTAATAAAGAGGATAACTTTCCTAATAATATTAGTAATATAGACTTTCTTTCTCTCTTAATAAGGGCTTAACTACCTTATATACTTATAATAAAAGGTTAGTATATCTAGGTAATAATTCCCTCTATTAGCTTTACTACTTTAGGTATTTTTACTTTAATAGGGGCAGTCCTAGGTAGTATTAGTAAGTTATTAATCCTAATTATTTAATCTAGATACCTTATTAATAGTACCTCTTTTAGAATTTCTAAAATATATACCCTTTTTTCTATAATCTTCTTTTCTACTAATTTAGAGATTACCTATAATAAAGGGAATATTTTATAATAAATTACCTTATTATAATACTATAGATTAATAGGTTAGTAAGTATTTATAATATTATAGCTAATAAGGTAGTTAAAAGGGTAAGTCCTTCTAACTCTATTAATATTAATAGAGGTAACCCCTTTAAGGTATATAAGGGATTTTTTAAGAGTAATATTCTACTAGTTCTATTCTTTAATCTAGTCTAAGGTTAGATTTATATTAATATAGACTTATAAAGTCTTTAGCTTTATAAGGATTCCTAGCTTATTAAGAGCTATTACTTAGAATAGCCTTATAATTTAAATAAGCTTTTACTTATAGGAATTAATACCTAAAGCCTAGTTCTTAATAAGCTAGTCTTAAACTAGAAGATTAACTCTATCTATATTTATAATAAAACCCTATTTATTAGAGATATTTACTTTAAGCCTATAGGGGCTCTTTAGGGTAGTATCTTTCTTAATTATTATACTAATCTCTATCTTAATAAGGCCTTAGAAAGTATTTTATAGGTAGCTTAGATAAGTATAGCTATATTTATACCTCTCTTACTATTATATATTAGGAACTATAATAACTCTAAAATTATAAGGGTATTTAAGAAGTATTAGAATCTACTTTTACCCTATAATAAAGATATCTAGTTAATTTAGGCATATATTTTTCTATAAGTTAAAGAAATATAAGATCTTACCCTTTTAATTAAATAAAAATATAGTCTAGTAATTAGTAAAGTAAACTATACTAGCTATAAACTAATAGTTTTATATCTATATATATATATTAAAAGGATCTAAACTATTCTTATAGTAGATATTATTAATTACTAGGGTATTAACTTTTATAATATTTTCTCTAAGACTTATAATAGCCTACTTTTAATTAAATAGTCCTTTAACTACTTAGATTATTTAAGGTAAGAATATAACTATATCTTCTAGCCCTTTTCTAATAATTTATAATATAGTTATTATTTAAAATTAGTTTAGCTAAGTATTACCTTCTACTTTAGTACTTATTTTAAGAAATCTATAAATATCCTTAATATACTTACTTTATTTAACCCTTTTATTACTTATAAATATTTCTTTAATAGTACTATATCCCTTAGAATATAGAGTATTATTATTAAAGTATTATAATAGATTTAGCTATACCTATCTTAATTAAAATATAAGAGGCTAATAATAGTAAAGGGTTTTTAAGTCTTAATTAACTTTATATTCTTTAAAGGGTTAATAGAACTTCCTTACTTTCCTATATATCTAGATATTATATATAATAAGATATAAGTTAGTTATAGTATTTTTAAAGATATAAGTATCCTTAGCCTCTTACCTTTAGTTACTAGGTAAGCTTTCTAGTATTATTATAGATAATAGGCTTCTTTAATAATACTAAAGATTAGCTTTATTATAAGGCTAGGGGATTTCTTCTTATAGATAATAAATTTAGCTTCTAACTTAGTAGTTCTTCTAAAGCTTTAATAGAGATAATATTTCCTTAATAAGAATCTCTTTAATACTAGTTAATTAAATAAAAGAGTAATATAAGAGGGCTATAAAATATTACTTAAGGTTATTAGTATATAAAAAGTAGTAATATATATATAAAAGAAAGAGGTATACCTACTCTATTTAATCTTAATATAGAGCCTTCTTATTATCTCTTACCTTATTAATTCCCTTTATTAATAGGCTATAATACTAGCTATAGATAGTTATTATCTATTATTTCTAAGCCTTAATAGCTTTTCTATTAAGATATATTATATATAATTATCCTATACTACTAGGCTACCTACTTATCTTCTTACTATCTTCTCTTCTTCTCCTCTTCTCCTTTCTTTCTCTTCTTCTTATCTTCTTCTTCTTATACTATTTATTTAATCTTCTTATAATAAAGCTATTTTCTTCCTTCTCTTATTTAAAGCTCTTTAATATCTTATCCTTAGTATAAGCTAAGATATCTAAAGATAAGCTCTTCTAGACTATATAGCTAAATTAGTTAAACTATATTACTAAGTTTAAAAAGGTAATAGCTATTAAGTATCTTATAGGCTTATCTCTCTAATCTTACTTATAGCTTATTATCTATACTAACTATTTCTTTATAGATAAAGAATATCTTTTATATCTAGATTCTTAGTAAGATTAACTTTAATATAGCTTATATTTTAATATATATTAAGGTTATATTATAACTTAAGCCTTTAACTAGTATCCCTTCTAAAAAGTAAGGTCTTATTAATATACTACTTAAGGCTCTTTTCTAAAGCTTTATTAATTAGTTCTATACTTAGTTTCTAACTATCTAGAAGGCTACCTATAATTATATCCTAAATTAGGTCCTTATTCTAGCTAAATACTCCTATCTTAATAGATAGTTTTTTATATAGCTAAATTACCTTAAATATACTTAAGCTCTTCTTATATTAATATATAAGAGGTTAAATCTAGTCTTATATAATAGCTATATTTATATCTATATTAAGATAGTTATTATAATATCTAAATATATTCTTTTCCCTTTCTATAACTATATCTTTATAGTAGGTATAAGAGAAGGTTCTTATAATAATTACTACTAGTATAATAGTAAGGCTATTACTTATTAATAATACTTTACTTAAGGATATTACCTTTAATAATAAGATAGATATTTATTAGTAGCTCCTTTTCTTAGTAAGGATTAGGATCCTAGGGCGCCTATATAGCTTCTAGTAAGGCTTTCTTATCTTTATACTAGTTTAGCTCCTTATATTATAAAGGATATCCCTTATTCTTATAGGAATCTTATTATAAAGGCTACTATTATTATAGCTACCTATATTATACTCTCTTAAACTTAAGGATAGTATTTTTTCTAGTCTATAGCTTTAATAGCTACTTTTTAGGTTTTATATTTAATTAATTAGTCTTATCTTTACCTTATTCTCTTATTAATTTACTATAATTATTAGTCTTATTATTATTTCTTTCCCTCTTATTAATCCTTTCCTAGCTATTATTATTTTATTTAATCTATCTCTTAAGATTAATATTACTATTTCTCTTTTTCTTAAATACCTCCTTATATACTTTTCTTCTTTCTCTCTTACTTCTCTTATATATAGTCTAGCTTATAATAAGAAGCTTAATATCTTTACTTTTAAGATAAAAGAGAATAAGCTTATAGTCTATATATTATAAGTTATATTTAATCCTTATCTCTATATTTAACCTATTTTAACTAGAATACTCTAGCTATTATAGTTTCTTATATTATATAAATATACTCTTAATAAGCCTATCTTTACTATTATATCTCTTCTCCTTTTATTCTTATTACTCTAGCTTTCTTAAGATAGTACCCTACTTAGTTATAGTTATATTATTCTCTTTTATATTATCTCCTTAGATAAGGTACCCTACTTAGTTATAATTATATTATCCTCTTCTATACTATCTCCTTAGGTAAGGTACCTTACTTAGTTATAGTTATATTATTCTCTTTTATATTATCTCTAGCCTCTATTAACCTTCCTAGTTATTATCTTCTCTCTTCTTCTATTTAATCTAGCTTTACTTCTTATTCTTCTTTAGGTTCTTTTACTTTTTCTAGGTATTTCTTCCTAGGCTAACTCTACTTATCTTAATACTATACTTCTATAGAGATTTTACCTTCCTAGTTCTTTACTTCTTATTATATATCCTTATTATAATATATATAATATAGGTCTTATTTCTCCTTATTCTATTTAATCTTAGTCCCTTTTACCTACTCCTTTCCTTTAAAAGTAAGTAAGTTTATATATATTTATCTAGAGATAGGGCTACTCTTCTTAACTACTCTTATAGCCTTTATAATCTTAATAGGTTACTAAGACCTTATACTTTTTAAGAGTTAAATTATTATTATACTTAAGAACTTTATAATATCTTTTATTAATAGCTAGCTTTAGTTAAGAGGGGTAGGTCTATTTAAGATTATTATCCCTTATTATATTATTAATTATTATATCTAAGCTATTTAGTATAATTAGCCCTTTTATTTAGTAAGAGTATAATCCTCTTTAGGTAAACCTAGCTAGTTAAGGTAGGTTTAGCTAAACTAAACTAAGCCTAATCTAAAGATTAAATATTTACTTATTTTAAAAAATCCTTATATTATATCTAGAATATATTAAAGAGCTTTAGGAGCTATATTTCTATATATTATCTTAAATACTAATATATATAGGCTAGGATTTTATCTAGTAAGTCTAGATTATTATTAACTATTTAATCTAATATATTATAATAAGACTAAGTAGGTAAAAGGTTATCTATTATATTTAGTATATATTAAGGTCCTATTTATAGTAGGTAAAGTAGCTACTTATCTATAAAGAATATCTATTATCCTTCTTTATTTAGGGTAAATTTCTTAAGGTAATCCCTTTAAATAGTTTTTAAGAGTAGGATCCTATTAATTATCTTTAGTCTATATACTCCTATATAAATAGCTTAAGAAGTAATCCTAAAAGGTCTATTCTATCTTATTATAAGTTTTTTAAAGGTTAATATATTAATACTTCTTTAGATATTATATACTAAGATAAGGTCTTCTAGGTTTAATTAATCCTTTCTAAGGAACCCTTTCTAAATATTATCTATTCTTTTAGCTAGCTTTTTATAAAAGGTATATACTTTTTCCTTAGTCTTTATAATATCTTAGTTATATCTTTCTAAGATTTATAGCCTAGCTTTAAAAAGGTTCTTAAATATAATAATATTATTCTAGTTAAGTAGTCTTTATATTAGGAACTTAACTTCTAATAGTAAGATAGGTTCCTATCTATAGGTAAGATAGAAGGCTAACTTACTATAAGAGGCTTAAATAGCTATTTAATCTATAAGAAGGGCTTTAGGAAGGTATTAATACTATATTCTATTTAATCTACTTATCTTTATTAATATAAAGGCTAAGGACTAGTATCCTACTTCTACTATTATATTTACCTTTAGATTATAAGTAGAAAGGTATACTCCTTTAATTCTAATATCCTTTAGAGCTTCCTTTAGGTCTCCTCTTATCTCTAGCCCTTTATTATAGATAATATATAAGAAATATCTAAACCTACTTATAAGGTTTAATATAAATTACTTAATTATATTAATATTTACCTTCTTAATTAGTTCTACTTCTACCTATTTAATAAGATTATATTAGGCTTCTAGGAGGTATTTATACCTATAATTAGATAAAATATACTAAGTATTAATATATATCTTACTTATTAGATTACTAGGTATAGATAAGATTAAAAGCTCTCTTAGTCTTTATAGGGCCTATTTTTAGTAGATATTATAATATATAATAGCTTTCTTAATATTATTCTAAAGGGATTTCTACTAGTACTTCTAAGCTATTTATTAATATATAACTTTATTACCTTTATAGCCTATTTACTTATATATCTTAGTTATTAAAGCTTTTTTAATACCTTTACTATTTATAATAAGGGCTAGGCCTTTCCTAATTCTATATAGCTACTTCTAAAGGTATCTCTTATTAATAAAGTATTTATAAGTAGTAAGGTAAAGCTAGTAGTATTTCTTTTTATCTAGATCCTCTAGTTTTCTTAGTATTTATAGGAACTTAATAATCCTTTAGTTCTCTAGCTTATATTTAATCTTCTTTATAACTTTTAAGGTATTTAAATATAAGTTAATAAAGTCCTTAATATCTTCTTTTACTTCTCTATCTAGCTTATCTAAAGGTCTAGGCCTTTTCCTTAAGAGTCTATTAGTAATTCTATTTAATTTACTAGGTATATACTTTACTATAAAGTTAAAAAGTAGAATATAGCTTATTTAGTAAGTTACTAGTACTCTAGGGATATTATTAATTACCCTATTTATCTAGTATACTAGGACTTAGGTATCTATTTCTAGGGTAAAATATACTCTATATAAGTAAATTCTTAGTCTCTAAAGGATATAAATAATAGCCTAATATTCCTACTTTATTATATTATATTTAGCTTTAATATTAGTCTATATACTACTCTTATAATAGATAGGGTATTACTTTCTATTAACTATCTATATTAAGGTATAGCCCTATCTAAGTAAGCTTATATTAATAGTAAGAATAATTTCTTTATAACTAGGCCCTAGATAGATTATAATAAGTATTAGTACTATTATTACTACTAATTTTAAGGTTTTTATAGTAGTTTTCTAGTTAGGGCCCTAGACCTAAATTATTACCTTTTATAATAATTATATTAGAGGTAATATAACCTAGGTATAATTCTTAATCTATAGGTAGAAGTAGTTAATAAGACTAATAAAGGATTATATATCCTTTATATTCTTATATTTAATCTATTCTAGTACTTTAAGGATCTTCTTCTTACCTAGCTTTCTATTATTAGTTCTATAGATAAATCCTATTATTATTACTATAGGTTAGTAGAACTTTAATTTAACTATTAAGGCTATATAACTAGTAAGTTCTAGGTTAAAAAGTACTTTATCTAAGTTAATTAAATATTCTAGGATATATTTATATACTCCTAGCCTTACTTCCTCCCTATTATATATAGTAACTAGCCCCTTAATAATAATATTATCTATAAATAATATATATACCTTAAGAATTAGATTAAATAGTACCTAGCTAATAATTCTAATAAACTATATAATTAAATTTATAGTACCTTATAATAGTATATATAATTATAATAGTCTAATTAGGGTTAATATTATTATTAAATCCCTACTCTTAGTATCTAAGGGAATTTAGTTATACCCTAAGAGTAAGTCTATAATTAAGAGAATCTTATATATTATAAATTCCTTATTAAATCTTTCTACTTTATATAAGATAATATATATATCTTATATTATAACTATATTATATTTCTTAGCTAATAGGATTAAGTAAACCTCTTTATCCTTTTTAGCTACTAAGAAGAAGGGATTTCTATAAGGCTTATAGCTCTCTTCTAAATAGCTATACTTTACTTTCTTCTTTAATAGGGATATAAGCTTTTCTTAAAGGCTAATTAGGATTAGAACTATTCTTATTTACTATATATTATACTTAATAACTTATATTATCTAAGATAATATAACTATTTAATTAACTATTCTATATTCTAATAAATCCTATATAAGGGTAGCTTCTTAGTTATATAGTATTTTTATAAATATATCCTCTTTCTTTAGTAAGAAGACTTTATAGGCTTTTTATAGTATTTAATCTAAATATTCTAGAGTAAGTCTTATATCTCTTTTTATTTTAAAGAACTATCTAATTAAGATATTATTATATTTACTATTCTTTTTAATATATCCTTTTACTTTTATCTATTTCTTATCTTTTTATATTAGGTTCTCTTTAGAGATAGACCTATTAGAAGGAATATTATCCCTTAGCTTTACCTTATCTACTTTTTACTTATATATTATTATAATCTTAAGATTAAATAATTACTTATCTTTCTTAGCTTCTTTTCTTCTTTATACTTCTCTTAACTAGTATTTAAGGTCTAATAGATAATCTATATATATCTTTATTTTCTCTTAGATTACTAGAGTTAAGATTTATATTCCTTCCTATAAGCTAAGTAGTATAACTATTTAATTATTATCTTCTCTAATATATCCTTATAGGTCTCTTTTTAAAGCTACCTTAAGTTCTCTAGCTATTATAGGTAAGAAGTATAATATATTATCTTCCTCTTCTTCTTCTTTATTATCCTTATATAAGGCCTCTAATAATAAGTCTTAGCTATAGATTAAATAATTAAATAAATCCTTTCTATTTTAAATACTATACTTCTTCCCTTTATCTTCTTACCCTCTTCTATTAACTATCTCTTAGGCCTTTAGACTATATATCTTCCTTTAGGCCTACTTATCCTAGTTTATCTTACTAATTTTAATCTTATTATTAGGGATACTAATCCTTTAGTAAGTATTTAATTAATTAAATAAAACTTCTTACCTTCTTTTATTAATCTCTTCTTTTCTATCTTCCTTTAGTCTTTAGAACTCTTTATTATTAGTTAGTTAGTCTAGAGAGACTTAGTTCCCTATAGATAGTATTACTTAATTAGACTTTCCTTCTTTTATTAATTAGGCACTAGGGATATAAATCCCTAGGCTATCTTTTACCTAATTAAATAAAACTTCTTATCTTCTTCTATTAACCTCTCTTTTTCTACCTCCCTTCTATCTTTAGACCTCCTTATTATTAGTTAGTTAATCTATAGGGATATAGTTCCCTATAGATAGTATTACTTAATTAGGCTTTCCTTCTTTTACTAATTAGGCACTAGGGATATAAATCCCTAGGCTATCTTTTACCTAATTAAATAAAACTTCTTATCTTCTTCTATTAATCTCTCTTTTTCTATCTCCCTTCTATCTTTAGACCTCCTTATTATTAGTTAGTTAATCTATAGGGATATAGTTCCCTATAGATAGTATTACTTAATTAGGCTTTCCTTCTTTTACTAATTAGGTACTAAGGATATAAATCCCTAGGCTATCTTTTATCTAATTAAATAAAACTTCTTATCTTCTTCTATTAACCTCTCTTTTTCTATCTCCTTTCTATCTTTAGACCTCCTTATTATTAGTTAGTTAATCTATAGAGATATAGTTCTCTATAGATAATACTACTTAATTAAACTTTCTTTCTTTTACTATTTAGGCACTAGGGATATAAGTCCCTAGGCCTTTTAGTAGTTAATTAAATAAAATATAAGTATTCCTTTTTATAATAGTTAATAAGTAGGCTAAAATATTCTTTCTAATCTTATTATCTAATATTTCCTAGATAATAGATCCTATAGTATATAAAATAATAATAATATTACTAAAATAATATTAGATAAGAAGTTCTCTATTACCTTATATATAATTAAGTATTACCTAGGCTATATATATAAAAGATATACCTAGAATTAGGTTAATATAAACTATATCTAGGGTAATATAGAATCTTATAGGGATCTATATATTCCTAAGATATAGCTTTATTTATATCTCCTCTTATATCTTAATACTTTTATTTATAAAGGATATTATCTAGGTATCTCTTTTAATATAATAAATCTTTAATCCTATAGCTTTAATATAATTTAGACTAATAATATTACCTTAAGACCTACTATTTATAAGTCTAGATATAAGAGGGGCTTTATTATATCTAAGCTATACTTATAAATAAGGGAGTTCTTATTAATAATTAAGAAGGGCTTTAGGCCTAAGTATTATATTAATATAAACTATATTTATCTAGAGCTAATTAATTAGTTCTTCCTTATTTTATATTTATTCTTATAGTATTTCCTATAATTTTATATTATATTTAATAGGTATATTATTATTCCTTCCCTCCTTAGTAGTTACTTCTTCCTCTTTTATTTCTATATATTCCTTTATTATTATAATTACTTTAACTATTAGGTCTATTTAATCTATTACTAAGATATAATTTATACTTACTCTTAATAGCTTATTATATAGATCTAGAGATTTACTATTAAACTACCTTATCTCTTCTACTTCTTTACCCCTTATTTTATACTCTTCTTTAATTATAATTACTAGTTTAGATATAATCTTATAAAGATCCCTAACCTAAATACTAATCTTCTTTTAGAATACCTCCTTATATAACTATATAGCTAGTCTTTAACCCTTAATTAGCTTATCTTTAGCTTACTATATAGCTTCTCTAGTAGCTCTCTTTAGTTCTGCCCTAAGTAAAGGCTTTATAATAATAATATTTATTTAATCTAGTTCTTTATAATTATTATTAACTATTATTTCCTCTTCTTCTTTTACCCTTATATATTTCTAATTATTTATAAGAGTAACTAATAGGCTATTACCCTAGACTAAGGGGTATATAGTATCTTTAATAGTATCTCTAAGTATAATAATAGCTAATATAGTATTTATACTTAGGGATATTATATTTATAATCTAACTTTTAGGCTATTATAGATATATATTTATTCTCTTTATTACTTTATCTAGAATTTCTTACTTATTATTACTAATATCCTAGTTAGTTATAAATACTAGGGTACTAAAATTCTTAACTTTCTATAAATAAATCTAAACTATAATATCTATAAATATTTCTACCTAGTATATTATAAGCTATCTTATATAGCTTCCTAATATAATAAATTATTATACTAAGACTAGTAGAATATTATATTTCTTAATATCTATTCTAATAGTAAGGACTTAAGCCTCTAAGTTAAATTTAATAAATCTAATAGTATTATTATACTTTAAATATATATAACTATTAGGGAAGTAGCTATTTTTATTATAGTAATAGTACCTAAGGTCTTAATGCTTCTCTCTACTATTCCTTAGGGTTAGAGTTAACTTCTAGGTAGGTAGATAGTTTAATTCTAGGGTCTTAGTTATAATTATATTAACCTAGTTCTTAGAATATTAGTTATAGTTATTATAGTTCTAAGGCATCCTATTATATTATCTCTTTATTTTATTAACTATACTTATCTACCTCTAGTCTTATTATAGTATAGAGATCTTAAGCTCTTTAAGCTACCTAGTAATAGCTTCTATTTAATTATCTTCCTAGTTTCTATTTAATTATTACGGACTGGCCCTGATGCTACTGCTTATCAGACGTCATGCGTTTTATTAATAAAGATAAGGGAGGAGGAGAACTCCCTCCCTTATGCCGTATTACTCCTTTTTATAGGAGTCTTTCCTACATATGACCTATAGGGGGCCTATACTAGTCCCCTATAGGTCCCTATAGGACCTAATGTTTCCCTAGGGGTCCTCTATAGATACCCTAACATGTTCCCCTATTACCTCTATTTAGGTATAGCCTAAAACCATTATATATACTCTCCCTCTTAGTTCTCCTATTATTATCCCTTATAAGAGGACGTCCTATACCTATATACCTCTATTATAATAAGGCTACTATTTATATCTATAGAGGTCTTACTCTATACTCCCCCCCTATAGGATAATACTACTCTATATTATTATTATATTATAATATATTATATTTAAGGGTTAACCTAGGTCTCTCTATATACTATATTACTATATATTACCTTACCCTACTATATAAGTTATTATTTCTAAGTAGGCTACCTATTACCCTACTAACTACCTTAACTACCTAGCCCTACCCCTACCCCTACTACTTATTATCCCTATATAAAACCTATCTTACTCTCTCCTCTCCCTTATTTCTTCCTTTCTTCCTTATTATAATCCTTAATTTACTACTATATAACTCCTAGTCTATGCCTATATTATTATTATTTTACTAATATTATATATAGTATTTAAAAATAAAAAGATTTTTAATTACCTCCCTTTATCTACTATATATACCCCTTTCTACCCTATTATTATCCCTAATTACTAATATTTAGTAATAGTCTATTAAAAAAAAAATTTTAAATTATACCCTTATTACTATTATATTAACCTAGTATGTCTTTATATTACTAGCATATCTCCTCCTCCTATTCCTCTTAATAGAGCCTAGTATAGCTATACTAACTTCTATATAGCTATTATTATATCTACCTCTTACTGCCTACTATCTGCCCCCCTTACTACTACCTAAAGTATAGGCAATTTTATTATAGAGGGAGACTCTAATAATAAGGAGTTTAATATCCCTACTATTATTATAGGCTACTATATAGCCTACTAAAAATAGTTCCTTTATATAGGTAAAGCAGACTACTATTATTAGGCCTAGGGCTAAAGCTATATATAGTGCTAGGAGAAGCACCTAAGCTATATATAGGAATACTAGCTCTTAGCTACTAATCCCTACCTATACTAGATTAATAAGTAACTAATAGCTACTATTATAAATAGGTAGTATATTCTTATTCCTAGGATGCCTTAGGTAAGTAAGGAATAGCTTAGGACTTATTCTAAGCTATCTATATAGTTTATAGCCCTTAGGGAGTAGTATAACCACACCTACTAGTTTACCCTAGTAAACCCCTAAGAGGCTTACCTAGCATATTAGCCTAGCTAGTCTAGTATGCCCTCCTTACCCTCTGCTACTACCCCTTACCCTAATAGTAATCCTTTTATATTATTACTACCCCCTACCTATACCCTGACCTTAACTACTATTATCCCCCTTATATCCTCCTCCTCCTAGCCTAGTATAGCTGCCTTTATAGGTAGGCTTAGCTCTGCCCTTATTACTCTATAATAAGGATAAGAGGAGTCTATCTAGGAGGTATACTATACTAGTACTATACTATCTAACTTAGCTAAGCGCCTATCCTTACCTATCTGCCCCTTATTACTCCCTATTCTCTCCTAGGAGAGCCTATCTTACTACTATCTTTACCCTTATTATGCCTATACTCCCCCCCCTTCTTATAATACTATGCCTACTTTATATAACTCTTATTACTCTACTTGCCCCCTCCTACCTAAGACTCCTACTAAGATAGAGGCTTATATTTACTAATAGGTAGAGCTTTAAGTTTAGGCTAAACTTAAGGCTAAGCTAACTAAAGGTTACTTAGTTAGGGCTTAGAGCTCTTACTCCTTATCCTCTAAGAAGGCTACTAAAGACTACTACTATTATTACTAAGTATTTTTTCTTTTATATTATTTTTCTAAATTTATAGAGGGGTTTTTAATTTTTAAAAAGAAAAAAAAAATATTAGTACTATTTATTTATTACTATTATTTTTATCTATTATACCTTTATACTAGTATAGATAGTTTATTATTCTTTAGCTAAGACTAAATTAAATTCTACCTAATACTAGGATAGGCTATTATAATAATAGATATTACCTTATAATACTTTATATATATCTTATACTACTATATTTACTATACTTTCTAATAGCTCTTATATTAGTATTATATAGCCCTTCTACTTTACTAGGATATTTTGCCTCTTTCCCTACCCTAGTATATTCTTTATTACTAGTATTTTCTTAATAATATACTCCTCTTATATATCCTTCTTATAGGTCTTATATAGTCCCTCCTTATTATCCTATAGTACCTATTCTAGCCCTAGCCTAGAGTCTGCTTAGGTCTAGCTTAGGAGTAGGTTAGTAGCTACCTACTCTATTAGGTTAATATAAAATACTAGATATATTCCCTAAGAGATATTAAGTTAAACTATAAGTAAGGATAGGACTTCTACTACTATATATCTAGCTATAATCTAGTCTAGCTTCCCTAAGGGGTAGTTTATCTTAATATTCCTTAATATTAGCTATACCTAGTCCCCTATATAGTAGTATTTTACTAGGCACTAGGATCTATTTATAGAGTCTTATTACCTTTACTATATATATACTATTACTACCTATATAAGTTCTAACCCTTCTTATAACTATATAAGGAACTATTAGGCCTACCTTTTTACTAAGATAGCGCCTAATAAATCCCTATTTAGTTATTAAACTAGCACTATATTAAACCTATATAGGAGGCTATTTAGGCTTATTCCTATTACTAAAGAGTCCCTATTATTTAAGGCTAGCTAGTAGGCTACTAAATAGTCTACCTAGTTATACTAGGTAAAGGAAATAACTACCTAGAGGACCGCCTATACCTCCTAGTTTACTCTCTTTATACCGCTATCTATTTAGGGGTAGTAAGAAGTTAATAGTAGCTACTTAACCCCTACTAGTATATATAGTATAAACTAGAAGGCTCTAACCTAGTCTAAACCTTAATCTGATATTATCTCTATAAGAAATCTATAGAATCTCTACTAGACCTCCTTAAACTAGGTAGTATAGGCCTCTATTAATATAGATATTATTACCTCTAGTTATATATACTTTAAGAGCTAGTCTATTATTACTATTAGGAACTAGAGATAGTCTTTCTCCCTTACTAATATATAAGTTATAAAGTCTATAGATATCTATAATTAATACTAGTTTAGGATTAGTAATAGTTAAAGTAAGCCCTAGTAGTATTACTAACTTTTTTAACCTCTATAATAGTAGTAGTTATAGATATATTAGGCTATATCTTATAATATACTATCCTAATAATACTATTACCTTAGTAACTAGAAGGTTATATTATGCCCTAGGTATCTAGCTATAAGGGACTTATAGTACTACTAAATTATTACTATTATTAGTAGTTCTTATATAGGTAACTAAGTTTAACCTTAATATAGTAGTAACCTATACGCACTAAGGGCATAGTCTATGACCTGCTTATACGTTCCTATAGACATAGGGAACTTATAATCTCTATACTAGATTACCCTATACTATTCCTTATATATAGGGTCCTACTAGATAGCTTAGTCCTATAGGTCTCCTAACTAGGCTAAGGTAAAGATTAGATAGCCTCTTAGTATATCTTACTAGGATCCCCCTTAGTCTATCTCCTATCCCTCTAGATTACTAACTATAATAGGCTATAATATCTAACCTATTCTTAAGTCCTTATTAGCCCTATCTTGCTCCTATTAAGATAAGATATTAGGCTATATTACCTATAATCTAGGGTAGTATTATAGGTTATAGTTAAATAGTAATAGAGTTTCTGCCTATCTTACCTACTACTCTAAGAGTAGTCTTAGCTTTATAAAGTATTCTAGGTTCTTATAGTCTATAAGGATAATAAATAGTTTTATTACCCCTTATAGCTCTAAAGACTATGCCTTTAGGCATGCTATTACTACTAAGAGCTCCTTATTATATATTATATAATTCCTCTATACTAGTATAAGCTTTATAGAGTAGTATGCTATTAGTATTAGTACCCCCTTCCTATTAACCTAGGATAGGTAGCTACTAAGGGCTATACTAGAATAGTCTACTTTAACTATTATTTCCTTATCTAGGGCCTATTATACTAGGACTAGGTACTTTATAAAAGCCTTCTTTAGTATTATAAAGGCCTTCTCCTCTTCCTCTCCCTATATAAAGGGTATGCCTTACTTTATTAGCTAGGTAAGGGGGCCTATAATCTCTAAGAAGTTATATATAAAGTTATAATAGAAGTTAGTAAACCCTAGGAAGCTCTAAATACCCCTTAGCTTCTATAGGGCCTCCTATTTATAAATAGCTACTACCTTCTTAGGGTTAGGCCGGATTTCCTTCCCTATTACTATAATATACCCTAGGTATTATACTTCCTTTATTATAAATATATACTTCTTTAGGTTAAGATTTAGGCCTATAGCCTAGAGGCACTCTAAGATTAGCTAGACCTTCTTTATATAGTCTGCCTATAATCCTTTAGAGTATACTAATATATTATCTAGGTAGGCTATTATAAAGTTACCTAGTATATCCCCTAGTATACTATTAATATACTGCTAGAATATTACTAAGGCCCTAGTAAGGCCTATTAGTATTACTAGCTATTTAAAGAGCCTAAACTAAGTCCTAAACGCTATATAGTGTTCCTTACCCTCTACTATTCTTAATTAGTAAAAGGTAGCCTAGATATTAACCTTTATAAACTAGCATGCTCCTAATAGTAACTAAAGCATCTTCTTAATTAGTAGGTAAGGATACTAGTCCTACTTTATAATTTTATTAAGTGCCTAATAGTTAATATAGAATTACTACCCCCCTCCTAGCTTCTTAGCTAGTAAGATAGGTACTACTACTAATAAGGAGCTAACCTAGATCTATCCCTTATCTATAAGCTTTATAATCTACTTATAGAGTTTAAGTAGCTAATCCTATAGTATACTATATAATAGTCTTTATAGTAGTTCTACCTCCTTCCTATCCTAGGTATACTTTAGTTAAATATAGTAGTCTATACTCCCTTAGTATAGTAGTAATATATTAGCCTTATCCTTATTAAATAGGTCCCTAAACTTATATAGCTCTAGGGGTAGCTAGGGCTTATTAGGCCCCTTCTTTAGAATACTTACCCCTAGTATGGATTTAATATAGAGTATTTACGTTATCTCCTATAGACTTATAGCTATAAATTAGGTGCCTTCCTTAGGTAACCTCTACGTATACTAGACCTATACTATAAATACTAAGCCTATTATCCCTACTATATATTCGCGCCCTAGTCTTCCTATTACCTCCTATACTACTAGGCTATTTACTAATCCTATTAAAAGTTAGCGCCTTACTACGTTAATTATAACCCCTTAATACTCTAGCTAAGGCATCCCTAGGATCATATCCTATATAAGACCTAGGATTATATATAATATAACCTAGGATATCTAGCTATTTATATTAATAGATATATAGACTATATATATAATAGAGGACATAGCCTCCTATTATATTACTCTAGCCTATTTCCTTTCTATTACTATCTAGACTAATTACTATCTTAGTAGTAGTATTAGCTTTAGCCTAATATGCCTTACTACTAACTTACTTATTATACTATAATAGTTATACCTATAGTTAATTTATATATCTATAAACTAATAGTTATTATAAAGGATAAGGATAAGGAATAGTAATCTATTTATTATATATATTATAGTATTAAACTCTACCTCTAGTTATTCCCCTTCCTCCTACTACTAGGTTATATTAGGTTTTCCTTCCCCCTAGATAAGACTCTATCTAGGGTTTACTTATTTTCTAAAATACTCTCTTTACTCTTAGAGGTAGTTAATACCTTATTATCTATAATACCCTATATATTAATACTTATCTAAGGATAGGTAGTAGACTATAGGTTATAGTCTCTTATAAAATGCCCCTTCTCCTTATAATAAATATATTAGTCTTTTACCTACTACTTCTTAATAACCTCCTTAAAGACCTATATTACCTACTTCTATTCTAACTAGGGAACCCTTAGGGCCCCTTTAGCCCCGCGCTCCTAGGTCCTAGGGTTCTTATATACTAGGGTTAAACTCGTTATATTAATATTTAATATTAGGATATCCCTATTAATATTAGGCCCTTATATGCGTCTTTATTACTATCCTTACCCTATCTATATATAGTATTTCTCCTCTAGGAGTAGTAACTTAATATCTATAGCTATACCCTAGTATTAGGCTACTATATAGGTATAGTTATATTAGTCTACTTCTTACCTAATACTATAGTCTCTTAGCCTCTTATTTAAGCTCTATTAAAGCTTAGCTAGCTTTACCTTACTTACCTATAATATCCCTCTTATTAATACTAGCTTCTACTTAAACTATATATAAAAGCTAGTAAATATCTCTTACTAGCCCTATTTAATCTAGTTAAGCTTAGTAAGGGCTATCTCCTAATAATAGGGATCTATAAATATTAATTTAAGGTAGTTAAGGAATATAGCTAGCTAGAATTAGTAGGCTTCTCTACTTTTAAAGAAGGGGGCTACCTAGCCCTAAACCTTTATTAATAAGTTCTAGTATAGGAATATCTATTAGTCCTTATTAGACCTAATAAACTCCTAGTCTAATATTAGCTTATAAGTTATAAATAGCTTCTAGGTAGTAAACGTTATCTTATTGCCTATATAGGGGTCCCTTATTAGGATTAGTTTATGCTTTTATCCCCCCTTCTTATATATATTAGGCCCTAGTTAGGCTATAAGTAGTATCTATATAGTAGTATATAATAGCTATAAGCCCCTTACCTATAATCATGCCTATAGCTCCTAGATTTATTTATATTACTAGCTTATTATTAGCTATATTATATCTAATTAGGCCTAGAGTTCCTCTAGGCCTCCCTAGAGGTATATATTAGGCGTTAATATGCCCCTACCTACTCTTATATTAGGGTCTAATTTAGGTATAGTAAAATCCTACTTCTTAGTAATCTTTATTAAATATTATAGACTAGCCCTAATACTACTACTTATTAGACATTATATATTTTATTAATAAAGATAAGGGAGGAGAAGAACTCCCTCCCTTATGCCGTATTACTCCCCTTTTTATAGGAGTCTTTCCTATATATAACCTATAGGGGGCCTATACTAGTCCCCTATAGGTCCTTATAGGACCTGATGTTTCCCTGGGGGTCCCCTATAGATACCCTGACGCGTTCCCCTATCGCCTCTATTTAGGCATAGCCTAAAACCATTATATTAATAGAGGTTTCTAGTCCTAAACTCTCTTATTTCTCTATAGATATTATATTTTCTCTACTCTTATAAAGTTAAATTTAGTATTATACTATCTCTAGTTTATTATATTATAGTTCTTAAGTTTAAGCCTAGTATATATATATTTAACTACCTTATCTTATAGGATTTTATACTCTTTTATAATAATATTAGCTTAAGAGTATCTTTTCTTATTAATAAATCCTAAGATTAAATAGTCTAGAAGCGCCTTATAGATTATATTTAATTAGGATACTATAGTTTTCTAATTATTAGCCTTACTTTTACTCTAGAGGTATCTATACTAATAAAGCTAGAATAGGGTTTCTTATATTATCTTTAGTTAGGTAATATTATACTTATCTAACTAGTTTATAATAGTTTCTATTTAATCCTAGTTAGAAGTATAATACTATAAGAGTAGCTCCTTCTTTATATCTTCCTATTTAAATATTAAGATTAGGACTTTTACTTTTAAATAGAGGGTTAAAGCTATATTATATTTAATTATTCTAGTCTAGTCTCTCTTTAGGATTAAGAAGGCCTCTATCTTTACCTTAAAGTCTTTTAGAAAGTTAGAGATATTTTCTCCTATAAATTACTTTATAGTAAAGATATACTAAAGACTAGTAAGCCTATTCTACTTTTTAATAGCTTTCCTAATAGCTTTTATAAACTTTAGGGTATTAAAGCTACTAGATTAACTAGAGTTATTTTTTATAGTACTAGGGGTAGGCTTAAGCTATTTAGATATATTCTTACTATATATTATAATAGGATCTAATAAACTTCTCTTCTAAGGTTAGGTTTTCTTATCTAGATTAGTAATAAAGAGGTATTAATAAGGCTATTTACTAGCCTTAATAATAATTTTATAAAAGGGGTCTTTAATAAAACTTATATTAAAACTTAAGGACTCTTTATTTCTTATATTAATATTATCTTATATTTAAGGGTTCTAACTTCTATCTTTATACCTCTTATTATCTCCTTTATCTCTTAATATATATATACTATAGGTAAAAGTTATTAGTATAATTAAGTAACTCTTTATAATAAGCTATAGTATAGTATTAATAGTAATAATAATATAGAACCTAGCTAATTAGGCATTAATTAAATAATCTAAAGTATTATATTTATATTTTCTTTACTTTTTTATAGCTTTTTCTAGGGTTCTATTAAGGGTCCTATATTATATTATATTAGGCTTATATAAGTCTAATTTCCTAAATAGTATAATACTAGTTTTCTCCTTTCTTTTATATTCTATCTTCCTTTCTAAAAGTAATTCCCTTACTCTTAGCTATATCTACTAAAGATAGGGGTTAATAGCTTAATTCTTTAGGGTCTTCTATACTCCCCTTCTCTACTACTCCTTAGTATTCTCTTTAGCTCTTATAATAGCTAAAAAGTACCTCTAATCTCCTAGATTAAATAATTAGTATAATTAGAATATAGCCTAGGTAAAACTACTAGTTTTATTAGGCCTAAATATATATACTAACTAACTATATGCCCCTAAATAATAAGATCTATAGTTTTATAGTCTCTTATAATAATCTATTATATATTATATATATTTAAGTAGGATTAAATAAATAGGAGCCTCTAGTAGGGATAATTATTCTTAATATAGCTATAGTTATATAGGTAAGAGTAACCTTTTACTATTATTCCTTACTTAACTTTCTTATTATATTACTTATCTTTAAATCTATCTTAGGTTCTTAGGTAATTAACTTTATAAAACTATACTCTACTAAAATAGATTAAATAGTTAGTCCTTCTCTTTTATTATAATCTTCCTTATAAGGCACTAGGTTATAGTTTCTTTTATTCCTCTATAACTATCCTATAGTAATCTTATAGTCTAACTATAACTCTAGGTTAGGGTATTATCTTAAAAGTAAATATAATATTAAGGCTATAAATAAGGATTAAATAAATAAATATAAAATATAGGTAAGAACTCCTTTTATTATCTCCTTAGTAGTATATTAACTAGCTATAAAAAGAGCTTATATAAATCTTCTATATTATATGTTATTAGACAAGAAGAAAGCACGCTAACTACCTTTTATACCTATCCTTATATGTTATTAGCGGGTCCGATCCCCTTCCGCCGTCTTATGTACCCATCACCGCCTAGTGTGCGCGGTCTCCCTCACACACTATATAGATATTATAGATAGGTCCCTTATTATTAAACTTAATTAGGATCTTTAGATAGGTATTAACCCTTCTTTTATAAGGCTTATCTAGTTATAGTCTAGAAACTATCTCTATAATTTATCTATTAGTTAGATACCCTAATATAGTTACTAGTAGTATTAGTAAAGGTTTAGTAAGGTTAGAGATAAAGTTAACTTTTATAAAGTTAGTATTAGGTTTATCTTCTAGTTCTTCTTAGATATTACCTTCTTTAGGCTTAATACCTTCTATTATAAGGTAATATCTTACTTTCTTTAGATATTCCTTATAGTTTTTATAGTTAGAGTTATCTTTATAGAAAATAATATAGGTATAATTATTATCTTACTCTAGCTATTATTCCTATTATTAAAAGTATTAATTCTACTATCCTAACTAGTTATTTCTCTATTAAGGGCCTCTTTAAGGTAGAGAGTCCTATAAGGTCCTTTAGCCTTTATTAAGGTTAGATTTTTCCTTAGGCTATTAGGTTAGGCTCTTATTATTTTCCTTAGGGCTCTTCTCCTTATCTTACTAGGATTACTACTAGTCCTAGGGATAGTTCTAAGAGTACTAGTAGTTCTAACCTTATTAATATTAGTCTTTATATTAGTATAATTAGTTCTAGTTAGCTACTTTATAGTTCTTAGTATCTAAGTCTACTAGTAGGTACTTATCTAGGTCTTAGTTATCTAAGTAGAACCTAACCTTTAGTAGGGTTCTTCTACCTTTTAGTATATAAGAGTCTTCTTTAAATATATCCTATAGGTCTTAGTAGTATTCTTCTATTATAGCTATATATTTTAACCTATTATCTATAGCTATTAGTAAGTAATAAAGTTAATATAGTTTAAGATAAAGCTTAAGCCTTAGATATATAAGTAGCTATATATTAGTTATCTTACTATTAGCTCTAGTATACTAGAAGACTTTTAAGGTAAATTTATATAGTAATTTATTACTTATAATATCTTACTTACTAAATTTAGCCTTATCTAGCTATTTTATAGCTTCTTATAATCTTAGGCTAAATTCTTTTTATAGAGTATTAAATATGCCTCTTATTATACTAAATATCTATTATCTTTCTACCTTATTAAGGTATTAGTAGTACTATACTAGGGCTTCTCCCTTAAATAGCTACTAAGCTTATTAGTAGATAAATTCTACTCTTTATAATTAGGCCTATTCTAGGTAGGTTTTAACTATCTAAATCTAGAGCTTAATATTATAAAAGATAACCTACTTTCCTTTATATAAGATTAAGCTAAGGTCTCTTTTATCCTTATCTAATTTTAGCTAAAAGAAGCTAATATTAGTTATTCTCTAGTAGGTATTAATAGCTATATTTTACTAGATACTTAGTAGGTAATTATAAGTAGGTATTATTAATCCCTTACCTTCCTAAGCTAGATTTAATATAATATTAGCTAGGTTTAGGTAATTATCTCTAGACTAAGTTAGTAGTATTAGGGGTACTACTTACTAGTTCTAGCTAGATATAGGTTAGCTTAGCCTATATAGCTATCTTTATACTAGTCTATATATAGAACTATATAGTAGCTTATATCCTAGTTCTTAATAGTATAAATAGGTTCTTATAGTAATTACTAGGTCTAACTAAAAAGAGGGAGGTTCTAGCTTATAATCTAAGAGATTTTACTAAAATACTAGCCCTAGTTAAGGCCCTAGTAGTTCTAGCTAAAAATTTACTCCTTATTACTATAGTTACTAAGATAGTCCTTATATAAGTAGGTTTTATCTATTTAGAAGCTATTTCTAGACTAAGCTTTAAATAATTATTTTAAAATAGGTAGATTAGGCCTATAATATTATTCTTATCTTATCTTATAGATCTAGCTCCTTTATAGCTAAATCTATTAGTTAGTACTAAATAGTCTTATTTAAGCCTAGTAAATCTAATAGGATTCTAGCTAGAGTAAATTCCTTCTCTTAGTATAGTAGATCTAGTTATTCTAAGAGTAGAATTATACTACTAGGGGTTCTAGAGTAAGATAGTAATCTTTCTTCCTAATATCCTTAAGGGATTAAAACTACTTATTATTAGCTAAATCTAGCTTATAAGTAGCTAGAATACTTCCTTACTAGGCCTTTTCCTTTTATAGATATTATAGGTAAAGAAATAGGGATAGCTATTTAAACTAAAACTAGGAGAGGTATTAACTCCCTAGCTATTAGGTTTTCTTTACTACTTATTAAGTAAATTAAGATAAGGTTATTATTATTAAGAAGTTTAGTAGCTTTTACCTTTTAAATAGCTAATTTTATATCTTTCTAGGTAAAGTTTAGCCTAATCTAATTAATAAGATTCTAATAATATAGGATCTCTACTAAGATTTCTTTATCTATTTCTACTAATATACTATTTTTATTATATTTTTAGTAGGAAAGCTCTATTAGGTTACTAATAGTAGTAGTATTAATTATCTATCTTTTATTTCTTATATAATTAGGAAATTTCTAAAGGAATAGTTATATCTTATATATACCTTAGAGTTCCTTAGGTATTAGTAGGTTAAAAGTAACCTCTTATAAGCTAATTTCTTATTAAAGATAGTTAGTTTTAGATATATAGTATAATTTACTAGACTTAACCTAGAGAAGGTATAAAGTAACTTAATAATTACTACTACTTATTATATACTAGAATCCCTATAAGTATAGTTATAGGGATTAATATACTTAAGGTTAAATTAGGTATATTAAAGGTTAAGATTATTAAATATATAATAAAAGATAAAGTATAGGTACTATTCTATATATTATAAGATTCTTATTAATTCCTTCTATCTAAAGGTCAGACTTAACTATTTATACGTTATGTTAGTTACGTGAGCTACCTCTAGTGTACTTGTCACGGTTTATATCGTAATAAGTAGGCTAAGATAAAAGAAAGAATAAGAATAGGTAAGAAGTAAGATATAAGTAGAGTACTAATATAATAACTCTATCTAGCCTATTATAGGTAAGGTATACTAATAAGTAATAACTAATTTATATAAGTAGGAATTAGCTAGAAATAGGCTATAGATAAACTAGGACTAAGATAGGCAAGGTTTTATTCCCTAGAGGGTTTCCCTGCCTACTAGAAGAGTAGATATACTAGCGAAATAGCTTAGCTAAACTAGCTATCTAGTGTAATTAAATAAATAAATAAAATAGCTAGAGTTTAGAGAGTAGCTAGGCCTCCTTAATAATATATATAATCTAGTATACTATTAATACTTTTATTACCTTCAGAGCATTGCATGTAATGTAATTATTATAGTTTTTGTGTGAAGGTATCAGGCTATGCCTGATATGGGAATGATAGGGGAGCGGGCGGGGGAACCTCAGGTAAACCCTAGGTTAACCCTAGGTAAACCCTAGGCTTACATAGAGTAATATTAGCCTAGGGTAGGGTATAGGTAGGGATATAGAGGGCCTGCCCTAGGCCCCCTACAGCTCCCTCTAGGGACCCGTCAGGTTATATATAGGAGAGAGCCGCTATAAAGGAGGACTTATAGGGCCTATAGGGAGGACCCCTTCCTCCCTCTTTATCTTTATTAATTCCTATTATAAGATGCCTATAAAGTAGTAGTATTAAGGCTAGTCTATAATATTTAATAAAGATTAAGGTAGAATACCTAGTAAGCTAGGTATAGATCTAGCTATAGGTATAAGTAAAGGTATACTAATACTAGAAGTATATAATAGTATAGGCTTAGGAGAGCTCTAAGCCTAGCTAGATACTATATAGCTTATAATTAGCTAATAGTATAAGTAAATCTAATAGCTATAGGTATAGCTATAATAAATAGGATATATATAAACCCTAAGCCCTACCTAATATAAGCCTAAGGCTTAGGATAATAGAGTATAAAGGTATAAACTAATTCTAATAGGAGACCCTTATAAGGGTAATAAGATAATATTTATAATATAGAAGATATTTATAGCCTATAAGCTAGTAGTAAACTAAGTGTTTATTAGGTCTAATAAGGACTAATAAATATTCCTATACTAAAACCTATTAGCTAAGGTTTAGGTAAGGGTAGTATTATTCTTTAAGAGTAATAAGGTATACTACTTCTAGCTAGTAGCCTTTTTAAACTACTTAGAGACTATATTTATAAATCCTTATTACTAGGAGATAGCCCTTACTAAGCTAGATTAGATTAAGTAGGGGTAGAATAAGATATTTACTACCTTCTATATCTAGTTTAAATAAAAACTAGCGCTTATAGGGGGGATATCCTAGGTAAGTAAGGTTAAGCTAGCTAAGCTTTATAGGAGCCTTAATAAGTAGCTA
This sequence comes from Keithomyces neogunnii, assembly GCA_020975405.1. Taxonomy (NCBI): domain Eukaryota; kingdom Fungi; phylum Ascomycota; class Sordariomycetes; order Hypocreales; family Clavicipitaceae; genus Keithomyces; species Keithomyces neogunnii. Next base: position 5,639,981 of record JAIOWQ010000001.1, on the reverse strand, counting down.
TAGGACTATAGTATTAAGTATAAAGTAAATAAGTATAACTATATATAGGTAGTAGTATAATACTAGGGGATAGTAGTAAATATTAAGTCTATACTCCTTAAGAAGAAATACTATACCTAGCTTAAAAGAGGGTAGCTATAATACCTATAAGGATAAGATTAGGATAGAGATACCCTAATATCTAATATTAATATAATAGGTTTAATATTATAATAGAGGGAATCTAGGAAATAGTATAAGGAAGGAAAGGAACCCTAGAACTTACTAAAGTAGGCTATATAGGTTTCTAATAAGGTCTAAGATAAGTACTAAGAGAACTAGTAATATATTTAATATAATAATAAAGGGCACTATATAAGAGACTATATCCTCTATCCTATAATATACCCCTAGGTAGGTATTAATACCTAGAGGATAATAGACTATAATATATTACCCTTAGTAAGAGAGGAGAGTGCCTTAGAAAATAAGTAAACCCTAAGTAGAGTCTTACTTAGGGGTAGATAGGACCTAATATAATATAGCTATAAGAGAGAAAGAGGTAATTAGAAGTAAAGCTTAGTATAATAGTAAAAGTAATAGATAGACTATTATTTCTTATCTCTATCTTATATAATAACTATTAGTTTATAGATATATAGATTAATTATAGGTATAATTACTATAGTATAATAAGTAAATTAGTAGTAAAATATATTAGGTTAGAGCCTATATTACTACTATAGTAGTAAGTAGTAAGGATAGTAATTAACTAGGGATAGAAGGGCGTATCTTAGAGAGAGGGCGCCTTATTAATAATATATATAGTCTATATACTAATTAATATTAATAGCTAGATATCTTAGGTTATACTCTATATAATCCTTAGGCTAATAAGGGATATTATCCTAGGGATATTATAGCTAGAGTATTACTAGGTTATAATCTAGGCAGTAAGATAGGAGCTTATTATAAGGGTAGTAGATAGGTTAGTAGTATAGGAGGTAGTAGGGCAGATAATACTTAAGAGGATTATAGGTATTATAGGGTTAGCCTTTATAGCCTAAGTCTAGTAGGCATAGAGGATACTAGAGGATAGTACCTAGTTTATAGCTACTAGCCTATAGGAGATTATAAAGATCCTTTATATAGACTTAGGTATAGATATAATAAGTAAAGAGAATAGGTCTAAGAAGGTTATATTACCCCTAAAGCTAGATAAGTTCTAGGACCTATTTAATAAAGATAAAGTAGATATACTCTCTCTATATAAGGGGCATATAGATTACTATATTAAGCTTAAGTATACCCTAGATAGGTAAGAAATAGAGCTCCCTTAGGGACTATTATATAGTATACCCTAGGACTAACTACTAGAGTTATAGAAGTAGATTATAAAGCTAATAGATAAAGAGTAGATTTAGGTTAGCTCCTTATTAGTAGTAGCCCTAGTCCTTCTAATAAAGAAGCCTAGGAGGGGATAGTAGTTCTATATTAATTATAGAGTACTAAACTAGGTAATAGAATAGGACTATTATCCCTATCCTTTAATTAAGGAGATACTTAGGTCCTTATTAGGGGTATAATAGTTTATAAAGGTAGATATCTAGGTAGCTTTTTACTAGCTATAAATTATAAAGGGTAAGGAATACTATATAGTATTCTAGACTTAGTTTAGGCTCTTTAAATAGCTAGTAATACTAATAGGCCTAATAAGGGCCCTAGCTATATTCTAATATTATATTAATAGGGCCTTAGGAGATATATTAGGGGACTTTATTATAGTATATCTAGATAATATACTAGTCTATATTATAGGATTATAAGCAGATTATATATAGAAGGTCTATAAGATCCTAGAACGCCTCTAGAAGGCTAGCCTAAACCTTAACCTAAAGAAATACATATTTATAGTAAAGGAGGTAAAGTACCTAGGTTATATTATAGTAGTAAGAAAAGAGGTCTAACTAGACCCTAAGAAGGTTATAGCTATTTATAAATAAGAGGCGCTATAATAGCTAAGGGGTATCTAGAGCTTCTTAGGGTTTATAAACTTCTATTATAACTTTATAAAGAACTTCTTAGAGATTATAGGCCCTTTAACCTAACTAATTAAGTAAGGGGTCCCCTTTATATAGGGAGAATAGGAGGTAGTAGCCTTCTAGACCCTAAAGGATATATTTATTATATATCTAGTTTTAGCTTAATAAGACCTAGAGAAGGATATAATAGTTAAGGTAGACTACTTAGATATTATACTAGGGGGCTGCCTATCCTAGGTTAATATAAAGGGCATCTTAATACTAATAGTATACTACTCTACTAGGTTAATATTAGTATAGAGGAACTATATAATTTATAATAAGGAGCTTCTTATAGTAATAGCCTACCTAAAAGTATAGTTCTTAAAGCTATATAGAGTTACTAAACCTTTTATTATTCTTATAGACTATAAGAACCTAGAATACTTTATAAAGCTAAGACTACTCTTAGAGTAGTAGGTAAGGTAGGTAGAAATACTATTATTATTTAACTATAATCTCTACTATTATCTAGGCTTATAGGTAGTAAGGCTAGATATACTCTTATAATAGGAGTAGGATAGGAGAGATAAGGATCTAAGGGTAGGCTATATACTTTAGCTAATATTAATAAGTAGCCTTAAAGGGAGTACCCTAGGACCCTAGATAGATATACTACTAGGATAGTAGGGCCTATAGACTATACTAGAGGGCAGTATAGTATTCTCTTTACCCTAGCTATAGGCGCTCTAGGACTAGATAGTCCTATAAGACCTAGTATATAAGGAATAATATAGGGTAATTATATAAGGGGAGTAGAAGTTTATAGTAGTAGTAGCTACCTATAAGTAGGTTATAAACTATACTCTTAGTACTTATAGGTTACTATTATACTAAGGGTAGATATAGCTTCTAGTATAGGAGCTATTAATAATAGTAATTATAAGGTAATACTATAAGTTACTAATAGTAAGGTACCCTAGTTATAATATAATATTCTACCTATTATAGAGGTAGTATTATTAGGATAATATATCCTAAGATATTATATAATATATCTAGAACTATTATTATTATAGAGCTTAAAAGAGCTAGTAATAATACTAAGGGCTATTATAGCTACTACCTATTCTAGACTAGTACTAGTTATAAATATTAATAGACTTTATAACTAACCTACTAGTAAAGGAGAAGAGAGACCTATAGTTCCTTATAGTAATTATAGACTAGCTTTTAAAATATATCTAGTTAGAGGTAATAACTTTAATAGTAATAAAAGCCTATACTATCTAATTTAAAGATATATAGTAGTACTTTTATAGGTTCCTAAGGAAGATTATCTCTAATTAAGGCTTAGACTAGGTAAGGGCCTTCTAGTTAACCCTATATATAATAGTTAGAATAAAGTAGCTATTATCTATAATATACTACTCTTAGACTAATAATAGTATAGAAAGGGTAAACTAAGAGGTATAGGCTATCTTAAGGATATTTATATCCTTTACCTAGTATAACTAGCCTAATTACCTTATAGCCTGCTAGCTAGCCCTAAATAATAGGAACTTATTAGTTATAAGAGCTAGCCTAAATAGCCTTCTTAATAGGTTTAATATTAAGCTTATCTAGTAGCTAATAGGGTAGGCTATAGATATAATATTAGCTAAGAGGAGAGCCTAATACTTCCTAGCCTAGCTATAAGAGGGGTTAGAATTAGCCTAGGTAGTAATAATATATATATAGTAAAGGTAGTAAGAAGGGGTAAACTAATTATAATACCCTACTAAGTACTACCTTATTAAAGACTAAGTATAGCTTACCTTATAGAATATTAAGATAAACTAGCCCTTAGGTAAGCTAGATTAGGTAGTAGTAAGGTATATAGTACTAGAGATCTTATTATTACTTATTATTTATCTAGATATTTTATAGGGGATATACCTAGTATTCTATATAGACTTAGTAGAGTAAGTAGCTACTAACCTACTTCTAAGCTAATCCTATACTAATACTAGGCTAGGGCCTAAATAGATACTAGTAAAAGGAACTAAGGAGTTATAGGAGGAATATACTATTAAGGAAATTCTAGTAGTAAAGAACGCCCTAGATTAGGGATAATACTATAATATACTAGTTAAATAGGTAGGATATATTATATCTATATAGGAGCTACTAAAGAGTATAGAGAATACTATTATACTAGATACCTATAAAGTAAAATAAAGAAATATATAGTATTATAATAGCTCTTTATTATTATAAGTAAGATTAGATTTAGACTCTAATAAAAATTAAAAACTAACTATATTAGTATAAAGTACCTAATAGATAAAAATAATAGTCTATTTCTAAATAAAAATAAAAGAAAACTAGTTAATAATAGTAATAGCTAGTAGAAGAGTCTAATAAGAATAGGGAGTAAGAGCTCTAACTATTCTTAAAGCTACTAGTAATAAGCTTATAATCTAACTTAGCTAAGACTTTAGTATATATCTCTTAGTAAATATAAGCCTCTATCTTAGCCTAAGTCTTAGGTAATAGGTAGGCAGATAGGTAGGTAATATAATATAAGTTATACCTAGTATAGGATTACTTATAGGGGGGTAGGGGGAAGTAAGATTAAAAAGGGCTAGGATAGCTAAGGCGCCTAATAGGATATTAGTATAATAGTATCTTCTATAGTAATAGTAGGAGGGTAGGTAGTAATAGGGTAATAAGGGGTAAGGAGATATACTTAGCTAGGTTAGATAGGGTATACTAAGTCTTAATACTTATTAAATATAACTCTTATATACTAGCCTTCTAGCTCTAATAGAGAGTATATAGGGCTAAGATTATAGTAATTATACTAGACTATTACTAGGTAGTAGAGCATAGAACTAGGGTAAATAAGGCAGGGGGGAGCAAGATAATAGGTAAGGATATAAAGGGATTAGCCTTAGAAGGGGTAGTAATAGTAGGAGTAGTAGTAAGAGTAGTAATAATAATAATAATAATAGGTAAGAGACTAGGTTAGCTAGGCTAGTATACTAGGTAAACCTCTTAAGGGTTTACTAAGGTAAACTTATATAGGTAGTAGTAGTAGTACCCTAGGTTATTAAACTTATTAGAGAGTATAGGTTAAGCCCTAGGCTTCTCCTTACTTACCTAAGGAGTCCTAGGGATAATAATATATCTTCTATTAATAGTAGTAGTATCTAACTTCTTATTTAGCTAATAAAGGCTAGGGTTCCTAATAAGGAGCTAGTCTTTCTAAATATAGCTTATATACTTAGCCTAGTATAATATATAGCTATTATTACTAGCCTTTTAGTAGTAATTAGCCTTACCTAACTTTAAAAACTAACCTTAATACTACTAGTAATAGGCTATAATAGCTATAAGGACCTTAAACCCCTTATTATTAGAGTTACCCTTAATAATATAGTTACTAAGGCTCCTTACTAGATAAGTAATATAGGTAGTTTAGGGGGGGGTAGTAGTAGTTTAAGCTTAGGTAGGGGTAGGTATAGTAATAGGTATAGTAATAATAATAGTAAAAATAGTAGGCATAGGAGTAGGAGTAGTAGGAGTAGGGGCAGGAGTAGTAGGAGTAGGAGTAGTAATAATAGTAGTAGTAATAGGCATCCTAGGAGAGAGAGTAGGTATATTAATAATAGTAATAATAGAGGGTAAGATAGAGTAGATAAGGGGGGGAGTCTAGATAGGTATAGTTATAATAAAAACTAAGAGGAGTTAGTAGTAGGAAAACTACTCTACTCCTAGTTTATTTAAGGGTAAACTAGGAGTAGATTAGGAAAGGAAGGGAATATACTAGGATATCTTAGTAGTAGTAAGATTAGAGTTAGAAATTTATTTTTCTTAAACTAGGTATAATATATTAGCTAGTAATAATAATAGGAATCTAGAATAATAATATATAGAGTAAAGTAATAGGTAGGGTAAAGTTAATCTTTTTAACTCTATAGTATACTTATTAGTAGATAGTACTATAAAGGGAATAATAAGGAGATTATATAAGGGTATAATAGTAATAGTAATATTTAGAAAAGAAGGATAAAGAGGGAAGAAAAATATAAGAGGGGTTATATATAAGGGGTAATAGGGGTAAGAGATAGGGGTAGCTAGTCTATTAATAGGGTAACTAGGCTAAGGTATAGGCTAATAGTTATATATAGTATATATAATAAATAATAGTATAGACTAATAATACTATATAATAGTGCCTATAAGTAATAGTATAGGGTAATAATACTATATACTATATATAATATATAGTAAGGGATAAGTAATAAGTGCCTATAGAGGCTCCTAGAGGCTCCTAGATAGGACTATAATTTATTAAAGCTAGGGTATAGGGCTACTAACTTAGAAAGTCTTAGTAATATAAAAGCATATATAGGTAGGGTAGCTACTAGCTAGGGAAATAGGTAGATAGGGAGCATATATAAAGGTATTAGGCTATATTTAATATAGGAATAATAGGGGAGTAGGCAGGGGAACCTTAGGTAAACCCTAGGTTAACCCTAGGTAAACCCTAGGCTTATATAGAGTAATATTAGCCTAGGGTAGGGTATAGGTAGGGATATAGGGGGCCTGCCCTAGGCCCCCTACGGCTCCCTCTAGGGACCTGTTAGGTCACGTGCGGGAGAGAGCCGCTATAAAGGGGGACTTATAGGGCCTATGGGGAGGACCCCTTCCTCCCTCTTTATCTTTATTAATTCCTATCACAAGACGCCTATAAAGCAGCAGCATCGGGGCCAGTCCGTAACAGTAGAGTATTAAACCTAGGGCGCCTAAGGCTTAAGATCTAGGCTATCTTAGGTAGCTACTAGCTTCTTAGTCTTGCCTATCTTTCTAGCTTCTAAAGGTTCTTACTACCTATAGTAGCCTTGCTTAGGGCCTCTCTCTATGCGCTTTGCCTTTCCTTAGTAACAGTACGGGATTAGGTCGCCTCTGCCTCGCGGTAGGCTGCCTAATTAGCGTCTGTCCTTTTTCTGTGCCACGCTAATTCACATATATAATATACGCCTTTAACACTATAAGATGCGTAAAATAGATATAATCACATATAATAAAAGGCTTTAATTTACATATTTATTACGTTATAAAGGCACCGCATTTCTATATCAATGTCTATGTGTGGCGTTGAGCAAAATTCTGCCGGGAATCGCCACAGCAAATTTAGGTGGTGGAACCCTTCGCCCGATTTGGACTAGTAGCAGCTGTATTTTTAAGAATCAGCAGCTGTATTTTTAGTTGCTCGCGGCTTGGTGTCAGACTCGACCACGTGCTTCCGGATTAATTACGCGTGATGAGACGCTACGCTGCTAAACTCTTGACACGGACCCGCTAAAGAGGAAATATGTGAGGGAATAACTTTTGAGAACCCATCAGTTGTCGATGTTAATCCACCCGGTTAAACGTCTGGTACGCCAAATGCTGCCAGGTTGGCACGCCACACGACCAACTCTGGTAACAACAGATCATGGGTAACGCGGATCAAGCGATACCAGTGACCGAAGCTCGTGGTCTGCGACACGTCATTCGATTGGTCCAAGTTGCAGCCTGCCCTTTTAATATTTCGATGAAACCATACGCAAGGGCATCGAAATCGCCGGCCAAGGTGCCGTAGTCGGCATCCCGTCGGCCCATTGAATTCGAGTATTTCAACACCATGCCCGCCCGCTGTCTGACGTGAAGATCAACCCTATCCCTCCCTTTCTTTGGCCGGAACATCTGTCATTGTCGGAATTCGCAATCGTTCGTCGCCCACCATGAAGCTCCTTTCAACCCTTTCGTTGCTCCTGTCCTCTGCCGAGGCACTGAACATCATCCTGAATAATGATGACGGCTTCGCTAGCGCCAACATTCGCTCCTTGTACAAGGCTCTGAAGGATGCCGGACACCGAGTCCTCATGGTCGCGCCGGTTACCAACCAATCTGGCAAGGGCGGCTCTGTAAGTAGTTGACCAATTCAGATCAATACCTTGTATACCTTGTGGTAGGGAAAACGCCCATGACTAAAGCTGTGTCTAGATCACCCTGGCCACCACCGCCAACATGACCACTGCTGGAGACTTTGACTACGTGCCAAAGGGAAGCCCTACGGTACGAGATATCTCCACGGCTAGCACGTCACCGAAACTTGACACTGACGCATGGGTAGTGGGGAGCCGACAAGAATGATGGCAATATCTGGTACTTTGACGGCAGCCCTGCATCCGCCACCTTCTTCGCCCTGGACTACGTTGTGCCCAAGGTGTGGAAGGATGTCAAGCCAGACCTGCTCCTGTCCGGCCCCAACGAGGGAAACAACTTGGGCGCCTTTGCCTATACCGGCTCTGGCACCATCGGAGCCACCTACAGCGCTATTTCGCGAGGCATCCCGGGAATCGCCGTGTCTGCGAATGACCTGGCCCATCGCGACTACAGGACTATCAACAGCACCGATGATATCTCCATTCGCGCCGCCAACGCCACCGTCAAGCTCCTGAGCCAGCTGGTGTCCAAGGCCAACTCCACTCGCCTTCTCCCCCCCGGATACGGACTCAACGTCAACATTCCCCAGGTGAACGCCACCTGCTCGTCGCCTAGCTATGCCCTGACTCGCTTCTCGACCGTGGGAGCTCCCAAGTACCTCGTAAACGAGACGACTGGCGTCGTCCAGTTCGGCGGCACCGACAATGCTGGCCAGGACCTGTGTTTCCAAGGCAACTGTAATCTCCCGACCGATGTCGAAGTCCTCGCAGGCTGTACCACCTCGGTTACCGTCTTTACCATTGATTACAACGCACCAAACTCGACCACGACCGACAATGTTCACCAGCTGCTAGAACCTCTGGTCGTCACCAAAACCACGGGCTCCGACTCTACCACTTCGTCCAAGCCGTCTCCCGTTCCCACCTCCGGGGCCGTGGTTGGAAGGTCTTCTGTGTGGCTGAGCATTGTTTTGTCTATTAGTCTTGGACTTGCTTTTCTGTAACTTATCTCTGTAAATAAGTGTAGGATAGTAGGGGGAATTCCGGTATTGAGGGTAGTAGTTAGGGTTATATTAGTAGAGGTAGTGTAGAATAGCATAGAAGAGGCTACTTAATCTTAACTATAATTTTTACCTTTAAGGGTAAAACTAATTAGAGTATATAATTACTTATAACTTTTAGTAATAGTTTATAAGTAATAAAGCTAATTAGCTAGTATTTTTACCCTTAAAGGTAAAATTACTTAAAGTATATAGCTACTTACTTACTCTTAGTAATAGTTTATAAGTAGTAAGCTTAATGTAAGGCGCGATCGGAAGCAATACGTACGGCCATCGTGCACGAATCGGTACACGCATCTAGGTCGCCCTGCTTCGCGCCTAAATTAAAGAAGATTCTATTATATACTAAATTATAGAGGATTCTACTATATAATAGGATATATACTAATTTAGACCTAATCCTAGGAGGATCCTAGTTAGAGGGGATTCTAACCTAATTCCTCCCTTCTACTAGAGTAGTAGGGTTTACCCTACTATGCCTAACTTAGGGAAAAGGGGGACTATTACCTATAAAAGGGCAGAGGCCGCTCTAGTAACTAAAATAGGTAAGTTTTAGTCTTATACTTATAGGAGACCTATAATTGACTTCCTCCTATCTTCCCTACCTAATCATGCACTACCTTATAGTGATTCCTAACACTTAATTATTAGCTAGTATTTTTACTTTTAAGAGTAAAATTATTTAAAGTATATTATTAAAGTTAAATATAGTTACTTTAAATAAAAAGTACTAAAGTTAATTAGCTTATATTTTTATTTTTAAAAGTAAAAAGCTAGAGTTACTTTTACTAATATAATATTTATTTTTAAAAAAACTTCTAGCTCTGCGCTTATACCACGATACCAGTGCGGAACCGCTACTAAAATATAATTTAGCCTAAAAAATAAAATCCTTATACCTATTTACCCCTAAATCTAATATTATATTATAACTAGGATAGGGGCATAATAGAAGAGGTAATACTAATAATAATTAATAAAGAGGAAAGGGGGCTTACCTAGAGCTACTACTATTTTAATACTAATAAAGGCTATATTAATATATAGACCCTAAGTATTTTATTAGGCCTAAACACACACACTAACCAACTATATGCCCCTAAACGACAGGATCTGTGGTTTCGTAGTCTCTTATAATAATCCGTTATATATTATATATATCTAAGTAGGATTAAATAAATAGGAGCCTCTAGTAGGGATAATTATCCTTAATATAGCTATAGTTATATAGGTAAGAGTAACCCTTTACTATTATTCCTTACTTAACTTTCCTATTATATTACTTATCTCTAAATCTATCTTAGGTTCTTAAGTAACTAACTTTATAAAACTATACTCTATTAAAATAGATTAGATAGTTAGTCCTTCTCTTTTACTATAATCTTCCTTATAGGGTACTAGGTTATAGTTTCTTTTATTCCTTTATAACTATCCTATAGTAACCCTATAGTCTAACTATAACTCTAGGTTAGGGTATTATCTTAAAAGTAAATATAATATTAAGGCTATAAATAAGGATTAAATAAATAAATATAAAATATAGGTAAGAGCTCCTTTTATTATCTCCTTAGTAGTATATTAACTAGCTATAAAAAGGGCTCTTATAAATCTTCTATATTATATATTATTAGATAAGAAGAAAGTATACTAACTACCTTTTATACCTATCCTTATATATTAATAGTAGGTCTAATCCCCTTTTACTATCTTATATACCTATTATTACCTAGTATATATAGTCTCTCTTATATAAATCCTTCCTAAGTATATCTAAGAAGATATCTTCTTTATAAGCTAATCCTATTATTAAGACTATATATATTATATCTAATTCCCTCTTAAATCCTAACCTTTTCTTTAAAAGTAAAGCTAGTCTCTTATTTTACTTAATCTATCCTCTCTTTCTACTTTCTCTAATACCTCTTCTTAATAACTCCTAGCCTAGCTAATTCTCTTATTAATCTCTAAGAAGCCTAATATATCCCTATTTCTTCCCTAGCTCTTTCTTCTTACTTTATTATCCTTTTATCCTAGGATTAGTTCTCTTCCTAGCTTAGGTCTAGCTCTTTTAAATAGGCTTTCTTTATTCTTATCTATATAGATAAAGATATTAGTTCTCTAGGAATAACTAATATATATATTCCTATTAAAGGTATCTTTATAAGGTATAAATAAACCTATATAAGGTTATTAATAGTATTAGAAACCCTTCCTATTACTCCTAATATTATTTTATATATTCTTCTTTTATACTTATTAAAGTTAATAATAGCCTTCCCTTATAAATACCTTCTAGGTTTAATACCCTTAATCCTTTTATATCTTAGCTATATAGTATTAGTAAAAGCTAGAACTTTATAGTCTATAGGCTTATTATTATTCTTTAGGTCTTCTAAGGGAGATATATTTATATTTATTAGGTTAAATAGTAATTCTCTAGGCATAGCTTAAGGGGTTCTATGCCTTACTAACCCTAGGGTTAATAAAGTAGTATTATATATAATATTACTTATTTAATTAGAATCCTATCCCTTAGATACTTTATATTTTAAACTACTAGGGTTATATATTTCCTATCTAGTAAGGGCTAATATTACTTAAATAGAAGGTAATAAAGAGGGTAACTTTCCTAGTAATATTAATAATATAGACTTTCTTTCTCTCTTAATAAGGGCTTAACTACCTTATATACTTATAATAAATAGTTAGTATATCTAGGTAATAATTCCCTTTATTAGCTTTATTACTTTAGGTATTTTTACTTTAATAAGGGTAGTCCTAGGTAGTATTAGTAAGTTATTAATCCTAATTATTTAATCTAGATGCCCTATTAATAGTGCCTCTTTTAGAATTTCTAAAATATATACCCTTTTTTCTATAATCTTCTTTTCTACTAATTTAGAGGTTACCTATAGTAAAGAGAATATTTTATAATAAATTACCTTATTATAATACTATAGGTTAATAGGTTAGTAGGTATTTATAATATTATAGCTAATAAGGTAGTTAAAAGGGTAAGTCCTCTTAACTTTATTAATATTAATAGGGGTAACCCCTTTAAGATATATAAGGGATTTTTTAAGAGTAATATTCTACTAGTTCTATTCTTTAATCTAGTCTAAGGTTAGATTTATATTAATATAGACTTATAAAGTCTTTAGCTTTATAAGGATTCCTAGCTTATTAAGAGCTATTACTTAGAATAGCCTTATAGTCTAAATAAGCTTTTACTTATAAGAATTAATACCTAAAGCCTAGTTCTTAATAAGCTAGTCTTAGACTAGAAGATTAACTCTATCTATATCTATAATAAAACCCTATTTATTAGAGATATTTACTTTAAGCTTATAGGGGCTCTTTAAAGTAGTATCTTTCTTAATTATTATACTAATCTCTACCTTAATAAGGCCTTAGAAAGTATTTTATAAGTAGCTTAGATAAGTATAGCTATATTTATATCTTTCTTATTATTATATACTAAGAACTATAATAACTCTAAAATTATAAGGGTACCTAAGAAGTATTAGAATCTACTTTTACCCTATAATAAAGGTATCTAGTTAATTTAGGTATATATTTTTCTATAAGTTAAAGAAATATAAGATCTTATCTCTTTAATTAAATAAAAATATAGTCTAGTAATTAGTAAAGTAAACTATACTAGCTATAAACTAGTAGTTTTATATCTAAGTATATATATTAGAAGGATCTAAACTATTCTTATAGTAGATATTATTAATTATTAAGGTATTAACTTTTATAATATTTTCTCTAAGACTTATAATAGCCTACTTTTAATTAAATAGTCCTTTAACTACTTAGATTATTTAAGGTAAGAATATAACTATATCTTCTAGCTCTTTTCTAATAATTTATAATATAGCTATTATTTAAAATTAGTCTAGCTAAGTATTACCTTCTACTTTAGTACTTATTTTAAGAAATCTATAGATATCCTTAATATACTTACTCTATTTAACCCTTTTATTACTTATAAATATTCCTTTAATAGCGCTATATCTCTTAAGATATAGGGCATTATTATTAAAGTATTATAATAGATTTAGCTATACCTATCTTAGTTAAAATATAAGAGGCTAATAATAGTAAAGGGTTTTTAAGTCTTAATTAACTTTATATTCTTTAAAGGGTTAATAAAACTTCCTTACTTTCCTATATATCTAAATACTATATATAATAAGATATAAGTTAGTTATAGTATTTTTAAAGATATAAGTATCTTTAGCCTCTTATCTTTAGTTATTAGATAAGCTTTCTAGTATTATTATAGATAATAGGCTTTTTTAATAATACTAAAGGTTAGCTTTATTATAAGGCTAGAGGATTTCTTCCTATAGGTAATAAATTTAGCTTCTAACTTAGTAGTTCTTCTAAAGCTTTAATAAAGATAATATTTCCTTAATAAGAATCTCTTTAATACTAATTAATTAAATAAAAGAGTAATATAAGAGGGCTATAAAATATTACTTAAGGTTACTAGTATATAAAAAGTAGTAATATATATATAAAAGAAAGAGGTATACCTACTCTATTTAATCTTAATATAGAGCCTTCTTATTATCCCTTACCTTATTAAATCCCTTTATTAGTAAGCTATAATACTAGCTATAGATAGTTATTATCTATTATTTCTAAGCCTTAATAGCTTTTCTATTAGGATATACTATATATAATTATCTTATACTACTAGGCTACCTACTTATCTCCTTACTATCTCCTCTTCTTCTCCTCTTCTCCTTTCTTCCTCTTCTTCTTATCTTCTTCTTCTTATACTATTTATTTAATCTTCTTATAATAGAGCTATTTTCTTCCTTTTCTTATTTAAAGCTCCTTAATATCTTATTCTTAGTATAAGCTAAGATACCTAAGGATAAGCTCTTCTAGACTATATAGCTAAATTAGTTAAACTATACTACTAAGTTTAAAAAGGTAGTAGCTATTAAGCATCTTATAGGCTTATCTTTCTAATCCTACTTATAGCTTATTATCTATACTAACTATTCCTCTATAGATAAAGAATACCTTCTATATCTAGGTTCTTAGTAGGATTAACTTTAATATAGCCTATATTCTAATATATATTAAGGTTATATTATAACTTAAGCCTTTAACTAGTATCCCTTTTAAAAAGTAAGATCTTATTAATATACTACTTAAGGCTCTTTTCTAAAGCTTTATTAATTAGTTCTATACTTAGTTTCTAACTATTTAAGAGGCTATTTATAATTATATCCTAAATTAGGTCCTTATTCTAGCTAAATACTCCTATCCTAATAAATAGTTTTTTATATAGCTAAATTATCCTAAATATACTTAAGCTCTTCTTATATTAATATATAAGAGGTTAAATCTAGTCTTATATAATAGTTATATTTATACTTATACTAAGATAGTTATTATAATATCTAAATATATTCTTTTCCCTTTCTATAACTATATCTTTATAATAGGCATAGGAGAAGGCTCTTATAATAATTATTACTAGTATAGTAATAAGGCTATTACTTATTAATAGTGCTTTACTTAAGGGTATTACCTTTAGTAATAAGATAGTTATTTATTAGTATCTCCTTTTCTTAATAAGGATTAGGATCCTAGGGCACCTATATAGCTTCTAGTAGGGCTCTCTTACCTTTATACTAGTTTAGCTCCTTATATTATAAAGGATATCTCTTATTCTTATAAGAATCCTATTATAAAGGCTACTACTATTATAGCTACTTATACTATACTCTTTTAAACTTAAGGGTAGTATCCTTTCTAGTCTATAGCTTTAATAGCTACTTTTTAGGTTTTATATTTAATTAATTAGTCCTATCTTTACCTTATTTCCTTATTAATTTACTATAATTACTAGTCTTATTATTATTTCTCCCTCTTTTATTAATCCTTTCCTAGCTATCTTTATTTTATTTAATCTATCTCTTAAGATTAATATTACTATTTCTCCTCTTCTTAAATACCTCCTTATATACTTTTCTCTTCTCTCTCTTAATCCTCTTATACTTAGCCTAGCTTATAATAAGAAGCTTAGTATCTTTACTTTTAAGATAAAAGAGAATAAGCTTATAGTCTTTATATTAAGAGTTATATTTAATCCTTATCTCTATATTTAACCTATTCTAACTAGAATACTCTAGCTATTATAGTTTCTTATATTATATAAATATACTCTTAGTAAGCCTATTCTTACTATTATATCTCTTCTCCTTTTATTCTTACTATACTAGCTCCCTTAGGATAGTACCCTACTTAGTTATAGTTATATTATCCTCTTCTATACTATCTCCTTAGATAAGGCACCTTACTTAGTTATAGTTATATTATCCTCTTCTATACTATCTCCTTAGATAAGGCACCCTACTTAGTTATAGTCATATTATCCTCTTCTATACTATCTCCTTAGATAAGGCACCTTACTTAATTATAGTTATATTATCCTCTTTTATACTATCTCTAGCCTCTATTAACCTTCCTAGTTATTATCTTCCCTCTTCTTCTATTTAATCTAGCTCTACTTCTTATTCTTCTTTAGGTCCTTTTACTTTTTCTAGGTACTTCTCCCTAGGCTAACTCTACTTATCTTAGTACTATACTTCTATAAAGATTTTACCTCCCTAGTTCTTTACTTCTTATTATATATTCTTATTATAATATATATAATATAGGTCCTATTTCTCCTTATTCTATTTAATCTTAGTCCCTTCTACCTACTCCTTTCCTCTAAAAGTAAGTAAGTTTATATATATCTATCTAGAGATAGGGCTACCCTTCTTAACTACTCTTATAGCCTTTATAATTTTAATAGGTTATTAAGACCTTATACTTTTTAAGAGTTAAATTATTATTATACTTAAGAACTTTATAATATCTTTTATTAATAGCTAGCTTTAGTTAAGAGGGGTAAGTCTATTTAAGATTATTATTCCTTATTATATTATTAATTATTATATCTAAGCTATTTAGTATAATTAGCCCTTTTATTTAGTAAGGGTATAATCCTCTCTAGGTAAACCTAGCTAGTTAAGGTAGGTTTAGCTAAACTAAACTAAGCTTAACTTAAAGATTAAATATTTACTTATTTTAAAAAATCCTTATATTATATCTAGAATATATTAAAGAGCTCTAAGAGCTATATTTCTATATATTATCTTAAATATTAATATATATAGGCTAGGATTTTATCTAGTAGGTCTAGATTATTATTAACTATTTAATCTAATATATTATAATAAGACTAAGTAGGTAAAAGGTTATCTATTATATCTAGTATATATTAAGGTCCTATTTATAGTAGGTAAAGTAGCTACTTATTTATAAAGGATATCTATTATCCTTCTTTATCTAGGGTAAATTTCTTAAGGTAATCCCCTTAGATAGTTTTTAAGAGTAAGATCCTATTAATTATCTTTAGTCTATATACTCTTATATAGGTAGCCTAGGAAGTAATCCTAAAAGGTCTATTCTATCTTATTATAAGTTTTTTAGAGGTTAATATATTAATACTTCTTTAGATATTATATACTAGGATAAGGTCTCCTAGGTTTAATTAATCCTTTCTAAGGGACTCTTTCTAAATATTATCTATTCTTTTAGCTAGCTTTTTATAAAAGGTATATACTTTTTCCTTAGCCTTTATAATATCCTAGTTATATCTTTCTAAGATTTATAGCCTAGCTTTAAAAAGGTTCTTAGATATAATAATATTATTCTAGTTAAGTAGTCTCTATATTAGGAA
The DNA here is from genome assembly GCA_020975405.1 of Keithomyces neogunnii. Classification (NCBI taxonomy): domain Eukaryota; kingdom Fungi; phylum Ascomycota; class Sordariomycetes; order Hypocreales; family Clavicipitaceae; genus Keithomyces; species Keithomyces neogunnii. The sequence goes on along the minus strand of JAIOWQ010000001.1, from coordinate 5,623,183 downwards.
CTTAACTTCTAATAATAAGATAGGTTCCTATCTATAGGTAAGATAGAAGGCTAACTTACTATAAGAGGCTTAAATAGCTATTTAATCTATAAGAAGGGCTTTAGGAAGGTATTAATACTATATTCTATTTAATCTACTTATCTTTATTAATATAAAGGCTAAGGACTAGTATCCTACTTTTACTATTATATTTACCTTTAGGTTATAAGTAGAAAGGTATACTCCTTTAATTCTAATATCCTTTAGAGCTTTCTCTAGGTCTTCTCTTATCTCTAGCCCTTTATTATAGATAATATATAAGAAATATCTAAACCTACTTATAAGGTTTAATATAAATTACTTAACTATATTAATATTTACCTTCTTAATTAGTTCTACTTCTACCTATCTAGTAAGGTTATATTAGGCTTCTAGGAGGTATTTATACCTATAATTAGATAAAATATACTAAGTATTAATATATATCTTACTTATTAGATTACTAGGTATAGATAGGATTAAAAGCTCTCTTAGTCTTTATAGGGCCTATTTCTAGTAAATATTATAATATATAATAGCTTTCTTAATATTATTCTAAAGGGATTTCTACTAGTACTTCTAAGCTATTTATTAATATATAACTTTATTACCTTTATAGCCTATTTACTTATATATCTTAGTTATTAAAGCTTTTCTAATACCTCTACTATTTATAATAAGGGCTAGGCCTTTCCTAATTCTATATAGCTACTTCTAGAGATATCCCTTATTAATAAAGTATTTATAAGTAGTAAGGTAAAGCTAGTAGTATTTCTTCTTATCTAGATTCTCTAGTTTCCTTAGTATCTATAAGAACTTAATAATCCTTTAGTTCTCTAGCTTATATTTAATCTCCTTTATAACTTCTAGGGTATTTAAATATAAGTTAATAAAGTCCTTAATATCTCCTTCTACTTCTCTATCTAGCTTATCTAAAGGTCTAGGCCCTTTTCTTAAGAGTCTATTAGTAATTCTATTTAATTTATTAAGTATATACTTTATTATAAAGTTAAAAAGTAGAATATAGCTTATCTAGTAAGTTACTAGTACTCTAGGGATATTATTAACCGCCCTATTTATCTAGTATACTAGGACTTAGGTATCTATTTCTAGGGTAAAATATACTCTATATAAGTAAATTCTTAGTCTCTAAAGGGTATAAATAATAGCTTAATATTCCTACTTTATTATATTATATTTAGCTTTAGTATTAGTCTATATACTACTCTTATAATAAATAGGGTATTACTTTCTATTAACTATCTATATTAAGGTATAGCCCTATCTAAGTAAGCTTATATTAATAGTAAGAATAATTTCTCTATAACTAGGCCCTAGATAGATTATAATAAGTATTAGTACTATTATTACTATTAATTTTAAGGTTTCTATAGTAGTTTTCTAGTTAGGGCCCTAGACCTAAATTACTACCTTTTATAGTAATTATATTAGAGGTAATATAACCTAGGTATAATTCTTAATCTATAGGTAGAAGTAGTTAATAAGACTAATAAAGGATTATATATCCTTTATATTCTTATATTTAATCTATTCTAGTACTTTAAGAATCTTCTTCTTATTTAGCTTTCTACTATTAGTTCTATAGATAAATCCTATTATTATTACTATAAGTTAGTAGAACTCTAATTTAACTATTAAGGCTATATAACTAGTAAGTTCTAGGTTAAAAAGTACTTTATCTAAGTTAATTAAATATTCTAGGATATATTTATATACTCCTAGCCTTACTTCCTCCTTACTATATATAGTAACTAGCCTCTTAATAGTAATATTATTTATAAATAGTATATATACCTTAAGGATTAGATTAAATAGTACCTAGCTAATAATTCTAATAAACTATATAATTAAATTTATAGTACCTTATAGTAGTATATATAATTATAATAGTCTAATTAAGGTTAATATTATTATTAAATCCTTACTCTTAGTATCTAAGAGAATTTAGTTATACCTTAAGAGTAAGTCTATAATTAAGAGAATCTTATATATTATAAATTTCTTACTAAATCTTTCTACTCTATATAAGGTAATATATATATCTTATATTATAACTATATTATATTTCTTAGCTAATAGGATTAAGTAAACCCCTTTATCCTTTTTAGCTATTAAGAAGAAGGGATTTCTATAAGGCCTATAGCTCTCTTCTAGATAGCTATACTTTACTTTCTTCTTTAATAGGGATATAAGCTTTTCTTAAAGGCTAATTAGGATTAGAACTATTCTTATCTACTATATATTATACTTAATAACTTATATTATTTAAGGTAATATAACTATTTAATTAACTATTTTATATTCTAATAAATCCTATATAAGGGTAGCTTCTTAATTATATAGTATTTTTATAAATATATTCTCTTCCTTTAGTAAGAGAATCCTATAGGCTTTTTATAATATTTAATCTAAATATTCTAGAGTAAGTCTTATATCCCTTTTTATTTTAGAGAACTATCTAATTAAGATATTATTATATTTACTATTCTTTTTAATATATCCTTTTACTTCTACCTATTTCTTATCTTTTTATATTAGGTTCTCTTTAGAGATAGACCTATTAGAAGGAATATTATCCCTTAGCTTTACCTTATCTACTTTTTACTTATATATTATTATAACCTTAAGATTAAATAGTTACTTATCTTCCTTAGCTTCTTTTCTTCTCTATACTTCTCTTAACTAGTATTTAAGATCTAATAGATAATCTATATATATCTTTATTTTCTCTTAGATTACTAGAGTTAGTATTTATATTCCTTCCTATAAGCTAAGTAGTATAACTATTTAATTATTATCTTCTCTAATATATCCCTATAGGTCTCTTTTTAAAGCTGCCTTAAGTTCTCTAGCTATTATAAGTAAGGAGTATAATATATTACCTTCCTCTTCTTCTTCTTTATTATCCTTATATAAAGCCTCTAATAATAAGTCTTAGCTATAGATTAAATAATTAAATAAATCCTTTCTATTTTAGATACTATACTTCTTCTCTTTATCTTCTTACCCTCTTTTATTAACTATATCTTAGGCCTTTAGACTATATATCTTCCTTTAGGCCTACTTATCCTAGTTTATCTTACTAGTTTTAATCTTATTATTAAGGATACTAATCCTCTAGTAGGTATCTAATTAATTAAATAAAACTTCTTACCTTCTTTTATTAATCTCTTCTTTTCTATCTTCCTTTAGTCTTTAGAACTCTCTATTATTAGTTAGTTAGTCTAGAGAGACTTAGTTCTCTATAGGTAGTATTACTTAATTAGACTTTCCTTCTTTTACTAATTAAGCACTAAGAATATAAATCTCTAGGCTATCTTTTACCTAATTAAATAAAACTTCTTATCTTCTTCTATTAATCTCTCTTTTTCTACCTCCCTTCTATCTTTAGACCTCCTTATTATTAGTTAGTTAATCTATAGGGATATAGTTCCCTATAGGTAGTATTACTTAATTAGGCTTTCCTTCTTTTACTAATTAGGCACTAGGGATATAAATCCCTAGGCTATCTTTTACCTAATTAAATAAAACTTCTTATCTTCTTCTATTAACCTCTCTTTTTCTATCTCCCTTCTATCTTTAGATCTCCTTATTATTAGTTAGTTAATCTATAGGGACATAGTTCCCTATAGGTAGTATTACTTAATTAGGCTTTCCTTCTTTTACTAATTAGGTACTAGGGATATAAATCCCTAGGCTATCTTTTACCTAATTAAATAAAACTTCTTATCTTCTTCTATTAACCTCTCTTTTTCTATCTCCCTTCTATCTTTAGACCTCCTTATTATTAGTTAGTTAATCTATAAGGACGTGGTTCCTTATAGGTAGTATTACTTAATTAGGCTTTCCTTCTCTTTCTAATTAGGCACTAGGGATATAAGTCCCTAGGCTATCCTTTACTTAATTAAATAAAACTTCTTATCTTCTTCTATTAACCTCTCTTTTTCTACCTTCTTTTACTCTTTAAACTTCCCTATTATCTATTAGTTAATCTATAGGGATATAGTTCTTTATAGATAATACTACTTAATTAAACTTTCTTTCTTTTACTATTTAGGCACTAGGGATATAAGTCCCTAGGCCTTCTAGTAGTTAATTAAATAAAATATAAGTATTTCTTTTTATAATAGTTAATAAGTAGGCTAAAATATTCTTTCTAATCTTACTATCTAGTATTTTCTAGATAATAGATCCTATAATATATAAAATAATAATAATATTACTAAAATAGTATTAGATAAGAAGTTCTTTATTACCTTATATATAATTAAGTATTACCTAGGCTATATATATAAAAGATATACCTAGAATTAGATTAATATAGACTATATCTAAGGTAATATAGAATCTTATAGAGATCTATATATTCCTAAGGTATAGCTTTATTTATATCTCCTCTTATATCTTAATACTTTTATTTATAAAGGATATTATCTAAATATCTCTTTTAATATAGTAAATCTTTAATCCTATAGCTTTAGTATAATTTAGACTAATAATATTACCTTAGGACTTACTATTTATAAGTCTAGATATAAAAGAGGCTTTATTATATCTAAGCTATACTTATAAATAAGGGAGTTCTTATTAATAATTAAGAAGGGCTTTAGGCCTAAGTATTATATTAATATAAACTATATTTATTTAGAGCTAATTAATTAGTTCTTCCTTATTTTATATTTATTCCTATAATATTTCCTATAATTTTACGTTATATTTAGTAGGTATATTATTATTCCTTCCCTCCTTAGTAGTTACTCCTTCCTCTTTTATTTCTATATATTCCTTTATTATTATAACTACTTTAACTATTAGGTCTATTTAATCTATTACTAAGATATAATTTATACTTACTCTTAGTAGCTTATTATATAGATCTAGAGATTTATTATTAAACTATCTTACCTCTTTTACTTCTTTACCCCTTATTTTATACTCTTTACTAATTATAATTACTAGTTTAGGTATAATCTTATAAAGATCCTTAACCTAAATACTAATTTTCTTTTAGAATATCTTCTTATATAACTATATAGCTAGTCTTTAACCCTTAATTAGCTTATCTTTAGCCTACTATATAGCCTCTCTAGTAGCTTTCTTTAGTTCTGCCCTAAATAGAGGCTTTATAATAATAATATTTATTTAATCTAGTTCTTTATAATTTTTATTAACTATTATTTCTTCTTCTTCTTCTACCCTTATATATTTCTAATTATTTATAAGAGTAATTAATAGGCTATTACCCTAGACTAAGGGGTATATAGTATCTTTAATAGCTTCTCTAAGTATAATAATAGCTAATATAGTATTTATACTTAGGGATATTATATCTATAATCTAACTTTTAGGCTATTATAGGTATATATTTATTCTTTTTATTACTCTATCTAGAATTTCTTACTTATTATTACTAATATCCTAGTTAGTTATAAATACTAGGGCACTAAAATTCTTAACTTTCTATAGATAAATCTAAACTATAATATCTATAAATATTTCTACCTAGTATATTATAAGCTATCTTATATAGCTTCCTAATATAATAAATTATTATATAAGGACTAGTAGAATATTATACTTCTTAATATCTATTCTAATAGTAAGGACTTAAGCCCCTAAGTTAAATTTAATAAATCTAATAGTATTATTATACTTTAAATATATATAACTATTAGGAAAGTAGCTATTTTTATTATAGTAATAGTACCTAAGGTCTTAATACTTTCCTCTACTATTCCTTAGGGTTAGAGTTAACTTCTAGGCAGGCTAATAGTTTAATTCTAGGGTCTTAGTTATAACTATATTAATCTAGTTCTTAGAATATTAATTATAATTATTATAATTCTAAGGCATTCTATTATATTACCTCTTTATTTTATTAACTATACTTATCTATCTCTAGTCTTATTATAGTATAAAGATCTTAAGCTCTTTAAGCTACCTAGTAATAGCTTCTATTTAATTATCTTTCTAGTTTCTATTTAATAGAGATTTCTAGTCCTAAACTCTCTTATTTCTCTATAGATATTATATTTCCTTTACCCTTATAAAGTTAAATTTAGTATTATATTATCCCTAGTTTATTATATTATAGTTCTTAAGTTTAAGCCTAGTATATATATATTTAACTACCTTATCTTATAGGACTTTATACTCTTTTATAATAATATTAGCTTAAGAGTATCTTTTCTTATTAATAAATCCTAAGATTAAATAGTCTAGAAGCGCCTTATAGATTATATTTAATTAGGATACTATAGTTTTCTAATTATTAGCCTTACTTTTACTTTAGAGATATTTATACTAATAAAGCTAGAATAGGGTTTCTTATATTATCTTTAGTTAGATAATATTATACTTATCTAACTAGTTTATAGTAGTTTCTATTTAATCCTAGTTAGAAGTATAATACTATAAGAGTAGCTCTTTCTTTATATCTTCCTATTTAAATATTAAGATTAGGACTTTTACTTTTAAATTGTGATGGTTTTGGGCTATGCCTAAATGGAGGCGATGGGGGAACGCGTCGGGGTATCTGTAGGGGACGCCCAGGGAAACATCAGGTCCTATAGGGACCTGTAGGGGACCGGTACAGGCCCCCTATAGGTCACGTGTGGGAAAGACTCCCATAAAAAGGGGAGCAATGGGGCATAAGGGAGGGAGTTCTCCTCCTCCCCTATCTTTATTAATAAAACGCATGACGTCTGACAAGTAGTAGCATTAGGGCTAGTCCGTAATATTTAATAAAGATTACTAAGAAGCAGGATTTTGTTATGCCTGAATTAGACCCTGACATAGGAGTAGGTAGGGGCATGTTAATGCCTGATATATACCTCTAGGGAGGCCCGGAGGAACTCTAGGCCTAATTAGATATAATGCGGCTGATAATAAGCTAGTAATGCGAATAAATCTAGGAGCTATAGGCATAATTATAGGCAGGGGGCTTGTAGCTATCGCACGCTACTATATAGACGCTGCTTATAGCCTAACTAGGGCCTAATACGCGTGAGGAGGGGGGACGAAAGCGCAAACCGATCCTGATAAGGGACCCCTATATAGGCAACAAGATAACGTTCGCTGCCTAGAAGCTATTCATGACCTATAAGCTAACGTTAGACTAGGAGTTTATTAGGTCTAATAAGGACTAATAGATATTCCTATACTAGAACTTATTAATAAAGGTTTAGGGCTAGGTAGCCCCCTTCTTTAAAAGTAGGGAGGCCTACTAATTCTAGCTAGCTATATTCCTTAACTATCTTAAATTAATGTTCGTAGACCCCTATTATTAGGAGATAGCCCTTACTAAGCTTAACTAGATCGAATAGGGCTAGCAAGAGACGTTTGCCAGCTTCTATATGCGGTTTAAGCAGAAGCTAGCGTTAGTAGGAGGGATATTATAGGCAAGCAAGGTAAAGCTAGCTAAGCTTTAATAGAGCTTAAATAAGAGGCTAAGGGACTATAGTATTAGGCAAGGAGTAGACTAACACGACTACGCCTATATAGTAGCCTAATACCAGGGTATAGCCGTAGACATTGAGTTACTGCTCCTAGAGGAGAAATACCGCACGCAGATAGGGCGAGGATAGCAGTAAAGACGTGCATAGGGGCCTAATACTGATAGGGACACCCTAATATTAAACGTTAACGTAATGAGTTTAACCTTAGCGTATAAGAACCCTAGGACCTAGGAGCGCGGGGCTAAAGGGGCCCTAAGGGTTCCCTAGTCAGAATAGAAGCAGGTAATATAGGTCTCTAAGGAGGTTATTAAGAAGCAGCGGGCAAAAGACTAGTGCATCTATTATAGGGAGAAGGGGCATTTTATAAGGGACTATAACCTATGGTCTGCTGCCTGTCCTTAGATAAGTATTAATACACAGGGCACTATAGATAATAAGACGTTAACCACCTCTAAGAGCAAAGAGAGCATTTTAGAAAATAAGTAAACCCTAGATAGAGTCTTATCTAGGGGGAAGGAAAACCTAATATGACCTAGTAGTAGGAGGAAGGGGAATAACTAGAGGCAGAGTTTAATACTATAGCGCATATAATAGACAGACTACTATTCCTTATCCCTATCCTCTATAATAACTATTAGTTTATAGACATATAAATTAACTATAGGTGTGACTATTATAGCGTAATAAGCGAGTTAGTAGTAAGGCGTATTAGGTTAGAGCTAATACTACTGCTAAGACGGTAATTAGTCTAGACGGCAGTGGAAAGGAAATAGGCCAGAGTAATATAATAGGAGGCCGTGTCCTCTATCACACACATGGTCTACACGTCTATTAATATAGATAGCTAGACGTCCTAGGTTATATTATATATAATCCCGGGTCTTACGCAGGACGTGATCCTAGGGATGCCTTAGCTAGAGCATTAAGGGGTTATAATTAACGCGGCAAGGCGCTAACTTTTAATAGGATTAGCGAATAGCCTAGTAGTGTAGGAGGCAATAGGAAGACTAGGGCGTGAACGTATAGTAGGGATAATAGGCTTAGTGTTCGTAGTATAGGTCTAGCGTGTATAGAGGTTGCCTAAGGAAGGCACCTAATTCGTGGCTATAAGTCTATAGGAGATAATGCAGATACTCCGCGTTAAATCTACGCTAGGGGCAAGCATTCTAAAGGAGGGGCCTAATAAGCTCTAGCTACCCCCAGAGCTACACGAGTTTAGGGACCTATTTAATAAGGATAAGGCTAACGTGCTGCTACTATACTAAGGGAGTATAGACCACTATATTTAACTAAAGCGTACCTAGGATAGGAAGGAGGTAGAACTGCTATAGGGACTGTTATATAGTATGCTATAGGATTAGCTACTTAAACTCTATAAGCAGATTATAGAGCTTATAGATAAGGGATAGATCTAGGTTAGCTCCTTATTAGCGGTAGTGCCTATCCTGCTAGCTAAGAAGCTAGGAGGGGGGTAGCGATTCTGCGTTAACTATTAGGCACTTAATAAAATCACGGAGCAGGACCGGTACCCTTACCTACTAATTAAGGAGATGCTTTAGTTACTATTAGGGGCGCGCTAGTTCATAAAGGTTGATATCTAGGCCGCCTTTTACCGATTAAGAATAGCAGAGGGCGAGGAACACCGCATAGTATTTAGGACTTAGTTTAGGCTCTTTAAATAGCTAGTAATGCTAATAGGCCTTACTAGGGCCCTAGTAACGTTCTAGCAGTATATTAATGGCGCACTAGGGGACGTACTAGGCGACTTTGTGATGGCCTACCTAGACAATGTATTAGTATACTCTAGAGGAACGTGGGCGGACTATATAAAGAAGGTCTAGCTGATCTTAGAGCGCCTCTAGGCTATAGGCCTAAATCTTGACCTAAAGAAGTGCGTATTCGCGGTAAAGGAAGTGTAGTACCTAGGGTATATCGTGATAGTAGGGAAGAAAATCCGGCCTAACCCCGAGAAGGTGGCGGCTATTTATAAATAGGAGGCCCTATAGAAGCTAAGAGGTGTTTAGAGCTTCCTAGGGTTTGCTAACTTCTACTATAACTTTATATATAACTTCTTAGAGATCGCGGGCCCCCTTACCTAACTAATAAAGCGAGGCGTACCCTTTATATAGGGAGAGGAAGAGGAGAAGGCCTTCATAATGCTAAAGGAGGCTTTTATAAAGTACCTAGTCCTAGCATAGTAGGCCCTAGATAAGGAAATAATAGTTAAGGCGGACTATTCCGGCGTGGCCCTTAGTGGCTGCCTATCCTAGGTTAATAGGAAGGGGGTACTAATGCTAGTAGCATACCACTCTATAAAGCTTACGCTAGCGCAGAGGAATTATACGATACATAACAAGGAGCTCTTAGTAGTAGTAGTATGCCTAAAGGCGTAGTCTTTAGAGCTATAGGGGGTAGTAAAACCATTTACTATCCTTATGGACCATAAGAACCTAGAATACTTTATGAAGCTAAGACCGCTCTTAGAGCGGCAGGCAAGATAGGCGGAAACTCTATTACTATTTAACTATAACCTATAGTACCGCCCTGGATCGCAGGCAATACGGCCTAATGCCTTATCTTAATAGGAGCAGGACAGGGCCGATAAGGACGTAAGGATAGGTCAGATATTATAACCTATTATAGTTAGTAGCCTAGAGGGGTAGGAAACGGACTAAGGGGGGTTCTAATAGGATGTGCTAAGGGGCTACCTAATCTTTGCCTTAGCCTAGTTAGGAGACCTATAGGACTAAGCCGTCTAGCAGGACCCTATATATAAGGAACGGCACAGGGCAATCCAGCGTAGAGATTGTAAGTTCCCCGTGTCTATAGGGACACGTAAGCAGGTCGCGGACTGCGCCCTTAGTGCGCATAGGTCGCTACTATATTAGGGTCGAACTTGGTTGCCTGTGTGGGAACCGCTAATAATAGCAATAATCTAGCAGTGCTACGAGTCCCCTATAGCTAGACACCTAGGGCGTAATATGACCTTCTAGTTACTAAGGCAATAGTATTATTAGGATAGCATGTCGCAGGATATGGCCTGATATATCTATAACTGCTACTATTACAGAGGTTAAAAAAGTTGGTAATGCTACTAGGGCTTACTTTAACCATTACTAATCCTAAACCGGTATTAGTTACAGATATCTATGGACTTTATGACTTATATGCTAGCGAGGGAGAAAGACCATCCCTAGTTCCTAATAGTAATAATAGACCGGCTCTTAAAGTATATATAACTAGAGGCAATAATATCTATGTTAGTAGAGGCCTATGCTGCCTAGTTTAAGGAGGTCTAGTAGAGATTCTATAGATTTCCTATAGAGATAATATCGGATTAAGGTTCAGACTAGGTTAGAGCCTTCTAGTCTACGCTATACATGCTAATAGGGGTTAAGTAGCTGCTATTAACTTCTTACCACTCCTAAATAGATAGCGGCATAGAGAGAGCAAACTAGGAGGTATAGGCGGTCCTCTAGGTAGTTATTTCCTTTGCCTAGTATAACTAGGTAGACTATTTAGCAGCCTGCTAGCTAGCCTTAAATAATAGGGACTCTTTAGTAACGGGAATAAGCCTAAATAGCCTCCTATATAGGTTTAATATAGCGCTAGTTTAATAACTAAATAGGGATCTATTAGGCGCTACCTTAGCAAAAGGGTGGGCCTGATAGTTCCTTACATGGTTATAGGAAGGGTTAGAACTTATATAGGCGGCAATAGCGTATACATAGTAAAGGCAATAGGACTCTATAAATAGATCCTAGCGCCTAGTAGAACGCTACTATATAGGGGACTAGGTATAGCTAATATTAAGGAATATTAAGATAAACCGCCTCTTAGGGAAGCTAGACTAGGTTATAGCTAGATATATAGTAGTAGAAGTCCTATCCCTACTTATAGTTTAACTTAATATCCCTTAGGGAATACACCTAGTATTCCACATTAACCTGATAGAGTAGGCAGCTACTGACCCACTCCTAAGCCAGACCTGAGCAGACTCTAGGCTAGGGCCGGAATAGGTACTATAGGATAATAAGGAGGGACTACGCGAGACCTATAGGGAGGACGTATAAGAGGAGTACATTATTAAGGAAATACTAGTAGTAAAGAACGCGCTAGGGCAGGGGAAGAGGCGAAATGTCCTAGTAAAGTAGAAGGGCTATATAATGCTAACATAGGAGCCGTTAGAAAGCGTAGCGGATATAGTAGCATAAGACGCGTATAAAGCATTATAAGGCGATATCTATTATTATAATAGCCTATCCTAGCGTTAGGCGGAATTTAATTTAGTCTTAGCTAAAGAATAATAAACTATCTACGCTAGTATAAAGGCACGGTAGACAAAAATAATAGTAATAAATAAATAGTACTAATATTTTTTTTTTTCTTTTTAAAAATTAAAAACCCCTCTATAAATTCAGAAAAACAATATAAAAGAAAAAATACTTAGTAGTAGCGGCGGTGGTCTCTAGCGGCCTCCTTAGGGGACAAGGAGCAAGAGCTCTAAGCCCTAACTAAGCGACCTTTAGTTAGCTTAGCCTTAAGTTTAGCCTGAACTTAAAGCTCTACCTATTAGCGGACGCGAGCCTCTATCTTAGTAGGAGTCTTAGGCAGGGGGGGGCGAGCAGAGCGATAAGAGTTACGCGAAGCAGGCGCGGCGTCATAGGGGGGGGGGGGGAGTGTGGGCGTGATGAGGGCAAGGGTGGCAGCGGGACAGGCTCTCTTAGGAGAGGGCAGGGAGTAATAGGGGGCAGATAGGCGAGGACAGGCGCTCAGCTAAGTTAGATAGTATAGCACTAGTATGGCGTGCCTCCTAGATAGACTCCTCTTATCCTTATTATAGAGTAATAAGGGCAGAGCTAAGCCTACCTATAAAGGTAGCTATACTAGGCTAGGAGGAGGAGGGCGCGAGGGGGACGACGGCGGTTAAGGTTAGGGCGTGGGTAGGGGGCGGTAATAACGTAAAAGGATTACTATTAGGGCAAGGGGCGGCGGCGGAGGGCGAGGAGGGCGTACCAGACTAGCTAGGCTGATATACTAGGCGAGCCCCTTAGGGGTTCGCTAGGGCAAACTAGTAGGCGTGGTTATATTGCTCCCTAAGGGCAATAAACTACGCAGATAGCTTAGGACGCGTCCCGGGCTGTTCCTTGCTTACCTAAGGCGTCCTAGGAATAAGAATATGCTGCCTATCTATAGCGGTAGCTGCTAGTTGCTTATTAATCTGGCATAGGCGGGGATTAGTAGCTAAGAGCTGGTGTTCCTATACATAGCTTAGGTGCTTCTCCTAGCACTATACATAGCTTTAGCCCTAGGCCTGATAATAATAGTCCGCTTTGCCTATGCAAAGGAACTATTTTTAGTAGGCTATATAGCGGCCCGTAATAATGGTAGGGATGTTGAACTCCTTATCGTTAGAGTCTCCCTCTATAATGAAATCGCCTATGCTTTAGGCGGCAGTAGGGGGGGCGGACAGCGGGCAGTAAGGGGTAGATATAATAATAGCTATATAGAAGTTAGTAGGGCTATACTAGGCTCTATTAAGAGGAATATAAGGAAGAGACATGCTAGTAATATGAAGACATACTAGGTTAGCACGGTAGTGGCGAGGGCGTAATTTGAAATTTTTTTTTAATAAACTACTATAAAACGTTAGTAATTAGGGATAGTAATAGGGTAGGAAGGGGCATATATAGCGGATAGAGGGAGGCGATTAAAAATCTTTTTTTAAACGCTATATATAACGTTAGCAAATAATAATATACGGGCGCGGACCGGGAGTCATATGGCAGTAGATTAAGGATCGTGATAAGGAAGGAAGGAAGGAACGAGGGAGGGGAGAGAGCGAGATGGGTTTTGTATAGGGATAATAAGTAGTGGGGGCGGGGGCGGGGCCAGGTAGTTAGGGTGGTTAGCAGGGTGACAGGCAGCCTACTTAGAAATAATAACTTACGCGGCGGGGCAAGGCAACATATGGCAACATAGCACATAGGGAGACCCAGGTTAACCCTTAAATATAACGCACTATAATATAGTGCCGATACAGAGTAGCACTATCCCGTGGGGGAGGAGCGCGGAGTAGGACCTCTATAGATGCGGGTGGCGGCCTTATTATGATAGAGGCGTATAGGTATGGGACGTCCTCCTATAGGGGATAGCGACAGGGGAACCGAGAGGGAGAGCATATATGATGGTTTTAGGCTATACCTAAATAGAGGTAATAGGGGAACGCGTCAGGGTATTTATAGGGGACGCCCAGGGAAACATCAGGTCCTATAGGGACCTATAGGGGACTGGTACAGGCCCCCTACAGGTCACGTGTAGGAAAGACTCCCATAAAAAGGGGAGCAATGGGGCATAAGGGAGGGAGTTCTCCTCCTCCCCTATCTTTATTAATAAAACGCATGACGTCCGACAAGCAGTAGCATCGGGGCTAGTCCGTAACATAAATAGAGGATTAAAGCTATATTATATTTAATTATTCTAGTCTAGTCTCTCTTTAAGATTAAGAAGGCCTTTATCTTTATCTTAAAGTCTTTTAGAAAGTTAGAGATATTTTCTCTTATAAATTACTTTATAGTAAAGATATACTAAAGACTAGTAAGCCTATTCTACTTCCTAATAGCTTCTCTAATAGCTTTTATAAACTCTAGGGTATTAAAGCTACTAGATTAACTAGAGTTATTTTTTATAATACTAGGAGTAGGCTTAAGCTATTTAGATATATTCTTACTATATATTATAATAAGATCTAATAAACTTCTCTTTTAAGGTTAGGTTTTCTTATCTAGATTAGTAATAAAGAGGTATTAATAAGGCTATTTACTAGCCTTAGTAATAATTTTATAAAAGGAATCTTTAATAAAACTTATATTAAAACTTAAGGACTCTTTATTTCCTATATTAATATTATCTTATATTTAAGGGTTCTAACTTCTATCTTTATACCTCTTATTATCTTCTTTATCTCTTAATATATATATATTATAGGTAAAAGTTATTAGTATAATTAAGTAACTCTTTATAATAAGCTATAATATAATATTAATAATAATAATAGTATAGAACCTAGCTAATTAGATATTAATTAAATAATCTAAAGTATTATATTTATATTTTCTTTACTTTTTTATAGCTTTTCTTAGGGTTCTATTAGGGGTCCTATATTATATTATATTAGGCTTATATAAGTCTAATTTTCTAAATAATATAATACTAGTTTTCTTATTTCTTTTATATTCTATCTTTCTTTCTAAAAGTAATTCCCTTACTCTTAGCTATATCTACTAAAGATAGGGGTTAATAGCTTAATTCTTTAGGGTCTTTTATACTCCCCTTCTCTATTACTTCTTAATATTCTCTTTAGCTCTTATAATAGCTAAAAAGTACCTCTAATCTCCTAGATTAAATAATTAGTATAATTAGAATATAGCCTAGGTAAAACTACTAGTTTTATTAGGCCTAAATATATATACTAATTAATTATATACCCCTAAATAATAGGATCTATAGTTTTATAGTCTCTTATAATAATCTATTATATATTATATATATCTAAGTAAGATTAAATAAATAAGAGCCTTTAATAGGGATAATTATTCTTAATATAGCTATAGTTATATAGGTAAGAGTAACTCTTTACTATTATTTCTTACTTAACTTTCCTATTATATTACTTATCTCTAAATCTATCTTAGGTTCTTAAGTAACTAACTTTATAAAACTATACTCTACTAAAATAGATTAGATAGTTAGTCCTTCTCTTTTACTATAATCTTCCTTATAAGGTACTAGATTATAGTTTCTTTTATTCCTTTATAACTATCTTATAGTAACCCTATAGTCTAACTATAACTCTAGGTTAGGGTATTATCTTAAAAGTAAATATAATATTAAGGCTATAAATAAGGATTAAATAAATAAATATAAAATATAGGTAAGAGCTCCTTTTATTATCTCCTTAGTAGCGTATTAACTAGCTATAAAAAGGGCTCCTATAAATCTTCTATATTATATATTATTAGATAAGAAGAAAGCACGCTAACTACCTTTTATACCTATCCTTATATATTAACGGCAGGTCCGATCCCCTTCCGCCGTCTTACGCACCCATCACCGCCTAGTGTGCGCGGTCTCCCTCACACAGTATAACTAAATTAGATATAATATAAGACTAAAGTAATAATAAAAAAATAAAGATATAAAAGATATTAATAAGCTATATTCCTAAGAATAAGCTAGATAGAGTCTAGATATAAATCTAGATAGTCTTTATAAAGGGGGTAAGATAGGAGCGAACTATAACTACCTCTAATATAAATAACTAACCTATTATAAGGAGTAAACTTAAGATAGTTATAGAGAAAGCTATAACTAAAGCTATAATTATAATAGAAAAGTAGAAAGTAAAGACCTAGGCTAGTATTATAGCTACCTAGGGGCTAAGATAGGGCCTTACTACCCTAGCACTACTCCTAGGTAAAGTTAACAAGGGCAAAAAAAATGAGGCTGTGTGGAATTGAACTCACTCTGTATTTTGGCTGACAAACTTCACTTAGCCTTGCAGATGTGTAGCAATGCACATTGACCATATTTGTGTTGTCAACTCGGCTGCCCTCGTGAATGTAATCGTGCCAATCTTCTTCCCAGTGGAACTGCTGAAGTATCTTATAGTTGTCTAGTGTGAAATATTTCCTACGGACCTTTGCTTGTTTTCCACGCAGTACTCCTATTTAATCCGCGAGTTCGCCTTCAATGTACTATAATTCTGGTTAGGGCTAATTTGAATCTTTAACTGGTAGGGAACTCACTGGTGCCATAGACAGGCTCACTTCTTCTGGAATCCGTTGCTCTTTGTCTACATTATCTCGGTTCTAGGCACTGCAAAACTTGCGCATTTGGTTCCGAACACTGTCGACTGTCGGCCGCACCTGTGGATTATCTTTCTTGACTCTACCTCTCATCGCCAATGCAATAAATTTAGCAAAGTGTTTTAAGGTTGCCATTTCTTGCGGCGTTGCCTCTGGGTATTTATTCTTATATCTGGCGTTGTTAGTTGCTCGTCTATATCCTATTAGAATGAACTCAAACGTACGCTTTCCATGGCTTAAGTAGGCTTTGATACAAAACCTTACTCTTTGGAGCAAGATTGCGATAAACTAAGTAAGGCGTAGTATCCGATTTATCTAGAGACAGTCCAGATTTAAAGGCTTTGTCGAGTAGCTTATCATAATCCCGCGCTTGTCTGCCTCTAGACTTGACAAGAGACATCTTTATAATAATGGAAAAGACATTTGTAGATTGGCACGATAGCACCAGGAGATTTGGAGGAGAAGGGAGGTATATATACCTATAATAGAGTGGCAGCGGCGGAGTCCCCGAGCATGTGCCGTTGTAGGCAGAAATTGTGTACTAACCACACTCCTTTCCACCCCAATTTTCTCATGCATTTCATTGGAGCGTTTTTGAAGCTCAGTGAACGTTCAAAAACAGCTCAGGGACAGCTCAGGGGAGCCGTATATGAGCTCACTGAGCGGCGGGTGATTCGCACCTGAGTTAGTGTGGCTAAAGTGGCGGTGCAAAGCGTCGTGATTCCGGTTTTATAACAAAATGTAATACACCGCAGCAAAAACTTTGGCTGTTCAGAGTATAATAGCTTATACTTCTCATCATTATCTAATTCTAGACCAGAGCACGAGGTTAACTGTTTCTATTATTAGTACTATAGTTATATACTATTAGTCTCTGCCAAGTCTCATAGGATTGCAGCCAAAAATAGCATTACATCTTCTAGGCTCTTATGGCAACTTTAGTTAAGCTAGAGAGGCTATTTGAAAAGAGGCTGCCTTGCTTTAATTATCCTTACGTATAAAGGTGCTCTTAAAGTAATTTTTATTCTTCAGAGCATACGAATGGCTATAGTGATGCCATGCCTGCTTGGTGTCGTCCATATTTACCACAAACTTAGCCACTACGATTCCTGGTCAACCACGTACTTGTTTCTTCTTGCAGAGAAAATTTGGGCACAGAAAGTCAAGTTGCAACAGCATAAAACGGTCACGCACAAAAAGTGATGGAAATGATGGGCCTTTCGCCTCCACCTTTTAATTAAAATCTCCCCTATAGCTAGATATCTTACTGGGATTTTCAACCCATGCCTATTTACACGAACCAAACGGGGTTGGTCATACCAAGGACGTTGTCGTTGGTAACGTCTCGGACCTCGACTCTCACAAACTTGAGGTCAGTGGGAAGCTGCTGGCGGAGGGTCTTTCCATCCTTGATGGTGGCGTTGTGCAGGTACCCTTTTTCGGAGATGAAGCAGGCCTTCTGGCCATTCATGCCCTCGACGGTCAGGGTGGCCTTGACGCAGCTGGAGCTCTTGGGAATCTTGTCACCAATCTGACCAACGTTCTTGCCCGCCTTGACCTGGAACGCCATGGACTTTCCGGGCCCCTGGACGATGTAAGCGCGGGCATTCTTGACGGCGGCGACGACGGCAGACTGCTTGCGGCCCCGAGAGTTGACGACGGTGGTGGGGATGCCGTTGAGGGACGGGGGGGAGTGGGAGTCGCTGCCACCGATGGCGGCGGTGAACTTTCCGGCGACGAGGAGGTCGTGCCATTTCTGGATGGCCTGCTGGTCGGTGGAATCAAAGTCGGCGTTCCAGACCTCGATGGCATCGTTGTGGTCCCACTCATCGAAGCCCCAGTTGCAGGCAGGGCAGGCGGCGTAGGGGTGGTTCACGGAAACGAAGCCCCCGGCGCGGTGGACCTGCTCCGTGGCCTCGACGAAGCCGGGCACGTCCTGGTAGCGCCAGTCGATGAGCTGCTCGCGGTCGAGGCCGGCGGCCTGCCAGTGTCCGTGGCGGGTGGTGACCTCGATGGCGCGGCAGATGAGCAGATCCGGGGCGAGGGCCTGCTGGAGGGAGCCCATGATGTTGTTGCTGCTGTCGGTGTTGTGGTCGGAGAAGAAGACGAAGGAGAGATTCTGGGCCAGGGCGTTGTGAATCTGCTGCTCCGGGGTGTACTGCCCGTCCGAGTAGATGGTGTGCATGTGGAAATCACCGCGGAGCCACTCCTGCTGCTCCAGCTGACTGACGCCGTCGAAATCGACCTGGGCAAAGGTGGGGGAGAAGTAGGCGTCGACGGGGTCAAAGCCCATGACGATCTGCAGCTGCCAGTCGATTCCCTCGGGAACCGAGCCGTAGGGGCCCAGCACGACGTTCCAGGTTCCGGGCTCGACGGGGCCGGGGTTGTATCCGGGAGTGGCCCACGAGGGGGTGATGGTGAAGTTGTTGCGGAAACCACCGGACCACCCGCGGGTTCCAAAGGTGTCGTTGACCGTGTCCATCAGCTGGTAGCCGCGCTGGTCAAAGACACCCAGGTCCAGGGAGTTGCCCTTGCCCTTGAGAGAGTAGTTCTGCAGGACGTAGAGCGAGGTGGTCTCGGGCTCGACCTCGAACGGGACGTAGACAAAGGACATGACCTGCGAGGCATCGATGTGGCCCGTCAGGTTCAGAGTGACGGGAGCCCGGGCAGAGACGCCAGCCCCGAGGGCGGCCACCAAGGAAACAAGAGTGGTAGCCTTCATCTTTGATGATTTCCTCCCAGAGACGCGTCGAGGAAATTGCAGACGATGATGCTCTTCTGGCTGTCAGGGAAGAGCATCTCCCCCTCTTATATCTCCAGACGGATATAAAGGTCTCTGCGGCGAGCACCGAGCTAGTCAAACTATACCAGTTGATTTGCTGTCGGTGTAGATGATGCCTCGTCGCTTCGCTTCGCACGTGGGTGGCCCGTTATTGGGTTGCCCAGGCATACCCTGTCGATCGTAATCACAGAGTTTATACGCTTGCATGGGGCTCCCAAGGTGTCGGAGCCTATAGGACTTTCAGCATCTTTCAACGGTCTAGATCAACAAAGGACTTTGGGATTCAAGCGGCATGGTTATTCAAGTTGACATTGTCATCGTTTATGGTGGGAATTGGCGAAAAGCAGACGACGTAGTAATGCAACAGCCCTCTGCAGATGCTCAATTCCGATGATTGTGTCAATGCCATGACAACCCTTGCACACAACGATCTGATAACCAAGAGTCCGTGACTACCAGTCTACCACTACCGGCCCAGAAGCAAAAGGGCACATGGACCGCTGGCAAGGTGGCTTGTCTCGTTTGCCGTTCTTCCGACGGGAAGACGACGGTGCTCAACAACACTGGGAGCGATGACCGGAAGCTCGCTCTTCATTTTTTCCATCCCACCTGGGATATCACAAGCGATCCAAGACCCCCGCACTTTGGCATGATCGGGGATTACAGACTTTCTCAGCCACCAGACAGGCCCACGTGGGGGCAATTGCATATATGCCCACGTGGGGAAAGCTCTGCATGCCAGGGTGTATTGCCATGGTAAGTTTTTGGGGTCTGGTCCACCTGTCAGACTGGAAATTTCCCGTTTGTCCGACTCTCGGACCCAAGTTCTGCCCATGGGCGGAGAAAGTGCCATCGTACACCGAGCCTTGAAAGGGGAATAGCCAGCAGGACAGAGCCTTGAAAGAGGAATAGCCAGCAGGACAGATGGCACGCGTCGTTATTCCAATTGAATAATGGAGTGGCGTCTCACACTTTGCGGAGAAGAATGAGCGTTTAACTGCGGCAGTCAGACCGCCATGCAGGGGGACAGGGGGGCATGAACTTTACCACGACAATCTTCACAGTCGACTTGGTCCTTCGCCGAAGCTGCTTGTAAGGAATTATGGAGTCTGTTCGTTCTTGTTTCGTGAGCTTGCCAACTTTCTTGATAGTCAATAGTACCAGCTAGTGTCTGCTTGGCGTCTGCTTACTGGGGAACATATTCTGAATCGATACTCTTATTGACCAATTGACCAATTCCGTTCTTGCTTACCATCGGCCGCGGCCATGGGACGCACCGTATCCAAAGAGTCTGGGCAAAATATGAACTTGGTTTGGTCAAGAGATGAACCGCGACAAGAATCTGAAAGGAGCAGCACAAGCTGAAAAGCAGTCAATTACCAACTCTTACACAAGTCTTGCGCACGCGACTGCAGAGCACAACTGCAGCTTCAGTGCTCAAAAGTACTAGACCGTTGCCAAATCTTTACTAGGTTTCATGCAGGTATACTCTGTACTTGCCGTAGAGCCGCCGCCGAACACGGCTGCATGTGCATTGACTCATCTTGGTCCAATCAGCATAAAAGGTCCTACACCACATTCAAGCGGCCCCGGCGCCATGATGTTGAGCTGCCGCATCCTGCACCCCGGGACTGGAGTGTGGCTGCCCTTTGCGCGGGCGCCGTTCTCGAGACATTCCGCCGGATACAAGACCTGGAGTGGCGTCCAACCCCGGCGAAGAATATACCAAAGAGGTAAGTGGGAATGATGACTCCATAGACAAGGTTCGACTTCTTGCAAGACTTGGCGGTAAGGGCCGTCAGCATAACATACGACGCCAGAGATTCAAGCAGGCCACCAAGGCATCACTCGACGACGTAGCTTGTCCAGCAGTGCCGCACCACATCTGCAATCATGCTGATTATGGGATTGATGGCATTCAAAACTGTATAGAGGCGTGCCAGGGCAAGGCTGATCCATGGAACACATACTATTGCCAACCCACCACAAGTTGTTATACATGCCGCTATCAGCCCAAGCCGTCTCCGGGCAGGCCGCACAAGGCAAAGGCGATAAGCTGCGCCAGGTTGTATACAATAAAGACGATGCCAGTGTTTGCTCCTGCGCCAGTCAACACAAAGGACTTTGGTACTGCTCCATTGCGATGATGTTGCCCACAAGGAGCCATCGAATCCGTTAATGGTTGACACCAGTAGGCAAAGGCGCATTGGTGATCTGTTAGTGAAGTGCCCATGAGACGGTGACGAGTTGGAACAAGGTCTAACGGGTGGTCCAGAGCTTAAGCATGCCAGGGTAAAGCAGCCTGGGCTTGATGGTTGCGGTCATGGATTCAAGTGCCGTACAAGGCTGACCTCGACATGGTGCGAGGAGGAGTGCTTCTCGTCCTCCAGGAAGGTGGATGGTTGGGCCTGAGTTGTATCCTTGTTGTTTGAAGCAATTGACACGAGGGAAAATGTATGCAAAGAGGTGTGCAGGTTTGAATTCGGCCATGGGGCGCATAACTGATATTTGTATGAGACGAGTAGAGCCACTTGATGAGCCGATACCGAGACCACACAAGGCGAAATCGTGGAGTGAATGTGGAGGCATCCCCAGAGCCAGATCAACCGTCGATTCTCAAGCCCGTGGATAATAATGCAGTAGCATGAAGCTCGGGGCTCGGTCTGACAATGCTGGTTCAGCCACGAACCACTGGTCATCCATCAGTATATGATGTGGACGGATATTTACAACAGTCTTCCTTGGATGTATCAAACAGGAGATATCCTCCCTACAATCCACAGACAACAAAGGCATTTAGACAAATCAAAATTATGAGAGTCGCAGCCATCGGAGGCGGCCCATCTTGTCTCGTGACGTTGAAGTACTTACTGCTTGCTCATCAGTCACCGTCGTGCGAGCCAGTTGAAGCACGCCTGTGTATCAGGGCACTATCAGAGCGTATGAAGATGCAGAGGTTGATAGAGCTGCGCTTATAAGATTGACTGGTTACTCACAGTCACGCAGCTTGTATCATCAAAACAGTTGACAATCTTGTCCGACTTCAGATCCTGGGCTTCCAAAGATTTTGTTAGCGCGACCGAATTCGTCCAATTTCTTGATGACTATTGTAGTCATTCCTTGTGTCCACATATTAACCTTGAAACCCGCGTCATCAATGTCACCCGTCGCCAGGGTGGTGGTGATATTGTTGTGTACCGACGTGGCAATGCCATAACCAGATGGGCAAACACACCCAGCATCGAGGGTATACAAAATGTGCCGTTGATGTTTCATTCATCTCAATTCAAGCAACGAAAGCAGTTTGGACGGAACAAAACCGTCATGGTTGTCGGTTGTGGTGAAGCAGGAGCCGATATAGCCATGTTGCAGCAACTTGGAAACACGCCGGGTGTCGTGGGTGTGGTCATGTGACCACCCTCGCAGCCTCGCGTTATTACAAACGCGCTCTCTAAAGGCACACTTTTCTAGATTTTCATAATAATCTTTAATTGACCGAAATTATCTGTTGCGAATATCTTCTTTTCCGGCTGAAGCCTTCATTACCTTCAATACCGGGCACGTCCTTGTTTGCCATGGCGATGGAGTCTATTTCGCGCCAAAGGTAAGTTTTACGGGGACACTGACCTGAAGCATTTTGTTAATCTGTCGCAGAGAACGGCCTGGTGCTGCTCCCGATTACGGGACGGAAACCAGATGCAACGAACCTGGCATACCAATTGACGTCAGTAGGGCCAACATGTGTGACACAACACATGTCCACCCGATCCTACGCAGCAATGACAAGCTTCTCCGGGCTTACTATCATGGCTATATCCAAGCATTATTGTGGTTGTCTTCGGGAACAACTGCAGGAATGGACCAGTTGGTAGAAGCCATCAGCCCGGACGACACCCACCACGCGTCAAAACGTTAGGTGTCGTACGATCCGAAAAGCCTTTATGCACGAATAGTTGACGTCTACAGTATTCTTCAGAAAATCCAAAAGGGGGAGTTCTGGGAGACCGTTAGTCGGCGCATCTTATGGTGTACTTGCTCAGAAATATAACCAGTATTGACCGCCTACCTAATTAGGCGATGAAAGTTGTCGCACTAGTCACAGGGCACGTGTGCTAAAAGGCGCTGTATAACAGGCACCCTGCGCTCGGATTATTAAATCAGCGCAGCCGATGCACAGGGCCCGGCGCCCTCTTTAAATTAAGGCGCATATAACCAATTTTATATATAGAAAATCAAGGCTTTTATTATATCTTTTGCACCTATCTTCGTGTGCGCCCCTAAGCACACATTATATGTGCGCTATATGTGATAGTTATAAGCCTAGAAGGTCTACGGTCTAAGTCCTAAGACCTATAACTTCCGCTATGTATATAGTAACTAATTTAATTAACCTATGCTTGCCCTACTTATTAGTAAGCTTATTAGTAAAGGTTATGATAAGTAAGGAAGGCATAGCTCTATAGAGCGTTCTTAGTATAAAGATAAAGCTTAATAATACTGCCTAATAAGAGCCTTAGTATATAGCTCTAAGGAGTAATATAAGGAGCTATAAGCTTTAAGATTACCTTAACCCTAATTAACCTAATTATCCTAATAATATATTAGAAGCTTTAAGAGATCTTAATAGTTAGGATACTTATAATATATATAAGGATTATAAGTATATATAGGAAGATATAACCCTTATAAAGATACTTAATCTTCTAAGGGAGGACTATTAACCTAAGCTTAAGATCTTTATAAGGCTTAAGAAGAATATATTAGTAATATATAGCTAGATTATCTAAATAGTTAATCTAAGTATATATAAGCTAATTATAATTAATCTTAAAAAGGAATATAGTAAGAAGTATACCTTAAGGTAGATAATAAGGAAGCTTAAATACTACTTTATACTATTAGATATAAGTAGATAAGAAGAGAGTTAAAGGATCTATTAAGCTATACTTTAAGAGGTAAGATACTCTAATATTAAGCTAGACTAATAGGTATAAAAGTAGGATAGAGTATATATTTAAGCTATTTATAAAGGTATTTCTAAGATTAAAGGAAATAATACTCTTTAAGACTACCTTAAGGCTATTAGAGCTTAATTTATTCCTACCTAGTTATACTTAATAATAGATATAATTACTATTAATAAAGCTATTAATATTAATTATAATCTTATGCTTTAAAAGCTTAGTATTATATTTAATATAGTACTAAGTAGGTAACCTAATAAGTTAAAGATAAGTAGAGTATATACTATACTTAGAGAAAGATCTAATTCTTAAGATTCCTTAACCCTAAGCTTAGGAAAAGGATTACTATATAATTATCCTTATAATAGAAAAATAATCTAAGGATAGGTAACTATATATAATTACTAGATCCTATACTATATAATTATAGGATATAAGAACCTAAGATATTAAGAAGCTTAGAAGGATAAAGCCATATATATAAAGATTAAAGAGAGGTTTAAAGATAAGAAATAGGATAATATAAGGTAAGTAATTATAAGTAATAAGAGTAATAATAACTTATAAGTACTACTCCTAAGTATAGGAACCCTTAATATAATAATCCTAAGCCTAAGCCTCCTTTATAATATCTAAGTAGTAGACTAACTAGTAGGAATCTATATAATAATATAAAAGCTAAAATATATACTCTTATAGAGTACTCTTCTTAATATATATAGTATAATATATATTATTAATAATATAAGCTTCTTATAGAAGGGATCCTTCTATAAGCTTATAGATTATTATATTAAAGTAGGAATAATAAAGTTCCTAATTAAAGGAATAGAGACTTATATACTTAAGAAGCTACTTAATAATAGAAATAGTACTTATACTAAGGACCTTATCCTTAGTAATATAGCCCTTATTAAGAATTTCTATATAAATATTATATCTACTATATTATTATAAGAAAAAGGAGTATAGTATTATAGTCTTAATAATACCCTATACTTTAGAAAGCTATTTAAAAGAAGTAATATTCTTATAAATATAAAAATCTAGTATAGATTAACCTTCCTTAAATATAAGCCTATTATATACTATCTAATAACTAATATAATAGAAGTAATAATAAGTAGTAGGATATAAGTATAACTATATAAATTATTAAGCCTAAGTATACTACTACTTATAGTAATAAGCACCTAAGTAGAGGAATAAAGGCACTAAGGACCTAGGGCTTAGAGGCTAAGTAGAGATTAACCTAAGCTAAGGGAAGACTTAGAAGAGCTCTAGCACCTAAGACTAGGTTATCTTAGTAAATTAGCGCTTACTAAGCTTAAGATTTATATAAGGAATACTATAATAAAAGGAATAGTATATAAAGACTATAAGACCTATATAGTAGTTATAATATAAAGTATTATATTATAGCGCCTACTAGAACACTACTTACTAAGGCTATTCTAGTATATATATTAGGACTTATAAGATTATAAAGAGAGCTATAATAGTATAAATTAGTTATTAGTAATACTTAATAAGTATATAAAGATAATATAAGTATAATTACTTCTAAATAAAGCATAGGAAATAGTATTTAATATACTTATATATTATAAGTATTAGGTATACTATTAATATAGACTACTTATATATAAGCTAAGATAGGATAATAAGAGAGCTATAATTAGCTAATCTTATAATATAGTCTTTAAATACTAGGCTTAAGTATATAGTATTATGCTTAAATACTTACTAAAATATATATATAAACCTAATAAAGCTATAGAGTACTTAGGATAATTAATCTCTATAAGATTAAATAAGCTACTTATAGGAGTATAGCTACCTATAAATCTATAGTTAAAGAGCACTATAATAGCGGCTTATTTATATAATATTAGTCTAAGCTAATATATTAATTAGAAGACTCTAATAAAGGTCCTAGAAAGCTAGATATATAATAATACTCCCTTATAAATAAGGGAGCCTATAGCTAACCTAAGACCTAATTAGAGCGGCTTATATATATATAGATACTATGCTTATTCTTTATAATAGGATTAAGAGGCAGGCTATAATAGAAGATATTATAAAATAAGCCCTAGAGGTTATATTAATTACCTTATTAAATACTCTATATCTAATATATACTATATTTAGATTCCTTAACTTAGTAAGGTAATAATAACTAGGAATATATTATTTAATAAGTTAGTATTTTATAATCTATAGATAGAAAGCTTACTTAAGTAGCTAATATAGGAAATTAAGGAGTATTTTTAGAAGCTTTATATTAATAATAATTAATAATAGAGTTAAGAACTTAACCTTATAATAATATACCTAGAAGAAGAATATACCCTTAATAGGTATAAATAAATAGAGTAGGTAATCTTAAGAGTAGAAGCCTTAATAAGTAGCTAACCCTTATAACCTAGGCTATAATAAGAAAATAATAGATTAAGTAATTAGGAATTACCTTAAGGGGTAATTCCTAATAAGTATTTAATAGTTAATCTAGTAGCCTAGGTTACTAAAAAGAAAGTAATTCCTAAGGGTTAGCCTAGCCTCTAAATATCTAGGTAGACCCTAGAGATTAATAAAAGTACTAAACCTAAAATTAGAGAGCTAGTAACTTACTAATTAGAAGCTTAGTAGAGTATAGAGCCTATAAAGGCTATAGCCTATCCTTAAAGTCTAGATATTAAAGAGGATAAAGTTAGTTAGATAACTAAGCTACTAGAAGAAATTATAGTTATAATAATAGAGTAGAGCTAGTATAAACTAGAAGCTTAGGATATACTTAATAGAGTAGCTACTATTATAGTTATAGAAAATAAAGCTTTAAATACCTAAACTAGGGCTATAGATACTCTAGATGCCCTAGATAGCCCTAGTACCTTGCCTACCTTATAAGGGGAATAAGGATCCCTTAGATAGAGCATATAAATAGAGAATTATTAGAGAGAGGGGTAAGTATAAGACTAGGGCATACTACGTAAAAGGCGCCCTAACTAATACCTAATAAACGTGACTTAGCTATTACTAATTAATAATATGCCTAATTAGTATAAAGTAGAGAATTAGGACCTATAGAGCTTTAAAATAGTATTCTTAGTAATTAATATGCTATATAATAAGGGTAATAAAGCTTAGTAGAAAATAAAGCTTATAGGGGGTTAGGTATATTAAAGAGACCTAATTAGCCTGCTAAGCTTATAGAAGGAGCTTATAAGCTACCTAATAAAAGATTGCTTTTTAGAAGTAATATATATAGAGATTAATATACTAATTAAGAGAGGTACTTAGAAGGAAATTAAGTACTTAAGCGCTAAATCTAAGCTACTACCTTTAAAGTAGGTATTTACCTATAAATTTAATAAAGAGGGATACCTTATATAATATAAAGCTTATATATATATATAAGGTAACCTATAAGAAAGCTTAATAATTAAGTAAACCTATATAGTAATACTTACTATATATACCTTTAAAATTATAATTATACTTATAGCTAGATTTAACCTTAAATTACTATAATTTAATATAAAGAATATATTTCTATATATAGAGTATAGAGAGTATATAATACCTATAATATATAAGCTTCTAGAGGGCTATAAAAGCCTAGGAAAGTATATAGAGCTACTTAAAGCTCTATATAGATTAAGGGACTTATTATAGCTATAGTTCTAAGAGCTAAGTAAGACTCTTAAATAAGTAGGGCTTATTATAAGTAAAGAAGAGCCCTATCTCTTCTATTTAGAAGCTTAAGATATGTTCTTAATCTTCTTTATAGATAATATTATTATAGTATTCTATAAAGATATATAATAAGTAGCTAATAAAGTAATCTAGAGCTTAAAGAGAGTATATAAATTAGAAGAGAAAGGTAAAGCTACCTTTTTCCTTAGTATTTAGATTATCTAAGATAGGAAGGGTAGGAAAATCTACCTTAGTTATAAGGCCTATATTAAAAAGATTAGTTAGAAGTTTAACTAAGTAAGGAAAGTAATATTCCCTACTATACTAATCCCTTAAATAGAGATAAATAAGTATAAAGGCTAGGTATTATGCTTTAAAATTAAGATATATTAGGAAAAGGTAGGATTAGTATTATATATAGTAATTATAATTAGGGGCAATATAGCCTTTATAGTAGCTAAGCTATTATAATACCTAACTAACCTAGGACCTAAGTATTAGAAGGTAGTAAACCAAGCTATCTAATATCTATATATAATAAAGTAATTTACCCTTTATTATAGTAGTATAGGCTTAATCTAAGCACTATAAATAGTAAGTAATACTTCCTATATAGATAATACTAAGACCTAGTACTTATTATAGGGATACCTTATATTACTATTTAGGGGGCTAGTTATTTAGAAAGCTACGCGCTAAAGCACTATAATAACGTTAATAATAGAGGCAGAACTGCTTGCTTTATAATAAATAATAAAGGAGATAATTAGTCTATAGTGCCTTTTTTAAGATATTAAATTAGATATTAGGGAGCCCTAGGATATTAAGTATAATAATTAATAGATAATTAGGCTTATACTTAATTAGAGTAAATAAATTAATACTTATCTATATTATATTAATATTTATAGTATATAGTTAAAGTAAGAATATATAGCTAGGAAATTTACTATAACCTATATACTTATAATAGAGATACCTACTAATAGCTTTACTAAGTTACTTAATCTATAGTGCTTTATATAATTTAGAGATATACTTAATATTATTAATATAAGCATATAACTATAAGTTATAAGTATTATAAGCACTTAATTAAAGGGACTATTAAGAGAGGGTATAAGATATATTACCCTATAAATATATAAGGGCCCTCCCCTTAAGTAATAAAATTATTACTTAAGGTAAATAAAAATTAAATACTATAATACTAAGCCTAGGAATAAAGGAAAGAGTAAAGTAATATCCCTAATAGCGCTTAGAGTATATATATACTAGTAAAGTAAAGTAAGAAATTAACTATATAAATACTAATAGGTAAAAGTATTACCACGTATTAAAACACTATTTAAATGCTTAACCCTTAGAAAAGAAGAAATTACCTACCTTATACTAAGCTTCCTTTACTTCTATAGCTATTATACTCTCTAATAAGCCCCTAGTAGTATTACTAGACCTTTCTATAGGAGCATCCTTAAATATAGAGTTAGGCTCTATATAGAGGTTAAGATATAATCTTAATACCTAATAATATTAATTATATATCTTATAATCTTACTTATTATAAGCCTAAAGTATCTAGATAATAAAGGGAACTATCTTAGAGTAGCTAAGAGGATATTAAGAAGGTATACTTAGAAAAGGAAGAGAGAGCTTACTAAGAATAGTATAGGTAATTACCTACCTTATAAGTACTATAATACTAAGAGCGCCTAATATTCTTAATATACTAGGTAGCTACTCCCTTACTAGCTAGCACTGCTTAGATATACCCTTTATAGGGTACCCTTTATAACGCTTTAGGCGTAGGTATTACTATAGGGGTGGTCCCTACTTAGGGAAGACTCCTATAAGCCCTCCTTAATTAAGGGGTTATAGGCTAAGAAACCAGTAGGCTATTCTCTAGCTCTAGAGTTAAAAGACGAGAATTCCTAACCTTAGGGAAATCCTTAAAAGAAAGACTTATGACAGGAGCCTGTAGAGAAGTGGGAGGAGGAGAAAGAGGAGATAACAAGGCTAAGGCCTCACAAGGAATAGTCTGCTAGACCTCCTAATAAAGCACACGACCTGACCGGGTAGGCATCTCGAAGGGCGTTAATCAATATCGGTAGAATTAATCGAACGAAGGAGGTTTAAAGAGGAAAAAAAAAAAAAAAAAAAAAAAAGGGAAGCTTGAGATTCGGGTTACGAAGCTTTATGTGAGGGTTGCGAGCCTCTGATTAGCCGCCACCGCGCTCACATTAAGCTCACAACTATAAATACTAAGCATGAAGCCCGTCACATTAATTAATCAAGGCCAAAGGAAAAACCGCCAAATCCGGGGTGCGAGATCGTCAGTTAGGACTATAAAATAGCTTTATTTTGCACGTCTAACTGGGGGGTGTGTCGCACTAGTCACAGGGCACGTATGCTAAAAGGCGCTATATAACAGGCACCCTGCGCTCGGATTATTAAATCAGCGCAGCTGATGCACAGGGCCCGGCGCCCTCTTTAAATTAAGGCGCATATAACCAATTTCATATGTAGAAAATCAAGGCTTTTATTATATCTTTTGCACCTATCTTCGTGTGCGCCCCCGAGCACACATTGTGTGTGCGCTGCGTGTGACAAAAGTGCCCAGCTGGAACCCGCGCGGCTTCGACCAGTTGCTCTCCTGCCAATTACCTCTCCTGACACCGCCATGGGAGCTATTCGAGTTCCTGTAAATCAAAGACTCTACACGTCGTACAAACAGTTCACTCACGGCGGCCTCTTTTGGCGAGACCAATATTTACTTGAGCGGTGGGATAATTGTATCCAACGGGTCGTATATCGAGATGACATTTTTCATGGCTATGAAATTCTACGGAGGCTAGGCAACTGGTGCTGGCTCACTCGCCATCCTCAAACAGAGTAAGAGAATTCCTTCCAAGAGATCCAAGTATTACTAACAAGACATAGTGAATTTCTGACTATAAAGTTTTTACCCCGTGGCGATGTTATAGAATTAGACATGTGGCAATACCTACAGGCAACGTGTTCTAGTCCATATGTGGTTCCTATGAGAGATTACTTAAAACTCGGTCACCACCTTAGAGATGACCCTCAGTTTCGGGACATCTCCTTCAAGGCAATCGTATACCCAACCACAGGGTCGTGTCTAGAGCGGGCATTCTCAAAATATGAAGCAGTTCAAAATCCCAATCTGCCCTTGAGTTTGGAGAAGAGACAGACTTGCATTCGACAGATTGTTTGCGGCATGGCAGAACTGCACCGCATTGGTGTAGTACATGGAGGTACGTGACCCATCAAGAGGTCAAGGCCACAACTAAGCGCTATAGATCTTCACCCTGGCAACGTCGCCTTTGCCAAGCCTGACACTGCTCGCATTAACAAGCTTCTGGCTAAGCCGTGCTTGGAGCATCAAGTCAAACGAAAGGATGGATCACCGACTCCATTACATCTCCCTCAACGGGTTTGTGAACCTGAGGACATAGGGATCGGGTCAGATGATATAAAAATCCTAGACTTTGGCTATTCATTCCGGCATGTTAGTGGCGAGCTATATCCTGCAAACATCTTCCCGTCTGGCACGGCACGCCCTCCAGAACTTCTTACTGGTGAAAAGGCAACATTACTCCCATTTAAAGCTGATAGTTGGTACCTTGGTCAACTTGTGAGTTACCTAAATACTATTACTTATCATCATATCTAATCGAATGTAGTTTTATTTCATCCTGACACACGGCCATTCTTTATTCCCCTCGTCTATTAGTTGTAGCCCTGAAGATGCAATTGAGGAGTATCATTACCGCCTGGCCAAACTCCATAGAGGACAGGATAATCTCATCAATCAGCTCCCTGTCAACGTCAAGGAGCATTTCACACCATACATTCTGGCACTTCTTGAGGAACAACCGCAGATGAGACAATCAATAACTGCTCTGAGTGGGGATAAAGTGTTTATGGAAAGCAATTCAATTCACTAAACGGTTGTGGCTTCTGCAAATCTCAACGACCACCATCACCGGGTAGGACAAAGACTAAATAAAATTCCGCTCTCTCCAAATACACAAAGAAATCATTGTTCATGCCGCTTATCCATTTGCCTTTTGGTTTTCAATGTTTCCGGCTCCGGGTCTAGCACTTTAAACTGTATCGGACGGCTGCTTGAGTGTACCATGTAGGGATAAACCACTGTAACTGGCATACTGCTACTCTGCCTCCCACTCTGGCTATTCCATCATACTTGAAACAACAAGGCCACCACTCACTTCTACATGCCATTTCTGCCAACTGGTCCAAACTCTTGTTGTTATCATTGGTTTCGAAGACTAGGGGCTCATTGACTCTTTTCAAATCAATGTATGGAGCCACTACTTTCTCAACCTGTGCGAGAGATGGATTCGTCATGGCCATGGGCCGGCGAATTATAGTTGTGAGCCAAACTGACTACCTCTTGTTTGACTCCAATTATCCATTATTTGCTGACAGAACATGGCAAGAGGTACTTAGGGTGACTCAATACTAGAATTAATCCATGTTTAAACTAACGGCGCAGCATGCAGGACAACAATCTGAAGTTGATGCCTGTGATCAGCAGGTCTCTGCTTCCATGCCGCATCCCAGTGGGTACGACAAGTCGCCCACTTGCCTTTGGGACTTGTACCTTTATTGCCTCCTGAATTTGGCCCCAGCTTTGAACCAGCATGGAGAATTGCTGGATGACAACGCAGCCAGATCTAAGCCGTGCAGCTAACGCTCATGCGCTAATTTACGAAATGCGAAACGTGCATATGGTGATGTGGCTTGCAGACATGTTGTTGGTTTGCATCGGAAGGAGATGGCGGGATAATCGAGCTCAGACATAATTAAGGAACATTACAGGCCGAGGAAGTAACAAGGATGTCGTGAAAAAAGAGACGACATCTTAATATGTACTAGTTATGTCTTTTAGTCAACCGTTCAAGGCATTCACTCATGGTGGCCATTTTAATTCATCATCACCTTTACCTGGACATTCATTATGGCTGAAAATCACCATGTTAAATTAAAGAGCCGTGATGAAAGGTGCCCCAATAAGGGTGGATTAGAACATTAGCTGATGAATACAGACTGCAGTCTCCTCCAACATTGAGAAATGCTCTAGAGGAACAAATTGAACCTGTTCCAGCACAAGTAAATGAGGCGGCGACAATCTCACTTCCTAGGTCATCGTCTGCCTCAACCGGGTAATGCTGGCCGTATGCCTCCTCAAGTACACAGGCTGTTCATTCAGAGCTGGAATAGATGTCGACCAGTCCACGCAACACGCATTGTGTGGAGATGGCGCACACCAGGGTAGGGCTGTTACGTGCCAGAATGGCTAGATTTCCGTTAATAGGTGGCTGCTTGGTCAGCTTGGACCCTTGACATAGAGCCGCTGTGTTATGTGCCGGAATCTCTACAACTAGGTATGTAGGGATTAACATGCTTGAGGTTAAAAAATAGCCTGGGATGCTGCCGACTTGGTCGACATCCTAGGCGCAGGCCAAGCTGCGGTAGCCAGGCTATTTCTGTATTTATCTCTCTTTTGGCTCTTAGCTCTTTTGGCCTCTCTTTTAGCTCTCTCTTTTAGATTTTTTCATTAATCATGAAGCACTATTGTGTGTGTTTTCCCTCCGGGGGCCGCTTGCAGCGGGCTCCTGCCTACAGCGCTGCCTACCTTACTCAATATTATAACGCGCCTGCTAAAAGCATTACTAAGTTAGTATATACCTTGTATTCCTTATTATCTAATTACTAATAAGTATTTAGAAGTTATTAGCTATATTACTAGATTTATTTTAAATAGGTAAAGTAGGCAGCTATAGCCTGCAGAACTGCATCTTTCCTTGCCTTCGTTTCGCATTCTACGCAAAGCTTAGGCAGGCGCCGATTTGCCTGATTAAGGTTAATCAAGGGTTAATATATATATATATATATATATATCTATATAGCGCGTAATAGACAATATGCAGTACAGTTCAGTTGTTTGTAAGATTCTTGTTAATTTCATCTATCTGGAGGTCAAGCTTGACCATTTATACGCTGTACTGGTCACGTGTGCCACCTCTAGTGTGCTTGTCACGGTTTGTATCCCAACAGTGCCATGTGTAAGGCGATATAGGCAGGTTTGTCCCTGGCCTAAGAAGCCTCACAGACTATTGTAAGGTGCAGTGCAAGCGGCCTCTTGTACTGGTGCATCTTTTGCTTAACCTAGCGGTTAATGTAAGCTTACATTTAGCAGGGTTAAATAGCATGCCTATCTTAGTGGCCCATCCTTGGGCTGTTTCTAGTGCGGGTTCTAGCCGGCGCCATATTACGTCTGTCATGGTGCCTGTTACGTAGAGGAATCCCAATGCGTGAGCATGTGGGGATTGACGTAACCGGGTTGATCTAGACAGAGTCTAGGTCGAATTCATTAAATTCATGAGGAAAGATAAAGGCAAGATACTGATGTATTATGTGTAAGATTCTTAGTTGATTCCTTCCGAGGTCAGGTCTGCCCTTCTATGGGCTGGCCTGTGATCCTCTGGAGCATTGTCACAGTTTGTACCGTAACAGTGCCCACGGCGGTAATATTAGTGTTATCAATGTAGCTAATAGTCTATACGCCCTCATGCTGCTAGAGCCACTCGTATAGCGAGGCGGTGTGAGGATGAAGAGGATCAGTGAGATTAGGGATCCCCATGATATGCCTGCCTTGATATTATGTAACCTGGATGTTTTGCCCGTACGCTAAGCAAGCAATGATTGTGTAGGTTGATAAGGGTTGCACTAGGCTATTGTGGCTTAGCGTGTTAAAAGCGGAGGAGATGTCGACGCTGTTGACGCGGTGCCCCAAGCCCATCATGCGTATTAGTTTAACCAGGTATTTCAACCGGCTGTAAGCCGCCACCGCTGTTTCGATGACCTTACCCATAAGGTTCAGGAGCGAGATTAGGCGCCACCCCTTGGCGGTACGCATTACTTTGTCTGTCTTTCCTTCTTTCCTAAGCGCCAAGACGTCCGCGTGCCGGAACCGCCGTGGGTAGTACCCTATGGCTGACACTGCGTTCGTTGGGTTGGTAATAGCCGCGGCCGCCTTGATTTTTTCATCATTAATCTTAAAATAAGACCTTATTTTAACCTATGTATTGTTTACATAATAGCTTATATATTACCTTCCTAATAGGGCTAAGCGCCGGCCACAGTACAAGGAAGTGCAAATACCTTGTGCCACTGGCTGTACATGTAGACGACTGATGATACGCCTTCTTATCCTTTTTGCCTGTTTTGGATACCCCGGTGTTAACCTACCTTGGTCGCTTTGCGGGGGACGGCCGCCTCTAACTTACTTCGATTGGTGTTACCGCTACACTGGTAATCCTGGGGCAAGCCATGACTCGCCAGCCGACAGGGCAAGAAGGAGTTGAGTCCGGGCCGAGACCATGTGGCCTAAACAAAGGAATTTCCAACTCGACATCTCACCACGCGTACTGGACCCGGTTCCGCAGCTTACAACCCAGGTTCGAGGCGTATTCCATCGAACCCCCGTTTCCTAGATAGGAAGCACCACGTACTTGCAGATGACTTTTGAAATCGGCCAAGACGATGTTAGGCCTTGATAGGAAGCCCGAGTGGCTGGCCAAGGCGGATACCCTGCTCTATACTGTCCCGAGTTGCCTAACTGGGACAGTTATGCGCCCGGCCCCGGAGACCACCATTCGTGACGGCCGGTACCAGATCTATATCAGAAGGTTAGCGAAGCTTATATATTGTCCTGCCGAATCTGACAACGATCGACGGCCGACGAGCGTGAGCCATCCCCCCCTCAGACATCATTGGCGGCAAGATGCGACCCTCGGTACTTCTCGCCTGGCTGGCTTGTGTGGGCTCCAGCTTCGCTGCCTTGTCCGGTCCGCGACAAGATGTGGTTTCTTCAATTTCCAAATCGGGCGCAATCCAGCAAGCTGCCAAGAAGTTCATCTTGGAGTTTTCCTCCTCCGTACGTCCTTCTGTTCATGCTTGCTATAGGCCACGAGTTTGTTGACCGAGATTAAGAATGTCGATTATGATGAAGCACTCGAGGAAATCAGCTCTCGCCCAGGAGCAAAGGTGGAGAGGGTCTTTAGGGATAATGGAATCTTTTCCGGAGTCAGCGTCGTAACAGCAGCAGACAACATCGACTCGCTAAATGCCATCGGAAGCGTTGTACGCGCCTGGCCGGCACAGAAGATCAAGTTGAGTGTCCCGGTCAACATGACAGCTTACAGCAGTGCCTTGACCGCGTCAAACTACTCTGTCCACGGTACGACTGGCGTGGATAAGCTTCATGAAGCCGGCATTCTCGGCCAAGGTGTGACGGTGGCAATCGTGGATACTGGCACAGACTACAACCACCCCGATGCAAGTTTCCCTGTACGCTACGGTTTGCCTGCCGAAAACTAACATGAGAAAAGCTCGGCGGATGCTTTGGATCTGGGTGCAAGGTCGCCGGCGGCTGGGACTTGGTAGGAGATGGAGGTAGGTGGCCGATGATTGTGCGCGTTTCTGACTCATTGACTGAATTTATCCGAGCAGCTTGGCCGAATGTTGGCGAAAGGGAGCCGGATGATGACCCGATGGATTACACGGGCCATGGCACTCACGTGGCGGGTATTGTGGCCGGAGAAAGCGAATGGTGAGCTAGTGGATCGGTTGCGAATGGGAGACAATTGTTGATACTGATTAATTTCTTGATAGGTTCACCGGAGTTGCTCCAAAGGCCACTCTGCTTTCGTACAAAGTCTTTACACAAGCGGTCAGTTTCTAGAGGAGCATGTTGATGCCACGACTGCCGTCTTACAATCGTGTACATGTAGGGTTCGGTAACGGATGATGTTCTCATCGAGGCGTTCCTGATGGCCCATCAGGCAGGAGTGAGTGTCGTACGGGAGGCGTTCCCATCATGCCACGCTAACAGAACCTAGGCCGACATCATTACAGCGAGTATTTCGGGCATCTCGGGCTGGCCAGACAATGCTTGGGCCGAGGTGGCTGACCGCATTGTCGATGCTGGCACCGTCGTTACTATTGCAGCTGGCAACAACGGCGAGAACGGCCCCTTCCTGGCCGCCAGCGGCTCCTCGGGGAAAAATGTTTTGGCGGTTGCTGCCGCCGAGTCTGACATGGTGCCCTCGCAGGGCCTCGACGTCACGCTCAGCTTCGACGGCGTCTCCAATACGTCCAGGATAGCGTACAGCCCTCTCCCCACCAACTTTCCTCCCACTGTCAAGGATTGGGAGGTCATGTACGTCGGTTCCGCGTGCGAGGCCTTGAAGGTGAACCTCTCGGGCAAGATCCCCCTCGTGGAGATTGGCTTCTGCGGCGCCGAGACCAAGGAGGCCAACCTCCAGGCGGCCGGAGCCGAGCTCCTCCTCCTGTTCACTCCCGTCGTCGATTGCGAGTGCAGCAACATCGACCAGTGGACCATGCTTCGCGCGAACCTCATTGATGCCGCCGGCCAGGACTTGGCAGCCGCCATCGGGGAGGGCTACAACGTCACCGCGACTGCGCCCCCTGTCGCCTTTGTCGGCGTGGCCAACCAACTGGCCGGCGCTCCGGGCTACTTCACCAGCTGGGGTGCGACCAACGATCTCGCACTGAAGCCTGACATTGCGGCACCCGGCACGCAGGTTCTCAGCACCTATCTCGACAAGACATGGGCCCAGCTCAGCGGCACGTCCATGGCGACACCGTACGTCGCGGGCGTCGCGGCCTTGTACATTGGCAAGTTTGGCGGCAGGGCGGTCCACGGCGCCGGGTTCGCCCGGAAGCTGCACGCCCGCATCCTGGCGTCGGGCGAGACGATGCCGTGGGTGGGTTACGGCGGCATCGGCTCTTTCCCCGGCGTCAACGCCAACCCTACGCAGATTGGCAACGGCATCATCAATGCCACCAAGGTTCTGCAGTCAACCACCGAGCTGAGCTTCACCAAGTTTGCTCTCAACGACACGCATCACTTCTCGAGATACCAGGGCGTTGACATTACCAATAATGGCGCCGAGACCACGACGTACACGTACGAGGTGCAGCCTGCTGGCGGTTATGAGGCCTTCTGGCCCAACCCCGAGGATGCATGGCTGGCGCCGAGGATGCGTTTCTACGACGAGATAATAAGTCAGCCGCTGCAAATCGTGCCCAAGGTCAAGCTGCCGTCCGGCACGACCAAGGTCAAGCCTGGTGAGACGAAGAGGGTCGAGTAAGTCTCATCCCAAACGTTTGCTCGTACCTGACGACGCTGACTGACAATGGTGCACAGGTTCATCTTTTCTATCCCAGACGGTATGAACTATGCCAACTTGCCCGTGTACGGCGGAAAGGTCTTGATTCACGGGTCCAACGGCGAGCGTCTCTCCGTGCCGTACTTTGGTAAGACTCTGCCCGCTCTCGACCTGCAGTCCACAACTGACATTGGCCACCAGGCGTCGGAGGCGACCTGTCCAATGAATTGCTCGACACAATGTGGCTGTCTGCTCCGTTTTTGGGGTACCCGAAAATGTATTCGACCGAGATGGAGACGCCAGTTGCATCAAAGCCTTGGTATGCCGCGGACAATCCGCCCTCGAAATGACACGACAGCAGTGCTGACAGCAAGCAAGGTTCACCTTTAACCTGTCCACAACAGCCCAGGACTTTCCCAAGCTGCTGATCGACGTGGCCTACGGAGTCAAGGAGTTCCGGTGGGATGTGAGTAGTTGATCTTGTCACTGTGCCCGCAGCCTTACTTACCAGGCGGCCTAGATATTCGACGGCAGCTGGAACGAGCGGCAGTGGAGGTATCCGCCAGTCGCCGGGCAGAATGGATACGTCGGGTCCGTCGCAATATGGGCTCGGGCTGGCGGGGATGGCGGGCCTTCCGTCTTCGACCCGGCGACCGATGACGCCTCCGACGTCGTTGCGCTGCCCCTGTACAATCTCCCTCGAAACGTCGTCTTTCAGAACTGGTGGCTGGGCGGCTTGGCAAACGGCAGCACTATTGCACCCGGCGAGTACAAGTAAGCCTTTCTTTCCATTTATCCACAAAGGAAGACGGACGGGTAGAACTAACCGCGTATCTTGCAGCATGCGCGTGGCCGTCCTGACGCCATTCGGCGATCCGACACATGCGGACAACTGGAGTGTTTGGAAGACTCCGAAAATAGAAGTTCGCGAATAATGGTGGTGGTCGTCAAGACGGGTTTAGGCCGCCTCGGGGGTTCACCAAGTTTGGAAACCTGCCTTTTAAATTAAGTGTACAAGTCAGTGTGCAGCTGCTCACGAGCTATGAATAGTTTTGCACGGTAGAAGTGAGTTTGATCATAACGGCAGCGGGCCTTCCCAGTGCCCATGCTGAGCAGGCTTTCTATCCATAACTTGTGGAATAAGTTCCATATGGATACCTTTTCCATATAGTCGGGCTATCTTGGTCTGATAGTTTGATGCCCAGATTCTACCGTGCCACTACAAAGGGATTATAACCGTCCTATAAACTAGGTCTCATTAGGTCCACCATTGGGTTGGCAACTTTGATATCTTAGGGGTTAATTGGCCTTGTATGGAATAGATCAAGCTCGCTAGTTGCCTTGACCTTTTTCGCTCTGTACTTAAAGAGCGGATTGACCTGTTCCAAATAAACTGTAGTCATTATATCGGCAAGGATGCTCAAGAAAAGGCTTGTATATCACACTGCGTCACTGCGAAGTCGTCCCAAGGAAATTCACATCTATCTACGAGAGCAGGGTATTCCAAGCCTCACTACAATGCAGGATATTCAAAATCGCATTGCAGACACGACGAGAGACATGTGTGGGCCAAAGTGCCATTTCCTTATCAAGCCCCTAATATAAGAATTTGGAGCCACGAGGAAGAATGTGACGAATGAGGTGGTTTCTTTATGAGGAGTTGTCTGGCTTTGTAAAGGAGTTGGAAAACGGTCGATAGTCGCAATTGTAGCAATTACTGCAGCTAGGGTAATCGCGCCAGGACCGACTGCTTGTGTTGGCCAGGGCGTTGCACCAAACAATTGTCCACTGCCAAGAACAGTCAAGTAGTCCAACAAAAGTCTGGTTGTTGCATCACATTACTGATTGTCCTGCAAAAGAGTCCGTTGCTGAACCTCTTCTCAGCACATCTCCCGTATTTCGATATCCCAACGAGACGACGCGCGTAATGCATGTAAAAATGCCACTTAACTCAAATATCTTGGAATTTCTCGATACCGCCCGGTTCGGCAGTGGATTAGCTTTCGAGGCCAAAGTATCTTCGGAGCTACTCTTGGCTACCACCGACGCATCAGCATCGGGGGATGAGTTAAGACGGCAGACCAGGCAATATACAAGGCTCACGAGGGGAGAAGACGAAAGCCGCTTACAACAGATTATCTTGGGCCGCCGCTCTGGCGCCACCCGGAAGAACACAGGTCGCATTCCACGGATACAAAGCCATAGTCAGGGTGCCATTACACTCGGGGGATATCGCCACGGGAGCGCGGGGGCTGCGGACCTTCGTGGCCGCACAGCTTTGTCTCTTGCGGCCCAGGGCGGAAGAGGACGAGTGACCAGGTTTGGCTCCAGGTTGGCTCTGGGAAATGGCCAAGGCCGCTGGGGAGACCTGGGCATTTCACTGTCTTCTTCGCATGCGTCAGGGGGTGCTGCTCGACGTTGGCTAATTTGAACACGATGAGAGACAAAACTTGAGTCACGTACCGATTTAAGATTTGATATTTCGAAGCTTTCTTCCTCAAACGAGGCGACAGTCGGTATTACTTAGGTTGAGAACTCCACCAAGGTCGAATAGACTAGGCAATGTTATGGGAAGCCGGGGTCTTTGTTAGGCATCCCGCATTTGAGCAATCCACAGACTCTGGATTCTCTACATGACATATTTGTTCTTTGCACCAGACGCTGCGAATCAAGCGGAGAAGTCTCGGCGGATCCGACATGCCCACGGTCCGAGCCCGAGGTCAAAGCCTTGACGCTCATCACCGCCCTGCCTTTGTTGCATCCATTGTGCCCGATTCACTCCCCCACCCTAGCCACTTTGCGCAGCTCCTGGGCATTCTGGCCAAATTAGATTCCAAGGCTTGCGAGGAACTGGGCAGAGTGCTGCCGTGTAGTGGCATTGCTGAAGTCCCAGCGTCGCTCCCTGGCAGGTCTGGTGTGCTGACGAAACATCAAACATGAGGCAAGGGCCCACTGTGACTAGCGCCTGAATACGCGTATCCGTATTCACTGTTCAAATTGTGGAGAATACATGTAGCTAACGGAGTACCTAAACCTTAATCCCTTCCTTACCTTTGGCGACGACGAGTACGCGTGTTCCATCTGTTCATCCTGCCTCTTCCCTCCTCCTTGGACCTTCGTTGCCCAATAAAACACCACGTCCATCCCAATGGTCGACATTTCAACCCGACATGGAGCGCCCGTTGCGAACCCGAGAAGCGCAACCAGAAGCGCAACCAGACGGACTCACCGCAAGTCGCGCAATGGCTGCGCACAGTGCAAGCAGCGCCATATGAAATGCGACGAACAGCGGCCCGCCTGTGCCAACTGCTCCACCAGTGAGCGCCCGTGTTCCTTCCGCGACCAGGTCCCACAGCGGCCAGAGCCACTGCAACAGTCACTGCAACAGTCACCATCAGAACCCACAGGGACGTCCAGCAGCTCGCCCGGGTCCTCTCCGGCCAGCTTCGGGGCCGTCGTTGGGGCTGCCGTGTTCGGCACAGGGACCAGCGGCAGCCCTCAACACCACACGCAAGGCCTGCCGCCGCACGGCTACCACCTCACCCATCTTGCCCTCCTCCACCACCTCGAGAACCATGTACTCAAGGCTGATGACATCGGCGCCCTGCCCGAAGGGGTAGACGGCGCGCTGTGCTTTGACACGCTGTTCAAGTCCGCCATGTCGGCGCCGTATCTGATGGACGAACTGCTCGCTGTCTCGGCTCTTCATCTGAGCACGCTCACGTCAGACGCCGTGGAAAAGAAGCGCTACCGTCATGAGGCGGCGCAGCTCCAGACGCGGGCCCTCGGCCTGTTCAACACGACGCGCCCGGCCGTCGGCAACGACAACTGCGTAGCCATGTTCCTGTTCTCGGGAATCCTTGGGCTCCATGCCCTCTTCGATGCCGCTTCCCTTCAGCGGGACTACGCAGAGTTCCTCGACAGCTTCATCCAGTTCCTCAGCCTGCACAGGGGCATACGCACCATTACACGGCAGAGCTGGCACATTCTCAGCCAGACCGAGCTCTGCCATGTTGTCAGTCGAATGGCCGACGTGGAAAGCAAAGATCCGCAGTTTGCCGAGTCCGGGACCGAGTGCGATGCTCTCATGGCCAAAATCGACGCCTCTGGCGACAGCCTTGGCCCGACGGCGTTTGATGCGTGCCGCGAAGCCGTCGAGTGGCTGCAGTGGACTCTGAGACAACGGCGTGCCCTGCCCGGCTCGCTTCAGAAGCACGTTGTCATGGCGTGGCCGGTTCTCATATCCTTTGAGTTCCTGCAAATGCTGAGGCAGCGGAGGCCAGAAGCCCTGGTGATTCTGGCGCACTGGGCCGTGTGTCTGCACCACAACCGCGAGTTCTGGGTGTTTGGCGACACTGGCCGTTTTTTAATCGAGTCCACGAGGAAGCACCTCGGTGCGTACTGGGATGATTGGATGGCCTGGCCCATGGAGGTCCTGGAGGCTGAAGGGGTTCGGGACAACGCTTCCCGATGATATTTGCGAGGATTTGCGCAAACCTTGTTATACGCGTATTCACTATACGCGGATCACCACAAGTTATGCGCTTGCATCCTGCATATGGGGTTATTTACTGGTATTTATGTCGAGGCCGAGTACAAATCTCGATGGTGACACGGGAAGGTAGTCGCCTTACATATGACACATTGCCCTGGTTGTTCTTTTTGTTCTCTGGCGACATTCATTCATTCGAAAGCAGCCATTATTCCCTCTGGACTAGCAGTCAATATCATGGCCGTTCT
This sequence comes from Keithomyces neogunnii, assembly GCA_020975405.1. NCBI lineage: Eukaryota > Fungi > Ascomycota > Sordariomycetes > Hypocreales > Clavicipitaceae > Keithomyces > Keithomyces neogunnii. Next base: position 5,580,391 of record JAIOWQ010000001.1, on the reverse strand, counting down.
CCATTTCAATAGTTTGGCCAACACAACGGCCTGCTCTGCTATTCCTCTCCCCTCGCTTTACGGGGCCGAGTTTCTGTCCATGGAAACTGTCCTCGTCGCGAATCACAGCCAGTTCGTTCACGCTGGGTATTATGCGAATCATGGATCGGTCAACGTGACCAATGCCAGCTTCTGCAACGTGACTGTTACATACACCCATCCGGGCCAGGACGACAGAATCAACGTCCAGGTCTGGCTGCCCACGGACAGCTGGAATGGTCGGCTCCAGGCCATCGGCGGAGGTGGCTGGCAGGCGGGCCTATATACCCCTTCGCTCATGGGAATGACGGCCGCGGTTGGCGAGGGTTACGCAGCCGTCTCAACCGACGCCGGCTTGGGCTCTCAGGTCTACCCGACAGACTGGGCGCTCCTGAGCCCGGGCAACGTCAATCTCTACATGCTGCAGAATCTCGGCTCCGTCTCGCTCAACGACATGGCAGTCATCGGCAAGGCCATATCCGCCAGCTTCTACGGCCAGGCCCCCAAGTACTCGTACTTTACCGGCTGCTCACAGGGTGGCCGCCAGGGCATGATGCTGGCGCAACGGTACCCCGACGCGTTTGACGGCATCGCCGCCTCCGCGCCTGCCATCAACTGGGGCAAGTTTGTCTTGTCGGACCTTTGGCCCACGCTGGTCATGCGAGCTCTGGGGGAGTACCCTCCGGCCTGTGAATTTGACGCCATCAGCGACGCGGTTCTTGATGCCTGCGATGGCCTCGACGGCGCAGTCGATGGCGTCATCGCGGACGTCGACACATGCGGCTTCGACCCCCTGTCCGTCGTCGGCAAAACGATCAACTGCTCCACGTTTGACGGGGCCCCGAGATCCATATCGACAGCCGCGGCCACGGTCATGCGTGCGGCTGTGAGTTTGCCCCGGCTGGCTTGCCGTGCCCTGAACCTACTGACGTGTTTCTTCCACAGTGGACCGGCCCCAAGGCGCTGGACAATTCGAGCATTTGGTTCGGCGTCAGCAAAGACGCGGGAGTCACGCAGTCGTCCATTAACCTGGGAATCGCTCCGACCTCGTGCAGCAGCAACGGGACTTGCACCGCGCCATCGCTCGAGATTGCCGACGACTGGCTGAAGCTGTTCCTCCTCAAGAACGCCTCTGCCGACCTGAGCACCATGACCCGTGAAGAATTTGATCGCCTCGCGCAGCTTTCTACGCAGATGTACGATTCCATCATTGGGACCAACGATCCCGACCTATCGGCATTTAAGAACCGCGGCGGCAAGCTAGTCGGCTATCATGGCGTTGTAAGTGATCCTATATAGATGTTTTAAATATTCCCTCCCGTATGCTGATATCGCCAGGCCGATGGTATTATACCCATTCGAGGCAGTCTGCATTACTACGACGCCGTCACAGCCTTGGACCCGGACGTGCACGACTTTTATCGCCTCTTTCTTTCGCCTGGTCTCGGCCACTGTTTTGGCGGCAACGGCGCGTACCCAGATGGTGCATTTGATGCCATGCGGAGGTGGGTTGAGGAGGGAATCGCGCCCGAGACTCTAAACGCTACCAGTGTCGGTTCAGCACGGATAATTCAACGGCCGCTCTGCCCTTATCCCAAGAAACAGTATTACGGTGGCGTTGGAAACGCGACCATTGGGGAAGGATTTTATTGTAGTTAGACTGCTGTAGTGTATAGAAGCAGGAAGGGATGTAGAGAATCGGACGGTCAAACAGTCCGTTTAAGCAGGTGTATTATTTAATACATGAAAATGCAAAGGAATAAGTTGGCTGTGATAAAAAGTGCATTCTTTGGGTACGTAAGACGGCTTGGTGGTGGTGTGCATGGCCACAGTGGTTGGCCATTCCTGGTGACAGGCTGGGGCGCCGAATCTTCAAAGTTCATTTCGAAACGACAAGTTGTCGCGGATAATGACGGGGCGGACAGGGTTTCCGTATCGGCCATGTCAGTTGTAGGGTGTAAAATACCCATGGGTACCCGTGTTTAGGTCGACCTAAATTACCTATAGGTCCTCACGGGTTAGCGCTAGAGACCCGTGGGTATCTATATATAAATAATAGGTACCTAATATTACCTACTCTACCTTTTTAGGTCTATTTAGGTACCCTATAGAACCTGTTTTCCTAGCAGGTTTTTAAAAATTTAGGTTAGTATATATTTATTATAATTAATTATACTACTTAACCTTACTAGCTAGTATACTTAGCTTATTTATATATTATATAGGTATTAGGTATTTATAGTTAATAAAATACTATCCTAGATTTATTATACTTATTTATACTAATTATAAGATAATACCTATAGTATATATCCTAATACTTATCTAAGTCTCTTTACTATAGTAATTCTCTCTTAACTAGATAAATATTCCTATCCTTTCTAGTATAAGTAATACTAGAGAGGGATATTTATAATATTTATATATATAATTACTTTATTACTTAAGTATACTAAGCTATATCTAGCCTAATAATATAAGATACTATCTAACTTAATCTAACTAGGCTTAATCCTAATATCTAAGCCTCTATTCTCTCTCTTAGCTATACCCTAAATAATACTAGACTTAGACTATCTAATAAATTAATTTCTTAATTATAGATATTATATTTAGTATCTTAAGAGTATACTTACTAGCTAAGTCTTAATATTAGGCTAGAAGGCTCTAGGCTATTACTAATTCCTATAGATATTTTACTAGATATTAGTAATAAGAAAGAAAAACTACTTATAGCTTAACTCTATATAGATATATTATCTACTTCTTAAGAAGAATATTTATTAGACTTTATTTAAAATACTTATTAAGTAGATAATTCTTTATCTATATAAATATTAGCTAGTATTTTAATATAAATAGATATATATATATCTATATTAACTCTATACTCTTATAATAAGAGCTAGCTAATCTTTAAGGAGTTTTTAATAATATTTAAGTATTAGAGGGCCTTTTATAGTTTATAGAGTTAATACTATTATATCTTATTAAATATATCTAAATTAAATATATAATTATTTAATAATATATCCTACTAACTAGACCTATACTCTTTTACTTAGATTATAAGTCTATTATAAAGAGCTAGAATAAATAGATAAAACTAATTATAACTATTAATATTATAAGTTATACTCTAATAATACTTAAGTAGTATACTTATTAGCTAGATAGCTAAATAATTCTAAGCTATAATAGCTATATATTTATAGATAGTATAGGTTAATATTTATTACTAGAATATATAAATATCTTTACTAGCTCTCTATTTCTTACTAAAAAAGGCCTAGTAAATAGTATATAGTATTTTAGGGTCTACTAATATTACCTATAAATAAATAATTAATATAAATAAGTAGTATAAATAAGTAGTATAAATAAGTAGTATAAATAAGTAATATAAATAAGTAATATAAATAAGTAATATAAATAAGTAGTATAATACTTTAGTAGTATAAAGTTAGAAAGAATATTAATATACCTTATTAAGGCTACTATTAAAAATTCTAGTAAAGAGTTCTCTAGCTATAGAGAAGAATTAGTAAATAAGTATAAAGTTAGATTAATAGTATTTATTAATATACTTCTAAGTAAATATCTTCTAGTAATCTTTCTTAATCTAGTAGTAATCTATATTAAGGAATAAAGGATTAAGATTTACCTATTACCTTAAATCTATATAGGTTAAGCTAACTAGAGTAAGTAATAATATAATTATATATACCTTTCTATCTTTATATAATAAGTTATTATACTTCTTAGCCTTCTCCTTTATATTATTAACTATTACTTATAAGGTATAATACTAGCTCTTAGTTATATTAGGATTTAATATTAAAATTTAGGTCTAGAGTCCTTCTTATATAATATTAAGATACTTATATATAATATATATTATATCCTAAGAGTCTAGTAGTATTAAACCCTTATAGTAACTTATAAAGTTTATAAGCTAAAGGAAAATTAAACTAATATTAATAAGGTATCTTATCTATTTCTAGTACTTATTATCTAACTTCTTATCTTAAAAGGTTATAATAATATATAGATATATATTAATTAATTCTTAAAGCTTATATACTTATATTAATATTATAATAATTAAGTTCTAATAGATAATAATATTATATATAAGTTAAAGAGTTAGTTACCTAGGATATAAGTTATACTATATATCTATAAAGGCTACCTATAACTTATTACTTTATAAGAGATATATAATAAGACCCTAAATCTAGAATATTAGTAAGTATATAAAAGTATTATAATATAATAGTAAAATACTAGACCTTAAGAATAGTAAGAGATAGTAAAGTATTTAAGTTAATATCTTAGGCTATAATAGTTATAAGACCTCCCTCTAAGTTACTATTAAGATCTATAATTTCTTTTATTATAAACCTAGAGATATTATCCTAATATTATATACCTTTCTTAATTTTTACTATCTTAATAATATTAAGAACCTCTCTAGCTATTAGATTAAGAATATAAGCTATATAATATATAAAATATATCTTTAGTAATTACTATTAAGCTAAGATATATTATAAAATTATAATATAAAGGATATCTAGTTTAAGATAGGAGCTATTATTAGTAGAAATAGATCTAAGATACTCTAATAATTAAAATTATTAATACTCTTAGCTATTAAGGTATTAAATTATCTTAAGGTCTTACCTATCTATTAATATATTATTAGATATATCTACTAGACCTAGAGTAATAACCTAGAGTTTCTAGTCTTTATTAATAAAGTAGTATAATATACTAAGGATTATTTAGGCCTATCTAGGTCTTATCTAGTTATTAATAGTTAATAATATCCTTATACCCTTTACTATAGTTTATAGAATTAACTATTATATAGAGGCATGGTAATAATTCCTAGCTCTGCGCTCGCACCACGATACCGGTGCGGAACCGCCACTAAAATATAATTTAACCTAAAAAATAAAATCCTTATACCTATTTACCCCTAAATCTAATATTATATTATAACTAGGATAGGGGCGTAATAGTAGAGGTAATACTAATAATAATTAATAAAGAGGAAAAGGGGCTTGCCTAGAGCTACTACTACCTTAATACTAGTAAAGGCTATATTAATATATAGACCCTAAGCATAACTAAATTAGATATAGTATAAGACTAAAATAATAATAAAAAGATAAAGATATAAGAGATACTAGTAAGCTATATCCTTAAGAATAAGCTAGATAAAGTCTAGATATAAATCTAGATAGTCTTTATAAAGGGGGTAAGATAAGAGTAAACTATAACTACCTCTAATATAAATAATTAACTTATTATAAGGAGTAAACTTAAGATAGTTATTAAGAAGGCTATAACTAAAGCTATAGTTATAATAGAAAAGTAGAAAGTAAAGACCTAGGCTAGTATTATAGCTACTTAGAGGCTAAGATAGGGCCTTACTACTCTAGTACTACTCCCTATATCTAGTAGATAGTACTAAGAGGTACTTATTAAGGGAGATACTATTATAGAAGTAAATTATAACTAGATTATAGTAGATATAATAATAGCTATAAATATTATAAAATAAATAAATAAATTAATTACACTAGATAGCCTAGGTAGCTATATATAACTAGTACCTCTACCTATTATATTAATAGGAAAACCCTCTAGGGTAGAAAAACCTATTACCTATACTATAATGCGGCTATGGCGCGCTTCTAGGGCGGCTACTAGTTAGCCTATATAGTAGTTACTTATAGTTATATAATAAGTAATATCCCTCCTAGAGAAGAAGATAGGGAGTAGTCCTAGGTTATCCCTACTATAGTGCCGTAGTAGGGGCGCGCTAGGGTTCCCTTAAACGCATGCCTATATTAAGGTAAGATAGTAGACTCTAACTTCTAGACCTATCTTATAGCCGTGTTAGTCTATCCTAGGAGGCTGACTACCCTCCTAAGGCTATTCCTATATTAGTAGTAAGGTAGGCACTAGATAGCTATGCTCTATATACTATAATAAGGCTCTCCTTAGATCTTATTTACTTTAGGCCTTATAATTAAACCTAGTAATAGTTACCCTAGCCCCCTTTAAATTAATAAAAATTATCTTTACTAGTAGTAGCTTTAGCCTCTCTTTTCCTTTCCTTATTACCTTACTCTCTCTATATATATAACCCTCTATAGTAGCTCTATCTAGCTTATATTATACTAGTAGCCCTTTCCCTTATCTAATAATACTAGTAGCCCTATTATATTATTTCTAGGGCGTTTTCTAGGTATTTATAGCTAACCTATATATTATATAGTATAAATTATTAATTATAGCTACCCTTTATCTAATATATATCTTCCCCTAGTTATACCTACTAGGCCTAGTATAGGTCTAGTACTAGTTTACCTTACTAACCCCTATATAGTTTAATTTTTTATATTACCTCCTATCTATATTCTTAAAAATAGCGCTAAAAAGTAAGTCTAAGGATACTATCTAGGTAGGTCTATACTAGTACTATACTAGAGGTATAGCTAACCTAATATATAGTAAGATAGTAACTTTAAGGGTAAGTCCCTTATTAAGGCCTAGGCTAAGAGGATAGCTAAAAAGCCTATAAAAGTAAGTTAGCTTATATCTATAGTAGAGCTATGGTAATAGTAGGGCTAATACCTACTAGATAATTAGTAAGTTTAACGTTTTTTATTAGTTATATATAATATATACTAAGGCCTATCTAGGCTATCTTTATAATATAATAGAAGGTATAGCTATACTAGTCCCTAGGTAGCTCTAAGGCTAATAAGGCTATAGGCTAAGAAGGGTGCTTTAATTATATTTTATATAATTAAGCTTATTTACTAGTATATATATAATTACTCTGCCTAGGTTCTAGCCTATTAATATATATAGTCTATTATTAATAGTACTACCTAGCTACTCCTAGCTAAGATCCTTATTACTATTAAGGTGCTATCCCCTCTTAGGAATAAAGAAGTAAGCCTAACCCTATCCTACCTTATTTCTAATATATTTCCCTACTAATATCCTTAGTAGTTAGAGAAGGTCCTCTTAGACCTAAAAAAGGTTACTTTAGTAAACTAGGCTAATCTAGCCCTAAAGAGGAAGGCCTTATAAGTAGGCCTAGACTAGGATAAGTCTGCTATAGACTATTATAAGGAAGTTTTAGCTATACTAGGGTAGCTTATCTCTGCCTAGGTAGAGATAAATTACCTCCTAGCTAATACTATCTCTCTCCTCTAGGAGAATAACTCTATACTAGGCTTAGCCTAATGCTAGTTATAGTCTCTAAGGGAGTTACGTACCTTGCCTTGCCCCTGCCCTATCTCTGCCCCCGCCTTGCCCCTAGGCCACGATCCCACCCTAGTGTAACAAGCACAGAAGGGTAACGCGTAAGGCTAGGTAGAAGTAATAGGTCCGTTATATTTAAGACTAAATCTTGTCCTCTCTAGTGCGTTATATAAGAGACCCTAGATATGGTGGCAAGAAGCCCTAGGTTCGTAGCGGTGTATATGGCAGTGCGTATATACCGCGCCCTATAGGGGCGGTATAGGGTGCGTTCTTACTATGCCTTATAATTATCCCCCCCCTATATTACTAGGTACCTAGCTAGTATTACTAGTTATTTACTAGCTATTAACTATTATTTTATTATAAGATAATTATAATAACTAGCCCTTTATCTTATAGATATAGTTACTATATAACTATATAGTTATATATATTATTCTATTATATCTATAATATTTTACTAGCCTTTCTCTTCTATAATACTACTATCTCCCTTAATTTTCCCTATTATAGATTAACTAAAAGTCCCTCTCTAACTATTAATTTTTTTAAAAAAAATAAATAATATACCGCCTCTTATTACCTACTCTTAGTTCTATATATACTACTTATATATTATAGTTAATAAGTACTAAAAAACTCCCCCCTCTAGCCCTAAAGTTATCTCTTTTTTATACTAATTTACCTTCTTTACTAACCCCTAAAAGGGGATTTCTAAACATTATATATAGTATAATAAATAGGGTAATATCTATAAGCTAGTAAGTATAGATAGATTTACCTATATTTTACTTTCCTCTTACTAATATTTCTATATCTAGGTTATTATAATAATAATAGAGAATACTATTAATCTCCTAGCTATCTTAGATTACTTATAGGAGTTAGCTATAATAGTAGTTAACCCTAAGGATAATAATAAGGATACTAAGGATAAGAACTAGGCCTTTATCCTACCTACTAAGGTTTAGCTTATAATTACCTACCTCTTACTAAACCTTATATATAGTTTTAATTATATAGAAACTACCTACTATATTACCTATAGGCTAACTAGTATAGTAAAAGCTAAGTAAGTATATAGTTACCTAATATTATCCTCTAGCTATTACCTACTAATATCCTATATTAGGCTATAAATACTATATTCTAGTAGTATATTATATCCTAGTAGTAGCTCCTTATTACTTAGAACCTATTACCTTACCTAGGTAAAGAGGGCTATAAGGCATACCTAGTTACCTAGAAGGAGATATAGGTTTTATATCTCTAGCCCTATAATCCTAGGTATATTATATAGGCTATTACTATTTATAGTATTTACTATAGGGTAAAAGCTATATTAGTATTAATAGGAGATAAGGAGGATATATAGTAGATAAGAGCGTTTCTTCTAAGTAACCCTATGCTTTAATTATAGTTTTAGTTATTTTTTACTTTAGTAGATAGAGGCTCCCCCTAAGTTTAGGGTAAATATAGTTTATTAATAGTAATAGTACTATATTTTAGTATAGTAAAGGTTCCTTATTCTTAGTAAACTTATAATATCTTAGTTCTCTTTACCCTATCCTAGGTCTATTAGAAGGCTATAATCGCCTTTAGGGTATTAGCTATATCCTTAGCTAGTACCTATTAGTTATATTTAGAGGGCTAATCTTTCTATTTTATAAGGAAATAGGTACCTTCTTAGGTTATCTTCTAGCCCTTTACCTCTTTTACCTTATATTTCTAATTATTATCTTCTAGCTTAGGTATAAGAAGTATATTATCCCCTATATTATCCCTTTACTTCTAGGGCTTTAGAAGGCTAATATAGAAGATATTATAGATATATTAGTACTATTCTAGTAATATAAGGCAGTATATTTATTTACTAATAGTCTTAAGGATCTAGAATAGCCTAATAAACTAAGGGATTAGCTTCCTTTTCCCCTTCTTAAACTAGAGATTCTTTATAGCTAACCCTACTAGGTCTCTATGCTTAAGGATAAGAGGTATATACTATTTATTATAATATTTTACCTAGGATTCTATAGCTTTTTACTAGTATTTTATAAGTTACTCCCTAACTTCCTTAAGTTTCTAGATATAGGCCCCTATATTAGGCACTTCTCCTAGGTATCTTTCGGCCTTAAGGGATAGGTAAAACTATAGATTATACCCTATTAGGGCATAATAAGGCAAGTAACTAGTTATATTACTATTAGTACTATTATAGGTAAATTAGGCCTATAGTAATAATAGTAGCTAGGTTATCTTATTACTCTCTATAAAGTAGTAAAGATAGTACTCTATTATCTAATTAATCTATTCTATTTAGCTATTAGTTTAAGGGTAAAATACTATAAAAAGCCTCCTCTTTATCTTAGATAGGTAGTAAAGATCTGCCTAGAACTAGCTAGTAAATACTAGCCCTCTATCTATAATAATATCTTTAGGGGACCTAAATAGGATCTTAACTTCCTTATAGAAGACCTCTACTAACTAGGCTATATTAATTATAACTAATATAGGTAGGAAGAGGGAATACTTAGTATATTAGTCTATAATTATAAGGATTATATTAACCTTCTTCCTATTATATTAGGCCTCTAGTAAGCCTATAATAAAATCTATTAAGATTTCTACCTAGGGTTATTATAGTATTAGTAGGGATTTAAGGGAGCTATAAGGGTAATACCTTTATATAACTACCCCTTAATATATAGTATAGCTAGCTATATAGTCCTAGACTTCCTCTCTTATCCTAAGCTAGTAGAAGTTCCTTTATAATAGATTTATAGTTCTTTTAATACTAAAGTAACCTATAAAGAGGTTATTATAATATAACTAGAGTAGTTCTTATCTTAGAACTATATCTATAGGTATAACTATCTAGTTATTATATAGTACTAGACCCTTTAGGATATATAACTAAATACTAGTATTTCTCCTACTATTATCTCTAGGTTTTACCCTAGCCTGCTTTTATAGTTTAGGGTTACCTCTCTAGGCTTTAAGTAGTATTTCTATTAATAGCTTAGCTAGTATATTATTATAGGTAGGCTATAGCCCTATAGCCTATTAAGCCTTCTATATTATAACTATACTTATTATACTTACTCTCTCCCTAATCTCTTAATCTAATTAGAAGGTAGGTACTAGGTCTTTAGTAGCTACTCTAGCTATAAGGGCTTCCTCTCTAGCTTTAACTAAGATAGGGCTAATAGCTCCTAGTATATTACTATATCTTCTTTAATATATTAGTATTATTCCTACTCCTTAAGTAGTAACTAGCTTCCTTTATAAGTCTAGTAATAGCTCTCTATTTATAATAGGTTTACCCTTATAATCTAGCCTTCTAAATAGCCTATTAGCTAGGTTACTCTTACCTACCTAATACTTAATAATAAAGTTAAAGAGTAATAGGAATATATACTATCTTACCTATCTTTTATTAAGCTAGCTTTACTATATAAATATCTAGAGGTTATAATAATTAAATAGAACCTCTATTAGGTTTACTACCCCTTTAATATAGTATTACTAGTGCTTAAAGGATTTAATAATAGTAAAGAGCTCTTAGTCTAGTATCTTATAGTTCCTTTCTATATCTATAAATTTCTAAGACTAGAAGGCTATTAGGTAGTATTATTCTTAGTTATCTAGCTAGGATAGAATACCTACTATTATAAAGTTAGATATATCTATCTCTATATAGATAGGCTAGTATAGGTTATAATATCTAAGTAAAGGCGCCTCCTTAAAGGTAGCCTTAAGCTAGTTAAATACTACCCTTTCCTTATCTCTAAAGTATATTATTCTAGTCTTAGTACTATTCTAACTTCCTTTTATTAATATATTTAAGGGGGCTATAATAATAGAGTACCTTTATATAAAATATTAATAGAAGTTATAGAACCCTAAAAAGACCTATACCTCTCTAAAGGTAGTAGGCTCCTTCTATTTTATAACTATCTTAACCTAGTAAGGGTCTATTAAAATCTTATTAATAGATAGGATAAACCCTAGGAACTCTACTAAGTCCTAGTAGAAAGAGTATTTTAAGGGTTTTATATATAGCTCTACCTCTCTTATCCTTTTAAGGACCTATTAAATATAGGTAGTATATTTCTCCTAAGTCTTTAAGAATATAAGGATATTATCTAGGTATATTATATAGATAGTATCTAATAGCCCCTATAAGGCTTAATAAATATAGCTTTAAAAGGTAGCTAGGGTATTAGTAAGCCTAAATAGTATTACTAGATACTTATAATAGCTATACTAGGTTTAGAAAGCTATCTTCTACTTATCTCCCTCTTTAATATATATCTAATAGTAGGTATCCTTAATATCTATTTTTAAGAAGTATCTAGCCTCTTAGTACTTATTAAGGATCTCTAAAATTAAGGGTAAAGTATAGTAATTCTTTTCTATAATCTTATTAAGTCCCCTATAATTAATATATAACCTAAGCATCTTATTCTTCTTTAATATAAAGAGAATAGAGGCTCTAGTAGGGCTCTTTAAGGGTTAAATATACCTCTTTACTAGGTTATTCTTAAGGTATTCTTATAGTTCTTTTAGCTCTCCTTAAGATAAGGGGTAGATAGGTCTATAAGGGGGGGCTATATTAGGTAGTAAGTTAATACTATAATTAGTAGCTCTATTAGGGGGTAATATACCTACTATTATATCTATAAAGATATCTTAGTAAGCCTATAGCTTCTTTAGAATTTCCCTAGTATATCTATACCCTTTTACTTCCTCTTTATCTTCTAGTAGTATAAATATTTTACCTAGGACTATAGAGATTATATATATAAGGGCTATATTATAGGCTTCTTTAGTAAATTTATAGGTATTTATAAGCTAGAGGCTATACTTTAGTATTTTATATTACTATTCCTAGTTATAAGTAGATAGGTATACTCTTTAGGTAGTAAGGGTATATATTCTAATTAAGATAGGGCTTTCCCCTAGGTTTAGGTCCCTATTAATAGTAATATAGAGTAATATAAGCTATTAGGTCTACCCCCTAGAGTTAGTAATTATTACTAGTACCTAGTATATACTATACTAGGGTATTATAAGGGTCCTAATTACCTTAAGTACTAGTATAATAGTAGAGGTATATAAGAGTCCTTATTAAGTTATAAAGTCTATACTAATAAGGTCTAATATAGTATAACTATCTAGGTCTATATATATATTAATAGGGTTTTACCCTTATATAATAATCTTAGTATAGAAATAATAGCCTAGAGGTACCTTATTTTCTATAGTAAAGGTAAGGGCTACTACCTCTATTATTAGTTATTTTCCTAAGTATTATAAGGGTCTTTTAGCGGTTTATTATAGGCATACTTAAGGTAATTTTTACTATTATAATTATAGTATTATAGTTTCCTCCCTAGCCTATTATTACCTTAACCTATAGGCTAACTATTTATAAAGAGTAGGGATATAAAAGAGGGTTAGTAACTAGATAGGGTGCCCTATAGTTATTAGCTAGCCCTAGTATCCTTTTCCCTACTTAGTAAGGTGTCTTACTTTTACTTATTTTTCCCTAGTATTATATCCTAGAATTACTAGGCTAACTATACTACTTCCTCTCTAGTCTTACTAGTAATATTTATATATAGGTTAATATAGTCCTATAATTTAGGCTATAACTTTATAAAGAATAGAAGGGCTTAGGCCTTCTTACTTAGTCTTTTAAGGTACTTTTCTAGGAAGTTAAGATAGATACTAAAATCTATTAGGCTCTATCCTTTAAGTTACTAGGCCCTCTTAAGCTATATAGTAATTTAGGCTTCCTTATTTACTAAGTCCTTTAATAATATTAGGGTCTACTAGTAGAAGGCTTCCTAGTTATCCTTAAGGGTTTCCTAGTTACTATCTAGTTATTTATTAAGGTATTAGTCCTATCTTACCTTATAGGTACTACTTATATAATTAAGGGTAAAGAGGATCTTTTAGTACCCTCTCTAATACTTATATCTTACCTTATTAAAGGCATAGTTTAGGTTATTAGACTATACCTTATACTTCTAGGGGTTTATAGGATATATAAGTATAGTAATATTCTTAATTTTAATCTCTTAACTACTACTACCTAATAACTCTTAAGAGTCTTAGCGTTATTTTACTATATTTTTACTACTTAAACTCCTAACTAGGTATCTAATAAGCATCTAGAGCTCCTTCTCTCTTTCTTATAGCTTCTATAGCTCTTCTAGTTATATAATTTATATCTAGATTATAGCCTATTTAGCCTTAATTCTAAGGGGGTTTACTAGAGCTAGGCCTAGGGTTATATTATTTTTAATAGGTATAGTTTTAGTAGGTTCTTATAAGGTCCTAAGTATTAAGATAGAGTTTTATATGCTTCTAGATACTATTACTCCTAGGTAGTAATTTTTAGAAGATTTAGAATTATAATAAGTATAGAAGAGTAATATATAAGGCTAGGTAGAAGTAATAGGTCTATTATATTTAAGACTAAATCTTATCCTCTCTAGTATATTATATAAGAGACCCTAGATATAGTGGCAAGAAGCCCTAGGTTCGTGGCGGTGCGTGTGGCGGTGCGTGTGCACCGCGCCCCACAGGGGCGGTGCAGGGTGCGTTCCCGCTGCGCCTTACACCTAGCGCCAGAGCCTATAGCTTCTAGCCTAGGTAAAGGTCCCTTATCTTCGCCCCCCTCCTAAGTCTGCCCTATTACTGCCTTACTACCGCCCTATCTACCTACTATTAGTTTTATTATTTTTATAAAAGTTTTATTTAGTTTTACTTATAGTTTAGCCTCTTACCCCTATCCCTACCCTAGCTTACCTCTAGCTTACCTAGATATTCTATTCCTATAATATATAGTTTTTATAGCTTAATATTAGTCTTATTACTAGTTTAGTTTAGTAATATCTTATCTCTATCTTATCTCTATAACTACTACTATACTACTAGCTATTAAGCTAGAGTATAATAAGCTATATATCCTATACTAAGCACCTACTTAGTTAGTATTATAGCTATAGCTAGTCTAGCTAGGGCCTAATAGACCTCCTATCTATCTACTAGCTATCTATCTAGCCTCTAATCTTAGTACTTTAGGTAGTTAAGGATAATATAGAATTAGTCTTTATCTATAGTCTTATAGCTATATAGTAGTATTTATATATTAGGCATATACCTTATAAATAGGAACTTATTTAGCCCTATATAGCCTATATATAGCTATATAAGTATAAATAACTTATACTTATAGAGTCCTTAATAGAGCTAGACTATCTATTTTACTATTCTAAGTAGTAGGATATCCTCTATTACCTTATAGGCCCTCTAGGGTTACCTTATCCTTACCTTATAGTACTATATAGTCTAATAGTATTACTAGTCTATCTAAAGCGCCTCCTTAGTAGTACTATTTAGGCCCTAGGCCTAGAGCTATAAGAGGGTCTCTTTATTAGGCTATTATTATAGTCCTTTCCTCTATATAAGTATCCTTACTACTACTATATAGGCAGCCTATACCTAGGCTACTATACTAGAGTCCTCTAGCCTTTATTTAAATCTCTATTACCTATAATTAAGGTATAGGTCTAGAGGTAGTACTACTATCTTAGCTTTAAGTTAGGCTATTAAGATAGCCTTATATATATTAGCTATAATCTAGAGGTACTTTAATTACTCCTTAGTAAATATCTATACTAGCCCTTATAGTTCTCCTTAGGGTATTATTAGTATATAGTATAAGCTTATATTATAGGTAATTATACTATAGACTACCTATATATATAGGGTCTAGGTATCCTTAAGAGAGCATCCCTAGGCTAAGATAGCTAGTAAGATAAGTATAAGCTACTACTACTTTATCTTATCCTTTAGCTCTATATAATAATAGTTCTAGATTAGCTTCCTATTAATCTAGACTCCTAGGAACCTATAGGATTTAAGGGGCTATATTTAGTTAGAGCTAAGTTAGATACTAGTTACTAGTAGCTAGTATAATTATATAAAGTATATAAGCTTACTCTTAGCTAGGTTAAACTTAACCCTTATCTCCTTTACCTAGTCTATATATATAGTCTATATAGACTTAAGTTATCTCTAGGTCTATTCTAGTATCTTACTAATAGTAAGGATATTTATATTATTTATAAATCCTATTATAAGGATACCTAATATATCCTAAAGCTAGGTATATAGTAAGGTAGTATATAGTAAGAATAGGATTAGGAAGAGTAATAAGCCCTATAGTACTCCTATAGTAATATTATATTACTTAGAGAGTCTCCTATTAAATAGGAGCTATACTATCTATAAGTTAAGGATACTATAAATAATATATATAATCTAGTATAAGACTCTAAGCTATATAAGCGTCTATATTAGTAGGGGATAGCTAATATTATTAAAGGTATTACTTATATCTAGTTAGAGAAGCAAGATAAGCCCGCCCTAGCTCTAGGCTATATAGACCATTTCTACTATAACCTTAAGGGCTATCTTAGTTAACCTATTAGCTTAATTACCTAGTTATAGTTCTAGTAGTAATAAGCTCTCCTTAGCTATATATATAAGCTACCTTATAATTATAGCTTCTATAATCTTACCTACTATATTAAGGAGGGAGATTAGTCTCTAGGCGCCTACTATAGACAGCTTCTTAGGTTTCTTACCTAGCTTATAAATAATAACTATATAAATAGACTAGAAGTAGGTTAGGTACTACCTATATACTATATAGTAGTTTAATAGATAGATAATTATAGCTATTACTAGGTAACTATAGGCCTTAAGGAACCTAGTTAGTAGCTTATTATCTCCTAGGGCCTTCTAGCTAGCTATATTCTATATAATATCTTTAACCTTATTAGTAGTATACTAGTCCTACTCTAGGAATATAGTATTATTAAGTTAGGGGAAGCTTATATCTAGGATAGTATTAATATTAGCTATTAGCTATAAGAAAAACCTAGCTATAAGGATATTAGCTTTATTTATATAGTTATATACTATTAATAAGTTAGTACTATCCTATATAAGAGGTAGGATATATAGGAGCTCTAGTAGGCTATAGCTATAGAGCTATACCTACTATTCTAGCTTCTAAATGCCTTTATTTTATATACTAGCCCTATATAGGGCCTCTTACTAGGCGCTATACCTCTCCTTAGATATAACCTAGGTTTAGTCCGCGTCTATCTCTTAGTAGTATTTCTAGTTAGTATCTATATATTATTATTACTATGCCCTCTTAGCTCTATATATTACTATAACTATACTAGTAGTATAACTATTCTACTATGCCTCTAGCCTAGGGGGCTAGGGCAAGCACTTAGGTACTACTAGGTATACTATTATCTATAGCTATATAATAAGCTAGTTAGTATAGGCCTTAACCTCTAGCTAGTTCTATAGTAGATATAGGGTAAGTCTAGGCTATAAGTAAGTCTTTATCTCTATAGCTATAAGTTAGATATCTAGCTATTTCTATATATATCTTATAGTCCCTAGGTTAAGTTTGCCTAGCTTAGTACTAATATAGATAAGCTATATAATATAGTCTAAGCCCTTAAGGTTAACTAGTCCTAGGTAGCTAGTCTAGAGGTTATCTATAGCCTATATAAGGTTAATAGTACTATTATGCTCCTTATATTTTTATTAGGTAGGTTCTCCCTTAGGTATAAGGAGTCTAAGGTACTACTATACTATAACCTTAAGTACTATCTTATATCCTCTAGATATATAGCTAAACCTGTCCTATAAGGGGTATTTCTAGTTAAAATCTCCTACTATAATACTCTAAGGCTAGGGCGCTATTACTAGTAGTCTATATAAAGGAGTTTGCTAGCCTTACTTATATTATTTAGAATATAAGGAGAAGATATAGGTCCCTTTTATAGTAATATAGTACTAATCTTCCCCTCTCTTACTTACCTATAACCTAGGGCTATAGTAAGTATATATATATACTATATTATAGCCCTAGTAATAGGCAAGCCTATACCTACTAAGCCCTAGGCTAGGTAGCTAGCCTTTACTTAGTTCCTATTCTTATATTACTATTATATTAATATTATCTTAGTACTAAAGTACTAGTTATATAAGTAGGTTCTTCTTATTAATATTCTAATAGAGGATATTAATTATTATAAGTTAGTAAGGTAAGGTCTACTATAGTTTAGTTACTAGCTATTACTAGGTTATTAGTAGTATAATTATTTAGTATAGTATATTATCTAAGATCTTAACTATTATTACTTCCTACTCTACCCTATAATAAGGCTAAGTAGGCACTAGGTAGATATCCTCTCTTCTTTCTTAATAGCTCCTTAGGGAAGGTTATAGTAGATCTAGCCTTAGGGTATTCTATCTCCTTATCTTAGTATTATAGTTTAGTAAAGTATCTTAGTCTATTAGTATAATTATCTCTTATTATACTCTATTATCTAGCTAATATTAGGTAGCTATAAGACTAGGCTAGGTATAGCCTAGAGTAGAGTATATATCTCTTTAGTAACTCTCCTTTCTTAGTTAGGTAGGCATCCTTACCTCCCTTATACTTTATAGTAATATACTAGCTATACCTTAGGGTTACCTTATAGTACTTAGTAATATATCCTATATTATAATAGTTATAGTATTAGTAGGGGTAAAGGCTCTTATTATATAGCTTAATATTATAGATATCTACCTTATATATTAGTCTATTATAATATAGGTAGTTAGTATACTTAAGTCTCTTAATAGTAAGGGTTAGTAGCATATTTATTATACCTATAGGCTAGTACTATTAGGAGGATAGATATATAACCCTTACTTAGTTCTCCTAGGATATTTCTTTAATTAGGTCCTATTAGTCTATATACTTAATAAGGAAGTATTTAACTACTATATTATATATATAATAGTATATAGCTACCTCTAGCTTAAAGGTAGTGCTTACCTATATAGTATTCTCTTAATAGGTTATTATATTACCTATAAAGGTTACTACTATATTACTACTTAGGAGGCAGTAAGCTACTACTATAATATTATAGCTAATAGCTTAGTTTATAGCTATAACTATATTAGTTATAGTTCTCTACTAGTAGACTTCTAGTATAGTACTACCTTTAATAAGGATCTCCCTATATTATTAGCTAGGGACTTAGAGAGGGGGGGTTACCTAGAGGTAACCTAGAGATAGGGCAGCTATAATAGTAGCCTATATCTTCTATCCTTTAGTTATCTTAATAGCTTTCTAGATAGCTTTTTATATGGTTTTATATAGGAGGTCCTTTATTACTAGCTAGTCTACCTAGTTACTAGCTTATATAGTGTCTTTATATTAGGCACGCGCTACTACTATTATATAGTATTTAAAGAGCGCCTATATAGTAGCTATTATATCCTAGGGGATATAGCTTATTAGCTTATTATAGATTATTTATTTTTCTTTATTAATTTAATCTTAGACTATATCTAGCTTAGTTATACTTAGTTCTTAATCTATATACTATCCTTATCCTATATTAGAGTAGTAGTAGCTCTAGGTAAGCCCCCTTTCCCTAGTATTAATTACTATTAGGACCTTATCTACTATT
Source organism: Keithomyces neogunnii (assembly GCA_020975405.1). Lineage (NCBI taxonomy): Eukaryota > Fungi > Ascomycota > Sordariomycetes > Hypocreales > Clavicipitaceae > Keithomyces > Keithomyces neogunnii. The sequence continues at coordinate 5,561,507 of JAIOWQ010000001.1, read as the reverse complement.
ATACTCTTATTATAATTATAATATAATATTATTATAAGGGGTAAGGAGATATAAGGAGATTAAATCTGGTATTATTTTTGATTTTAGAGGCGATTCCGCGCCGGTACCGCGGTGCAGGCGAGATCGCAGTTCTTTTTAATCCCTAATAGTAATCCTATAAATATTATAGCTAAGAGTAAAGTTATTATAGTAGTAAGGTAGCTCCTAAGTAGAGATATAATAATTATATTTAAAATAGATATAAAGATATATTAGGAGAATATAGACTAGACCTAGAGTACCTTTAGTATAAATATAAGGCTAAATAATAGAGTATTTAGTATTATAATAAAAAGCTTTCTAATAAAGTATACTAGTAAGGCTAACCTAGTATAGGCCCTCTTATAGGCTAATAATATAAAGATAGCTAAGGTAATACTATACTATCTCTAGGATAAGAGAGTAATAAGAATAGTCCTAATCCTAGGTATAGAGTCCTATAAGGAGGCTAATAAGCTCTATAATAATAGCCTTATTTATAAGGCTAAGATATTTAATATTAAGCCTTATAATAAGACCCTCTACCTAAGGTAATACTTTAACTACTATAAGATAGGATATATTATAAAGTACTATAAGGTAGCCCTAAGATATAGCTAATATATAGCTAGGAAGTATAAGGATAATAAAGGAGTATACCTAGTAGCTATAAGAAAGACCTAGGAGAAGTATATCCTATATAATAGTAAGTACCTAGTATAGTCCTAGGACTACCCTATCTTAAGGTAGTAGTAGTAATAAGTAAAAGAAGGATATAATAACTACCTCTAAAGGTTTATTACCCTAAATAAGGAGATAGAAATACTACCTTACCTATAAGATAGGCCTAACCTAGCCCTTAGTAATAAGCTACTATATAAGAAGAGAGATAGGCCTCTACTAGCCTATATAGCCCTAATTATAGGAAACTAGGACCTTAGAGTCCTAGTTAACTCCTAGTAAAGCTTATAATATAATAGTACTAAACTAGCTATAAGATAGTAAAGAAGTAGTACCTAATTACTATTATATAATAATTAGAGTCTTATACTAGAATATATATAGGAAGAATAAACTTATCTAGGTAGTGCTTTAGTACTATAATAATATTAATATAATAATAATCTAAGAGTAAGAAGAGAAGAAATAACTATAGCCTCTAAGCCCTAGGCTTAGCTAATACTAGTTAGTATTCTATTAGGAAAGGAATATAGTATATATATATAAGTAGTATAGGCCTAGGTTATAGGTAGTAAAAGAAGGATAGGATTAGGCCTATATTATATTATAAGGTATATATATCTTCTTATTATACTTTAAGATCTATAACTTAAAGTAAGAGACCTCCCTATATATAATTAAAGTAATACTATCTTAGCTATATATAGTTATAATAAGGGACTTTAACTAGAAATACCTACTCTAGGATAGCCTAGATAAGATAAGTACTAGGTATAAGATAGTCCTAAAGATAGCTAAGTAATAATAGCTTAGGCTTATTATACCTAGGGGTAAACTAACTAGATAAAAATATAAAGAGAGAGATAATACCCTTAACCTTATATAATTAATAAGGAATATTATAATATAATATAAGGATATAGCCCTCCTAATTAGGTCTAATTATACCTTATAGCTAATCTAAATTAAGACTAGCTAGATAAGCTATAAAGGTATTTAAGCTAGATATATATAATAAAAGGTTAATAAGGTAATAATAAAGGCTAAAGCTATATACTAGCTCTAGCCTAAGATTATCCTAAGACTAATTTAGAGTAAGGCTAAGGTTAAGAAGTATAGAGACTAGCTAATTAAATAACTCTAGGAGATAGTAAATAAGATAGCCCTAAAGAAGGTACTAAAGAAGTAAGAGAAGGAGATATAGTAGAATAGCTATATAGCTAGCTTAGTTATAGCTACCTAATAAGTAAGAAGAGTATAGCATAGAAAAAGAATAGATACTAATTAGGCAGCCTACTATAAGGCAGAGGCGACCTAATCCCGCACTATTACTAAGGAAAGGCGAAGCGTATAGAGAGAAGCCCTAAGCAAGGCCACTATAGGCAGCAGGAACCTGTGGAAGCTAGAAACCGCCTAAGATAGCCTAGATCCTAAGCCTTAAGCGCCCTAGGCCTAACGCTCCGCTATATTTAAACCTAATAGATAAAGTAGAAATCCTTACTAAAAAGTTCTTCCTAATACTATTAGTAGACCTCTTATATATCCCTAACCTAACCTTTCCCTAGCTAGATAGTATATTACTCCTAGACTAGGACTAGTTCTTAACTAATAAGGTAGTAAAGATACTAAGGTATATAATAAGTTAGAAAGCCCTAGGGGAGGATAGAATCCTAATAAGGTTCCTTAAGGCTTATAATATACTACTAATAGTAGCTATTATATACCTCTTAAATAATACTATTAAATATAAATAGTATCTAAGCTAGTTCTAAGCTATAAGTATTATAGTCCTCTATAAGCTAGATAAGATAACTAAATAAGCCTAATTAGTAGGTAAATAGCGCTCTATATTACTACTTAATATAGTAGGAAAGGTAATAAAAGTATTAATAATATACTAGATTATATATATAGCTAAGGAGGCCTAGCTACTCTCTAAGCTCTAACTAGGAAATAGAGCTAATAAGTCTATAAAGATAGCCCTTAAACTAATAATAAAGATTATATATATAGTATAAAGCTAATATAGGATTACCTTAATACTCTAGCTTAATATTAATAATATCTTTAATAATATTAACTATATACTACTAATCTATATACTTATTTAACTAGGTATCTCCCTTTAGATAGTTATCTTTATCTAATCTATTCTTATTATATAAATAGCCTAGCTCTAGTTTATAGGGTTTATCTTAAGGACCTTTTAGGTCCTAGTAGGAGTACCCTAAGGGTTTCCTCTCTCTTTAATCCTATTTATTCTCTATATTACCTTATTATATATATAGCTTTAAGAAGTCCTTAGAACTATAACTATAAGGTTTATAGATAATATAAATATTATTACCCTTAGGAAAGATATAAACTAGACCTAGTATTAGCTTAAGGCTACCTAGATAGTCTATAAATAATAGGTAAAAGAGATAGATATATAGTTTAATCTAGAGAAGAGTAAACTTATTTACTTTACTAGGATAAGATAACTACTAAAGACTTAGGTCTAACTTAGACTTATTATAGTTATATCCCTATTATCTTATAAATTCTTAGATATATAGATTAATAGGAAGCTCCTATAAAACTAGTATTAAATAGAACTAGATAAGAAGCTATAGTAGTAATACCTTACCCTTATAGTACTTATAGCCTTAATATAAGGCTACTTATATAAAGACTTAAGAATACTATATATATAGGTAGTCTAAAGTATAATTACCTATAGGATAAGCTTATATTATATACCTATAGTAGTTAAAGGTAGGCTAAAGAGGCTTACCTAAGGGCTAGATAAGGTATAGTTAAGCTACCTCTATACTATTACTAATATATATAAGTATACCCTAATTATATAGTTAGAAATAGAAGTAGCTATACCTCCTATTAACCTATATCTTAACTATAAGAAAAGGAGGTTTAAGTAATATCTTAAAGATATAAGGATAGTAGACTAGATCTAGGTTATATATATCTTAGTAGCCTATATACTTAAATAATACTAATCCCCCTATTAAAGGCTAAATAAGGAGATAAGGAACTAGCTAGTAATCTAAGGATAAGCTAGTACTATAAAGAAGATACTATAGTAAGAATAGTAATATAGATAGACCCTTTAGTACTAGTAAGTATAGATAGATAGAAGATAATATAGATATAAAGTAGCTAAGGATATTAACTAACCTAGAGATCTTAAAATAATATACTAGCTTTATAAGGGACTTTATAAGTATAAGTTAGCTATACTAGTATAGCTATATATAAGATACCTAGAGCTATATAAATACCTCTTCCTTTAATATATTCCTAATATAGATATACCCCTTTATAGCTATAAGAATATAAAGGAGGACTAATACTATATTATACTCTACTATTTAAAGTATAATAACCTAAGACCTATAGAATAGTCTAGAAATAAGAGGGAAGTTTACTAGGCCTTAAATAACCCTAATATAGCTTTAATTATAATATAATAGGTATTATTAATAGGCTAAATAAGATACTATAAGCTAGCCTAAAAGCTAGCTATATAGTAGAATAAAAGGAGCTAGGCTAGGGCTAATATAGGTCTAGGATAGGGATAAGAAGAGTAGGCTAAGATAAAGAGAAGAGTAGGAATAGGTTAGAAGTAAGGTATAAGTAGTATACTAATATAATAACTCTATCTAGCTTACTATAGGTAAGGTATACTAGTAATAGTAATTAATTTATATAGATAGGAATTAGCTAGGGATAGGCTATAGATAAACTAGGACTAAGGTAGATAGGGTTTTATTCCCTAGAGGGTTTCCTTATCTATTAGAAGAGTAGATATACTAGTAAAATAGCTTAGCTATAGCTAGCTATCTAGTATAATTAAATAAATAAATATTACTTATGCTTTACTAGGTTTATTTATAATATCCTCTTCCTTAAGCGCTTAGTATATAGATTCTATAAGAGCTTAGACTTTACTTTATGTTTCCTCCTACTACCTAAGCTAGGGGGGTAGCCTAATTAATATAAATAATTAGTATATTTATTATACTAAAGGCTATACCTAATACTTACTTACTATAACCCTAATATAGCTACTAGTCTATAATAATATATAAATTTAAAAAAAAAGCTAATAATTAGTAATATAGGCAAAATATATAGATAATATAACTATAAGGTAGTATAATACTAGTAGTAATATATATTACTTAAATAGTACCTTAAACTAGCTATATTAGTATAAAAGGGTAAATTATAAGGGTTAAAATCTATAGTATAGGGTAATTTAAGGGGGGGCTATATAGCCCTACTTAACCCTACCCTATAATTAGGTAAAAACTTTTTACCCTATAGGCCCTACCTATAATATACCTATATATAACCCTCTATTAACCCCTATAATAGTCCCTTTATAAAGCCTATATATATAACTATTATAAGTTATTCTACTTATTATACTTATTATTTATACTAATTATATCTACTATATATATAGAAATCTATAATATAGCGCTATAATATATATAGTTAACTAAACATACTATTACTATAGCTATTATAAGTATTATATCTAAAAAGAAGAAGAGAAGATTTTAACCTAGTAATAAGTTTATAATAAGTATAATTAATAAGTATAAATACTAATAAGCTATCTAGTTAAGGCCCTAAGGAAGATTTAGAAGATTTAGCTAGAAGTTATAAATATTATCCCTAAACTACTATTCTAATATCTTATATATAAGGTTATAAATAATATTATATAGAGAATAGGTTTTAATATTACTTATTAGTAATAAGTAGCTATTAAAGCTATATAAGAGGCTACCGGGTCGTAGGCGGTAGAAGGAGGGCAGGATTAGGCCTGCATTACATTATAGGGCGTACACATCTTCTTATTATATTCCGAGATCTATAACCTAGAGTAGGAGACCCCCCTACACATAATTAAAGCAATACTACCTTAGCTATGTATAGTTATAGTAGGGGACTTTAACTAGAAATACCTACTCTAGGACAGCCTAGACAAGATAAGTACTAGGTATAAGATAGTCCTAAAGATAGTAAAGTAGTAATAGCTTAGGCTTATTATACCTAAGGGTAAACTAATAAGATAAAAGTATAAAAAGAGAGATAGTATTCTTAACCTTATATAATTAATAAGGGATATTATAATATAATATAAGGGTATAGCCCCCCTAGCTAGGTCTAATTATACCTTATAGCTAATCTAAATTAAAACTAGCTAGATAAGCTATAAAGGTACCTAAGCTAGATATATATAATAAAAGGTTAATAAGGTAATAATAAAGGCTAAAGCTATATACTAGCTCTAGCCTAGAGTTACCTTAAGACTAATTTAGAGTAAGGCTAAGGTTAAGGAGTATAGAGACTAGCTAATTAAATAACTCTAGGAGATAGTAAATAAGATAGCCCTAAAGAGGGTACTAAGAGAGTAAGAGAAGGAGGTATAGTAGAATAGCTATATAGCTAGCTTAGTTATAGCTACTTAATAAGTAAGAAGAGTATAGCATAGAAAAAGAATAGATACTAATTAGGTAGCCTATTATAAGGTAGAGGTAACCTAATCCTATACTATTACTAAGGAAAGGTAAAGTATATAAAGAGAAGCCCTAAGTAAGGCTACTATAGATAATAAGAACCTATAGAAGCTAGAAAGATAGGCAAGACTAAGAAGCTAATAGCTATCTAAGATAGCCTAGATCCTAAGCCTTAAGCGCCCTAGGCCTAATACTCTACTATATTTAAACCTAATAAATAAAGTAGAAATCCTTACTAAAAAGTTCTTCCTAATACTATTAATAGATCTCTTATATATCCCTAACCTAATCTTCTCCTAGCTAGATAGTATATTACTCCTAGACTAGGACTAGTTCTTAACTAATAAGATAGTAGAGATACTAAGGTATATAGTAAGTTAGAAAGCCTTAGGGGAGGATAGAATCCTAATAGGGTTCCTTAAGGCTTATAATATACTACTAATAATAGCTATTATATACCTCCTAAATAATACTATTAAATATAAATAGTACCTAAGCTAGTTCTAAGCTATAAGTATTATAGTCCTCTATAAGCTAGGTAAGATAACTAAATAAGCCTAATTAGTAGGTAGATAGCGCCCTATATTACTACTTAATATAGTAGGAAAGGTAATAGAAGTATTAGTAGTATACTAGATTATATATATTACTAAGGAGGCCTAGCTACTCTCTAAGCTCTAGCTAGGAAATAAAGCTAATAAGTCTATAAAGATAGCCCTTAAACTAATAATAAAGGTTATATATATAGCCTAGAGCTAATATAGAATTACCTTAATATTCTAACTTAATATTAGTAATACCTTTAATAATATTAACTATATACTACTAATCTATATGCTTATTTAACTAGGTATCCTCCTATAAATAATTACCTTTATCTAATCTATCCTTACTATATAAACTACCTAGCTCTAGTTTATAGGGTTTACCTTAAGGACCTTTTAGGTCCTAGTAGGAGTACCCTAAGGGTCCCCCCTCTTCTTAATCCTATTTATTCTCTATACTATCTTATTATATATATAGCTTTAAGAAGTCCTTAGAACTATAACTATAAGGTTTATAGATAATATAAATATTATTATCCTTAGGAAAGATATAGACTAGACCTAGTACTAGCTTAAGGCTATCTAGATAGTTTATAAATAATAAGTAAAAGAGATAAGTATATAGTTTAATCTAGAGAAAAGTAAACTTATTTACTTTACTAGGATAAGGTAGCTACTAGAGACTTAGGTCTAACTTAGAACTATTATAGTTATACCCTTACTATCTTATAAATTCTTAGATATATAGATTAATAGAAAGCTCTTATAGAACTAGTACTAAATAGAACTAGATAAGAAGCTATAGTAGTAATACCTTATACTTATAGTACTTATAGCCTTAGTATAGGGCTACTTATATAAAGACTTAAGAATACTATATATATAGATAGTCTAAAGTATAATTACCTATAAGGTAAGCTCTTACTATATATCTATAGTAGTTAAAGGTAAGCTAAAGAGGCTTACCTAAGGGCTAGATAAGGCATAGTTAAGCTACCTCTATATTATTACTAATATATATAAGTATACCCTAATTATATAGTTAGAAATAGAAGTAGCTATACCCCCTATTAACCTATATCTTAACTATAAGAAAAGAAGGTTTAAGTAATACCTTAAGGATATAAGGATAGTAGACTAGATCTAGGTTATATATACCTTAGTAGCCTATATACTTAAATAATACTAACCTCCCTACTAAAGGCTAAATAAGAAGATTAGGAACTAGCTAGAGACCTAGGGTTAAGCTAGTATTATAAAGGAGATATTATAGTAAGAGTAGTAGTATAGATAGACCCTTTAGTACTAATAAGTATAGATAGATAGGAGGTAATATAGGTATAAAGTAGCTAAGGATATTAGCTAACCTAGAGACCTTAAAATAATATACTAGCTTTATAAGGGACTTTATAAGTATAAGTTAGCTATACTAATATAGCTATATATAGGGTGCCTAAAGCTATATAAATACCTCTTTCTCTAGTATATTCTTAATATAGATATACCTCTTTATAGCTATAAGAATATAAAAGAAGACTAATACTATATTATACTCTACTATCTAAAGTATAATAGCCTAAGACCTATAGAATAGCCTAGGAATAAGAGGGAAGTCTATTAGGCTCTAAATAACCCTAATATAGCTCTAATTATAATATAATAGGTATTATTAATAGGCTAAATAAGATACTATAAGCTAGCCTAAAGGCTAGCTATATAGTAGGATAGAAGGAGCTAGGCTAGGGTAGATATAGGTATAGGATAGGGATAAGAAGAGTAGGATAAGATAAAGAGAAGAATAGGAATAGGTTAGAAGTAAGGTATAAGTAGTATACTAATATAATAACTCTATCTAGCTTACTATAGGTAAGGTATACTAGTAATAGTAATTAATTTATATAAGTAGGAATTAGCTAGGGATAGGCTATAGGCAAACTAGGACTAGGGTAGGCAGGGTTTTATTCCCTAGAGGGTTTCCTTACCTACTAGAAGAGTAGATATACTAGCAAAATAGCTTAGCTATAGCTAGCTATCTAGTGTAATTAAATAAATAAATAAATATATAAGAGGCTATAGAAAATACTATAATATAAACTTTCTCTAGTAAGATTCTCTCTAAATATAATAATAATATACTAATACTAATATAAATAGCTATATAACTCTTAACTATATATATAAAGTATATTACTATCTTACCTAGTAATTTTAAGACTCTTTATAAAATCCTTAGAGTTTTTAAGGAATAAGGGATAGTATTTTTATATAACTAGGCCTTAAGTTTATTTTCTTACCTAGCTTTATATTACTTAATTATATTACTTAATTATACTAACTATATTATAGTAATTAGTTCTATAGACTAGGTAGAAGTATAATATAGCTATAGTTTAATAAGAAAGAGAACTTCTAGCTCTGCGCTCGCACCACGATACCGGTGCAGAACCGCCACTAAAATATAATTTAACCTAAAAAACGAAATCCTTATACCTATTTACCCCTAAATCTGATATCATATTATAACTAGGATAGGGGCGTAGTAGTAGAGGTAATACTAATAATAATTAATAAAGGGGAAAGGAGGCTTGCCTAGAGCTACTACTACCCTAATACTAGTAAAGGCTATATTAATATATAGACCCTAAGCATAACTAAATTAGATATAGTATAAGACTAAAATAATAATAAAAAGATAAAGATATAAGAGATACTAGTAAGCTATATCCCTAAGAATAAGCTAGATAGAGTCTAGATATAAATCTAGATAGTCTTTATAAAGGGGGTAAGGTAGGAGTAAACCGTGACTACCCCTAATATAAATAACTAACCTATTATAAGGAGTAAACTTAAGATAGTTATTAAGGAGGCTATAACTAAAGCTATAGTTATAGTAGAAAGGCAGAAAGTAAAGACCTAGGCTAGTATTATAGCTGCCTAGGGGCTAAGATAGGGCCTTACTACCCTAGTACTACTCCCTATGCCTAGTAGATAGTACTAAGAGGTGCTTATTAAGGGAGACACTATTATAAAAGCAAATTATAACTAGACTATAATAGATATAGTAGTAGCTATAAATACTATAGCTAAGAGTAAAGTTACTATAGTAGTAAGGTAGCTCCTAAGTAGAGACATAGTAGTTATATTTAAAATAGATATAAAGATATACTAGGAGAATATAGACTAGACCTAGGGCGCTTTTAGTATAGATATAAGGCTAAATAATAGAGTATTTAGTATTATAGTAAAAAGCTTTCTAATAAAGCATACTAGTAAGGCTAACCTAGTATAGGCCCTCTTATAGGCTAATAATATAAAGATAGCTAAGGTAATACTACGCTACCCTTAGGGTAAGGGAGTAATAAGAATAGTCCTAATCCTAGGCATAGAGTCCTATAAGGAGGCTAATAAGCTTTATAATAGTAGCCTTATCTATAAGGCTAAGATATTTAATATTAAGCCCTATAATAAGACCCTCTACCTAAGGCAGTGCTTTAACTACTATAAGATAGGATATATTATAAAGCACTATAAGGTAGCCCTAAGGTATAGCTAATATATAGCTAGGAAGTATAAGGGTAGTAAAGGAGCATGCCTAGTAGCTATAGGGGAGACCTAGGAGAAGTATATCCTATATAGTAGTAGGTACCTAGTATGGTCCTAGGACTGCCCTATCTTAAGGCAGTAATAGTAGTAAGTAAAAGAAGGATATAATAACCGCCCCTAAAGGTTCGCTACCCTAAATAAGGAGATAAGAACACTACCTTGCCTATAAGATAGGCCTAACCTAGCCCTTAGTAATAAGCTACTATATAAGAAGAGAGGCAGGCCTCTACTAGCCTATATAGCCCTAACTATAGGAAACTAGGACCTTAGAGTCCTAGTTAACTCCTAGTAAAGCTTATAGTATAGTAGCACTAAACTAGCTATAGGATAGCAGAGAAGTAGCACCTAATTACTATTATATAATAATTAGAGTCCTATACTAGAATATATATAGGAAGAATAAACTTATCTAGGTAGTACTTTAGTACTATAATAATATTAATATAATAGTAATCTAAGAGTAGGAAGGGAAGAAATAACTATAGCCCCTAAGCCCTAGGCTTAGCTAATACTAGTTAGTATTCTACTAGAAAAGAAATATAATATATATATATAAGTAGTATAGGCCTAGGTTATAGGCAGTAGAAGGAGGGCAGGATTAGGCCTATATTATATTATAGGGCATATATATCTTCTTATTATATTCTAAGATCTATAATCTAGAGTAGGAGACCCCCCTATATATAATTAAAGTAATACTACCTTAGCTATATATAGTTATAGTAGGGGACTTTAACTAGAAATACCTACTCTAGGACAGCCTAAATAGGATAAGTACTAGGTATAAGATAGTCCTAGAGATAATAAAGTAGTAGTAGCTTAGGCTTATTATACCTAGGGGTAAACTAATAAGATAAAAGTATAAAGAGAGAGATAGTACCCTTAACCTTATATAATTAATAAGGGATATTATAATATAATATAAGGGTATAGCCCCCCTAGCTAGGTCTAATTATACCCTATAGCTAATCTAAATTAAGACTAGCTAGATAAGCTATAAAGGTACCTAAGCTAGATATATATAGTAAAAGGTTAATAAGATAATAATAAAGGCTAAAGCTATATACTAGCTCTAGCCTAGGATTACCTTAAGACTAATTTAGAGTAAGGCTAAGGTTAAGGAGTATAGAGACTAGCTAATTAAATAACTCTAGAAGATAATAAATAAGATAGCCCTAAAGAGGGTACTAAGGGAGTAAGAGAAGGAGGTATAGTAGAATAGCTATATAGCTAGCTTAGTTATAGCTGCCTAATAAGTAAGAAGAGTATGGCATAGAAAAAGAATAGATACTAATTAGGTAGCCTATTATAAGGTAGAGGTAACCTAATCCTATATTATTACTAAGGAAAGGTAAAGTATATAGAGAGAAGCCCTAAGTAAGGCTACTATAGGTAATAGGAACCTATAGAAGCTAGAAAGATAGGTAAGACTAAGAAGCTAATAGCTACCTAAGATAGCCTAGATTCTAAGCCTTAAGCGCTCTAGGCCTAATACTCCGCTATATTTAAACCTAATAGATAAAGTAGAAATCCTTACTAAAAAGTTCTTCCTAATACTATTAGTAGACCTCTTATATATCTCTAACCTAATCTTCCCCTAGCTAGATAGTATACTACTCCTAGACTAGGACTAATTCTTAACTAATAAGGTAATAGAGATACTAAGGTATATAGTAAGCTAGAAAGCCCTAAGGGAGGATAGAATCCTAGTAAGGTTCCTTAAGGCTTATAATATACTACTAATAATAGCTATTATATACCTCCTAAATAATACTATTAAATATAAATAGTACCTAAGCTAGTTCTAAGCTATAAGTATTATAGTCCTCTATAAGCTAGGTAAGATAACTAAATAAGCCTAACTAGTAGGTAGATAGCGCCCTATATTACTACTTAATATAGTAGGAAAGGTAATAAAAGTATTAATAATATGCTAGATTATATATATAGCTAAGGAGGCCTAGCTACTCTCTAAGCTCTAACTAGGAAATAGAGCTAATAGGTCTATAGAGATAGCCCTTAAACTAATAATAAAGGTTATATATATAGCCTAGAGCTAATATAGGATTACCTTAATACTCTAGCTTAATATTAGTAGTACCTTTAATAATATTAACTATATACTACTAATCTATATACTTATCTAACTAGGCATCCCTCTATAAATAATTACCTTTATCTAATCTATCCTTACTATATAAATAGCCTAGCTCTAGTTTATAGGGTTTACCTTAAGGACCTTTTAGGTCCTAGTAGGAGTACCCTAAGGGTCCCCCCTCTTCTTAATCCTATTTATTCTCTATACTACTTTATTATATATATAGCTCTAGGAAGTCCCTAGAACTATAACTATAAGGTTTATAGATAATATAAATATTATTACCCTTAGGAAAGATATAAACTAGACCTAGTACTAGCTTAAGGCTACCTAGATAGTCTATAAATAGTAAGTAAAAGAGATAGATATATAGTTTAATCTAGAGAAGAGTAAACTTATCTACTTTACTAGGATAAGGTAGCTACTAGAGACTTAGGTCTAACTTAGACCTATTATAGTTATATCCTTACTATCTTATAAATTCTTAGGCATATAGATTAATAAGAAGCTCCTATAAAACTAATACTAAATAGAACTAGATAAGAAGCTATAGTAGTAGTACCTTACCCTTATAGTGCTTATAGCCTTAGTATAAGGCTACTTATATAAAGACTTAAGAATACTATATATATAGATAGTCTAAAGTATAATTACCTATAGGGCAAGCTTATACTATATACCTATAATAGTTAAAGGTAAGCTAAAGGGGCTTGCCTAGGGGCTAGATAAGGCATAGTTAAGCTACCTCTATACTATTACTAGTATATATAAGTATACCCTAATTATATAGTTAGAAATAGAAGTAGCTATACCCCCTATTAACCTATATCTTAACTATAAGAAAAGGAGGTTTAAGTAATACCTTAAAGATATAGGGATAGTAGACTAGATCTAGGTTATATATGCCTTAGTAGCCTATATACTTAAATAATACTAACCCCCTTACTAAAGGCTAAATAAGGAGATAAGGGACTAGCTAGTAACCTAGAGATAAGCTAGCACTATAAAGGAGATACTATAGTAAGAGTAGTAATATAGATAGACCCTTTAGTACTAATAGGTATAGATAGATAGGAGGTAATATAGGCATAAAGTAGCTAAGGATATTAACTAACCTAGAGACCTTAAAATAATACGCTAGCTTTATAAGGGACTTTATAAGTATAAGTTAGCTATACTAGTATAGCTATATATAGGATGCCTAGGGCTATATAAATACCTCTTCCTCTAGTGTATCCCTAATATAAATATACCCCTTTATAGCTATAGGAATACTAAAGAGGACTAATACTATATTATACTCTACTACCTAAAGTATAATAACCTAAGACCTATAAAATAGCCTAGAAATAAGAGGGAAGTCTATTAGGCCCTAAATAACCCTAATATAGCTCTAATTATAATATAATAGGTACTATTAATAGGCTAAATAGGATATTATAAGCTAGCCTAAAAGCTAGCTATATAGTAAGATAGGAGGAGCTAGGCTAGGGCTAATATAGGTATAGGATAGGGATAAGGGGAGTAGGCTAAGATAAAGAGAAGAATAGGAATAGGTTAGAAGTAAGGCATAAGTAGCATGCTAATATAATAACTCTATCTAGCTTACTATAGGTAAGGCATACTAGTAATAGTAATTAATTTATATAGGCAGGAATTAGCCAGAGATAGGCCGTAGATAAACCAGGACTAAGGCAGGTAGGGTTTTATTCCCTAGAGGGTTTCCTTATCTACTAGAAGAGTAGATATACTAGCAAAATAGCTTAGCTATAGCCAGCTATCTAGTGTAATTAAATAAATAAATAAATATAGTTTAATAAGACCTATAGCTAAAGAGGTATTAAATACCTAATAATATATTAAGACTTATTATTATATAGTAAGGTATAAATAATTATAAGTTACTAGTAAATATCCTTACTCTAGTAGTAAAACCCTTCCTAGTATTATACCCCCTATCTAACCTTAAAGTAATAATACTAATTATAAGGCTACTATTAAGGTAGAATCTAATACTAAGAGTTCTATTACTAAGGATTCTAATACTAAGCCTAATAATAATAAGGATTCTACTCCTAATAAGGCTACCCTTAAGAATTATAATACTAAGAATCCTACTTATAATAAGTCTAAAATAGAGGATTCTACTAGGTTAATACTTAATATAATAGGTAATATAATTACTCTCTCTTTTAGTTTAGAGGCTATTTATCTAGAGCTTATAGAGTCTAGTATAGACTCTATACTATAAGATAAGTAGCTAAGTACTAGTAATAGTACTAGGGAAGGGTCTATTACCTCTAATAATAAGAGTATTACTAGTAATAATAGTTCTACTAAAGTTAAACCTATAGTTAGTACTCTAATAAAGAGAGCTATAAAAACCTAGGGTAAAGTAGTTAAATCTCTATTATAAGGATATAAATATAGATATAGATATAGGGGTAAGTATAGGCATAGTAATAGGCATAGTAATAGGTATAGCTATAGATATAGGTATAGGCATGGTAAAAAGGCTTAAATTATAGATATAGCTAGGTATTTACTATAATTAAAATAATAATTAAAATACTAATTATTATAATAATTACTATAATTAAGTAGTATAATTTAGCTATATTTATCTAGATAGCTTATAAGGTCTAGTTTTAAAAGATATAATATTATATCTTTATATCTTATATCCTTCTTTATAATTATATACCTATAGTTATATTATATCTAGAAAGAGATATACTTTATTACTTTATATACTTATACTAGATAACTATTAATAAGTATAGAGTAGTAGTCTATATTATAGGCATATTATTATTATAATTAATTAATATAAATAAGTTAAGACTTTAGATACTTAAGTATAATATAAGACTATATAAATAGGTATATTTAGTATATTATACCCTATACTAGAGCTAATTTCTTAGATCCTAAATAGGCTATTATAAGTACCTATATTAATTTATAGGTATCTATAGGTTAGCTTTATTACCTATATATACTTTTAGGTAACCTGTGGGTAACCCGCAAAATTCACGGATACCCGTAGGTACCCATGGGTACCCAATTTTACACCCTAGTCAGTTGCGTTTGAGAGTCTCGTATGGCTCATTCCGAGTGAGCCTGGCCAATAGAAACGCCTGCTATACGCGGGTTGTTCACGGCTGCATGTGGGGCCGGTTGCGATATCCGCCGGCGCCACATTCGGGGCTTCAAGCGGCCGACGCGTCATTGGTGCCCAGGTGTGAAAGCAAGGGGCGCCGTATTCACCGTATCAATTGGCTCCGCGTATTTGCTGTACGCGAGATGAATTAATCGTGAGTATATTTATTAGCTGTCCGAACTCTAGCCCGAGACTCTAGTCCCTCTTTCCCATGGCCTCTACTTTCCTCACTTGGTATTGCATCCTTCCCATCCTGCTGTAAGCGTTACCATTTTTTGTCCAGAAATTTGCCAGTCGCTCGACGGAAAAGAAAACACAATCCCATTGCACGCAGACCCCAGCACATCAAAATGTCTGCCCAATGCAACCCCGAGTGGAGGACCGCCAGGTTCGCCTTCTATCGCTACGTCCCATCAGTAGCAGCCGCGGCCATCTTTTGTCTCTTCTTCTTGGCCGCTACGCTTCTTCACTCGTTCCAAATGTGGAAAACGAAGGCCTGGTTTCTGACAGCATTGGTGCTTGGGTGCCTATGTGTGTGCTTGGTCTCTTCGGAACGGCGTCGAATGAATAGTGCTAATTGTCGCCAGTCGAATTCATCGGATACGCAGCGCGAACTGCGTCTGCGAGACAGGATCCGGGATGCTGGAGGTTGATGGCGTTCATCATCCAGAGCATGTTCATTCTGCTCGGCCCGGCGCTCTTCGCCGCCTCCATCTATATGATTCTGGGGCGCATCATCCTCGTCACGGACGGCGAGTCCCACTCCGTTATCAAGCGGCGCTTGCTCACCAGGACTTTTGTCATTGGCGACGTCGTCTGCTTCTTGCTGCAGTCAGGAGGTACGAGCCCGCTACTTCAACAGCATTGCCACCAGACCAAATTCTGACCCTTCCTAGGAGGCGGTCTTATCGCCGGCGGACGTAGTAACCCGAGGCTGTCTGATATCGGCAACGGAGTCATCATTGCAGGCCTGGTCCTCCAACTGATTTGGTTTCTCCTTTTCACGGCCGTGGCCCTCGTCTTTCACAGGCGCATGCACTTGGCCCCCACGGCGGCTTCGCGGCTTCCAGAAGTTCGCTGGCGCAGCTATCTCCGCACACTCTACATCGTGAGCAGTCTGGTCGTGATTCGGTCCCTGTTCCGCGTCGTCGAGTACATCCAGGGTAATTCCGGATACCTCATGCAGCAAGAGGCCTTTCTCTACGTCTTTGATTCGCTTCCCATGCTCCTAGTCGTCGTCTATTTGCACTGGAAGCACCCTGGAGAAATTGATCTGCTTCTGCGGGGACAGCCAAGTTTCACAAATGGGTTTCAACTTGTTTCGAGAGATTTTACACGTTTGCAAAAAGTTCAAGGTTGAGCAGAGCAAGGGGTTTAAGCGGGTGTAGATTGAGTCCGGAGATGCTCGACGATTGTGTGGTTTTGAGTACAGGCCCTTGGAGACATGCCGCAGATTTACTTGAGACTATAGATTTTGCTGCAGTTCCCTCTCGCGATAGGTTTATATTTCTGGATGTGATTGAGTACCCTTTAGAAGGCGGTAAATGAGACGATTTGGTTTCTAAATCCAATCTGCCAAGTTGCAGTTTGCTTTACTCCTTTAATCTTCATATTCTGTTCAAGGTCGAGTAGCTGCTGGTCACGTAGTTGACAAGATCGATGCATCCTACTCCATCGGTGTTTCGGAAATTGTCGGCCCACGTCTGGCTTGTGATGGAAACCATGCTGCTCTCCGTATACACATCTTTGGCGCTCTTGATACCGGTCCGCGCGGCATTTACAATGACGAAATTGGCGGAACCGACTTTGGCCATTCAGAGTACAAGTCCTCGGGTATGTGCGACACTGCTGGCTCTGCCTCCGACAGTGTCAAAGATAAGATCGATCGCCTTGGCTGAAGAGCGTGCGGCTTAGCGTGGCGACCATGATACGGTATATTGGCATGATACAGTATATTGGCCCGCCTTGGGCCGTTGATGGGTAACATGGCAGCGGGTTTGTGCCGCCGCACTCGGGGATACCGTGAGCCCCCGTTGTTGCGACGGATTCAACTGCTGCGAGAGCTAGAATGTCAATGAGCTGGGATATACCTCGCATTCCGGCAATCAACATCTGCCGACCGTCTTCACGACGTGCCACTTGTTGTCTGGTGAGATATGGACCGGCTCAGCGTACCCGGGTGAGCTGTGAGTCGACGGCCTTCGTGGCGGGTATTCCACATGTGATGCACTTGCACGCGTCATCATTTCAACGGTACTGCCTTTGGCTTTGATGAGAACAAGTTGGTTGCCGGTATATGCTCGCGGGTCCGTGACGGGGAGCACCGACGTCACCACTTCCCAATCTCCAGGCATGAAGCTGACCAACGCACCCAACCCTTAGAGCCAATCCTTATCCCGAAGTTACGGATGTGGAGGGCTTCATCAATTCAAGGCTCGCAATATGACTCCGCATTTGACCTAGAAGGAGTAAACTAATCATGGCTCTGAACAAGTCGAACTCGAAACCGTCCGAGGTGGCCAAGGTATGTCTAGAAGGTCAAGAGTCTGAGAAGAGCAGCTTGGGGGTGAAAAGACTATGCTAGTCTGCATGAATCTTGGTGCCTGTTTGTGTATATTCCCAAGCCACAAAAGAAGCCTCCAGTGCCGTTGATATCACAAACGGTGAAACAAATTGACTGTACGGAGTAGAAAGGGGTAGAAACAGAGTTTTGCTGACTTGGGCATTGACGCTGAAATTGAGTCGTAATTCTGCCGTGTAACAGAGCGGCGGGCTGGCACTTTATTCCCAATGGTTTGCTCGGTCCACTTCGTTGCAGCTTACCACATAACCCGGTCCGAGGTTCGAATAATCCTATTGGATGCCTCTCCTCCAATTGCATTCGGCCTGCAGGTCTCACCGAACGGGCCGCAAGGCGAGCCTTGTCAGGGGAAGAAGAGTCTTCAATATTCCAGCCACGCATTCCCTTGCCAACGCCTCTGAAAGAGCATCAATGCGTCAAGTCGCCCCGATCGTGCCCTTACCCATCTAAATTTACAGTTACAGCTACCGCTACCACGGAGCCATTGCTGGCCAGAGAGCCGTCACTAGTGGTAGGTTACGTAACCATCTAGACACGCATCAGACATTTCCACGAGAACCCAAGGCTCTTTCCTAGTATGCCCTCTTCACTGTCGTCATGATGCTTGGTTTGCTAGCCTAGAGCTCCTACTCCTGACCGAAGCCACCTGTTTGTCGAGCCGTTTCCGACATCGAGATGGATGTCGCCGGTGAATCGCAAGCCCGGGGTTCTGATGAAGAAGCACTGCTGCTATTAACCGAGTTCGAATTCCAAGACAATAACGCGGGCCTTTCCAAATACTTTCGACAGCGACCAACAATCAAGGAGTGGCTGTCTGGACCTCGCCCGCCGCGAGTACAGGCGATACAGCCCCTGCTCCCTCGTTTCCAAAAGGCTCCCATCCATGCTGTGCGATGGCTGTTCCCGAGAGAGCGGCGAAACGTTGCCCTTGGCGTCTTCATTCTTGTCTGGATGGCTGCTTTTGCCATCCCCCTGCGGGCTGCCCTCCCTCTGCAAGACGGCAGGGGCCAGTACGTGGTGAACCTGGACTGTGCCGACACGCTTTGGCACCGCAAGAATCAATGCGGCTTGAACGGCCTTGAATGCGGCCCATTCACCAACAGATCCTTGTCGTTCCGCTGCCCAGCCAGGTGTTTGGGGGCAAAGGTGCTGAACCCGCGCGCAGTAGGACCCTTTGAAATCAACTACAAGCCACTCGTCATAGGCAGCTCACGGTATCGGGGTGACAGTTTCATCTGCGGCGCCGCCATCCACGCTGGTATTGTCAGTGACGTTGATGGCGGCTGTGGACGGCTCTCATATACAGGTCGACAGGAAACGTACCCCGGCTCGACGGCCAACGGTATCGAATCCGTTGAGTTTGATTCGTATTTCCCACTGTCCTTCTCTCTGGATACCGAGACCAGTATCAGGTGTCCCAACGACCCTCGACATGTCCTGCTTGTCGTATCGCTCCTTTTTACCAGCACACTCTCAATATTCATGACGGAGTCTTGGCAGTTTTTCATAATCTTCATCGCCATCTTTGCCCATGTTGGCTTTGCATCAGATCCCCCCACTGCGTCTTATCACACCACCTCGGTACTGCCTGACCGCATGTCCAAGTTTGCAGAGAGAGTCTTGCCCGCCCTCTTCTGCAGCGTGGTCATGTACCGGACGAGCGTCCAAAGGGTGCTGCATGGTCTCGAGGCACAGTACGAGAAAACCGTGCTCTGGCTTGGCGGGTTTTGGTTTGGCGCCTTGTCCAACTACACTCTTGACTGGATTCCAATTCAGCGCTTGACAACGCACGACATTGAACAGCAACCGGGGGCCAAACCCGCCCTCGCAGTCATTCTCATTATCCTTGGCTTTACTTTTTGCCAGCAAATCCATCACTTTCGCCTCGAGGGTCGCCTGCCCCGGTACTTGAAGATGTACGGACTCTTCGTTGCCGGCATTCTCCTTTGTTTAACGATTCCACGTGTCCAACTCCGGCTTCACCACTACGTCATATCTCTGCTCCTTATTCCCGGCACGAGCATGCAGACTCGGCCATCGCTGTTATATCAGGGGATTCTCCTTGGCCTCTTTGTCAACGGCATTGCACGCTGGGGCTTCGACTCGGTTCTGCAAACGCCCGACGCGCTTCGAGAGGACGCCGGC
The DNA here is from genome assembly GCA_020975405.1 of Keithomyces neogunnii. Taxonomy (NCBI): domain Eukaryota; kingdom Fungi; phylum Ascomycota; class Sordariomycetes; order Hypocreales; family Clavicipitaceae; genus Keithomyces; species Keithomyces neogunnii. Next base: position 5,541,139 of record JAIOWQ010000001.1, on the reverse strand, counting down.
TTTGGTTCTCTTCTTCCCTCTGTCATGGACCCGGTGATTGTGCTGGGTGGCCGCGAAAGCAGCATTTCTTTCGCGTGGTCAATGCCGCCCCGAGACCTAGATGGCATGAGCGTGCTTGTCAACGACGTCGAGCGATATCGACACTTGTTTGCCGAAGGCGGGATGGGAAATCTCACCTGGACCCGACCGGCTGGCCTAGGCCTCGCCGAGTATTTCAGATTCTCGTTTATCAAGGACGGTGTGACATTGGACTACACAGAGGCAGGAACATGGTTCGCAAACGGAACCTGGAGCATGATGCCAGCTCGCTGACAGATTTGTTGGGCTTGGCTCTTTAATGATGACTGTTCACGGCTCAGTTCCTGTACTTGTTACGTCCTTGACCCTCCTTCAGCCCGCTCAGTTCCCAGGATACCGAGCATCTAGTCACATCTAGATGAGTGATGAGTTAGTTGTCCCGCGGTAAGGGGGTGGGTGTAAGAGGTACTCTGTTCAGCTTGGATGTCGCGGCTTTCCTTGCGTAATGTTGTAACAACTCCCCTTGTGGCGTGGTTATGGGTTCGGTTTCCTCATGTCCCGTTTCTCGATGCCAGTAACCGCATGTTTCTTGTATTTCCAGGGTCCATGTAAAAGTCCACTGACAAACATATCGGCATAGTGCCATGCATAATGTCCGAAAAGTGCCAAATCAGATTGGAGGCTATAGCGGAACCAGCCTACAGCATCTGTCGACTCACGATGTGAACTGATGGTGGAGGGCCACCATCTTTCCTTGATAAGCTTAAAGTTCTTGGCAGTGTGCAAGTCAGATTGCGTCTGACACATGCGAGGGACCGCGAAGTTCAGGGGGAGTTATGAAGAAAGCTGAACACGATGCTCGTAGCAATACAAGCCCGAGTCACAAACACGATCAGTTACAACTCTGTAACTTAGGCACAGTATAGCCATTTCGCAGCGTCGCACAACTGATGCTTATTCACTGTGGCGCAGCTGAACATTCTCAAGTACTATTCGTCTTGGCAGCCAGTTTCTTTCAAGTATTGGCTCAAGTCCTTTGTTCCTAACTTTTGCCATATACACCTAGGACAACATCTTTCATTGTTGTCCGTGTGCGAGCTCTGTTCGCGTCCCGTATTGCCTCGACATTATACCGGCTCCTTCTTTGTTCTCTTGCTGCCTTTGGCAAGATAGGGGTGCCTTGAAGTATATAAAAGTGCAACCATGTCCCGCTTAAAGTGCATTCCAGCTTGACCAAGCAAAAGTACCTTTTCTGTGATTCCGCCACCTTTACAAATCGCGGCGCGCTTTTCATCTCGTACCCCAACGAAGCTTCCGCTTTAGACACTGAATCTCAATTGTAAGTGTATCTTCAGGCCAATGACTGATACGAACGTTATTGGACATCTTGGGCCACTACCCTTCCAACGCTCTGCGCTAACATAACTTGCAGTGGTGCCAAAAAGTCCAACAACAAAATGCCCGAGGGCTCTATTATGGGCCGTCCATAGTACGCCTGGAAAATTCTTTTAAACCTACATGACGGTTAACTGTGCTGATGTTCTTCCCTCTTCGATTAGCCGTTCTACTGTCGCGGAACTTCAAACTGCAGTAGACAATTTCTGTGGTCAGCATGGCAAGAAAGTGTGTATTTTGCTAGAACACGGTCTCAAGGACATTCCTGCTGCATTGGCTTTGCTTCAGAGTTTGGAAACCGCAATAGAGAAAGATAACAAGGGGGATATCCTCGACGTCTTGACGGAATTGGGCCAAGATGTCACTGACAGTGTCAATGCTTTGTTTGACGAAATTAGGGAGACCGAGGAGCGCAACAGCAACACTAACACTGCCTGAGCGATGACCAGGCATCTGCTGTACTGTGCCCGGTAGTCCAAAATATAACTTGTTTCTGCAAAATCTGCCTTTTCTTGTGCGCATTTGTGACATCCAACCTGTCGATAGCCGCATGCTCCGGGGGCCATGGCGTCCTTGATTCCGGTTTGATGCAAAGTCGTCAACTTGGCGAGACAGACTTTGGGCTCGCCATGTGCAAGAGGGGGGAAGCTAGGGTATAATTGTCGGCGAGAGAGCCAAGGTCAACGGGCAACCTTGCTCGCATTTTGTGTAACCTATTGTAGCCGGAATCGGAATGTAATTTCCAAAGATGACCAGCTCTTACCTTGCAAAACAATCCAAGTCTAGGAATGATGGGTGGCGACTGTATTTTCGCGGTTCAACATCTATATACCGAGGTGCTCGCTAGAATTTGATGCCGGCGACTGAATCAACTCCAGCAAGGCTGGGCATTCAACCCTCGTTGTATTGTACTGATGGATGACATGAGTCGTCTCGCAAAAGTGAGAAAAGGACTATACGCGGCGGCCGGATGCCGGATACAAGGACCGAGTGATTTGCGCGGGACGGCTGCCATTTTGGCAGAAATCTGATTAAAGTCTCGTTTATGAACATTGAGTGGTCAAGTGACGACTGCGGTAACTTGACCTGCAGAGCGTGCATGTCAAAACTTGTTAGATTGATAGCACAACCAAAATGTTGAAAAGACTTGCCCGCCGGCAAGAAGACGTGCCAAAGGCCATCTCGCAGGCTTTCGTACGTCTGGGGTTCCTTGCTCGTCCATCGCAGCTGTTAGCGGCCACCCTTTTCTGTTGCAGATCCCCTATAGCATTGTAGCTAAAGTGTCGCTTAGACAAGGAGAGGACGAGTTCAAGAATGGCAGGCATTAGTTGAACTTGTCAGCAGATTCTTGTGTCACGAGACATTAGCATGTCCATAGCATATGAAGCCCCAGATTATCATGGTTAATAATGGCGACCACTCAAGTCAATCACCTGCTGAAGTCGATGGGCCAGACCAAGTTGACTCTCGCTTGATTCCCTCTTGCCAAGCATTAACTCGGGGGCCCCATGATAATATTTGCACAAGACTGTTGGACTGGGCAGTATTGTCGTTTAGTTCACCTCGGTGAAGAGGTGAAGGGGATTGTCCGCGGGCGGAGTGTGGAAGCAGAGACGTGGCTATCAACAAGACGACGCAAATTGTTCAAGGCGCTATAGAATGCTAAATCCCACCGTTATGCAAAAAACGTGCTGAAACGCAACAAATTCTCAACGGGCAGGTGACCCCTCACATACCAGAAAGCCATGCCGAGAAGGACGACGCTGCCAAGGCACTTTCCGACAAACATTGCTACTATCCCGGCGAATTTCCATAGCCTTGACCGAACGAGTTTTCTAAGCTCCTCTGCGTCGTTTGTCCGGGGGAATTCAACATCGGCTTCTTCCCGCCCTAGAAACCGACAGAGCGGCCCCCATCCGTCTCCGAGACGGTACTCGAGGAGTCTATCGCGCGGGACAGCTTGGCGTATCTGCCGGTGGTGCTCGAAATACCTGTCCTTGGCCTTGCTGCGGAGGTCGTCCACGTCCCTGGCCCCAAAGAATCCGAGCATCATCTTTCTGACCGAATCGCCAGACCTTCCTCCTGCGATTGGTTCGATATAAGACATTATGCGCAGCGGGAGGCTCCACATTGTCGAGATGATGGTCTCTTCGACGCTGCGTTGCCACTTGTCAACGTCGCGCTCGACCAGGACAACCTTGGCTTCTGGGTAAGCCTCAATCAGTTGCATCGAGAAGAACGACCCTATGTCCGTGACCACGTCGCAGTCGCCGAACAAGGAGTCCCAGTCGGCCCTCGTCCACGGAGGAGGCGGCTCTTTGCCTGGCGGAAGCACGTGGGGATAGGTTGCCTCTGCTGCCCTCTCCAACAGCGCCCAGTCTTGGTAGCGGTCCATCATTTTCAATCCGTGATAGACGTTCTGGTACTCGAGCATTTCATATGCCTTGGCCATTGTGGCGGTGCCAGTTCGGACGAGGCCGAGGTGAAGTACTAGAGGGCCCCGTGGCCTCTCCATGGCGAAGAATGAGGGTCTGGAGATTGAAATGGGACCTGACGCGAGTCGCTGCAACGATGCGGTGGAAGGGTTTGTCTGGTTCAAAGGCTCGAGGGCAGACTTTGCTAATGCTTACAGGGCACATTAGTGCCAATGTCAGCCTGGAAGCTATAGGAGGCTGTGAGCTGACGGCGCCCCATCTCTCGTGTTATTGGCGGCGGCCTTGTACTACTAAGCGTTGTACATGAGCTGTGCTACTCTGTCCCCGACATCTTATTATATCGTCAGCTTGAATTGGTCCCACAGCGCGGAGCCGGAATACGCGTCGTCGCCAATGGTGCCCTCGATTGTCCCTATCCATCTAGCAACCCCTCCGACGTTGATTTGCGTCGCCTTTTTCGTGACGGTGGCCGAAACGTTTCGTCCGTCGTTGAGCAGCATGGTAAAGCTATACTGGCTCGGATCCTTTGACAGGATCGTCGGGGGGTATGGAGTGCCGACCGGACGAACACGGAGATTGCTACAAGTGCTGCCGACGACCTGGCCGTTTTCCACGACATATCCGCTGACGTATTCAATGCCGTTGCTGGCGATGGCATCAAACCATACTAGACTGTACGGTCCCATGGTCCCGTGGCCCCAGTACCAGCTCTTTACCGCACTTGTAAATGGAACGTCTCCCCAGTTCTTGTCATGATACGCCGGTCCGGAAAACTTGAGACTTCGGCCATGAATGGTCAAATCCACCACGCCCGTTGCCGCGGGTAGAACATTGACCCAGCCCACATGGGGAACGAGCTGTTCGTTGACACCGCCCACCAACGGATCACAGGGGTAGTGGCCGGGCCCATGCTATCCGTCCAGTCAGCCGCCCGTCATGCTCACGCCAAAAGTCGATCCTCATACCGAAGTAAGCTGCATCGTGCCCCGCACACCAAGTCCTAGCAGGGAAGCGTCGACGGACACATTGTAGCTGGAGAGATTGGCGGCGCCTGTAAAGCTGGCCGCCCCTTTCCAAGTGCCGCTCGTCCCGTTTCCAGCGGTAGTGATGGTGGCGCCGTTGGCCAGGAGAAGAGCTGTTTCGGTTGAGCCATCAGCAAAAGTTGCAAAGACGGAAACCGTCGTCACGTCGACTGCGCTGGTCAACTCAAATGGAAACCCCAGCGCAGAAGCGGTGAAGAAGGCGACGGTAAGGCCCTCGGATCCGTCGCTCGAAACTGCGTCGAAATACCACCAGTCATACGCGGTGCCATTGATGGGATGCACTTTTGGACCGTCATGGCCAGTGTTGCACGACAGATACTCCGCGGCTGCGTTCTCCAGCGAGATGATTGAAGGGACTTTAATCTGAGAAGCAAGGTTTGAACACGACGGTTTGAGAGCTGCAAGCACGTGGTGCTGCGCTACGGAGACAAATGCCAACAGCCGACGAATGGACGGCATATTGAGCGGCTTTGGAGGTTTGGAGGTTCGGAGGCATTGCCGTGAGCGAACTGTGGTATTTATATCTTGACCGCCGGGTAGGGAAAATACGGCCACAGTTGTTGCGACCCCAGCTCGTAGGCTAACTGAGATGAGATGAGATCAGCTGTGTGCCCCTGAAGCCACCCGCGGTTGTGTAGTCTGCGGCGGAACAATGGTCGGAACGGCGGGCCTATCACAGCAGTCATCACCGAGTGGTAAGTCTTACAATCACTTGCGAACACGATACTTGGTGGCGGCATCACCTTAGGAAGGAAGTTATTGAAGGATTACGGCACAGAGCCGTGAAAAGGAAGGCATTCGCAAAACAGATGATTGATTAAAGAATGTATGATTCTATGAAATTCACGCATTGAGCAACGCGAGGCTGGTCATGTGACCACCCACAACACCTCCCCTCAGCCGAGCTATCGCGCTCGAAATATAACAAGTTAACAACGCATCAAATAAGAGCGCGCAATTACATGCAAATATCAGTCTCAATCATCCTCATTAGTTCCTTCCTCATTCGTGAGGTCATTGTTCCATTTTTCAACTTCTTAAACCTGTTGCAGGCTAAGCTGCCTTCGAAATTCAGCATGCTTGATCACTCCAAGCGGCTTCGTCAATCCATCTGCGTACATATCACAAGTGCCCACTTGCACTATAGCAAAAGCTCCTTCGTTGACCTTTTGAATAATCCACTTATACCGTAGATCAATGTGACGAGTTCTGGCCTCTCAGACTCCATTTTTGTTGATTCGTAACGCCAAAGGTCCAAGTTGTTCAATTCGTGCTCTTCGTGAGGGTCTCACGACTGCCTCACTTTTGGTGTTTTCCACAGCGCCCCTGTGGCGGCTGTCAGCCTCGTGGAAAGAGGTTATTTCCGTTTCAGGAAGGTCGAGGCTTCGAATCCGAGCCTGTGTTCTTTTTAGCCTTTTTACACAATGTTGTGAGGAGGAAGTTGGTGACGGGTCTTGGTGTTTTTCACACCTCGACCGCGTCAGGTCAGATTTGAGTGAGATTTTCACTGAAAAAGGAACATGAGATGTCCGAAAAGATGAATAATGCGCTTTTAGAAGCAGGGGCTCATAGCCTATTGAAGGATTACGGCACAGAGCCGTGAAAAAGGAAGGTATTCGCAAAACAGATGATTGATTGAATATTGTATGATTCTATGAAACTCACACATTGTGTTTGCTTTTTGGGAGCGCGCGTTTGCAGCAACGCGAGGCTGGTCATGTGACCACCCACAACAGACGTCATCACTTGCATCAGGAATAGTATATATGCACCCCTAATTTTCCTCATCACCACCGTACTACGATTCCTAGCTAGTTCTCAACACGATCATTCACTACGATCATCTGGTTACGGTTTACAACCCATCACCAACGTGTCATTGCTCAGACAACACGACGTCCGAGTGCATCTGCCAATATACACCCTGACCTGGTTTATCCTAGACCAATCCAAGTCGTCACAACTGGGTGTCTCATTCTTACCTGCCCCAGTCCCTCCATTGTTCTCACACCATCTCTGCCATTCTTTCAGTTTTGACCATCACGATCACGTCCGGAGCCGTGAGAGCTCTAAAGTACATGGGGCACAAACTCGCAACAAAGGTTCGAGGTTCAACCACAAAGTAGCTGAGCAACTCATCCAATACACTGTGAATTACGATTCGCAACAGCCACATGGTAGTCAGCCAGGAGAGCGGCTACTGTGGAACAAGTCTAACTGTATACGCCATTCCTCGGAAGATACAGATGTTTACTCAGCACCAATAGGGACATTTTGCACGAAAGCAAGCACATAATCGATGGACATGTCTACGTCGACCTGATGCACGCCAAGTTCTTCAGGTAAAGGGAAGGAAAACTCCAAGAAGTAATGGGCTAGTATTTCCAACATCATTCATTCATATGCATCTACGATTTAAGCCAAGGGTCGTCGAGTAGCTCTCTGGCGGTGCTTCTCTCCTCAGGTACCCAAGCAAGCATCCTTTTCGCAAACTGAATAAAAAGAGCCTTCTCTTTTCCGTCCAGGATCGTGGTTTTATTAGAGAAATTGAAATCTTGGCCGGGAATGAGGTCCGGATACCTGAACGACCCTACGTAGAGAGTTAACTTGACCCAACTTTAAAATCTTTAACCTTGAACATGCCTTGATTGTCATAGAGACGCGAGTATACATCTTTGTTAGCTTGGGAAAGAAGGGAGGCGGGAGGCGGGCCTAGAAGGCGGATCATCTGAGCGAATCTGGTTAAATAAGAGAAATTTTGGTTTCCAGAAGATCTTCCATCAAGGATATTAACTTCAGCCAGAAGCTCCCACAGCTAGACTTTGTCAGTCGCTATAGATAAAGATCTTATGCAAGGGCTACAAACCACCAGACCCAGGTTCCAGATATCTGCAGAGTAGCTCCACCCTGCTTGGAGCATGACCTCTGGAGCGGTGTACTCAAGAGGTTGGATATCATGATAATACTTTGTAGACATATCCCCACGAACAGCAAGGCCAAAGTCTGTTAGCTTAACAAAACCAACACCTTTCCTCAAGTGGCCGAAATCTGGTCGTGATTGGTATACTAGGCGGCCACGCCGTTCTTTAAATGGGGCGGGATTGGCCTCTTGCTCACGAACATGGTTGTTTAAAACTGTTGGATCTTCAAATGGGAGCATGAAATGGTCCCCCTTGAGATCTGTATAAGTAGTAAGCGTCTTGAAAGCTGGTCAGAGAGTCGTAAGCCTAGACGTCACCTGTATGAATAACGTGACACTCTGTGTGTAGAAAATCTAAGCATTTAAGAATGCCTGGGAGTAAGGCTTTGATAATGCGAGGTTGTACAAACCCATTTGGGCTAGTCTGTCGACCCAACATCCAAAGAGGTTGACGGAGCGGCTCTAGCGCTAGGCAGAGGTGTGTCCGCCCTGACCTTTCAACTTCAAAGGAATCAAGCATCTTGCGGACATACTCCTGGCCTGGGTGCGTCGTCCACATGGAGCATATGTGGTTTAAAATCTCAACTTCCTTCCGTGCGGCTGCTTGGACTGCAGGTGAGCTGTTGGTGATCTTTAAAGCCACGTAACGCTGGTTCTTCCATGGCCACCTGTTGTTAATTAGTTTCGAGGGCGAAGAAAGTGGAGAGGGCAGAGAGAGGCAATCTATAACTGCTCACCGTGAAACTACCCCCGCGAGCCAAACTGTTGACCCGGTGCCCCATCCTAGTTTTGAAATCAGGCGATATTTACCGTGGATTGTCTCCCCAATTCGGGCTGGATAGTAGCTTTGGGGATCGTATGACGAAGATTTCTCCTCTTCTAGTAGAGAACTAGTTGTGGTTTCTGGAATTGTCATAAAGGTTGCTTTGCGAGTACTGAGCCATAAAGGCTGTTTTAGTTTCAGGTATCGAATACCTCGCGGCAATTGGTGGTGCCGCATATGATGTGTCGCTGAATGTTTGTGTGTGGAGGACTGACACGGTGAGGAGACTGGCTCCAATTCTTTGTTGGGGTAACGGACCCACCGGAGAATATGAAACCCCGAAGGATCTACAACCGTCCGCCAACTATCAAGGAGTATACAGTAAATATTTCCCCCCCCCCCCCCTGAAACATCGCAGTGGATCACTTTTTGTGGGGAAATGTTACACCCCTCTGAGGAAACATCGCACCCCTCTAAGGAAATATTATACCCTTTATATAAAATAACCCTACTTATATAATAAGCTTATATAATATATAAAAGAGGAAGGCGGTAGTATATATTAAAAAAAAAAATTTTAAATTATAATTAAGTATAAAGAAGTTAGTATAGAACCTAATCTTCTTTTACCTATAATTAATTCTAAACTAGTTTAGAATTAGTTTAAAACTAGTTCTAAATTAGTTCTAATCTATAGCCTCTATACTCCTTCTAAAATACCTTTATATAAATCCTTACCTAGATACTAAGTATATATATAGTTAGCTTCTAAAAATCATCTTCTACCTCTATATACTAAAGAAAATATAAGTTACTTATTTATCCTTAATTCTATTATATATACTTATTATAATCTAGAATATAATTATTCTCTATCTAGGTAAGGTTCTCTATTATTTTAAATATAGTAATAACTAAGGATATACTAGCTAGATATTTAGTACTCCTATAAATTTATATAAGTATTTATAGTAATATAGGCTTTAACTCTTAAATAATATAAATAGAAGCCTAAATCTATAATTATAAGATAAGGTATTTATTTAGTATAGCTAATTTTCCTAGAAGGTATCTCTACCTAAAGTAAGTTTAGAACTAGTTCTAGATTAGTTCTAAACTTATCTTAAACTAGTTCTATATTACTAAGCTTTTTATAAGATTTCCCTTAAGCTATACTATAATAACTAACTAAATAAGTTATATCTCTAATAGACTAGTTACTTATAAAATAAAGTAAAGTATAGTCTTTAAGTATATTAAAGCTAGTACTTAAAAGCTCTTAGTCTTTACCTAGTAATATAAATATAAAGAAGAAATTTACTATATTATTACTTAAAGATAGGAAAATTAATAAGGATAAGATATAAGAGTTAAGTAGTTATACTAAGAAGTACTCTAATTATACTAAGAGAAGGAAAGGTTACCTATTACTATATTATATAAAGTTTTATAAAGTTTAGGACTACTTTATAGATAATTTAAAATCTTAGTAATTAGGGTTCTAAACCTACTTAGATCTAGTATAAATTTAGTTTAGAACTAATCTAAAACTAGTTCTAAATTATATAAGATATTATTTTATATTTAAATTATTATCTTACCTTTAACTCTTAAATTCCTTCCTATTAAAATTCTTATATTAAATAGATTCTATTATTTACTTATCTTCTCTTATACTCTATTATAGTAGATAATATGCTTATAATAGACCTAATATCTAATAATAAATTTACTCTTCCTCTTAAATCTACTACTCCTTTATCTCCTATTAATAGTCTTTCTAGTAGTAATTTACCTAAGATATTATATACCCTTATAAGAGAATCTTTATTTCCTATACTAGAGCTATCTAGTATATTTCTCTAGGAGGAATTTATTAACTAAGTTTCTATCTCTCTTAGACTAGTATAATAATATTACTTTAAGATTATTTAAGAAGTTATTAATATTTATAGTAATCTATTAATAAGTAAATAAATCTACCCCTATTAAAAATACTTATATCTACTAACCTAAATATATTTTCTAGTACTAGCTAGGCAGCTAGCTATTTAGTATATACTAAGATAGTACTCTTTAGTCCTTTTATTCCTAAGTATCTAAAGATAAGTAAGGATAGTATAGCTTATATTATACTAACTAAAGCTTTAATAAAGAATAAAATTAAATAGCTATAGATAATAGTATACTATACCCTTTTATTATTATAAACCCTTTTTAAACTAGTCTAGAACTAGTTTAGAACTAGTTCTATAAGCTAATAAGTAACTAGATTTAGTATATATATAAGTAATATTAAGTTAAGTAATAGAGCTTTATATCTCTATTTAGTAGTATTCCCTATTATTAGTCTACCTTTATTTATATTAGTAGAAAAGCATATAAAAATATTCTAGACTAATAGAATTATACTAAGGTAACTAAGAAGCTATTCTAGTAACTAAGTACCTTATATATAGAGCTTAGTTACCTTTTAATTTAATAATAGGTAATTAGGTATATATATTAGTAAGTAATTTAAAACTTATTTAAGACTAATTTATTTTTACTATTTAAAGCTTTATACTTATAGCTAGGCAGGCTTTTAATAGTTAGTAGAGCTATATAGATTTTAATATAATATATTAGCTAATACTCTAGAATTCTAGATATAGTATATATATAATTTCTAATAAATATTACTTTATATTATATACTAATATAACTAGGAATTAACTAGATAAGAGTAATTATATATCTTATATATAAATATGCCTAATATTAGAGAAAGTTATTATACTTTATTTTACCTATTAAAGTTTAAACCCTTTTATAAGGAAATTTAATATATTCTTAATAATAAAACTCTTAACTATTATAAGGAGTATTATTTTATTAGTAGTAATTACTATAAATAGAAGGATTATAATATATATTACTAAATATTATTTAATAGTTTTAAATTAGTTTAGAACTAGTTTAAAACTAGTTTAAAACTAGTACTAAATAACTTTAGCTATTAACTACTTATAAGGCCTAGTAAGAATAGTCTAGAAGACTTATAGTATAATATTCTACTTCTTTATACTAGTAAACCTAGATATAATAAAGTTTATTATTATAGTATCTTAAGGTATATATTAGTATCTACCTCTTTTACTATACTAAACGCCATATTAAATTATAAATACCTTTTAGGATTTACTTAAAGCTATATAAAGGCTAACTATTATACTAAGTATATATATAAGCTCTTATAATTAATAAATATAATACTAATATATCTCCTATAGTCTCTTTCTTATATGCCCTATAAGTCTAGGAATTCTATATAAAGTATAATAAGAAGACTCTTATAGAGATCTATATAAGTCTTACTAATTAGGATAATATATAAGCAATTATTAATAAGTATAATCTTATTTATTATCTAGAAGGCTTCTTAAGACTTATAGTATTTCTTTAATACTAGAAATCTTAGTATAAGACTATTAAAAGATATATTTAGTTTATAGATAATAATAATATAAACTATATTATTATATACTTTTATAAGAGCTAAGTAAAACTCTTTAAGTAGTAATCCTTTAAATTATTTAAGATTAATATAAACTATAAGTATATTTAAGAGAAAAATAATATTAAGATTATATAGGGTTAATATAGCCCTATATCTAAAAAAGGTATATTATAGAACTAATTCTAAACTAGTTCTAAACTAATCTAGAACTAATTATAGGCTAGTTTTAAACTAATTATATATTAAGCCCTCTTACTTATATAAGTATTTATAAATTAAGATAATTACTAGCTTTATACCTTTATATATTATAAGATATTTAGTATTATATAAGATACCTATAATATTATAGTATTATAGAGGTATTTAGATAGGAAGGGATTAGCTAGTATAATACTAGACTAGGATTACTAGAATCTATATAGTAGGTATATTATACTTAATTACTATTTCTTCTAGGCTATTTACTAAGATTTACTATAAGGTTTAGCTAATATCTTACTAATATTAATCTATTATGCTAGCTATAGTACTAGTATACTAGTTAGATAGTGTGGTTTTATAGGGTATATTTTATAAGAGGGATTAAAAAGTAGCTTAGTTAATATTTTCCTTAGGGGCTAGGATCCTTATATACTTAAATAATAGCTATCCTAGATACTATATCTAAAGCAGATTATCTTAAGCTACTAGATAATCTTAAGGGTAAGTATTTCTAGTACTATTATTAAGTATAAAATTAACTTATAGTTTATAGAGTCTAATCTATATATATAGTTTTAGGTCTATTATAAGCACTAAATACTAATTCATACTAGTCTTAATACTATATATAGTAGTAGGCTAATTTCTAATTAGAATATCTTATAAGACTATATAAATATTATTAAGATACTTTATTAGGTCTTATATCTCTAGACTAGTTACTATATAATACTACTTAACTATATTATAGTATAAGTTCCTTAATATTAATTTATAGATTAGTTTTAAACTAATAAGGAATTAATCCTATTTCTAGTTACTAAGATTTTAATAGAAATATGCTTTTATTAGATAACTTATATTAAAGATATAGTATTCCTATAATATAGAGGGATATATTAATAACTAGATATTTTTACTATATAATAGAAATATTCTTAAGACTTCTGGCTCTGCGCTCGCACCACGATACCGGTGCAGAACCGCCACTAAAATATAATTTAACCTAAAAAACGAAATCCTTATACCTATTTACCCCTAAATCTAATGTTATATTATAACTAGGATAGGGGCGTAGTAGTAGAGGTAATACTAATAATAATTAATAAAGGGGAAAGGGGGCTTACCTAGAGCTACTACTACCCTAATACTAGTAAAGGCTATATTAATATATAGACCCTAAGCATAACTAAATTAGATATAGTATAAGACTAAAATAATAATAAAAAGATAAAGATATAAGAGATATTAGTAAGCTATATCCCTAAGAATAAGCTAGATAGAGTCTAGATATAAATCTAGATAGTCTTTATAAAGGGGGTAAGGTAGGAGTAAACTATAACTACCCTTAATATAAATAACTAACCTATTATAAGGAGTAAACTTAAGATAGTTATTAAGGAGGCTATAACTAAAGCTATAGTTATAGTAGAAAAGCAGAAGGTAAAGACCTAGGCTAGTATTATAGCTACCTAGGGGCTAAGATAGGGCCTTACTGCCCTAGTACTACTCCTTATACCTAGTAGATAGTACTAAGAGATACTTATTAAGGGAGATACTATTATAGAAGTAAATTATAACTAGACTATAGTAGATATAGTAGTAGCTATAAATACTATAGCTAAGAGTAAAGTTATTATAGTAATAAGGTAGCTCCTAAGTAGAGATATAGTAGTTATATTTAAAATAGATATAAAGATATACTAGGAGAATATAGACTAGACCTAGGGCGCCTTTAGTATAGATATAAGGCTAAATAATAGAGTATTTAGTATTATAGTAAAAAGCTTTCTAATAAAGTATACTAGTAAGGCTAACCTAGTATAGGCCCTCTTATAGGCTAATAATATAAAGATAGCTAAGGCAATACTACGCTACCCCTAGGGTAAGGGAGTAATAAGAATAGTCCTAATCCTAGGTATAGAGTCCTATAAGGAGGCTAATAAGCTTTATAATAGTAGCCTTATCTATAAGGCTAAGATATTTAATATTAAGCCCTATAATAAGACCCTCTACCTAAGATAGTACTTTAACTACTATAAGATAGGATATATTATAAAGTACTATAAGGTAGCCCTAAGGTATAGCTAATATATAGCTAGGAAGTATAAGGATAATAAAGGAGTATACCTAGTAGCTATAAGGGAGACCTAGGAGAAGTATATCCTATATAATAGTAAGCACCTAGTATAGTCCTAGGACTGCCCTATCTTAAGGTAGTAGTAGTAGTAAGTAAAAGAAGGATATAATAACTACCTCTAAAGGTTTACTACCCTAAATAGGGAGATAGAAATACTACCTTACCTATAAGATAGGCCTAACCTAGCCCTTAGTAATAAGCTACTATATAAGAAGAGAGGTAGGCCTCTACTAGCCTATATAGCCCTAACTATAAGAAACTAGGACCTTAGAGTCCTAGTTAACTCCTAGTAAAGCTTATAGTATAGTAGTATTAAACTAGCTATAAGATAGTAAAGAAGTAGCACCTAATTATTATTATATAATAATTAGAGTCCTATACTAGAATATATATAGGAAGAATAAACTTATCTAGGTAGTGCTTTAGTACTATAATAATATTAATATAATAGTAATCTAAGAGTAAGAAGGGAAGAAATAACCATAGCCCCTAAGCTCTAGGCTTAGCTAATACTAGTTAGTATTCTATTAGGGAAGGAATATAGTATATATATATAAGTAGTATAGGCCTAGATTATAGGTAGTAGAAGAAGGGTAGGATTAGGCCTATATTATATTATAAGGTATATATATCTTCTTATTATATTCTAAGATCTATAATCTAGAGTAGGAGACCCCCCTATATATAATTAAAGTAATACTACCTTAGCTATATATAGTTATAGTAGGGGACTTTAACTAGAAATACCTACTCTAAGACAGCCTAGATAGGATAAGTACTAGGTATAAGATAGTCCTAGAGATAGTAAAGTAATAGTAGCTTAGGCTTATTATACCTAGGGGTAAACTAATAAGATAAAAGTATAAAGAGAGAGATAGTACCCTTAACCTTATATAGTTAATAAGAGACATTATAATATAATATAAGGGTATAGCCTCCCTAGCTAGGTCTAATTATACCTTATAGCTAATCTAAATTAAGACTAGCTAGATAAGCTATAAAGGTGCCTAAGCTAGATATATATAGTAAAAGGTTAATAAGGTAATAGTAGAGGCTAAAGTAATATACTAGCTCTAGCCTAGGATTACCTTAAGACTAATTTAGAGTAAGGCTAAGGTTAAGGAGTATAGAGACTAGCTAATTAAATAACTCTAGGAGATAATAAATAAGATAGCCCTAAAGAGGGTACTAAGGGAGTAAGAAAAGGAGATATAGTAGAATAGCTATATAGCTAGCTTAGTTATAGCTGCCTAATAAGTAAGAAGAGTATAGTATAGAAAAAGAATAGATACTAATTAGATAGCCTATTATAAGGTAGAGGTAACCTAATTCTATATTATTACTAAGGAAAGATAAAGTATATAGAGAGAAGCCCTAAGTAAGGCTATTATAGGTAATAAGAACCTATAAAAGCTAGAAAGATAGGCAAGACTAAGAAGCTAATAGCTACCTAAGATAGCCTAGATCCTAAGCCTTAAGCACCCTAGGCCTAATACTCTACTATATTTAAACCTAATAGATAAAGTAGAAATCCTTACTAAAAAGTTCTTCCTAATACTATTAGCAGACCTCTTATATATCCCTAACCTAATCTTCCCCTAGCTAGATAGTATACTACTCCTAGACTAGGACTAGTTCTTAACTAATAAGGTAGTAAAGATACTAAGGTATATAGTAAGCTAGAAAGCCCTAGGGGAGGATAGAATCCTAGTAAGGTTCCTTAAGGCTTATAATATATTACTAATAGTAGCTATTATATACCTCCTAAATAATACTATTAAATATAAATAGTACCTAAGCTAGTTCTAAGCTATAAGCATTATAGTCCTCTATAAGCTAAGTAAGATAACTAAATAAGCCTAACTAGTAGGCAGATAGCGCCCTATATTACTACTTAATATAGTAGGAAAGGTAATAAAAGTATTAATAGCATGCTAGATTATACGTATAGCTAAGGAGGCCTAGCTACTCTCTAAGCTCTAACTAGGAAATAGAGCTAATAGGTCTATAGAGATAGCCCTTAAACTAATAATAAAGGTCATATATATGGCCTAAAGCTGACATAGGATTGCCTTAATACTCTAGCTTAATATTAGTAGCACCTTTAATAATATTAACTATATATTACTAATCTATATACTTATCTAACTAGGTATCCCCCTATAAATAATCGCCTTTATCTAATCTATCCTTACTATATAAATAGCCTAGCTCTAGTTTATAGGGTTTACCTTAAGGACCTTTTAGGTCCTAGTAGGAGTGCCCTAAGGGTCCCCCCTCTCTCTAATCCTATTTATCCTCTATACTACCTTATTATATATATAGCTCTAGGAAGTCCTTAGAACTATAACTATAAGGTTTATAGATAATATAAATATTATTACCCTTAGGAAAGATATAGACTAGACCTAATACTAGCTTAAGGCTGCCTAGATAGTCTATAAATAGTAGGTAAAAGAGATAGGTATATAGTTTAATCTAGAGAAGAGTAAACTTATCTACTTTACTAGGATAAGATAGCTACTAGAGACTTAGGTCTAACTTAGACCTATTATGGTTATACCCCTACTATCTTATAAATTCTTAGGTATATAGATTAATAGGAAGCTCCTATAGAACTAATACTAAATAGAACTAGATAAGAAGCTATAGTAGTAGTACCTTACCCTTATAGCGCTTATAGCCTTAGTATAAGGCTACTTATATAAAGACTTAAGGATATTATATATATAGGTAGTCTAAAGTATAATTACCTATAAGGTAAGCTTATACTATATACCTATAGTAGTTAAAGGCAAGCTAAAGGGGCTTACCTAGGGGCTAGATAAGGCATAGTTAAGCTGCCTCTATACTATTACTAGTATATATAAGTATACCCTAATTATATAGTTAGAAATAGAAGTAGCTATACCCCCTATTAACCTATATCTTAACTATAAGAAAAGGAGATTTAAGTAATATCTTAAAGATATAGAGATAGTAGACTAGATCTAGGTTATATATACCTTAGTAGCTTATATACTTAAATAATATTAACCCCCCTACTAAAGGCTAAATAAGGAGATAAGGGACTAGCTAGTAACCTAGGGATAAGCTAGCACTATAAAGGAGATACTATAATAAGAGTAGTAGTATAGATAGACCCTCTAGTACTAATAGGCGCGGATAGATAGGAGGTAATATAGGTATAAAGTAGCTAAGGATATTAACTAACCTAGAGACCTTAAAATAATATGCTAGCTTTATAAGGGACTTTATAAGTATAAGTTAGCTATACTAGTATAGCTATATATAGGATGCCTAGGGCTATATAAATACCTCTTCCTCTAGCATATCCCTAATATAGATATGCCCCTTTATAGCTATAGGAATACTAAAGAGGACTAATACTATATTATACTCTACTACCTAAAGTATAATAACCTAAGACCTATAGAATAGCCTAGGAATAAGAGGGAAGTCTACTAGGCCCTAAATAACCCTAATATAGCTCTAATTATAACATGATAGGTACTATTAATAGGCTAAATAGGATACTATAAGCTAGCCTAAAAGCTAGCTATATAGTAGGATAGGAGGAGCTAGGCTAGGGCTAATATAGATATAGGATAGGGATAAGAGGAGTAGGCTAAGATAAAGAGAAGAATAGGAACAGGTTAGAAGTAAGGCATAAGTAGCATACTAATATAATAACTCTATCTAGCTTACTATAGGTAAGGCATACTAGTAATAGTAATTAATTCATATAGGCAGGAATTAGCCAGGGATAGGCCGTAGATGAACCGGGACTAAGGTAGGTAGGGTTTTATTCCCTAGAGGGTTTCCTTATCTACTAGAAGAGTAGATATACTAGCGAAATAGCTTAGCCACAGCCAGCTATCTAGTGTAATTAAATAAATAAATATATAATAGAAATAAATAGTATATTATATATATTATTAATATATTATAGATACTAATTCCCTACTAAAAAAATTATAAGCTTAGTAACTTTAGTAAATATATAAATATATTATAGGTATTACTTAAGAGGAACTTCGGAATTAATTTATAATTAATTCTAGTATAGAGATACCTAGTAAAGTAATGCCTAGTAAAGTAACGCCTAGCGAAGTAACGCCTAGTAAAGTAACGCCTAGTAAAGTAACGCCTAGCTAAGTAACGTCTTGCTAAGTAACGTCTTGCTAAGCAACGTCTTGCTAAGTAATGCCTTACTAATATAGAAGACGTAGAGAAAGGAGTATAATAGCTAGATCTAGTACTAGAGTAAGTAGTAGGTCTAGCTCTAAAGTAATATCTATTAATAGCTATAATACTCTATTATAGGCATCTTTATTAGGTATATAACTTTACTCTAAATAGCACTTAAACTAAGCTAGAAGTTTAAGTATACTAGTAGGTACTAATAATAAGCTTATATTAAGAGAGGCTCTTATAGAGGCTAGGTTAGCTCTATTATAGTAGAGAGAAACTATATAATAATATAAGATTAAATTACTTAAGGTATAGCTTAAATAATAAAGATACTAAAGATAGTAAGCTAGAGTTTAGTTATAGTTTAATTATAATAAAATATATTATAAACTAGTTATAAACTAGTTTAGAACTAGTTATAGAATAGTTATATAACTTAGGGTAACCCCTTATTTTAAACCTAGAGTAGGGTATTACTAGTAATTAAGGTACCCTATATCTTATATATATAATATATATATAGTATAGAGTAGGATAAAGTAAGACTAGAGTTATAGACCTTATATATAAGTAGTACTAGTAATATATTATATACTATAAATTATTAACTAGAATATTTATTTTATTAAGAATAATATAGTAATAAACTAGCTAAGCTATGCCTTAAATAGCTATATAAGAATAAAGGTAGAAGTCCTATATAAAGGGATAAGTAACCTCCCTTTTAACTAAGGTCCTAGGAAGAGTATTTCTATTTTAATCTCCTCTCTTAGGAAAGAAATAAATATAATAGCGTTTAATAGCTATAATAACTATAAACTTTAGGAGGGAGGCTATAATAGCTATTTAATTCTATTACTATAATATATTAAGTTATATCCTAGTTACTAGATATTATTATAGTATTTATAGATAATAAGCTACCTCTAGGCATACTATATAATATATTAATACTAATAATTATAGTTAGTCTATCCCTAGGGAAGTAGGTATAATTACCTTTTTATAGTAGAAGAGTTTAAGAGGTTACTTCTCTAAGTATACTATTTACCTTTATATAAGATAAAATTAAACTCTAAACTTATAAACTAGTTCTAAATTAATTTAAATTATTTTTACCCTTTTTTTTAAAAGAAAGTAAAAATAACTAAGACTAAATTAAGAAGGAATATAAACTAGTTCTAAACTAATCTTAATTTTTTTCCTTTTTTTTTCTTTTTTATTTAAAAAAAAAAAGATAACTAAGACTAAAATAAATTAAGAATAAAGGTAAACTAGTTCTAAACTAATCCTAAATTTTTTAATAATAAAGTGCCTAAATATTATAAAGATTATTATCCTTTAATAGAGGATAGTAGCCTATATATTAGTAGTATATTAGTTTCTAGATATTACTATATATTTTTAAGGAAAACTTATAACCTAACTCTATATATAAAGGGTAGTACTCTTTATTACTAGTAAGGCCTACCCTTTAATATATTTCTATGATTTTTATTTTCCCTAATTTATATTAGGAAATTAGAAGCTATACTAATAATATATTAGTTAAGAACTGATTTTAAACTAGTTTATAATATATACTAGATAGATATCTTTATTATTATTATTATTATTATTATTATTATTAATAGATATTAATAAAATTTTATTAGAACTAGTTTTAAACCTATTCTATTTATCTTTATTAATATCTATATTATTATTATTATTATTATTATTATTATTATTATTATTATTATTATTATTATTATTATTATTATTATTATTATTATTATTATTATTATTATTATTATTATTATTATTATTATTATTATTATCTTTATCTTTATTATAGTTATGGTTAAGATTAAGGTTAAGGTTATTATTATTATTATTATTATTATTATTAGTAATAAAAAAACTATTTTAGTCTAGCTTTAAAAATATATTAGAACTAATTTATAATTAATTTATAAAATTATATACTATTTATTATAATAATATACTAAGTTAGGCTATTACTTATTTACTAGCTATAATAGTAGCTATAGTATAATTTAAAGAATTAGTATATAACTATATTATAAGCCTAGTTAGGGGGAGGAAGAGAGGGATTAGAATAGGGAATAGTAACTAGCCTTAAACCTAGGGCTTTTAGGGAGTCTAATTAGGGTAATGCCCTATAATAAGATTATAGTACTATCCTAGAAATAATTATTAACTAGTTATAAAAGAGTTAGGAACTAGTTTAGAATTAGTAACTTATACTATATCTTTATATTAAGGTTACCCTAATTAGCTCTAGATCTATAGTGCTTAACCTTATATTAGTATTTTTTTTTATAGTACTTCCTTAAGTTAGACTTACTTAAAAATTTAGTAGCCTTTATAAAAATAAGTTTAGAACTAATTCTAAATTAATTATAAAGTACTTATATAAGAGCATACTATTCTATTCTTATAGAATCTATAATATTATTTACTAGGCATAATAATAATTTTATTAATCTAGAAAATTATTAGTAGATTAGTTAGTAACTATTTTAGAATTATTTCTAAACTTATACTATATTAGTCTTAATTAAAGGTAGTAAGTTATTACTTAGCTAATTACTAATTAAGTACTACTAGTATGCTAGAGAGTCCTTATATATTTATATTATAGTTATTATTATACTTTTTTATTTAATTAGAATTAATCTTAAACTAGTTTAAAATTAATCTTTATAATAAAGATTAGAATAGTTTAAAATAGGTTTAGAACTAGTTCTAGATAAGTTCTTTTATACTTAAAAAAAAGAGGCTAGGGAATATAATATAATAGTAGGAAGAATTCATATTATTATAACTTTATAACTATAATAAATTAAAAGTAAAGATATGTATGTATATATATTTAATTATTACGTAATTATAAAGATATATATATATATATATTTAATTATTACGTAATTATAAAGATACGCGCGTATATATATTTAATTATCACGTAATTATAAAGATACGCGTGTATATATATTTAATTATTATATGATTATGAAGATGTACGCGCATATATATTTAATTATTACGCGATTATGAAGATGCGCGCGTATGTATTTAATTATTACGTAATTATGAAGATACGCGCGTATATATATTTAATTATCACGTGATTATAAAGATACGCACGCACATGCATTTAATTATTACGCGATTATAAACATACGTAAGATTTTCCTAGTATTATAAGTAACTTTATATTAGCTAGTTTATAACTAATTAAAGATCAGTTTAGAACCGGTTTATATAACCTTAATTATATAAGATTATATAAAGGGTGTAACATTTCCTCGGAGGGGTGCAACATTTCCTCAGAGGGGTGCAACATTTCCCCACAAAAAGTGATCTACTGCGATGTTTCAGGGGGGGGGGGATGAAATATTTACTTTACACTCACTATCAAGATGTGCTGGAGTGTAAAGTAAATATTTCATCCCCCCCCCCCTGAAATATCGCAGTGGATTACTTTTTGTGGGGAAATGTTACACCCCTCTGAGGAAATATCGCACCCTAATAAAGACTAGTTTAGAACCGGTTTAGAACCGGTTTAGAACCAGTTCTAAACCGGTTTCTAAGTAATTTATTCTTTAAACTAGTATAGATAATAATAACTAAGAATATATTAGCTATCTAATTAATTATAAAATAATTTTATAAATTAAAATAAGTTTTAAAGCTAAAGGAATATAAAGAGATAATAAATTATTATAATAAATATATTATAAAATTATTTTTATTCTAAAGAATAACTTTTTTATAAATATCTCTAATATATTATTAGGTAATATATATATATTAACTTAATTATACCTAGTAAATACTTAAAAGAAGAGAGATATAAGAGAATTATAATTATAACTAAATATTTAGTTTTTTTATTAATTTTTTAGTTAAACTAATCCTAAACTGATTCTAAACCGATTCTAAACCGATTCCTTTTTTAGGGGTGCGATGTTTCCTCAGAGGGGTGTAACATTTCCCCACAAAAAGTGATCCACTGCGATATTTCAGGGGGGGGGGGATGAAATATTTACTGTATACTCGATGTGCTGAGCCGTGTTAGGTGCCTTGCGGGGAGGACTTTTTGTGGGCTCTAGCCTGTGCGCGCACTGAAATTCAGGCACCCAGACACACTAGTCAACCTTGGCATGCATCAGGTCAATCCTCTTTCCTTTCTTCTCTTCGCTCGCCTCTCTCATATGCACAACCGAACTTTTCCTGCGCGCACTTCAAATATTCTTGGCATGAGTATTCAACACCAATTTCCCCATGTGCACTGGGTCTGGAAAGGAGGCATCTCATTCGTCTACGAGGTCCATCCTCGCATCGTGGTCAAGGTCCCAAAATCCGGTGAATTCGAGCGGGAGCAATTCCGGAAAGAAGTCAAGATTTACGACATCTTCTCCAAACATGCGCCCTGTCCCTCCATAGTGCAATGTTTCCTCTATGCAGATGACGGCATTTTCCTCGAGTACATGCGAGGTGGGGGCCCCGTTGGCAAGTTGACCCGAGTATCTGCTGACCACGTCACAAGATGTCTCCCTTTGCTCTAGAATACAAGACAATCAGGTCAGAGACGAGGAAACTGCAATTGTCACCAAAGTCAAAAAGCTGGAACCTCTGCCCCTACGAAAGACATGGATGAACGACCTCGCTCAAGCCGTCGCCTTCCTCGAATCGCTCAATCTCGCCCATGGTGACCTGCGACCCGAAAACATCCTGCTTGATCGCAATCGATTAAAGTTGTCCGACTTTGATTGCACGGCGAAAATTGGGACAGACTTTGAAGCTTGCATGGCCCCGTACGGAAGAGTACTTAATGATAACGAGCCGGATCAAGGACGACGTGGAACAGCTGGCTTCCTGGGTCCTCGGACGGAGCAATTCGCCCTTGGTTCCTTATTCTACCTGATAAACTATGGCTTTGAAGTTTATGGTGATTGTTGTCTTACCGAGGATCCCAAGGAGCATGGACCCAGGGTTGTCAACTTGTTGCAGAACATGAAGTTCCCCGAGCTGCATGGTGACCCTCTAATTGACGATATAATTGTCAAATGTTGGCACAACGAGTATGCCACGATTGCCGAGCTGGCCGCATGCACAAGGGAGCTCCTCCCTGAAAGATCCATCGAAAAGGAGAGCGACTCGGAAATCTCCCTTTCTCAATGGCGTACCATCATGTGTCGTGTCATTCGTGGGTTATGGAACAGTGTGAGATGCTGGTGTGAATTAGTGCTCTGTCGCAAGGGCGCGAGAACCAATCCTGAAGTAGTCAACAGCGGAGAGCCAGATGGTCACGGCCGTGACATGTATCGAAACCATCTTGGAGAAGAGTTTCCTTCGGAAAGAGCATACTGCCAGGACCTGGAGAAGCGTGGACTTTTGGATTTGCTTTCATCAGGAGAGCCCGAGAAACTTGGCTTCACTCTTAAGTGGTATAGGCACAGTTGTTCTGGGTAAAAACACCTTTTCGGACAGACTAATGGAGAATGGTTAGCGATGGCTCAAATTTTCGGGAACATCTCCCAGTCACACCTATCAACTATGAGGATAGTTCTTCAAGGCTCATCGCACATACTCCATTCCTCGGTGGTCATCTGGAAGCGTTGCACTGCTTTTAATTGGCAAAACGCCGTTGCAATTCCACAGCTGTCTGCATGCTACTCGATTGCTAGAAGATTCTGTGATTGAGAATCAACTCCTATTAAATCCATCCACAAACGGAAGCAGATGACTTGCTCGAATCAGATATCAAATATACACCGATTTGTCTTCCAGTGGTGGAGTTGCCAGAGAAAAGGCGGAGACGGAGCAAAACAACCACAGGATGCTATTGGGAATAAGATACCCTTCTAACAACTGTTGCCTTGTGGAAATGCAAACGCCCCCCATGACCGGCGAGAGCTGCGTGAGCTACGAGTTTCGTCTAGCGGGGGGAACCTGCACTATGCCCGCATTTACATCTGAAGGCGACAGTGGGACAGTAATGGCAGCCAGGCAGAAACGTCAAATCGCAAGCATTCTCTGACATCGACGCCTTTTACAGCGACACAAGCGACACTGGTGAGGACAATGCGCAGGATTCCACCAATGACGGCGCCAAAACTCCGGCAATGATGTCGAGATGGGTGGAACGCATGCCTCTCTGTCACATTACAGCGCAGGTAGTGTAGAAGAAGGAGAATCAATTCGAAAGCACAAAGCTCATACTACGAGGTTATAGTGCTCTGGATCGCTCAGGGCCATAATCAAGGGGCGAGATGTTCTAGCAATGGGGGTGTTGGTTTGATATCACAAGGGCCGATGAAAGGTCAAGCCTGTTTATTGATCCTGAAGCAATAACGCTGTGCTAGTGACATGTTCTCCAGTATCAGTATTTTTTGGTCAAAATACATGTCCTCCAAGTCGTATATTAGCTCGTGCCATACGTGATATGCTATACAAGGCGACGGTTTTAACCATGCCACTGCACACTTCTCAAGTCATATCCGCAGAAAGCAATCGAGGTTTCGTTGGAAACATTGTGTTCTTAAAATGCCACTTTTTCAAAGGTAGTCCGCACTGCTGCTGTATGGGTCAAGTCCGAGACAGAGCCAATGTCTTGACATGCGCCGTCTATCTCGAGAGGATGGGCTCTGACACATATGAGCATCAGATGCCATCAAGGGCGTGGCAAACTATTTCCTCGTAGACAAGCAGCTAATGGCCCCGTCTAAATCTCCGTTGACGAGTGCACTCGCTGCAGCAACCACCATTGCCTTGGCCTGCCTGTCCTGTCTCAACGCTGGCGCATTTTCGAGACACCAAAGCAACAGCGTTCCTAATGCCCTTGCATCTCCGTCGTACCCTGGAGCCTCGGAGCCGGCGTTGATAAGAATCAACTTGGCCGGGCCGCTGCCTTGCTCTGGCGGCCGAAGCACCGTATTCCAATACTTGATATCACCGTGTTGCGCACCAGATTTGACAAACTCTCGAACGCCGCGAACCAGGTCGAGAAGCTGTGTTAGGGTGAGTGCCAGGTCGGCGTCGTCTTGACCCAAAATTCCCAAACCCTTGCCGGCATACGGCATCAGGATGCCTGCAGCAGTGCCGGGTTCCCATGGCTTTCTGTCGGCAATGACAACGGCAAGAATAGGGACAAGACAGAAGCGCCTGACCATTTCACTATTAAGATTCGCTGGCATTCGACCCATGGCGTGGATAAGAGTGTCGCGTGTTTGAATCTCGTCCTCGATAACCTCTACGTCAACATCTAATACAATGCGCTTAAAGACGCAGTCTTGGCCATTCCAGGTACACCGGTCTGCTGAGCGACCAATGTAGGTTAAATTCCCAAGGTTGTTAACGGCCATGGTTGGTAATCTGTGAGTGTGTTTGTGCCCGTAATACAGGGACTTGTAGATCAGTCTGTCAACTCTGTCACTTGGTTGGCAGGCTAAAGTGACTTGGCTGCCCTGTGTATTCATCCAGACATGGATTGTATTCCAGGGCGGCTCCTCCTGATTTGCAGCGTAGTACTGTCCAAGGTGCCCGGCGATTATTGATGATAGCAATTGATTATCCTCGATGTCTGCTTCCACCTTTAAACGGTACCAGCGACGATTAGCTACATCGTAGGCCTCTGCAGAGCATCGTACTCCGGGGGTTATAAGGTTGCTTAATATTTCAACGACTGGGTCGTGCCAGACACGGTTCGGCTCCATTCCCAGATGTTCGCAACAATCCTGAGAGGTGCAGAAGGTGGCTTTGCCGTTGGTAAAGTTTCACAGAGGGTACGGCGCTGTATACAAGACGAAAAGAAGAAGGAAAGCTGTGGTCAGTAACCTGCATTGGGGGTAGTAAATAATCTGCGCCCAAGTTGGTCAGTCTAGAGGCGGCGGGCAAGGCCGTGACACTGAGAGATGTCTGGTGTGTTTATTTGGCAAAGCGGTGCTTGCCTGAGCTTTGCGTAGAATGCGGAATAAAGGCAAGCAAAGATGCAGTTTTGCAGGCTGCAGCTTCCCGCCGTGCCTATTTGAAATAAATGTAATGGTGAGGCTGACAACTTTGTAAATACAAAAAGTATTAGTGATTGGTCAGAAATTGAATACGGAGTACTCCGTACTCGTTAGCGATTACGGCGTGGAGTTGAAGGTACGTACCAACGCCCACCGTGATTCCCCTGGGCCGTCGTCTCCACCGCCTTGGGCAGAATCCCTGAAACTTTGGATTTCCATACCAAGAGTCAGTGATCACTCAACCTCGGTTTGGATGTGATTTAATTGTCGCCTTCGTCTTCTCCCTTGGGCAACTGTGCCATCGTCTCATCGTGCACCCGGCGAGGACATGCGACAATGGCGCGCCTCAGAAGTGCCAAGTACCTGGCCTGCTTCTACTGTGGCAAGAGGTCAGGCCTGAAGTTTGATGGCACAATCCGCGACTTTCTGTGCTTGCATTGTGATGCAACCAACTATCTAGACGAGGTATGCGCTGCAGCTCATTGCTGGCATCTTGCAGCCCGTGAACCCGTCCGGCCCGCCCGGTCAGAAACCCCCCGTCTGCTTCGCTGCTGACCGTGACAGAATGGCGAAATTACAGATCCTCCCGTCGCAACGGAGCGCGAGGCCGAGGCGGTCCAGTACGCCGCGCCTCAGTCTCCTACCCCGTCGCAGGCAGACGACATCTTTTGCCCAGCCTGTCTCAAAAACCAGCACCTATTCACAAAGTCCCTGGCTCAGTACTTCCCCGACGATCCTTCTGACCCCGACTACCCTGAGCTGGAGCGCAACTACTACCGCTACCGACGAAACCTTGAGAAGCGATATCCCCAAGTATGCGGCGACTGCGCGACAAAGGTCGAGGAGCGGATACGCCAGGCTGGCTATACGGCCAAAACAGACCATTTGCGGCGCATGATGAACCTGAGCAGAGGCCGAAAGACGAGACGACGGACCACGCTTGACTGGGTCAACACGCTTGGCAAGACGCTATGGCGCATGGGGTTTGTGCTGCAGATGCTGTGGCACTTTGTCATGATTGCAGAGGCGTTGCGGCAAGGGGACGACGGCATGCACGATCCAGACGATCAGAGCCTGTACGCGGCGGCTATTTCATGGCTCCAGGTCGTTGCGGGCTGCTTGCCCACGGCGAACACCTTGATTCAATCCAGTATACGGACCGGCTTCCTGGCCACATGGTGGAATCCCCACTTTGTACAGGTGAATCGCGGGTTTACCAGGCACCTGCTGGGGCTCACGCAGTGGTACTCGTTCCAGGGGCTGATCATCTTCTTTCGTTTCATCTTCCGCGGCGTCGTGGACGCGAACACACAGGCTGGGGGCTCGGGCAACACCAGACTCGGTGCGCATTTCGCCATGGCTGCTGTCATGGTGGTGGTAGGAAGGTCCATTTCGACATTTTCACCCTCGAGGCTAACCGAGCGCAGGTTTATCTGTTGGCGGGCAGAAGCATTCGTGTAGACACCACGCCGCTCTTTGCAACGTACAGGAGCAAACCGCTGGTGTCAGAGGAGGTCAGATCGCCACTGCAACGAAAAAGGGACGATTCCAAAACCTTTTCCGAACTTGTCAACGATGCACTCGACTCCGCAAACGCGACCCCCCGAAAATCCATCATCGCAGAGCACACGCCGTCTCCCCAGTCGCCGCTGCACCCTTTGCGACTGCAGGGAAGCCTGCAGCCAACTGCTGGCGGCATGCGGCCGTCAGAGACGCCCACCAAGTCACAACCGCTGCAGTACGATGAGGAGATGGACTGGTCGCCGGCCACACCGCAGCACCGGGCCCTGAATGATGATGCAACGACTCCAAGCAACAAATTCGGTCGCTTTGGCGGCAGTCACTTGTCATCTCCGGAAGTCAAGAATCCCTTTTGGTACAAAGTGCCGGCAGCTCCCGCCAACCCGGCCCAGCGGCTACGGAATCCAGTTTGGTCACCGGCTCCAAAGCCGGAACCCACAGAAACAGGCAAGGTCATGTTCACCAGGCAGGGACACCAACCGACCCCGTCCCAGACAAGCGTTGGGGACGACGGGAACAACGGAGTAGAATTCAAACAGCCCACCTTTTTCGCGCCGCAGAGAGACCACGACGCCAGCTCTCTCGCGGACCTGCTCAGCCAAAGCTTCACGCTGGGTCAAGATGCGCAGGACGGCGGCGCCGCCAGCGCTGGGGAGCAGGGCGGCCACGCTGTATCCACAGGGCATGTCGGCCAGGCCGCCCAGGGTGTCGGCTTGGAATCAACTCTTCTCACAATTCTGCTGTCGGCATGGCTTTTGACCATGTTTGCGCGCCTGCCCTACACCTGGGAACTTCGGCTCACAATACTCTGTGCAGCTGGCATCATCGCTCTCCGGGCCACAGGAGACACGAGCACTGCGCTGGCCAACAGAGCACCCGGGCCGGCTGTGTACATGTTCTCTGCACTTGGCGCGGCAGAGCTGGCAGCCATCTGCTGGGTCGGATCCGCAGTGTGGGATGGACAACAAGGAGCGCGGGTTGGGTGGTACGGCGCCGGCGTGCTGGCAAGCCTGCTCGGCCACCAGGCGCTGGGGAGGACGGCATGAATATACTGTTTTGCAAGGCGTAGTGCGGGTTTACATGATACTCAGCGGGCTGCGTACGGAGCGGGAAAGTTGGGCATTTAGCGTGCGGGGGGAATCGAGGCATTGGATAGGCGTAGGGCGTCACACGGCGTGCTGGATATCAACGGCATCTGTTACACCTTTCCGAGTCTACATGTGATTCGTATCGCGCAACGGCAAGGCCACACTTGTCCTCCTCTTCTCATCCCCTTTCCCAACGTCTGCTGCCCCCCTCATCATGCTCTCCCTGTCGGCAGTGCCCCGACTTCCCTCTTGGCAAGTACCATTCTCAGAGCCACGGAAAACAGCGCGGTAAGCATCAGTCCCAGGGCGGCAAGGAGCTGAACGCCCAAATAGCTGCCGGTAGAGCCCAGGATGGCTCCCGAAATGGGCGGGCCCACGAGCGACGCCACGCCCTTGATGATGTTCACCATGCCGAGCCTTGTTCCCAGCCGTCCCAGGTCAGGGGTGATGGAGGTGACGACGACGGTGGCCAAGGCGACGACGCCGCCGGAGAAGAAGCCGTAGACGACGGCAAAGGCAATGTTGCCCGCGGCGGTGGAGGCGCTCGTCCAGTAGAAGACGCTGGCCGAGGCGCAGGCGCACACGACGATGTAGGTGTCGAGGGGGCCGAAGCGGTCGGCGAAGAAGGAGGGCACGACGCGGCCGGGGATGGTGCACGCGTTGAGGATGGCGACGAGGTAGTGGGCCAGCGGGGCCGAGGGCATGCCGTGGGCAACGGCGTACGACTGGAGGTAGTAGGGCGAGTTGAAGAAGACGAGGTTGTTGAAGAAGATGGCGGCGCAGTAGAGCAGGTAGGGGGTCTCGGAGAGGGCGGCCGCGTCAACGAAGGAGGCCAGGCCCGGGGCGCCTCGCCGCCGCCGCCGCCGCCGGGTCGGTCCGACGGGACGCACGGCGCAGAGGGCAAAGGCGCACAGGGCGAGCGACAGCAGGCCCATGGCGCGCACGGCCCAGCCGAAGCCGATCTGCGCCTGGAGGCGCTGGAACATGAGCGGGAACAGGGTCGACCCGAGGCCGCTGCCCACGGTGGCGAGCGACATGGCCCTCGCGCGCCGGCGGCGGAAGTAGGGCGGCACCATGGCGATGCTGGGCACCGAGATGAAGGACGCGCCGAGCCCCGTGCACACGCCCTGGGCCAGCAGGATCTGCCAGTACCTCGTGCCGACGGACGTGAGGGCGAGGCCGGCGCCGATGAGCAGCGCGCCCGCCGCGATGAGCCCGCGGCAGTGGCCCATGTCGTACAGCGGGCCGATGACCACGGAGCCCGCCATGAGGAGGAAGATTTGGACCGAGCCGATCCATGATATCGACGCCGGCGACGCCGCCAGCCGCGTGGCGTAGTACGACTGGAAGGCGCCAAACGAGTTGACCAGGCCGCTGTGCGTGTTGCGGGATGTTAGACTCAGAGGGGGCGTCTCGGCGAGGACGGCGTGTCAAGGCGAGGGCAGAACTTGCAGATGGTTAAAGTACAGCGCAAACGAGGCCGCTACCTGAAGCCAGGCTTCGAGTCCGCCGTCGGGGGGGTCCAGGGCTGCCTTGGTCTCTGCGCCAGAGACGGCGTCGCCTTGACCCGGGTCAGCTTGGCGCGATGCGCAACTTGCTGCCGCGGACATGCTGCCGCTGCGTAATGGCGTGAAGCTGCAGAGACGCGCGTGTCCAAGTGATTCATGGCATTAGCCAAAGTTTGTCTCCCCCCCACACACACGTGGGGAATTAGACGGGTTTGAGTCAGGAACGCCACTAGGCGGCGTGAAACGGTGTGGGGCCGGGCGGTTGACGCCTGCCGGTTGCTGCCCGAAATGGACAGACATGTGACGTTGGCCATCATGGCGGCACAAGGGGACGTAGCTGGTAGAAGGACTTGGTGGTCTCATTCAGTAGTCGTGGGACACATGAACGCGCAGCCGTCAAAAATTATGCGCAACCGTCAAGAATTAAATGCGCAACCGTCGCAGGGGAACCTTGTCAGTAACACTTTGCTGTGGCTTCTGCCGCCACAATTCACAGGCACCAGCAGCGCTATAGCAACACCATCAGAAATACCACGAGAAACACTATTAGCAGTGCTGTTATTTTTACGAGGCCGTGGAGGGACTATTAGCATGGGTTTGGGCTAGGTAATTAATTCTTAATTAGTAGGCCAAGTTTTAGTAGCTATAGTACTTAATATTCAAGGCCGCCTCTAAATTAATAGATAATTTAAATACTACCCAAAGTATAGAGAAATAGGTATCATAATGTATTATTATAGCACTGGATACCACTAACCGAGTTCGACGGTTGCGCGTTCATGTCCGTAGTCGCGGGTGCGTCTGACTGTTGGCATGGATCATGACTCCAGGCATGAATGCTTTGCTCGTTTATGCCATGTCCCTTTGACACGCATTGTCCCTTGGTCCAGCCGAATTCCAAGTCGTCCGCAATTGGCCCGGTTGTGGCCAGGCAGCGTGCAATGGCCTGCTGCCATGCATCCTTCTCGACGCCCTAATATGCAAGTCAATGCATCAGTCCCTTTTTGGCATTAGACATCCATCTGTGGCGTCATGAGCTGAGGCTGAGCTGAGGATGCCCTCATTGGAATCCTAAAACCATAACATGGCAAGCATCTAGCCAATAAAGGCGATGTCTGGTCCCACACAAGTTATGTGAGGTCTCACGGTGACGTGAGGACTCAATGAATGTATCACGAGTGATGCAAGTGATGCAACGTGATGTATTCATAAGCAAGTCTTGTAGTAGTGTATGAAGAAGGAAGAAGGTCTGTGACGTGGTCCTGATGTGTGGAGTCTTGTGCAGTTACCACATCAGGTGACCATGTCACGTGACCTTACAAGTTATACGCCACTTGCACGCTCGTTTAGACCTTGATATGCAATATATTAAAAGCAAGGAGCAAGCTGTAGAATGTGGGTCATGTACAACGTGACTAACTTATAAAATGCCACTCGCCGGCCGATGATGAAGACTCCCAATATTCACAGCAACGTAATCTCTTTCAAGATGCATCTTATTCTTGCCATCATCATCACCTACATTCCTCACTTGGCATTTGCTAATATCCGGGTGCCATGGGAGTTTAAAAATGCCGGGTCTTATGGCCTTGAAGATGTGGCCGTCCCAATCGCCCTGGGGTCGGTATCGCGCGAGAAATCCGAGCTGGGGAGCGACTACTACTACAGCATTGATTTCCCTTTTAATACTGGAAATGGGACCATTGCCATTCGACCTTTTACTAATCACGGCAAGGAGGTGTTGAAATTTCGACTGTCCGTGTACAAGGAGGGAGCCAGATCCTCTCACGACAACTGCAAACAATTTCGCAATAAAGACCAAGCACACTGTTTCGGCACTCTGACACCTAATTTTCAGGACGAACTCGTCTTGAAAGTGGACTATCTTGGCTATCGAACCTGGCAAGCCAGTGTTGCCAATGCCATGGGCCATCCGATTTTGCAAATTGGGCACTGGGAACTGCCTGCCGATTCCAAGATTGGCAATAACGGTTCGGTACAAGCCGCGACTTCGCCTTCGAAAACTCCTCTTCTAAGCTGTTCTGGTCTGTCGCACACCAAGGTCGAGTTTTTCAACCCGACGACTTCTGGCTCCAAAACTCCGGCCACTTATGGCGAGCCAATTGTCACGGGAAATTGCACCAGCAAGGAGAATTCGAGACGTCTGCCAGATAAAGGTTATGCTATAGAGCTGGGCACCTTTGAGGCTTAAATTGCTAAAACCTGGACATCATGTTCAGCCTCTTGGCCTGGTGACAATCGCAAGCATTCTTTTCAGGACTCGGTGTAGCG
Organism: Keithomyces neogunnii; assembly: GCA_020975405.1. Taxonomy (NCBI): domain Eukaryota; kingdom Fungi; phylum Ascomycota; class Sordariomycetes; order Hypocreales; family Clavicipitaceae; genus Keithomyces; species Keithomyces neogunnii. Next base: position 5,508,098 of record JAIOWQ010000001.1, on the reverse strand, counting down.
TGCTGGAATCCTGCATATAGTCATGTCGGGATGGCCTGGTGGAGGTTAATTTGGATATATATCAAGATAAAGTGCAGGTACCGTTGTAAGTTGTTGGTTGATTCCATCTACCTGACGGTCAAGTTTGACCATTTATACTGTTACGGTGGAAACCATAGCAATGTCCAAAGAGACCACGTGACAAGACCCAACGTATAAATGGTCAAACATGACTTTTAGGTGGATGTATAAGCCAAGAACTTTACACAATAGAGCAGTACCTGCACTTTATCTTGCGCATTTAATAAATTCGACCTTGTTTACACCTGATTCAACCCCAACATACCAGCTGCAGGATTGCGGCACGTAACGTCTACCTACCCTTGGGCAAGTACTGCCTCCGGGCTACAATATATCTAAAAATAACTTTTACCATTCTTTAGACTGAGCATGTGCATTAAGCAGCTTATATTAGACTATTTACATTGTGATGCGCCAATGTTATGCGCCAATGTTATTGCGCCAATGTTAGGCACCAATTTCATGCGCCAATTCTAGCGCCAATTCTAGCGCTTTAAGCGTCGTGGCAATGTATTATAAAATAAGATAAAGTCCAAGCTGCGGAGGAGAGATTACGCGTACACTGCCAATGGGCAGTTTATAAAGAAGCCATCAGCCGGCCATTGTGAAACCTATACTAATAGCCAAAACTAGAAAGCAGTCCTACACTGCAAAATCACTCGTTTATTTTTAATTTTTTTTAAATACACCATCCTTATCAAGATGCATTTTACCACGGCAGTCATTCTCGCCTGCACGCCGTACCTGGCTCATGCCAATATTCAAGCAAGGTGGACCTTTCAAGATGCCGGACCGAATGGCCTTGACATGCTGAATACCGTCCTCGACTTGAGCGAGGCGGCGCACACGGATACGTACTCCTATGGCAATTTTTTCTCCTTTGTCGGTTCAGCTGCACTTGAGAATTCCTTCCTCATCTTCACCCTTCCCGACAAGGACGGCCAGGGCCAGGCGTTTGCTCAGCTTTCCACCCAAGTGCCCGGTGCCAGGCTCGTTGAGCACTGTGGCAAGGACGGGAGTAAAAGCAAATGCGATTGTGAGCAAGTCGGGGATGCAATCAAGTGTCGGCACAATTTCCCCATCGACTATGCCCACAAGTATATCCTGAGAGTGGATCATGTTGGCGGCAACTCCTGGCAAGGCAGTCTGATTGATATTTACACGAGCAAGCTTACCGTGGTTGGTATCTGGTCTATTCCCACGAACAGCAAGATTGCGCCTACCGGCATGGCATTGGGCGGGATCGTGGGTCCCAAGGCCTGCGGTGATCTACCAAAGACTAAAGTCAAGATTTTCAGCCCAGGATCTTGGAGCACCAAGGAGTCGGCCACTTTTGCAGACGGATACGAAACACTCAAATGCGCTGAAGAGGCAAATGCGCGACACGTTTCGGATAATGAGGGTTTCACCATGGAGCTCGGCGGCGCCTCTTCTCGCACTCGACCTGTTGACAACGACAAGGGGTTCTTCTCGCTCCCAGCCTTCCGGCAGCGACAATACTAAAACTGGGGGGGGTTGTCGTGTCTGGGCTCAGTGTTGAGGCTTGGACGGCTGGGCTGGTATCAAGGGCATGATATGAAAAGTCACACAACGCCATTGTATCCTGATTCTTGGGCAAAGGGAAATCTAGTCTTTTATATACTAGTCTTTTGTATCTAAGCTAGCCTATATAAAATACAATGTCTTTAGATTTCCAACAACATCTTGATTAATTTCCTACCAAGCATCCTAGCAACACTATAATAGAGTCCAATTTCAAACGATTCAAACTTCTTCTTCCGTCAGGGCCGCAAGTGTTGAGCTTTCGCAGGCTCCGGCGCCTGAGCATATTGGCGAGTGACTCCATCCGTAGCCGCAGTAGGAGCGAGTGCCAGATTTCGCAGACTCGTGGAATCAAGTGTGGCATGGCCAAGGGACCAAACAAGCAGGGCCTGGAATAAAGATGCCGGATGGAATGGCAGCGCGTTTGGCAACGGGGCGGCGACTTTGCATTTCACGGGCCTGGATCCAAGTTCGGCGGACATTGTGTCATGGTTGGATGGCAAGTCTCAAGTTTACTCTCTGCATTACCTTGTCGGACCTTGCTTTGGGCGAGGGGCTCGACAGAAACCGCGGCCGCCAATTGGGCCGGAAACAAGCCACGGCGCAGTCTTCCCAGCTTGTAGATTGGCCTTTACGCCAGCCGCTCATGCACCTGCAGGCCACACTGTAGGGGTCGAGGTTGCGCCATGCTTCAAGGGCGACTGGAAGCCTTTGGCGGTTCGGCACTGAGAGACGAGGGTCAATATCAAGCACGCCCATGTCAATTTGTCACTGTGCCATCTTGCCATGTCCAACCATGATGCTGCTGGGGCATTCCAGCGACGGCTACTTTTGTTGCCACTCAGCCCAGCGGACGCAATAGAAGGTCTGTACTGGGCAGCAGGCTGTGCAAATCACGGTGCATGCCATACCAAAGACGTGATGCGTCTGGTTCGACACAATGAGCTGGTCAAATGCAGCCCGTGCCGCTCACACACGCATTAAGCCACATTCAGTCGTCAACAAACTGAAATTAAGCATAATACATTGGCTGCCGACGAGCAGTCATGTGTGGGAGCAACAAGCGGGCCAGCCAGTAAAAGTGTCGAGTCACACTAAAAAATTGGCGTGGCCACGCCATTGACACTTGTAGCGGTCGCTAGACCCCCTATACAGTGGGGGGTCATAATGTCTGGTACCAGTGCGACAAGGCATGCACCAGACCAGACGTTCAATGTTTCCAATCACAGCCATGACGAATTTCTTCCCCGGCTGCTTCCGACTCTAGCTCTGTCTCAACCGAAGCTTTCGAAGCTGCGAAGCTAATCTTGACCCGCCAAGCAAGGTAGCGTGGCCCGTCTTGCTCCTCGAGTACGTTTGCTGGCCATCATCAGCTACATCAGCTACATCAGGTGACATGCCATGACTGTGTCCACTGTCCGTCGGCTGCTTGACAGCTTGAGCGCGCCAGGGTCGCACATGGGTCTCCGCCGCTTCCACCAGTCAGCTGGGCATTTACACATGGCTCTCTTCTGCCTTTGACCTTTGATGCCCAACAAGCCGGAGATGCGCCTTGTTACAAGTACGGTGATGAGCGCCTTGGCCCTTTCCTGACATGCCGACTGACCATTGCCCGCACCGGTTGAGACATTGGGCACTCCAGAACCAGCGCGGGATATCGGTTGCAGTCTTCACGTAACCAGCCGGCTGCAACGCCTGCAAGGACAAGTTTGGGCGAGGCCTGGCTGCACCATTGACATCTCGCGTCCAACGCCAGAATTGGGCGCGGTGGCTTGAGACAGTGGGCCAACCACATGGCTGGGCAGGCAGGCGGATCAAGGTATAACCCTGATAACCCTGCATCTCGACAAGCCTTGTCAAGCCGTGCTGCCAGCGCTTTACTGGCTGTTCACAAGGCAGAGGTTGCCTACAAGACCGGCACGCTTTGTGTAACCCTTCTTTCAGGCGGGGATTGCACCTGTCAACCTCTGTTGACGAATTGCTGACACTCCCAGCAAACTCAGACCTGCAGCCCAGGCGGCATTCGCTGCGTCCAGGCTCGCCAGGCATCTTGCACGCAGCGCGCGCTTGGAGCGACGAATTCGACCCGACGGCCAGGCTACATGTTGCACGTTGCGACGGGAGGCCAGGCAGCAAACGAATCACGATATATGCAGGGGGGGGAGAGCGGTGGAGGAATCTGCCATGGCGTCCTCTGCACAGCATCGTCGGCTGTGCTTTATCCACCCGTTGGCCTGGGCACTCAACCTTGTGCATATTGACATGACGATTGCCAGTCAAGATTTGAAGGGACGGGGCTACATATAGCCCAGCATGTCGGCACTCGGGACCGGCCGCGCATGTGTGCAGCCATCCTGCGTGTTGTCTTGCATGTCTGGGCGCCGCATCTCACGCGGTCAGCTCTGGCGTACACCGTATGCAGATATGTCACCTTCAAAACGTCCGCCATGAATGAGCCAGCGCGGACAGCTTGACCCGTGTTGTCGGTTCATGGCAATGCGGGACATGTTGCGCTTCTTTATCAGACAAGGGCAAAAACCACCACTGGAAGATGGAAGAAATAGACACGGGAAACCGGCAGCCTCTTCTTGCGTCTCCCAAGAGAGAATGCTCGCGCCCTTGTCCGCCCACACACAACTCGGCATGAGGTGGGTGGCACGAGCCAGCAAGTGCATTTGTTGCCAACTTGCTGGCAACCTTGGACACACCATCATCAGCCTCTTTCACTCAACCCCAAACAGACGGCGAGGCAGCAACGCCTGCTTTGCATACCCAGCCTCGCGGGAAATGAGGCGGCCCAAACAATCACCTTGACCGACTGGCAAGCTCAGCAGCCGAGAAGGGCAACCCGCGGGGTGACACCAGTACTCCGGTAGACCATCTTGGGCCACGACGCCTTGAGACCTGCTTTCCCGTGCTTTACCGGTGTAGATTCATCCCCAGGACGAGATCCGATGCGCCAGACTCATGGCTGCGCAGCGAGGCAGAGGACAACGAGGGGGCCAGGATATATCGGTGCTCCATTCAAAGAGGTTGTCTACCTCTGGAGCACAATCAAGTGCGGCTATTAAACCCCGTTGAACCCGTCAACAAAACACCGCCTCTGTCCTCCGCAACTCGCCAGCAAATACCCGTCTTGCCTCTTCACTGGTCCGCTTACACCCCGAAAGACGACCAAGACCTCATGTCCCATCGGAGCACCTCGTCCCTAAGGGTCGAGGTTGGCAGTGCCGCCGCCTGCCCAGCATCAGGGTCACGGACGAATGCGCAACACGAATGCACCCTCACGGCCGAGTAAGCATGCTAGTACACCGCACCGAGGCCGGAGAGGCTGATTGCTCACACAAGTCTTGTGCCAAAGGAACATGTCTGCCCTGGGAAACATGTTGCACCAGCGGCCCGCGTCGCCACAGGCCATGCTCAACCGATACGTCAACGAGACGCGCCCGAGCATGATGCACTTTGTCGACAGCTTGCAGCCGCCCTTTATTCGTCAGTTGGGCGCCATTTACGCACAAGGGGATAAGGGTTGACGGAATGATTGCAACCGTGGGGATGGGGAGCTCATCGAGTGACATTGTACTGCACCGTGGCATGTCTGAAGCGCAACGAGTTGCAAACTTGCTTTGCGATTGGCAAGGCGCCAAAGTCGGCGCTTGCACGCAACTGCGACTTTGCTGCGTCGTCTCTCGGCCCTGTTTCTCTTGACGTGCCACTCGTCTCTTCAACTTTACTCTTGAGCCACAAATAGAGCATCTGGGGAGACCTTGTATACGCAGCGCTGTAGCAATGTCAGAAAGGGGTGCTTTGCAAATTATGCTTCCTCCCGGATCATCTAGACCTGTACAAGTCTCCAAGCAGAAGAAATTGACTCACAAGAATTGTTTCATGCCACGTCCTCACGCGCCGCCTTGTGGACTCGGAGTTGAAGTTGCAATACTTGTCAAGCAGACGGCTTGCAAGTCCTCCACTGACCTTGCGCCAGTATTCCATTCGTGCGCTGCGTGAAATTAGAAGATGCCGCCAATTCCCAGCAACCCGATGAGTTGGGTTGACCCCATCAATTACACCTCGTTTGTTCCTACCGCATCGCCATCATCGAATCGCCCCCTACCCAGCATCCAGGGCGCCATGCAGGCATCGAGTTACACATTGATCATCCAGGCATGCATCTCCAGTGCAAAAGATAAAGTCCAGCGGCCCGGGTCACGCAACACCACTCTCGTCTCACACGCGCCGAGTAACAAGCGGCGGCACGTGATGCATGAGCCGCGGACTGTGCCATCCGGCCAAGACGAATCATTTTACACCACCAAACCGCGGCCTTTGCATCCGACGAGCAGACCGGCAGGGGAGCTGCATCTTCCGTCGAGAGCCATGCCCGTTCCCCATGTGCCTGCATCTCGAGTCGAAATGCCCAGATACTAGACGTCCGGCCGGTGGTACGCGAATCTGGGTCTAGCCCAAGCGCATCACTTGTTATCCGGGGTATCACTTGGTCTTCCGCGGGAACCATCTCCAAGCAGTCTGATCAAACGTGATAAATGCCCCATGTGACATCTACATGCCACAATTCCCGGCAAGGCGAATGCGTTCATTAGGCACATCTAGACGTGCCAAACTCTCGCCCTGACCAATATTGTGCAACCCTGTTTCGGCAACAAATCATGTGCGCAAAATAATCCCGTGGTACAGTATCGACCGAGAGTGCTTGACATGCATTCGTCTGCGCAGTTGCTTCTCCATCAGCCGATTGGGCCAGCCGGTACAAAACTCACTGCCAGCTGAAATATGAAATATACTCGTTGGCATTCACTCCAGCAGCAGACGAATCGCCAAGCTTTGCCATCTAGTTCGTCATTTGCAACCCTAGCCAGCATAACATAGTCTGCCATTGCGACAGTTTGCCACTCCCATCTCCTCGATAGGTCTGCGGAATTGCACCTTTTTGGTTCATGGAGAGGCTGGCAACAAGCATACGAGGGATCAAAGACCAGTTTCTGCAATGGCCATGGAACACAATGGGACAGCGGCGAGGGCAGAAAGTCACTGACCTTGTTCGAGTCAACGGTGTCATCTAGTCTTGATGCTCCGAGGGAGTGTGACATGGACGAGTCAATTGCCCCAGAGACCAGTCTTCCGTTGTCAAACTCAGTCACCAACTTGGGAACTGCTTAGTTGAAATGGCAGAAATGCTGTGCTCATGATACGCTTTCCCCATCAATTGGTCGTCGCTGTGGGCTGGAACTGGACCGATTCTTGTCGCAGGGCAACAAGGAACACTGTTTCGACAGACTTGTAGGCAATTGAACAGTCATGGCGAATGGCCCTGCTAGAAGATGAAAGGCAGGAGGTGTGCTGCGATTTAGCTGCCCGAGTTGGTTCTCAACCAGCCAGATAGTACGGGTGGACAGAATTAGCACATCATCTTCCAACGTTTCACATGTCGTTGCATGTCGGCTTCCAAAGATGGCCATGGCCACGTCGTCATGGTTGGTGCAAGAAAAGGCGACATTGCGAGGCACTATTTTGCTGCACCGTTGCGCTGTGATATTGGCTACGTGGGGAAATGTGTCAGATGACTGCTGCAGTTACCTGGTCTTGGAACTAACAATCTCGCCTAGTTCCGCGTAGAATGCACCAGATAGTATTGGTACACCGACTAAAGGATTCCAGGTTCCCAAATATCGCGCTGTCCTGGGTGGCCGTGAAATCAGTCCTTTCCAACGCGACTCGCCCTTGTTCGGGCATGCCCATCCTGGCCATGGACTCGAATCTTCCTGTGTGATGCCGGATCTGGACCGTCCCGGCCCGACAAAACTAATGCGCGCGGCCGGAGACTGTTGAGACACCTGCCAAATCAATGAGGACTTCGGTGACCAAAATGGACTGATGGAGAGGGTCTGGTCCCTTCGTTCGCAGGGGGCCTGCCTTCTGCCTCGGTCAGAGGAATAGGCAACATGTCACGGCTGCAGCGATGAAACAGGGTTTGATTGCCGAACAAGCCCGTCCGTCCATGTCCCAAAAAGGCTGTTATTGCCCAGGCTGTCTATAACATGCTTTTGCCAATGCGATGACGCCAGAGCCAATAGAAACAGGGACTGCGGAATGCATTGCCGTCATTTTCTGTCTTGTCTTATCCCCCAGCCTTCGCACGCTGCCCTCCCTGCAACGCCTTGCATGGAATGTTGCCACGCACGCACAGGTCGACCAAATGTTGACATCTGTTTGGGGCAAGCTGTCGCGTGAGCAGCAACGTGTGTTGGCTTTAATCCTGTATCGCAATATTTGCCGCATCATTTCGAGCATCTTGAGCCTCATGCCGATGCCACAGGTAGCTGCAGCCCATGACAGGCTCGCACTGTGACAAGGCGGCATGTCGCTGGAGTACTGTAGTGCTACGGCAAGTAGAGTCTCGAAAAAGTCTGGTGGCCAGACAGAGACAATGGTTGATTTCCGAGCTAGCCGGGGCGGCAGCGACAAATTCCTTGTCCATGTTGCTCTGGCTGCAAAAGAGGTCCTGCCTGGTGCTCTTCATCACATGGCGCTGACGAGGCAAGAATACTGTGCCTTTGGTGTCTCATCGCATTGTATTGCATTGTACCCATGTGTCTCATCTCGGGGCTTCTAGGCTACAAATAGATGACATTCATTTTTGTTGCCCGTTGCGTGTGGAGAAGGTAAGGGAGGGTTTTGGCTGAACAAGAATGAGACGAAGAGGGTCCAATTCGAGCACTTGTGCTGAGCCTGCACAGTATCATTATTTATGGAGTCTTGGCCCGGAGATGGGACAAGGCCCCAGAGGAACCAACTTGACAAATCAACTTGCATTGTGAGCCTTGCGCTCCCACAAGCCGCTGGCTAGCCCACCGCCATGTGCCACGCCATGACCCTTAAACAGAGGCAAAATTTGCATGCATGCGACGACACGACAATAGCGGCGACGCTGTTGAGCATATCCCAGGCATCGCTTGCTATTGCAGACATTCGTGGGCCGCAGCAGCCGAGGTGCAGCCAGCCTCTTGGCCCATGGCTCTTGGCTCTCGGCGTAGAATTTGGCATGACAGTGGCCTGTGGCCTGTGGCCTGGACAGATCGGCATGGGGAGTGACGACAGATTTCAGGGTCCACGAATCCTGCCCCATACGATACACGTCGACCACAGTACAACAACGTGGGGCCTTGGCAACGGCGCAGACACACAACGCGTTAAGTGCTTGAAGTTGGCTTGAGGAATTGAGGCTAGATCCACATACATCTTGGTTGATGCATCTCGTTTTCGATCTGCTACACAACTAGTTGGAGATTGAAAAGAAACCTTCGTGTCGCGTCTTGCTGAGCTTCGACGTACCCAGCATGCTAACCCTTGCTGGATGAGCTGCCGAGGCGGCCACGGTTGCTTTGCACAGAAGATGCCTTTGGGTTGCCTGCCACCGAGTTCAAATCACAAGAGCATAGAGAGATAGCTGTGCAGCGTACGGAGTACATGTCGGCGGGATTAGCGCGTCCATGGTGGTTTCGCAATTGGCCGCTACTGAGTTGGTGGGAAACCAGACGGAAAAAAAGAGTCAATGAGGGACTACGGGCGCTTTGCGAAATGTGGTGTTGGGCCCAAGCAGGCGCACAGTGGCTGCCTTTCTTCAATGTCACACCATGTCTGACCAAGCTTCGGCATGACCACAGGATGCCGAACAAGCCGCCAGGGGAGCAGGTACATGCTTTATGTACCAAGTCACCTGCTGCAATGCTCGGGCAATGGTGAGCATTGCCGTGGAACACAATGAGAAAAGAATGCAAACATTCGGCACGGCACCGTCGCCGCGATAATGGTAGTGTCTTCAGATGGCATGCCCTCGCGCTTCTCCGCGTCTGGCTTCAATGGCACTAGGGCTTGACGGAACGCCGAGCGAAAGCCTCGTAATTGCGCCACAACTCTATTGTATTGAAAGTGCTTGGTAACCACAGCACCTCCTGGTTGGTTCCTGTGGGGGTTGTGTCGTGCGACACCTGGCCAACTTGGTCGAATCCATCCAAGTGCACACATTGTCGACAAGAACCAGAGTCTGCTTCTAATAATACGTCCTCATCCGTGGAGTGACATGGGCCATGTCGCGGGAAGCTCGTCTTTGACACCCGTACGGAGTACGGAGCAGTCATCCGCCAATGCTGAAACTCAACTCAATGGGGGCTCTTTCGCTGCCAAGGCCATTCGAACCCCAAACCGGATGAGATGCCACAGCCCAAGCGCGTCATGGCATGGTATGTGCTCGATTCGTTTGCACGCTTGTTCGAAATGCACGCGACAAGGGGCTACGACGACAAGGATCGGTGGCCAGCGCTGATGAAGGCTGGATCTGCTGGCAACCTGAACCTGGTCCGCATCCCCACTCAACAATCTGTGCTTTCTCTTGCTCCTCTGCACACTGTGAGGCTCCTGGTCGCGGTTGTGTGGGGTGCATGTCACTTTTTTTTCTTCTCTCCCACTTCCTTTGTGCCAGCACCATGTCAGATTCACAGGGTCAGTGACAATTGAGGGCTCAAAGATAGTCTTTTTGGTTTGGCTGGGAAAAAAAAGCGCCCGTGCCAGATGATTCACGCGCGACATGTTGAAGCAAAGTTCATGTTCCCAGCAGCAAAAGTTTGGTGCTTCTGGGTTCACCTGTTCCAGGCCAGGCGGCGGCGCGTCCGTCGAAAGCTAAGAAGGGCATCTGGAAGCAGGAGCCAGCTAATCACTAATCCGCCCGTGTCGCCTTGGATGGTACTTGCATCCGAAGGTTCCTTCCCAAGCCCAATTTTCCCCACGCTACCAGTTGCCACCCATGAACGTATGGACAGGGCTTCCTGCTTCTGCTTGCCGAACAAAGCATGTAGGTACGTACCTGCCTCTCGCACTACTGCAGCCTGGAACCTTGCCCACTCTCGTCTCGTCCAGTCCACACATCCTCGCACATCCTCTGCACCTCTCAACTTCTTCTCTTTCTGAACATATTCGATGCGCCTAACCCCGTCTTCCTGACCGAGTTATACGCTGCCCTTGGAAATTCGACCTTATTTATCAAGTCGTTCCTTCCCCCGTGGTGTCAGACAAGATGGCTTCGCAGGTCCAGCTTGTTACCGCCAAGATGAAGTCTTGTACTCTCTAAGACGTCTTGCGTACTCCCACGCGAGCGCCTGCAGACAGGCTCTCACCCCGTCAACATTCAATCAATTGACACGGGTGGCTTTTATTATCAACCTCCAACAACTCGATTCAACCTCGACAGACCTCGGATCCTTCCTCATTTATCCTCCCACCCTGCTTTGGTCAAGACTCTGCTCCCTGTCTTGGTGTGACGGACAACTGCCGCTCTCGCCTGCCTGGTCCTTCGTACGACGAGTCTACTCTGCCAAACACCGCTCTCGCCCTCTTCAACCTGCACGGTTTCGAGAGGTCGATTTCACCGAGCTTCTTACTACAGAAGCCGAGAAGCACATGCTACTGGAATTGGAGCCCCTCACACGCCATGACATGCAAGAGAAATTCGCGAATATACTCCGACGAAGACACTTACGACAACGACAACTATCCCGCACAGATGCCTGCTTCTGCCTACGTATCTCGGCGAAGTTCTCGCAACTCACTCAACGACGCCACGACTTACGCAGCTCAGGAAATGGAGGAGGATCAGCGTGGTAACGCTGTGGCCTGGGGATCTCAGGTCTCCTCGCATAAACCACCTGCTTTGGCTTCCACTAGTGGCAAGGACTCGCCCCCCCTGGACACATCCATCAAATATTCCGATAAATCAGGTATGCGTCACCGTGCTCTCGTCTAGTCAGTCATTGAGCATTCAACTAATAGCCTCCCAATAGCGAGTTCGATGTCTTCCTCGTCTTCCATCTCAGACCTGTCGGGCTACCCTACACCAACACCCGGTGAGCGCCCAATCAATTTTGGTCCGGTTATCCCTGGTGTGTACCGAAGTAGTTATCCAAAGCCCGGGAACTATGACTTTTTGAGAAATCTGGAACTCAAGACCGTGGTGTATGTCACCCCCAATCTTCTTCGTCCTGGCCCGTGCGAGTGCCGAGACTAACACACGTCCAGGACTTTGGTGAAGAAGGATGAGCTTGATCATGAACTGCAGTCATTTTTAAATTCCACTGGCATCCGTCAAGTCATTTTCAATATGAAGGGAACAAAAAAAGAGGCCATTCCCATGAGCACCATGAGATCGATTCTTGAGCTCGTGTTGGATCGGAACAATTACCCTCTCATGATTCATTGCAATCACGGCAAGCACAGAACTGGCTGTGTTGTGGCAGCAATCCGCAAACTTTCGGGATGGCAGTTAAACACTGTCATTGACGAGTATAAGACTTATGCAGAGCCCAAGGTACGCGAATGTGATGTTGACTACATCAGCACATTGCAGTGCGGTCTGCTTCAAGGATCGTACGGCCCGCATAAGGATCCCGCTACGCTCATCCCTATCCAAGCGCGAACCTTTTTCCGAGCCCTTCTATTTTCCGCCTTTGTCGTTTTGCTGTGGCTAGTCTCAGGCTCGCGGATGTCTTTGGGTCCTGATGATGCAACCATTTGAGACGATTATTCGCCTCTATGCACTGGGAAAAGGGACAAATATGGACGTCTCAGCTTCCTTGCACCCCCTTTTAGCGACATCCTTGTTGAGGATAAACCAATGGGCATTCTACTGGACACGTACTCAAGGGATATATAAACTTGTTGTCTAGAAAGACCTACTTGATTCGGCTCACACACATGACAGACGGCATATTATAAGTTTTAGACTTGGGCAAAAACACGTTGCAGTCCAGAGTTGGCAACGCATGCATTTTGGCGGTAGTCCGCTGGGCTGTTTGCGTAGACTTTGACCTCTATCCCCCCCTCCCCTTTGTCTTTCTTTTTGCAATGGAAACCATGCCACATTTGGGCATTGGTTGCACCGGTACTACAGAAGCAGCCAGATGAGGGCTCAAGATATGATCAAGAGCTGAGAAGATCTTGAGGCGGCGTTCTGGAGATGAAAAGAATGTCTGCAAATGGTTATTGGGTACACTGTATGGCTTCGCTTGGGTAAGAAACCGACCCCAAAGCCTTTTTGGGCAATGGGGCGCAATGATTTGTTCTCCTCGCTGATGGGTCCTTTGCTTTTATTACTGGCGTTTACGGGTAGGCGATGCTCCTTGTGAGGAACGCTATTTACCATTATAGATGACAGCATCGATTGATGATGACGAGTGCTCTTTGGTCTCAAACGCATTTGGGTATGCTCCCGTGTGATGTGTTGCCAACCATGCTAGAGGTGAAAATTCTGCGAGTTGTAACAATCTCCTTTTGCGAAGCAACGTAGAGATGTATTCACTTGTGGGTAGCTGTGTCGGCTTGGGGCGCCGAATAGTCCCCACTGCTCATTTTTCACAGTCGCCATAGAATGTATTGCCTGGTTGGTTGGTGGAGTAGAGTGTTTGCAAGTGACATTTGTTGACTTGAAACATGCAGGTCCTTGAGCGCAGTTTACATGACCAACGAGTGAAATCATTTGAAGCCGACCAGGCCCGTGATAATTTGCGGTATATAGTACAAGACATGTTACAGTATTTTTCCTTCCTTGGCAGAGCCCTCGCTCGGCTCCTGTCCCGGCCAATGTTACATCTGGAGCCAGCTACTTTACTTACTACTCGTCCTTGGGCGCCCACCTGTTCCGTCGAACCCTCTCCTCCTCGTCCTTTGCAAAGTCGCCGCCAAAGTACACCCATCCTCCGGCGATGGCATTCGCGGTGCCCAGGCCAACGGCAGAGCCCCTGACCAGTCCCCTCGCGGAAAACTTGCTCCTCAAGGGCTGGCGTCTGCGCAGGGCCAGCAGGGCGTACAGCCCCGACCAGGCGGCCGTGAGGCCTGCGCTACCCGTTGGATAGCCCGACAGGTTGAGGTATGAGGAGAAGAGCAGGGGAGGGGTGAAGAGGAGGAGGGGAAGCTTTTGGAGAGGGCGCGCATGAAGCGCCGTCACGAGGGTTGCGAGGAGTGCTGGCGGGAGGGATGACGCTGGAAGGGTTTTTAATTCCGAGTTAGCGCGGCCGTCTTTGCACCGACTGAGGCTGAGCCGGGGGAGATGTCGAGGCTGCATCAAGCAGAGGGGACGTGATATGGGATGGATGCATGGTTAGAAGATCGCAAGTACTCACATCCCCAGTCTTGCAGATGCGCCACGACAGACTTGCCCTGGGGCACGGCGGCTTCGCCCTCCGCCGCCATGGGTGGTGAGATGACGGTTGGTTGGCGCGGGAGCGGGCTAGGCGCGTGGGCGGATGTCGGGCGGCGGGCGATGCTGGCGCTGATGCTGCTGGCGTGCTGGCGATCAAGCTGCGTCGGCTGTTGGTGGTTTTGAAGCCGGAAACGTGATGGGCGGCTTGGCGTGAAAGAAAAAAGGTGGTCAAGCCACACCAGACACCTGGGTAGTGTGTGGCACAGCTACGGAGTACCCCCAAGCCAGATCGTCATGCGATATCACATCGGGAGCGAATGGGGGAGCAGCATCTCCCCCGTTATGCCCCGTGTTTATTCGAGCCTCATTCCCGGTGGCAAAACTCGACAATTACTCAGCCTAAACCTGGCAACTTCAACTCGTTCCTTGTCGGTGGAGAATGAAATGCAGACCCCAAGACTTCTTCCCTTGGTCAAACCATGTGCATGACCAGGCTGAGTCCTTATTGGCTTTCCCCCGTGGTCTAACGATAGTCGGGCGCCCTTTTTTGGGCGCAGTTCGAACGGGATGGGATGCGCTTTGTTGTCTCTCCGCCCCCTTCCAGACTGCCTTGCCATTGAGCTGTGCAACATCAACACTGGTGATGACAGGGCACTATCGAGGATGGATGAGCGTGAAGAAACAAATTGTGGGTCGCGGGATGAGCAAGCTCACTGGTCGTGCTTCGACCCAGCTGGACCCTGCTCCTTTTTGCCCGGTGCGATATGATGGAGTGCATCGTGCGTGTGCTTTGTGCTTGCCGTTGCACATGCTGCTGACCACTTGCCCCTGGCTGCAGAGCCCTTGTCACAGCTTGAACTTATCCTGGTTGTCTGCTGTCTGGCCGAGATTGCAGCTCGATTTAGTAAAGTGGATCAAGTCGCCAGGCCTCGCTAGGCAGCCATGGCCCCTCTCCTCCATACTTGAGTCATAATCGAAAACCAAAACCAAAAGATCCCTGTCATGTCCAAACGCGGCCAGAATGGAGTGTACAGTAAATATTTCAGAATGTTCCGCCCGAAACACTTCAAGTCCATCAGATTTCGCCTCTATTCTTCTTTATGCGAGGTGCGGACCATGTCAAATGGCCAAATCTGGCCGAGCTTCTCCTTCTTGCGGTGTAGGTATAATGGTCTATCGCTAGCAATTCCAAAAAAAAAACATGTTGGATACAGGGAAAGCCGTTTGGCACTTGACATTGGTAATTCGGCACCTGGCAGGTCTTTCAGCGATGCACCTGAGAACCAACCATGCATCACTTGCCTCTTGCCAATCTCTCTATCTTTCTATATAGTCCCAACCCAAATGCAGGTTTGTTCAAAACAAGTTATAAATAAAAAGAATCTGCTTCGGGTCATCGTCCCCGCAAGCTGCACGCCACTGGCCAAAAATATGTAAATAACGGAAGCAAGGTGAAAACGATGCCGATAATGATGCCGAGTGTAGTGAAAGAGTTTCATAAGGTCGTTAGTCTAAGTCATAAAGCATGAATCGTGCTGCATGCGCGCAAAATCGAGGCGTGACAGCGTATCCCCCGCGTGCTGGCCATTATCTCGAGACTGCATCATGGCGAGTTGGAAGAAATCATATTTCCACAGTCAGCCACGTTCAAGTGTAGCATTGCGGGCCAGCGGCTCTCAAGGCTGATGGTGGCCTTGGTCCCAAAACCGCGGGTCCACGTCATCTTGGTACATGTCGTAGCCAGCTTGGTCGGAGTAATTGGCGTACTCGGCGACATCATTGGAATAGATGGATTCCGAGGGTTCCATAAACGACTGGTTCATGTGCGCTGCGCTCGTGTTGTCGTCTAGTGCCCAATTACTGGTCGCATAGGTGTTCACGCCCGTCGCATAGTCCCCTATGGTGGCAGGTGCAGGATACCCAGAGGTCTCTGCTTCTGTGGTCGCAGTCATCATTTCGTAACCGTCAAACGCTCCCATTCCATACCCAGCATGGCTCGAACTACCATGATGCATGTCCACACTTGTTGCCAACGAATCTCCCCGAGAGCTACCAGAGTGGTGGCTGCCGCGTTTGTCTTTGGATCTGTGTGCGTGGGATTTTTCGGGGCTTTTTGGACTGCCGCTACGATCACGACCACTTCTTGAGCTGCAGGGAGAATAGGCTTCTGACTTTCTGCCCTTTTTCGATTGGCGAGACCCCGAGCGACTGTATTCACAGGCGAGACCTTGGCTGGTGCATCTTTCACAGCCGTCCTTTTCGCCGCTGCATTTCAGCTATGGATGAAGGAGTGCTAGTTAGCCTCTGGATATATTTGGTGATGGAAGGAGCAGAGTGTGCATGTCCGGGGTCTTCCTCTTATGCTCTGCAAGGGGGGTATAGCAGACAATGCAGTCGCCAAGGGCTAGCATCACTGGAGAGCAGAATTGAGTCAACAGTCTTAACTGTCTGCAGTGAGGCAAGATGCCACTTGCCTCTTGTGGCCATGTTGTTGCTCTCTCTGGTTATGCTGATAAAGAGCCTCGCACGAAGCGGTACTTTTTTCTCGCAGAAAGAAAAGGGTCATGCTCGCGGGGTACGACTTCAGTCCAGGAAGCATCCTGAGTAACTTACCTTCTTCTCGTGACATCTATTACAAGCTTGATGCTGATTAGAGCGTGCCGTCTCATAGTCGTGGGATATCTTTAGGCTTTCGACTTGGCCAGCGGCTCGACCGTACTTCCAAGTCCCGAACATTGGTAACTTGCAGGGTATGCACAGGAATTGCCGCAGGCTTGCTAGAATTGGATCAAGACCAAGTAAGACTTGGCAATCTTCGGAGGTCCAATGTTGTCGCAACCACAGGAGATGATGTCAATTGTTGAGTGTGCTCACGTGTCTCGAAATTGCCAAGACAAAGAACAATGCAGAAAGTAAAGAGCAAGGCGGCAAAAGTGATGCGGAAATCATGCATGAAGAGGTCTGGAAAACATAGATTGTCGTCCTGTTTCTTGCAACGGAGTAGTCGAGGAATAACGGCAAGGCTGAGTAAAGTCAAGGTTATATAATAGCAGTCAGGTACTCAGATAAACAGGCGACGGCCGACTTGGGCATGGAACAGGCATGGAACAGGCATCCACGGGCGTCTGGAGTCATCGCATCCATACTAATAAGTGCACCGCAGACGTTAATAATAAAGGCCGCACCACACACGTCAGGGTCCGCAAAAAGTGCCCCGGAAGCTGGGACGGGAGTAGCACTGCCAAGTCCGAGAAGCACCAGGCTGAGGAGGGGAACATATCGTCGTGCGTGTGCTGATGGCATCGAGGAAGAAGCCAGCACAGCACAGCGGGGCCGATGCGGGCAAGAGAAGGGAAACGACCAAGGGTGTGCCAAACAGGTATGGATGGAGTGGGCGAATGAGGTTCGCAAGGCTGTCGTGTTGGTCGTTTGTTGTTGGCTCAGCGTTGCTCGACTTTTGGACCTTTGGACATGGAGTCCAACGTTAGTGTTCTTTTGCCTTCTAAAGTTCACAAGGTTGTTGGCTGAAGGGAGACATCGAATGGAACTTGCAAGGCAAATCCCTTGGCAGCAGGCGGTACAGGGTACAGGACTAGGCTTCAGTCCCCACCGAACCAAGAGCTGCCAGATGTCTTTGAGCCAACCAGAACAGAGCAGAGCACGCAAGAGTGCTCAATGAGGGCAAGAGCAAAGGGACCAGGAAACTGGCCAGGTGGTCCCCAGTTGGAGAGCGGAGTGAGGATTGAACGGAGCAAGCGGAACGAGAACCGGGGAAGACACTCTGCGCAGGCAGGCAGTGGGCAAGAACAAATTGGCACCACCAGACCAGACGCTTCCTGCCTGGCCCCCCCCTGCCTGAGCGTCACTGCCAAGTCCTTGTCTCCGCCGTGGCCCTTTGCGTTTGTTAGACTGGCACCAGGTTGTCTAACAGAGCCCCAGACCTGCAGGCTTGCAGCTTCACCCAAGTGAATGCTTGAGTGAATGCATGCACCGCCTGAATCCTTGTCGCCATAGACTTGAGGTCTTGGGCCGACTCGAGGCGAATCGAGACTGGTCTGGGTGCTACAAGACAGCTCTTGGACAGAGGGCCCGTCGACGGGTTTCAGTCAACCAGACCTCTCTCTCGCAATACTAGGTGCGTTGTGCGCTCCATGGCTGTCCCCTGGGCTGCCTGAGGACACGAGCAATGTCCGCAGCAACTTGCCGTTTCTTAGCGCACTCCACCCTAACTAGCCCTGTACCGGAACAGGCACGTACAGCATACCAGACGTGTGGTATAGTTGGCGCGAAGAAGAGGACAGGGCTGCAAAGGGCTGCAAAGGGCTGCAAAGAGCCTTTGGCCCCCACACCGAGGAAACCCACCAGATCCAACCTTGGATCCTCTCCTCACCTTGCAGGCAGAGAACGACAAAGCTCGTGTATTTTCAACGGCACAAGTCAGTGGCACAAGCTCTTCCCATCTCCGATCCTGTGCTAACAGCCAAGAACTGTGCCTTGTGGCCGCTCTTGCGTCACATTTCTTTGGCTCCTTCGTCATGCCTCGTATATTTTGAACCCACGCCGCCCACTACGACACCCACGCCCGCAAGGTCCCATGGTGACACACCAATAACTAAGCACGGCGCCACTCCTCCGCGGCATCAGAAGGGTACCGACCCCTGGTGGCCCGGCGGCAGCCCTGACCACGTGCGGACAAACTCAAGTATGCTAAGACGATGGCCATCGGGGTACGGAGTACTCGGTAATACTGTTTCCCTGCTTATTCAGACCATCAGGCGCTCCTGCACCCAACCATCGCCCCCAAGAGAACCAAGAGAATGCAGAGATGCAGAATTGACTGGACAAGTTAATGGCAAACAAAGCTGATATGATCAAGGTGCCAGCTCTCCGGTGTCTCTATGGTTATGCCGTCCTTGGCCCCGAAACTCGTGGTGTGCGTCCCTTCGTGTTGTGCATAGCCACCATCGGCCTGTCAATGAACCGACTGATGCAAGACGCCCCTGCTTTCAATACAACCATGATGAAGAAGATGGTTAATGAGATGCTTCATCATTTTATACGTGCTTTCGGGCGTCACGTACGAGGTCCTGCGACTGTCGAGTGGTGTGACCCCAGCTGCACAATGAGCACAATTGCTTCTACAGTATTTCCAGAATCAACAGATGGCATCTGGGTGGGCTTGTGTTGGCCCAGGACACAGACGTCGGAGACTGTTCAGCCACAGCGCCCATCCATCCCAGCATTCGATTGGCCGCCTTACCGATCCCTACCAGAGCCCCATGTAGGAGTGGACAAAAGTCTGGCTACCCCCAGTGCCATAATGTCCTCGACACCCACCGACCCAACATGTGTACGGAGTACATACATGTGCATTATTATCCCTGGTCCGAGTATTGGGGCCTCCAGTGTAGCAAGATGGCTTACGGCAGCCGATGCATGATGGGAAAATAAGTTACAGATCCTACCAAGATTGCTCAAGATTGCTTCAACACCAAATTTGGCCAAACCCACTAGCCGCAATCGACGGAATGAATGACACGCCAAGATATACTCCGCAGCTGTTCTTCTCTATACGATTAACTTTGCTTACAACAAAAAAAGCTTTCTGTTTCAGCCTCGTCATTGTCAGCCCTGTTCTTTCTCCAGCCCAAATCGTTTATTTCGACCAAAAGTCCCTAGTGCTGACAAGGAACATCGTCGCCCATCTAGAAGGTCTCCCGATTGGCTAATTCGTCTGTTTGTTCATCCCGCCCCAACTACTCCAGTCACTCAGTTGTGGCGCTCCTTCAGCCAACTGTTGGTCAGGACAAGGGCGGGAGTGTTGGTCAATTATGATGAAAAGGCATCCTCTTCTTCGAATACTTGGCTCTGAAACTATGCCCGACCAGTTTAGCCTCGCTGTGGTAGAGAGAGAGTTCACAAGGCAATCTGCCAGCTCCACCAATGGCTTCGTACTGTGCCGATCAGCATGATCCGGCAGAACTTGGCCGCGACAGGCTGGTCGTGAAGGTGCCCAGTCATCCAATCGGCCATGTGCTTTGCCATCATGGCGCCCCGTGGTTGTCATTGGTCTGCCACTTGTGAGGTGAGCAGCGAGAATAAAAGGCACAATCATCTCAATATGGACGCCGCTTGATCGCAAATGCACAAAGCCCAATTCATACACGAACACACAGGATGCTACTTGACAGCTTGGAATGATGCTCGCCGAGCACTTGTAGTCGTAGCGCAGACACCTCGTAGCGGCTTGCTTTACTACTCTGAATTTTCTTCCCAGCGAAACCAAAGGCAAGATATGGCTCCATGATTTCCTTGGAGTAAAGAGCTGCCCAAGACTGCCTGGCATCGAGACTGCTACTTATGCCCTTGAATGCAGGTCGATATAATTACCACAACGGTAGGCAATTGCTGTGACCTCATGAGTCATAGATGATCCAACTAGAGATACGCTGAGCATAAGCCCCCTATGCGATGGTCGTAATATGTCTACGTAAATGCCTCTATCAGCTTTGTGTGCAGGGTTACGTTTGATCTAGAACCAGGAACTGATAAAAGCTCCAGGATGAATACCGACTGGTTCCGGTATTACCTAGTCTAGGAGGGGTTCTAAATAGTACGGCTACAAGTTCTTTCAAATGCCAACACTGCTAAATAATCTAGTCAGTCCTGCTTAATTTTATGTAAATAGACGCTGGTCGTTGTGTTGTAAAGATAAATGCCAGATAACCACGTGGAAGAGGCGAAACAGGCTCCGACGTAAATAATGGCAAGTTCCAACATTTCAATTACACGGTTTGCAATCTCGAAAGGCCAGTAAAAACCATGTGTCAGCCGGTTCCAAATTTCGGCTGAGTGAGCGCAGCCTTAATTCAACCATGGCCAGATCTAGAGGAAGACTGTCAGGGAATATCTGGGTGCTGGTTCAAAGGGCGACAGTGCCATCTGGCTGGCAGAAATCACTCCTGTACCTCGGCGTGCTTCACGCAGGTACGTGGACGAGACTCGCCCTATTCTCAGCACCCGAGGCACACTACACAGAACCCCTGACTCTGCAGTGCCCCATTTGTACGCTGAAATGCGAAAACTTGCAGACTATGACGTAGATGGGGTATTTGTCGTACGTGCAATCAGCCACGGAGGCGACAAGGGACTGACACTGTTAGTGTAGCCACGTGCAGCGGAAGCTCGCGCCGGGCGTAGCAGACGGGGAATAGTCTATAAGGAACGTGCTAAGCCCAGATGATGCAGGACATTGTTGGTCGTTCCACTTGCCGACGAGCTAGGAGATCCGAGCGTTTCTCTCAAACGCATGGCGACTTTGCTGTGCGATGCGACCGAGGTGCTGAGGAGCTCGGATTTGCTAGTTTCGGTGTCCTTGTGCCGAGTCCCGCTGAACCAACCAGACCTTTTCTAGAACACATCAAAAGGGACTCGGTGGAAACGGCAGACCTTGGACCGAATCGCTACCGTCTGGTTTCAGACACCAGACACCGTTGACCCTTTATTGTGCTAGTGTCTTTGTGGTTCCCTGCCCTGGCTTTTTTGTTCTGGTCGTAACACACTGTCGAGACACGTCGTACAATAGCGACCAAATAAGATGTAGACAAGGAATACTCTCTTGAAAAGAAACAGGTAGAGAAGTGGGGGCTGCAATCGCAACTGTTAC
Organism: Keithomyces neogunnii; assembly: GCA_020975405.1. Taxonomy (NCBI): domain Eukaryota; kingdom Fungi; phylum Ascomycota; class Sordariomycetes; order Hypocreales; family Clavicipitaceae; genus Keithomyces; species Keithomyces neogunnii. The sequence continues at coordinate 5,486,625 of JAIOWQ010000001.1, read as the reverse complement.
AGTGCAAAGGACCATTAACCTGGCATCTGGCACAGCGACTTATGCGGACTGAATGACGTCATTCGGCGAGGACCATCAACCGCGGCGCTAGAGGTAATTGATCAGCAAAATGCAGCACTTTATTGGTCAGCAGCCCAGGTCTTGCAGAAACAATTTATTACTCGCTACAATCCAAGTAGAATGCCAACAGGATCTTATTGCCCTAAGGGACGGTACCACATCGAGTCAACCTAGACACAGACCATTTCCTCCTTCTTTTTCTCTTTTTCTTTTCCAATTTTTTTTTCTTTTTTTCGTTTCTGCTTCGTATTTTTCGTTGACCCTCTTTCGTCAAAAACAGATACACCCTAACGACTTTCGCTGTCATTTAAACCGCCCAACTCCATCCCTCACACGTACCCTCTCGGGATGCGCTTTAACAAGGGGCAAGTGAACTTGGGGCATGTTATCCATGATGGTGTGTTAATTGAAAAACATGCGCTCTGTGACCTTCCGGCTCTTTCGAGGATTCCTGAATATACAAAAGGTCGGACGCATTATACCAAAAGTGAAAGGGCGAGTCTTCCAAGAGTGGGAGTATTGTGCCAGTCGGCTTGGCCTTGAAAAGGACTTTGTAGTCGGAACCAGCGGGTATGAGTTGCGAGATCACGTCGGATGACGTACAGTTGGACGGTATCAAAACGTGAAAATGCGCCGACCTTCCCGCTGTAGCCGCCATTTTGGTCTGATCCACGACCGCAAACTTCTTGTTTTGTGCAGGTTTGTGTGCAGAAGCCGGCACCATGCTCATACCGTTGCCGCCAGTACCGAGATACCAAACGTTTTGGCCGCCGGGATTGTTGAGATACACTGCGGAACACGCCTGGTCGAAACAAGAAGTCCTGCCATCGCCACAGGAGCTCGAGCTATCGCAACAAGAACTCCTGCTGTCGCAACAGGAACTCCTGCTGTCGTAGGAAGAGCCCGCCAGGTTCCAATGGGGGAGGATGTTGACTGTGTTGCCATAGTTGGTCCCAAAATGGAATCCGTACTGACTGTGACAATGGCGACACATGTCGTCTGAAAACGAGCGACGGCGCCCCGAGGAAAAGGATGAACGAGACGAGGAGGATTTGCTGCGAGAAGACTCGACGCAGCCGCAGCGTTGAACACGGACAGAGTGTGTGGACGACTTGTCAGTCTCCCTGTACCAGCAGGGCATCTGAATCTTGATGTAAAGCGTAAAGGTGCCTGCGGATAACGGTGTGGTGCGAGTGTGACGTTTACGGAAGAGGGCGAGAGGAAATTGTATTTATGCTCTTCAAGAAACGCCAAGAGCATCTTGTAGGCGGCCGCGGTGAAGATGTTGTTTGTCTCGTCCGTCTTTGATTGTCAAGGCCGACTCAAAGATTGACCTGCAAGATGGACAATCTCACAGGACCTTTGAAGAAAGGCCAAGCAAATCCATCGGCCTTGACAGACTCTGGACATTGCGCCATAATCTGCAAACCCATGGAGGCCTCTTTGTGCGGGTTGGACTTGGCGCCCACAGCGGCGACGCAGACAAACGCAATCATCCTTTTCTCCCCGGCGGGAAATTCTGCAAGAAACATTTTTCGATAGAGAAGGTCTTGCATGCAGGGCCACATCCGCCTGTTGAAACTGCCGCTGTGACCATGTTGATTTTGTATGCAAACTAATCGCCCTTGCCAGCATGTGACCCTTGCGCCGTCTTGCCTCCACCAGTACTGGTTTTCAGTGGTCTGGGAACAATCGTGACGATGGTGCTCTTCTGAGAAGGCAAGACAAAAGCTTGAACAAAGAGAGTCCGCCTTCATGTAAACCCTTGGCGAAGTCCTCGGCGCAGACAAGGAGTGCAGCTTACAAAGATGCTTTGCGCTGGCCTCTTACTTTGTCACTGATGACTGCAACACAGTCCGCTGCGCCAACGCTTCCGCATATTGGCATGCTCACGCCAGAACCAGCGTGAAAGGGCGCCTAGTGTATCCTGAATAATGCATGCGCCCGGCGTGCCTCGTCCTCACCCTCACAAGGCTGACAGGCGCAACTCTCGTATGGGGTCAACGGGGCCTCATCTTTCTGGAGTGGGTTCCTTTGTATTGGTCATCTCCAGGCTTCATCGTCTTGATCTCTCTGGCATTCTCACGGCGCAGTTGCAGCGCGGGTTGAGTTGCTGCCAGCCCTGGGCAAGTCTGTCGTTGCAGCTGCTCGTGCATCCGTAGACAAGATTTGTCAAAGGCTTCCCTTGAGACTTTGAACACGACTGATTGCGTTCCATTTGTCGTCTTCGGCTGTGTTGAATGCAAAGGTGATGATGAGCTTACTTGTTGATATCAAGTCCATCTCGGACCCCGGAAAAAGGTTCCAACGTGGTGTGGTGGCGCAAGTTGCCGTGGTCGGAACATCCCCAACAGGCGTCCCCTTAGCTGGCGCCCCAATTTCTGGGCCAATCAGAGCGCGCACTTGCCGCCCCCTTTGAGGGAAAAGGCCAGCGAAGCCTGTGGAAAACCTTGGACCAATTCTCCTCAGCAAGTCTTTTTGCTTGCGCAGCCTTGCGACCACATTCCCAGCTCCCCCGATTCCACATCTGCCCTCTTCTCTCCTTTCGCTGAGCACCGACTGTCGGCTTGTCCTTTCTCGTGTCGCCTCTTTGCCAGCTTCCGTCGCAATGGCCGGTCTCAGCCCCCAAATGTGAGTTTGCGTCCTCGCCATGGTCATCCAGCGGAACCCCTCCATCGCTTGATACCTTGGGTCGCGTGGCATCATGTCTGGCCCTCTGGGGACCCTTGGGGACCTTGGGGACCCTCTGGGGATGCCTGCAACAAATCATCAAGAGCGACCGCGTATGCTAATGCGTCCCGCTCAACAGTACCAACCTCGTCATCATGTTGGGCATGATGCAGGTGTCGAAGCGCATCCCCTTCGATGAGCCCAATGTCCTCAACACCGTTCGCGCCCTCTATCTGGGTAGCAATGTGCTCATTGCCCTGCTCTACCTGTACATCGGATCCCAGATCAGCAAGAAGAAGGGTATGGCGATTGACTTGGCCCCTCTACAGTCGCTGGTTTATAATGTGCGACCAATGTGCTGACTTGATGCAGACCTGACCACGCTCAAGTACGTTGAGCCTCCCCCAATGGGTTCCACCGAGGAAGGCAAGCTCGTCACCACCACGATCCAAGCCTACGACAAGGACCAGCTTCGCTCCCTCTTCCGCGGCCAGATGATGGGCATTGCCATCATGGGCTTCATGCACCTCTACATGAAGTACACCAACCCTCTCCTCATCCAGAGCATCCTGCCCGTCAAGAGCGCCCTCGAGAGCAACCTCGTCAAGATCCATGTCTACGGCCAACCCGCCATTGGCGATCTCAAGCGTCCTTTTAAGCAGGCTGCCGGTTTCATGAGCGCCATGCAGCAGGGCGCGGCTCAGAGCGACAAGAAGTCCGTCGAGGCTGCCGAGAAGTCGGGCCGCGGCGGTGCCAAGGAGGAATAAACAGGACCGGAAGAGGATATATACAGGGGCCCACTTCATAGATGTTCTTGAAGGTTTCTTTTCCATATCTGCTGGGCCGGAATCCACGCGAGGTTGATTGTAGGGAAAGGCGCAAAAATACGCGAGGCATATTGGCTGTATTATACTGCTGTACTATGGAGAAAAGAGAGCAACTGAACGGCTTCCTGTGGCGAGAAATTCTGCTCGGCGACTAGATTTATTCTCTTGAGGTGTTGAGATGCAGTCATGTGTGCCATGCATGATGCAATTGCCAGAACCATGTGGGTTCGCGTAGATGTTATGTTATGCGGTTGTGGATGGACGGACGGCAGCACTTCCATCACAATCGTTTGACAGGCACATGACATTGGTTGCGGTTAAAAAGCGCCATTCATTAGATGCTGCATCTTTTTACCTTGGCAGGTGAAGGCCACTTGGTGATTTGGTAGGAGGCAGATGTTCTGGTGCTGCGGGCGGAAAAATCGGGTCTGGTCAGTGACATCAGTCCAGCCACATGCCCAGACAAGTCGCCGCCCCTCCACCTACCCGCCTCAGCCGACCGTGAACATCTCGTCGCAAACTAGGCTTCTTCTTTAACGAGCAAGTTAGCCAGTCCAGCATTTGCGTAGTGAGCACGACTAATTTTATGACGAGTTCTTAGCTACCTGACTCTTTTTTGTTTTGAGCCAGCTGCGTACCAGCACGTACCAGCACCAACTCCCGCTTCAATGGAACGTCCAACCACACCACACTCTTCAAAATCCGTGCCCGCCGTATCGCCATCGACGCCCGAAGTCACCAGACGAATCGTAAGTTTTCGTGGGTCATTTTCCTACACTACAGTAGCGGGTGCTGACATGATAAAGGAAGAGAACCGATTGCGAGCCAAGGCCATTCGAGACCAGCGCGAAGCCGAGCAACGGGCTGCTGGCAATGTCCCAACAATTACCAAATCTGCCGGCGGCTTCGTCCCAACGGCGAGCGTCCATATCACCAGGCCGATGAATGGCAAGCGTCAGCATGGTGAACTATCTGCAGGTTCCTCGGCCCCGACTCCATCGGGGACCAACCGCGATGGCCGTAACAAGGGCGACGAGGAGGCCCTGCGCCCGGCTCGCAAGTTCACCAAGTTTGTCGATTACAACATGAGCTCCATGACGGACACAAAAGGTGGCTTCCTGTCTACGGAAGACGACCCGCACAACTACGCACTGGGGGTCAAAAAGCCCGGCCAAGAAGACGAACAGCGACCCAAGGATATGACGGTGCAGGAGTGGGAGCGCATGCAGCTCATCCGGAAGCTTCAGCGGCAAAAGGCGGGACCATTCGAGCCTGGCATCAGCGTGCTGGAGGATGAAGAGAAGAGGAAAAAGTGTAGAGAATGCAAGAGTCTGGAAATCGATTTCGTATGGGACGAGGTCTTTCACATTTGCGTCTGCAACAAGTGCAAGGAGAAGTACCCGGAGAAGTACTCGCTCCTCACCAAGACGGAGTGCAAGGAAGATTACCTGTTAACGGATCGTGAGTCGGGACGGACCTAGCCGCAAGTGATTTTACTTTTCCACTAACATCCCTGGGCAGCCGAACTTCGAGATCCAGAGTTGCTTCCCCATCTTTCACGTCCAAACCCACACAAATCGCACTGGCACGACATGATGCTGTTTCTACGGTTCCAAGTCGAGGAGTATGCTGTCAATACGAAATGGGGGTCTGCAGAAAAGCTGGACGCAGAGTACGAGAGACGAGAGGCACAAAAGAAGGCCAGGAAAGAGGCCAAGTTCAAGGAAAAGTTGATGGACCTGAAGCGCAAGACTCGGACGGATGCCTTTAGACGACAGGCCGGTACGCTGAGCAAATCGGGGGCGAGCAAGTTTGGAGACTCGATACGCGATACGAGGCATGTGCACCAATGGGGTCGCACGGTAGAAAACGAGGAGGGCATGACGATAAAAACCTGTGTCGACTGCGGAATGGAAGTAGAAGAGATGGAACTGTAAGCTGCTGCAAGACAACTCGAGTTTGGATCAGATACCCCGGTGTTGATGTGATTTGTCGTGTATATTTTGATGCTTCGGGGCTACCCTATAGGGCTTCGGGAGTACCTGGGCGCTGGGACTATACCAATATATTTATTTCACGCAGCTTCTTGTATAAGCAGTGAAACAGTCTTGTTGTAGCGAAACGCCGTCTTGATTGTACATTCCAGATTTCAAGATTGAGACAGCACTCGGCTCAGTGTGGTGGGTGAGATGGCCCAGGCAGGACAAACGACACAAGGTTGATAGGTTGCAGACACTCGGCACGACAAAGGCGGCCTATCCGCACCCAAGGCTGTAGGTGAAGACGGCTCCAAAATGGCAAATAATGCCGGCACGGCTACGATTTCGGGTGGAGGAGCAAGTCCATTGCCATGTCCGCGCTACAGCCCATGGCATTGACGTTTTGTGTTGAATGGAGCCCAAGAAGCTCCAGGTTCAGCTGCGGACGACGGCTGCATCAAAGAGCCCAAGGCACCTTTAGTGCCACAGAATTTTTGGTAAATTGTTTGACCATTCCAAGCCTCGGCGTTGCCTTTTTGGGAAGACTAGTGCGCAAATGTTGCCTGAGACCAGTGACCAGGGGCCCGCGATGACGCCATTCGCAACGCCGACAAGCCGAAGCTCTGCAGGCACCTGGGAGTCAAAAGTCAATGGCACGGCCGATGAGGAAATGGGTTGGCACCAAGATAACCTTTCACGTCTCCAAGCACCAGAGACTCGATTCGCATCGTCAAAAATGTCTCGCGACGCCTCAACGTGGACGCCGCCGCCGCCGGCCGGCGACAAGTTGAGAATCATCATTGTTGGCGCCGGCATAGGAGGGCTGCTGGCCTCCATCGGTCTGCGGCTCGACGGACACGACGTGACGATTCTGGAGCAGGCGTCGACGTTTGGCGAGGTGGGCGCGGGCATGCGGCTGCCGCCCAACAGCTTCAAGATCCTGCACCGCTGGGGCGTCGACCTGACGTACATGAAGAAGACGCACTCCAACGGGAACAGGTTCCTGCGGTACAGCGACGGAAAGGTGCTGGCGCACATGCCGCACGGCATACCGGAGTGGGACTTTGGCGGGAGCTACCTGATGATTCACCGCGCCGACTTCCACGCGGTGCTGCTCGACAAGGCCACGGAGCTGGGCGTGGAGATTAGGGGGTCCAGCCGAGTCGACGAGTACGACTGGGAGGCCCCGGCGGCCATTGTGCAGGGCGGCGCGAGGGTCGAGGGGGACCTGCTTGTTGTGGCGGACGGTGAGGGCGCCTCTGATCCATCTATATATACGCCGAAGCGGCGCCCGGGCAGCTTCTTCTGACGCGCGAGACTAGGTGTTCAAAGCAAGGCCCGCGAGGCCTTCCAGGGCCGCCGGCTGCAGCCCACCGACACGGGCGACATCTCGTACAGGCTGCTCATCCCGGGCCAGGACATGCTGGCGGACCCCGAGCTGCGCGACCTCGTGTCCCAGCCCTGGGTCTCGTCGTGGTGCGGCCCCGACGCGCACGTCATCGGATACCCGGTACGCGGCGGCGAGATTTACAACGTCGTCTTTTGCTGCTCGGAAAAGTCGATGCAGGACCGCAAGTTTGTCGAGGGCGAGACCAAGCTCGTCGTGGCCGACAACTCGGAGCTCGTCAGGAGGTTCGCCGACTGGGAGCCGTGCGTCAGGAAGATTATCAGTCTGGCCGGCAACGTAAGTAATCACCCACTCGCCCGCGCTTGCTTGCTTGCTGGTGAGGGCGGCGGCCGTTGACAGTGTGCCGCAGGACTTTTTGAAATGGAAGCTGTACGATCTCGAGCTGGTGGACAACTGGGTCCATCCGGGCGGCAAAGCGGTGCTGCTCGGAGACGCAGTGCACCCGATGCTGCCGTACATGGCCTCGGGCGCGGCAATGGCATGCGAGGATGCCGCGACATTGAGAAGGGTGCTTCAGTCGACGACCAAGGAGACGCTCACGCCGGCGTTGCGGCGCTATCAAGAGGTCCGCCAGCCCCGAGCCTCGTCGTTGCAAAAGTCTGGCAGAAAGCTGCAGGACGCATATCATCTTCCCAACGGCAAGGAACAGGAGGACAGAGACTACTGGATCACTCGGGACCATGAGCGAAACCCCATCTTCTGGGGGTACAAGAACCGGAGGGACTGGCTGTTTGGGCACGACGCCGAGGTGTTTTGATGTAGTGGTTTGGTTACAAAATGCGAAAATATACAAGACACATTCTGCCGCGGTGACAGGTTCTATTGAAGGAATGCGGCATAGAGCCGTGAAAAGGAAGGGATTGGCAAAGCAGGGATTGATTGAAGATTATGATGATCCTTGTGTGTGTGCTTTTGGGAGCGCGTTTGTAGCAAGGCTGGTCATGTGACCACCCACAACAGGTTCAACATATGCCTTGTAGAGCTGCAAGCGACTTTCTGATTCGAGTCTTGTATTCTACTCCATGTACCAGCCCAGATGCTCGCCCTTGGCCTCCTTTGGCGACCTCCCATCCCCGAAATACGTGAACCGGTTCCGGCCCCTGTACCTATAGCTAAAGTCCTCGTACCTGGGGCTCTTCATTATTTCCATAAAGTGGTTGACGGAGCCTGGCCACGGGCCGATAACCGGACCGTCGACGGTTCCATTCTTGTACCTGGTGGTCGGTCGAGTCAGCGGCGAGTCGCAATTGAAGAAGAAAAAGGGTCCAAGGCTACCTACCAGCTGGTGCAGTTCCCGCTAAAGGTAATGCCCTTCATGATTTCGTTTTTCCATTCGTTAAACTCGGCGGCGGCTTCGTCCGTCACCACGACGGAGGTGGCGTCTGTGGTTTGCATCTTGTGCACAAACGCCAGGGCAAAGTCGAGCTGCTTCTCCATGGCCCCGACCAGCGAGCCGTTGCTGATGGGCGCGTTGGGCCCCAGGATCAGGAAGTAGTTGGGGAAACCCGCCACGGCGCACGACAGATATGCCGACGGCCCCTCCTTTGCCCACCTGTCTTGGAGGTTGACCCCGTTGCGTCCGACGATGGGGAACCGGGGCACAAAGGATGTGTCGTAGCCCGTCGCCGTGACAATCACATCGACCTGGTGCAGCCGCCCGTCATTGTCGACGATGCCGTCTCCGGTGATCTTCCGGATGCCGCACGTGACAATCTCGGCGTTTGGCTTCGTCAGCGCCTCCAGATAGCCATATCCCGGCGTTACTCTGTCGACAGCCGTCGTCAGTACAACCAAAAGACCCGTTTCTCGAGGGTTCGGGCGGAGCCATCTTACCGCCTGCATCCCAGCTCGAACTTGGGGACAAGCTTCTCGATGAGGACAGGGTCGTCGTTGAGCCGCTTCGCCATGAGCCCAGCCACCATTGCCTTGCCGGCCTTTTGCGCCTCCGAGTGTTTATAAAAGGACGGAAACCGGCAATTCATAGAGTGCTCGATGTCCCTTCGGTACTGTGTCAGAGTCTCGGGCTGCTTCCTCCACGTTGCTCGCTGCTCTTCCGAGTAGAATGTCTCTCGGCCTTGCGGCGCGAGCTGGAAGGCAAAGTCGGGCGCCACCCACGTCGGAGAGCGGTTGAAGGAAATAAGCCTGTCGACGACTGTTTCGGGGAAGCGTTAGTGCCTGCTTCCGGATTCAAGTGTCCAGACGCCAAAACTTGCCTGGTTGGAGTGCTGGCACAACTTGGATTCCTGTCGCTCCGGATCCAATCACGGCGACCTTCTTCCCCTCGAGCTGGGCCTTCTCATCCCATCTTGCTGTGTGGATGAGCTGTCCTTGGAAGTCGTCAAGGCCTTCGATGTCGGGCCATTTCCAGGCACTGCGGGGGAATCAGCATTCCGCCTTTGTTCGCGGCGGCACAGCCAACTCACTTTAATTGTCCGCCGCCATTGATCAAGACCTCGGCAGAATCAAAGAACCTGGTGCCCGTGGCCAAATCCTCCACCTCTACCGCCCAGACCTGCTCCTCCTCTCTCCACTCGGCGCCAACGACTTTGTGGTTGAACTTGGCATGGCGGTAAACGCCATAGTCTCCGGCCAGCTTCTTATACCACCTCCAAATCTCATCGCCGCCGGCATAGAATCGGGTCCAGTCCGGGTTGGGCTCCCAGGTGTAAGAGTATCCATGGGCCGGCACGTCGCAGGAGACGCCGGGGTACCGAGACTCGTACCACACGCCGCCGACGTCTGGGTTCTTTTCGTAGATGGTGTAGGTCAGCTTTTCCATCTGCCTGGCCTTGTATGCAAAGGCTATTCCCGAGATTCCGGCACCGATGAAGATGGCGCGGATGGGCTTGGGCTCGTGGACATAGTTTGCGCCCACAATGTCGCTCTCGTTCTTGGGCAGGAGAGCGCTGACCGGAGGAGACACGGGCGACTCGTTGGGGATGCCGTTGCCGACCGCCATGATGGGTTCTCGAGCGAGGACACTTGGGGACAAATTGCAAAGATGGACCGGAAACTGCGAGCGGCGGCGACTGTGGTCACTGGTGGCTCAGCAAAGGTCATTTGCCGTTGGATAGTTTACCTCGTGCCTACTAGCCCTGCGCACATTTTCATTATCCCAGCTTCCCATTTCATCTTATCAATGGGCTTTCTTGGCGTAGACGACAGAACTGCGCGAGTTGCATGGTTGACATGTCGTCATCGCCATTAGTTCAAACCAGCATGACAGCTATTCTGGAAGCGGCAACGCCGAACGCGCGGGGGAGGATGTGACAGGGGCGGCTGCAAGGGTCCGGGACATGCATGACGGGCGCGCGCGCCACCCACCAGACCCGGAGCATAAGCCCGTGCTAATGCCGCTGTCGGGTTGGAGGGGTCCTGGCGCCACCAGCTCCACGTGGCGTTCCGCGGGGCGCCGAAAGGGCTGGGGCTTTCAGTAGCTTGGTCAAGATTGAAAGCCTGCCACCAAAGCTCGTCATGCCACCGCGACCAAGTATGGCGTCTTGCGTGGACAAGCGCCCGGCGATGAAACGAAAACGGGCTGCTTACTCACAGTGCGGCTGAATCAGCTGGGTTTGTAATACTGGCAACAACGGCGATGCCCCATTGGTCTATCTACGCTCCAGCCAGCCTGTCTCGCACAAGGGCGTGGAACTGCTCGGGCGCCTGCACGTTGACAATGTGGCCGGCACCACCAACGAGGACGACGTCGCTTCCTGCGGCCTCGCCCAGCTTCTTGGTGTCTTGTACGACAGACGGCGCGTCCTTCTCGCCCGCGACAAAGACCACCTTTGCCTGGTCTCCGTGCTCCCTGATTGCGGCCGCGTGCGCCCAGAGATCTAGTTTCCTGAGGGCCGCAACACTGGCGATGAAGCCGTCGAGGTTCTGCGAGCCCACGACTCGCTCCAGAGCAGCAGTCTGGTTCGGGTTCCTGGCCATCCACTCGTCGCCAAACCACCTCTGCAGGCTCTGCTTGCCCTGTGCCCGTGTCCCATGTTCCCTGGCAAACGCTATGCGGGCGTCGTAGGCGGCGTCGTCTCCGGGGCTCTTCTGTGCCTTGGTCCCAGCTATGAAGAAACGGTTGAAGCGTTCCGGGTGCTGGGCGGCAAGGACGACTCCCACCCCAGCACCGATGCTGAGGCCAATAAAGGCCTCCGCCTTTGGGATCCCCAGGCCGTCCATCAGCTTGACAACGTCGTCGGCCAGGTCCTCCATGGTGTGTCCTGCCTCGTAGTCAAAGGCCGCGTCGCTAGACGGTGGCGACTGGCCGTGAAAGCGCGCATCGTAGCGGAGGATGATGTAGTCGTCGGCAAATGCCTGTGTGAACTTGTCCCAGAGGGGAGTCGCTGCGGCGAGCGAATTGGACAGAACAATGATGGGCTTCGATTGCGGAACTGGGAGCTCGCATGTTATCGTGTAGTAGATTCTGATGTCTTGCTTTGCCGAAATGGTCACAAGGCCCGACGTTGAGGGCGCGAATGCCATGATGAGAGGTTGGGTGTTTTTTGTCCTTGTTGGATCTTGAATCGCTGCCGCCCGAAGCAGCTTCTCAATTATTTCCTAGACAAAGTGGTCAAACAAAGTGGTCAAATAGTAAATAGACCACTCCATATCAAACCCAAAGTGCGTGGACCCGTGCGATGCTGCAAGGGGATAAGCGCAGCTGCGCCAACAAGTGAGCGAATTACCAACTTGGCGGCTTGCTCATCACTAGGGGTAATGCTGGGCGGCGGAAATCATCATATCCTGCCTTGCTTTAAAAAAAAAAACGTACAAGTTGCAATGCCAAAGGTGCGCTGTTTGTATTCCACTCTGAAATTCTATGTCAAAATTGCACTAGCTAGGCCAGTCGGCCATACGTGTTTCAAATCTTCAATATTGCCCGACTTCCTATCCTTCTTCTCCTCCTCCCACGAGGGATAGTCGAGGTAGCCCTCCACTTTGCCCACTTCGTAGAACAGGTCGCGGATGTACTTGGTTACGGGGAGGAAGTCTTTGACTCTCAGCGGCAGATCGGGATTGCTGACAAAGGTTCTGCCAAAAGCAACAAGAGGCTCTCTGCCCAGCCTTTTCTGCTCATCCACCTTTTCCCTCGACGACTGGGCGTTGTAGCCGCCCGCGAAGATGACGGGCGACGTCTCGCCCCAGAGCTCGGCCAGGAACTCGACCGGCTCGGAGCCGCCCACGTCCATGGGACCTTGCACCCTGCTCTCAATGATGTGCAGGTAGCTCAGTTTGAGACTCTTCAGCTTTCCCACCAGGTCCGTGAACTGGGGGACTGGATCCTCCATGCGCATGCCGTGGTGTCGGCTCCAGGGGCTCACTCTGTACCCTACGCGGTCTGCCCCAATGGCATCGGCGACGGCACTCGCCACGGCAACTGGGAACCGGGAGCGGTTCTCGATGCTGCCGCCCCATTGATCTGTGCGGTTGTTGCACACGTCTTGCGTGAACTGATCGAGAATGTAACCGTTGGCGCCATGCAGCTCGACACCGTCAAACCCGGCATCCATCGCATTCCGCGCAGCCTGGGCAAAGTCCTCTATATATTGATGAATCTCCTCTTCCGTCACCGGTCGCGGCACGGGGTGCTCCGGTCCGATGGCCACGTCGCCGCTCGAGATGACTTCTGCCCCTCGCTTTACCGCTCCAGGCCGGGCAGCTCGTCCGCACATCCACAGCTGAAGGTAAATGAAGGAGCCCTTGGCGTGCACGGCGGCTGTGATGGGTTTCCACGCGTCGATTTGCGTCTGGTTCCAGATTCCGGGAGTATTGGGAAGCGAGGCAGACTTGGGAGTAATGGCAGTAGATTCACTGATGAGCAAAGTGCCCGGAGTCGAGGCTCGCTGGGAGTAATACTCCGTCATGAGCGACGACGGGACGTGATCCTCTGCGGCGCGGCGCCGGGTCATTGGGGCCATGACGACCCGGTGCGCCAGAGCCGCAGGGCCGACTTTGACGGGCGTGAAGAGGTTGCTTTCTCCCATGATTGTCAACTTGAAGAACAAAGGATCCCAATCTTGGTCAAAAAATTGTAGTGCCAGCATCAAAAGAGGAGGGGGGGGGTGCTGAAGTCGCAACCTAAATCATCAGCTATACTTCGATGCCAAGAAACAGTGGGCTCCAATCAGAAGCGCTCGGAGAAGCCCAAAAGGGAAATGGGCCATGGCGGCCAAACCCCCTGCAAACCGCCGCTTCGCCTCTGATGCTTATGTGGGCGTGTCTAGAGCGAGTCCGGCCCGCCAAAGCCCATGTCCCCGTTTCCGAGCTCGAAAAAATTGATCCTGACTTTTATCAGAATGGACATGCATTGCGTTTTGTGCTACGCAGCTCGCGGGGAACGTCGACTACACACGTACCATCGATGAACATCTAGTGTCGCTGGTATTCCACCACCGACCGGATGCTCCAAGTTGGGCCATAAGTCATCCACAAATGAGTTTGTCGACGGTGTCAGTTTGTCGAGGCTGCTAGACGATGGGGTCCAGCCTGAGCCATCGAGACTGCTCCCATCGTAGTAGAAATCCGTGGCCAACAATCTGAACGGGGTTAGGATCCGGGGGACACAAGAGGATTAACTGCTTGGGGAGACTTACTGCTGCATGTACAAGTTACCTATCTCACTAGAGATTCTCAGCCCGGGCAGAAAGGCGTTTGAGTGGTCTGAAAACAGAGACGAAGGGCGCGTCTGTGGAAACTGCATGTTGGCTTGTAGCGATTCGAAAAGGCGATGTATCAATGATGCGCTGACCCATAGTTGACTGAACTCGTACAACATGTTTAAGCAGAGGGAATATTTCGTCTGCGCATCTCTGCGCACTTCGTTGTTCGGCGACTGGGCTTCTATTAGAAAGTAAATGAGGCAGTTGAACAGTGTGTTTGTTCTGTAACCGCACGGGAACAACTCGTCAGCGATCTGGCCATCTACGTGGGCTTTTAGCTGCAGGAAACGAACAGTTGTCCAGTGCACTTGAGCACGTGTCCATGCGCCCTCATGTTTCGCAGAATCTTGCTGATCATGGTGGCTGCAGCAATTCCACGGGCCTGGCTGTACCGTCTTTCCGCCGTGGCTCGTCCATTAATCGAACGTGACACTGCTTTCTCTCGGAACCGTAGCATAATGTTTGTACTGGGATACAGTTAGAATGAGGAGAAAATAATGCTGGTGGGCGCGGCACCGACTAATATAGGATATGCAGAAAGGCCAGCCAGAATTGGTGGCCCTGAATGTCGTCTACGTCGTATTGCACCGCTTCGGGGATACTCTTGAGCCATTGCTTGCAAAGAAGCAGGCCGTGGTCTCGGAAACTCTCAGGGTAAGCAATTCTTCTCACCATGTCGACGGCACTGGATACCAGAAATGCCTCTCGCTCGGCAATTGAGCCCGTCATCTGCGGCTCTAGCCTGTGCTTCACAAAGTAGTGGCTGTGTATGTGGTGTTGGGCTTCCATCACCTTGGTCTGCTCAATCATGAAAGAAACCTCTGTTTCTGTGTATGGATACCGAAGCAGTCGGCCCGATGTTTCGGGCTCCTCGACAAAGTCTTCCTTCTTGAGAGGATGGACGTCAAAATCATCAGAATTAAGCATACATGGGAGTCCATGAGCAACCGAAACACCAACATCTCGGTTCTACAGTAGGGCATGGGTGAGCACCGTGCCTTTGGTCTTGTCCAGCAAGTAAACATGTTTTCACTTACAACACAGCTCCACCAGATGCGTTTCCATAAACCCAGTAAGACGGGATCAGAATGAGGGTATTGATCCCTGTGTTGAAGGATTAGCCAACCATGTGCGCGGAAATTGAGTGCTCCATCTCACCATCTGTGCATGCCGATGCTCTGGGCAGTGTTGATGGCATCTACGGCACATGCTCGCATATTCCGGCCGCCATCGTCTTTCTTATCCCACCACCATGTAATGCACATGAGGGCTTGTATTCGAGCAAGCTTGCTCTGCTCATATCCTGTGTCCAGTAGCGCCTTGGGAAACCGTGAGCTTGATATTCTGCTACAACATAGGGTCTGTGCATTACCTTGGTCACTTTGTAGAACCTAGCGCCACTGGTATGGTTCGTGCCTCGATGGTCCAAGAGCGCCGGGTTGCGACAGGCCCGGGAGCCAGCTGTGAATATCGCAAACAGTAACAATCTGCTTGGGGGCTTGTGCCCGTTGAATGCGGCCAGGAACTCGGTACGATTGATGACGGGCGCCGTAGGATGCACTTCGGCGAAAAAGGCATCGACGAGGTCCTCTTGAAGCTTCCGCGGAGGCAGGTCGAATGCCCCCTTGGCTTTGAGGTACTCCATGTCAGCGGAATCAATGTTGGCTACCTGCAGCTCAAGTTCAATCGTTGATCTTGTCGCCATCTCGACGCTCAAACGGCGGGATGTGCCTTCTTCTAACTGACTCTCAGAAACTTTATCCGTGTCTTGTTGCCTCCGTAGTCGTGATGCTCGGAAATTAGGCGCGAATGTGCCGAGATTATCTTGGACATAGGCCTCAAACCGGTCAGTCGGAAGTTGTCGAGGTTGAATGGTTGGAGTTGCTATGCGTAAAGGCATCATTGTCTGGGACAGAAGTGCCGGTTCCAAGTCGGCAGCATCGTTGCTATCGCTCCAACTTGAGGGGATATCTTGTGCTAACATCAGTTGAGATGAATCATAATCGGACACGAGCTGGGTGTCATCTGACACAGCTACGACCCTGTTTGGAGACGGGTCCGAGGCAGGGGCATTCGAGGAAGACACAGGAGAGACTGAATCGACTGTCTCGATCGTCCCAGGGATATTTCGTTGACTGATGCCGTTTTCCGGACGTGTTCGTCCATCAACATGTGTCCTGGTGATGAAGCGTCAGCGGCACAAGTCACTTGGTCTCGAGACTCTACACTCACCGACATGGCTCACCTGCAGCGAGGCAGTTCTGTTGACGAAACAAAATTAGCTTCACTCCTACTTTGTACGGTAGGGAAAAGGCCAGGGCCCTGCCAGCCAACGGCCGCAACTTTACCTTGCATGGGCCGTCCTTGGGCGAATCTAGCACCCACAAGATTACTACAGGAGTCCAATTATGCGGACTGCGACGGAGGCACTTACTGCACTTGACCTTTCTCTCGTGGCACCTAACACAGGCTGCGTGATGGCGCTTCCGCTTCTTGGCGAAGGAAGCCGCATCCATGTGCACGACATTCATTTCCAACAGACCCATGGTGGGCATCTTTACCAAGCTCACACGCTGAGCAGCCGCACAAGGGCATGGGAGAATTGAGTTTGACTCTCAAGGGGATTTGCTTCCGTGGCTATGGAACTGATAGTCGCATGTCAGATGTCATGGGGGAGCATGGAGAAGCATGGGCTGGTGATGTGCATGAAGCTGGGGCTGTATTGCACCATAGTGGCTACGCCCCGTTTAGGAATAGTTATTGCATGTGCCAGGCCTGTACCCGGCCTTGAGCCCCCACTGATGCGTCAAAGTCGGGGCCTGACAAGTGGTGACAGGTGCTATTCTACAGAGTAACCCCACTGGCTGAGCCAAATGTTTACTGTGCTGGCCTCGATGGGTTTGAGCAAGCGAAGCCCTTTGCTGAGCTTGACTGTCTCGGCCGTCTCAAACTCTGGCCGAACGTGGCTGCCCACGAGGCTGGAAAGAAACTTGACAAGCTTAAAGGCCGAGATGTTGGCCGCTTCGTCGGTGCAACTGCTGGCACTTGCAGATTTCAGAGCCTCGACCCAGTCCGCCAAGCTGACGACTTGCATGCCGCCGCCTGTTTTTGACTGCTTGTCAAGAGCAGTTTGGACTGCTGGCAGCAAGCTCTCCCACCGACATCTCTGGGGGTTGACTGTATGGACTATTCGGGGCGATGCACCTTCATTTTCATCTCCATCAGAATGGATCCCCGAGAGCTCGAGCACAATGGCCGAGAGTTGATCGACCGGAATCCAGTCTATCCACTCATTCCGGCCCAGACTATCTGGTATCTTGCACAGGTAGGCCGATGCATCAATCACCTGCACGCGAGTTAGACTTGTCACAACGTTGCTCTAGAGTCTACACACAAGGTGCAGTTGCTGGAAACTGGCTTACGCAAGGGAACCACTCGTTTCGATTCCACCGTCCGCCGTCGTGTTCCATCTTTGTCGGTCCGGCTATTTGCCCAACGCGACAAATGGTGACGTCGATTCCGCCATGCTTGGAAGCCTCGAGGAGAAGGCCCTCGGCGACGAGCTTCGATTCGCCGTAGCCTGATCCCGCAACTGCAAAGTCGGTGATTGGTGCTTCTGGGATGGAATCAACATCAGGTCCGACATTGTTTGCCACCCCGACCGAAGAAGTGAAGAATATCTTTGGATGTCTGCCACGGCCCGAAGCGGCATGGGCAACTTGTATCAAGTTATACACGCCCTGAATGTGTGGCTCAAACGATCTCAGGGCGAGGTTAAAGTCCACCTGCCACTGTGTGTCTAATACACGGTTAGAAATGCAGTCCAGCAGATGAAGATTTGGGTGGCTTCTCACGAATAATGTGCGTCACATTGTCCAACAAGTGGTGGTAATCCGACCACTCCAGCCCCAAGTCTTCTCGGGACAGGTTGGCTTGGCGGAAATGGACCCTGTGCGCCTTGAATTCCGTGCCGAGTCCTCGAGGACGGTTGCCAGTCTCCTGGCGCTGCTCAGCATCTGAAGAGCGGTTCAAGCACCACACCTCCTCGACCGCAGGTGAGCTCATCAACTCGTCCAAGACGTACGAGCCCAAGGAACCGGTGCTCCCTGTTAGAAGAACCACAATCCTGTCTTGCTTTGCGTGGTTGCGCTTGGCAGAGGCCCCATTCGTATACCGACGCAGTTTCTCTGCGTATTTCTCCAGCAGCTCTTCAGCCTCGCTCCCGCCTCTGGACCCATTCACATGCACATGGTCGTTTGTACTTGTATTCGTGACGAGATCTAGTATCGCGCCTTCGAGCAGCGCCAGGGTTGGATTCTTGTAAATGAGCGACGTTGTGGCGACCTGCGCATTGCTGCCCGATTGATTCGGAAAGCTCTTCAAGAGCCTTCGGCTGAGACTTAGTACCTGCAATGAGTCCATGCCCAGGACCGCAAAGAAGTCGTCATCGTCACCCAAGGCATCTATGCCAATCGCCTCTTGAATGGATACTCTGAGAGAGTTTCTCAAATTGGCAGGGTCAGAGATATCCAGCGGTGACCACAGCTCCGGCCCTGCCGAGGCTTGGGAATATAAAAGATGCAGCTCGTCCTGATATAGCTGGAGTGTTGGCCCGCGCTGCACTGTACGTTTGCTTGTTTTGGCAAACGGTTTGTCCGGTGAAGCGAACATGACGAGCTCCTTGTGAAGCTGTGCGTGCGTTGGCGCGGACTTGTTGGCTTCCTGAATCGTGGGCCATATCCGATCAACCAATTCTATTCTTTCGGCCTCTGTCTGCGGGTACGACTCGTCTGCCACTTCGATGAGCGCTGATATCTGGAATCTGCCCTGTCCAGCAATCACGGCGGACTTGACTAGCGGATGAGAGCCGATGACGAGCTCCAAGCCATGGGGCTGCACCTTTTCACCGTTTGACAAGACAATGATGTTGTCCGCTCTGCCCTCGTACCTGTACAGATTGGGCTTGGCTGGGTGTCTTGAGAACAGATCCTTGAAGCTGTACTCCTGCAGGTGCGGAAACGTGGAGAAAATGGGCTGCCACTTTTGCAGCTCTGGCTTGCGAACCGCCACCAGCTCGAATAGCCCTGCGCCGCGATCTTGAAGCTCCAGTCCCGTGTTTGGATGCAGTTGGATGTAGTTCCAGTCCTCAGCATCCGTCTCGACGCACGGGAGCCATCCCGTCTCAGTTGCGCCAATGGACAATCGGAGCTTGGTGTGCTTCCAAATGCGGTCGCCGGCTTCTTTGCTCACCGGTCCGCCGCCATAGGCGATGGCCTTCACATTTTCCAGCAAAGCCAGGAAATCTTGGTCTTTGGAAATCTCCTCGACCAGAGACGGGGCTGTAAACACAGCGTCTGGCTTCGTATGCCTAATAACATCCTTCATGACATCAAGCGCCACGGGCCGCTCGGGGCCGAGAATAACGGTTGTTCCGTAGAAGAGCGGCCACAGCATTCCGTTGGCGAGTCCGGCGGCGTGATAGAATGGGAATGTGAGATAGACGCGGCTATCAAAGTACTCGTGTATCAGCAACGGCCGACCGTCCACCTTTGGGAGGAGATTGTTGGCATCAATGGACGCTGCACTATCCAGAAAACGTCTGACGGGCTTCGGATTGCCCGTGCTGCCGCTTGTGTGCAGAATCCAGGCTGGATCTCGCTTGCCATGTTCCCAAAGCCTCTCGTAGGGATAAGGCTTCGCGGGCGCCTGATCCAGTAGCTCGCCGAGTTCTGGAGCTGGGAATGTCTTCAGCGGATAGCCATGGTCGAGAATGCGCTGGACATTGGAGCCCCGAGCTGGAACCAGCCAGAGGTTGCAGTTTGCCCCCTCTAAAACGGCAACGTCTCCCTCGACCGTGTTTCGAGGGGACGTGTAGAGCATTACATATCCCACCTTGACAGCCGCATTTAGAAAGATGAAATATCGAAGGTCGTGTGGGCCAGCATATCCAATTGCCGGATGGTCTTTGGGTTTGCCCAGACTTGTCTCGAGCCACCACGCCGCGCGGTTGATGGCATTGGCGTATGTGCGAGTAGTTATGTCTGCATAAGGCTGCGAAACGTCGTTGTCCACGGGGATTTCGTACAAGACTCGGTCCGGCTGGATTTCGGCGAGCTCGTCTATAACGTGTGGGAGTAGGCGCTGACCGGCGTCTTCACGGTAGCGATTCATCTTGTCTGCAACGAGTCAACGGAGCAATCAAATGCAAAGGTCGGTAGCATGTAATAGGCAACTATTACGGCCGCAAAAACACGCCGCAGACCCGGCGAATTCATCTCTTGTCGTGGTTACTGCAGAGGGCAACAAGCTCTACTCCGTACAGCAGGGGCTTATTAGCGTCACGCTGCATGAGGTGGCGCGGCAACGTGCTTCGCGGATACTAGACATGGGCTTTTTCTTAGTGTCATCCAGTTGCAAGGGTTTCGACTGTCCAAAGAATCGCCACCCCGGCATTGGTAAACGAGCCATGGCTAGCTTAAGCACGCCATTTCATACAAGTTTGACGACGATTCCAGCGTCAGCCTCCCATGTGTTTTTTCCGTCGACACCAGCCAGTGCAGTCTGACGGCGCCCGGCGTTGCGATTAAACCAGGGCGCTGGGTCTCGGTGATACCCAAAATGGTGTAGTTCGTCCCATTGTCTGAAGAAGCACGCCTTGCGGGCACTTGGGTGCTCGTCTTTCAGGACCGCAAACCATCCAAGACGTCATTATTGGACTTGATGTCTTGTTTCTGGCATCTTTGGATAAAATGCTGGCAAATGCGCACGCGGCATTAGTGTTTCATGACCTGGGTGAATGGCCGGCACGCAATTAATTACATCAACTCCGTTGCTGTTAGACACGGATACTTTTCTCTTCAGTCTTATTCTTGTCATTTGAATCTCAAAAGGCTCAGCAACGAACCGTTCATACTTGAAAATGGGACTTTGGGTCTTGGAACCAAAGTCCGGTGAGCCGGTTCCCGGCACTGTCCATCTCCAGAAAGAGGCCGAGAAGCGCATCAGGAATGCCTCGAACCTTAAGCACGGAACTGGCCGTTACTCCAACTTGGTTCTGGCACCGCAGCCGTCAGATTCTCCCAATGATCCGCTAAGTGGGTACTTGCGCGCATCTCCAAGATGCACCACGCCGCTCGTTCTGCTAACTTGAAGCTTCACAGACTGGTCCTGGGGCCGGAAGCTCTACACTTCCGTCTTTCTCTCCGTGGGATGCGGAATGATGGCCGGAACGCACAACTTTGTGAATCCAGCCAACGGTCTCATGGCAAAGCTCCTGAAAACCAGCATCTCCAAAGTCTCCCAAAGCGTCAGCGTCATTCTCTTGACACTCGGACTCAGTGCTGTCTTGTCCAGTCCTGCAGCCCGAATTTGGGGCAAGCGACCCATCATTCTCTTGGGCAATTTCATTGCCATCCTCGGCTACGTAATTGTCATTGCGAGGAGCGACAGCATTGTGGCTTTGTTCGTTGGAAGAGGCATCCATGGGCTAGGAATCGCTCAGCTGGAATACCTGGTGAGCTCTAGCGTTGGCGACCTGTTCTTCGTCCACGAGAGGGGCTTCCACCTGGCCTTGTGGCACTACTCCTTGTCCGGCGGTAACTCCATCGGCCAGGTCATAGGAACTCAGATCGTCGCAGCACAAGGCTGGACGTGGCCCTTTATATATGCGTAGGTTCTTGTCCAACCCACGAGGCGCCTGGGGGGCGTAGACTGACATGGGGGATGCACACCAGAATCATCACCTACGGAATTTACTCCATCATCTTCTTCTTCACCTGTCCGGAAACGACATACATCCGACCTCGTCAACTTGATATTGACATACAAGAAGATGTCGCTGACGACAGTAGCGTCGAGGCAGTCTCTGCTACTTCTGACGCGGAAAAGACTGCCACCCCCAAGGAATCAAAGATTGCTGCAACGGACCTGGCCGGTGATTCTTCTGCTTCAGAAACTGGGAGTGATGTTGAAAGGGGACAGGTCCGGGGAGAGCAGCCCAAGACGTACATGCAAAGTCTGAAGCTCTACAACGGGCGATTCAGCGACGAGTCGCTCTTCCGCTCGCTGCTGACTCCCTGGAGCGCGTTTCTTCTTCCCGCAGTCCAATGGGCGTCGTTTGCGTACGGTTGTTCCGTCGCCTTTTCAGCAGCCTTCTCCGTGGCCATCGGCCAGATATTCACACAGCCTCCATACAACTTCACCACGGGCCAAGTTGGCTTGACGATTCTGTCCGCGTTTGTCGGGTGCACAATCGGCAACATCATCCCCGGTCCCTTGTCGGACTGGCTCGTGGACTACATGTCCAGAAAGAACAAGGGCGTCTACGAGCCCGAGTTCCGAATCGTTCTCGTCGTGCCCGCATTTATCCTTGGCCTGATGGGATACTGGGGCTTCGGGTTGTCGCTCGACGCCAAGGCTCACTGGGTGGCGCCCGTCTTCTTCTTTGGCCTCTCCATGTTTGCGAGCGCCATCCAGTCTCTGATTTCCAACAATTACCTCCTCGACTGCCACAGAGCGCAGGCACAGGATGGATACGCTGCCGTGACAATCATTCGCGGCGTCTTCTCCTTTGCCATTACATTTGTAATCAACGGCTGGATCGCAAGGGACGGTTACAAAGTTGTGTGGCTCTGGATTGGATTCATGTATGGCCTCAGCTGCGTCTGGGGCATGGCCTTGTACTTTTATGGCAAGCGGGTAAGATCTCCCACCTATTTCCCTCTGGCTTGACTGCCTTCTGATGCTTCTCACAGATTCGACTGGCTGTTTCCAAGAATAAATGGATCCAGAGCAAGCTGAGCACTCACAAGACGGCCTAGGATTAATGTTTTTGTAAAATTTTGTGTGGTAAATAATAAATCGGTAATCAGAGAGCAATAGTTATGAGATGTTGCACCCTGACTGTCGTGTTCAATATGCCTCCAAGCCCAGACTTTGCCCCTCCAGCTCTGGCCATTTAAAATGCGGTTGCCCCTCATTTATATGATTCTTTGACTTCGGGATTGAATGGTTTGAGTTGGCAGCTCTCGGGCTATTACCTCATCGCTTATTGCCCCATTTGGCCGAAGAAGCTGCCCTCCTCGATGGCTAAGAGACGAGAAGCACGCAACTTGATTTGATATTGCCATTATTATTCCGTGAATTGCCTAGCAACTAGCTCTGCTTCAAAGCATAGTATAATCCATCTTGAGAGGGAGCTCAGCCTGCAGTGCTAACATTTCTCCTCCAAGATGCTCTTTACCCAAGCGCCTACGGAGTACACATCTGGCTAACCCATGTTGCTGCTATGACTGCTAGGCGTCAAGGGGGCTCATGAGCTAGATAATAGGGGCATTCGGTATTAATCGCTCTACTCGATCAGGTCGGTCCCTGCCCTGACGATTAAGCATCGTAGCCGCTCCGACACTAACAGAGTTTGTCATATTATAGAGGTTTCGGAGAGTACAGGTATCTGCCATGTACCGCTTTGAGGAAAGAATGTACTCAGCTATAATGGTATGCACTAATACGTTCAGCAGCACATGCCCCGTCACCAGAAGAAAGTTCAAGTAGTACGGCCCGTAGCATAAGTCATTACTTCTGAGCCATGTATGCGGAACCATCCGCACTGGTAGTAGTAGTACGGAGTACTCCGTACTTGTGCACGATATATGCAAGTAGTGCTGCCAGCTTGGCAAGCTCACGTGCGTCTGTGCCGAAATCGCCAGCAAAACAATGCAACAAACCTGGATGCACCAAATGCACGGTGCACCGCACGTACACCAGAGTAAAATTTGTCTGCTCCGTACGGAGTAGATAGTGCAGCAATTCGGCACGCATTTCGGTACTTCGCGCCAACGCCCACGCAAGTCAATTGAGCCTACGCAGGCTCTCGCATTACAGACAAGGAGACTCTTGGATGCTCCAACCTTCAACCTCGACCTCAACCTGCAGCTGGTCAGGGGGCCAGGAATTTCTGCCTTGCGGCCTTATGCCCAACAACACCCTCTGATTGGCTCCTGCCGCAGCAGCAAACCCCAGCAGCAAGCAAGCAACCAGCACACCAAAGAGCTCGAGGTGGCCGCGCTGCGAATCCAACTGATTTTTGATAACGTCGACGTCGATTGCAGCCCCAACACAGCCAGACTACAACTTGCCAAGCAGCCCCAGCCATCTGCCGTGCACGCTCTACTGCGGACGCAGCATTGCTCGACAACAAATCGTCAAGCTTGAGACCCAACCTCTCGTCTGGCGCAGGCTCTCAATGAGCCCGCCCCATTGAACGAGGCGCGCCATGATGGGCCCAAACGTGGGCAACGGCGTGGGCGGCATGGAGATGGGTATGGGCATGCATCCAAACGGGCCAAACCAACCCCAGGCGACCGAGTACACTCTGCAAGGCGTCATGCGCTTCCTGCAGACCGAGTGGCACCGGCACGAGCGAGAGAGGAACGCCTGGGAGATTGAGAAGCAGGAGATGCGAGGGAGGATAGCCAATCTCGAGGGTCAGGCGAGGAGGGCCGATGCCACACAAAAGGCTCTGAGGAAATATGTCACCATACTTGAACGAAAGGTCAAGAATCAGGCGGCACAGCTCAAGGGCACTGCCGCCGCCGACGCCGACGCCGACGAGGCGGCAAAGAATGACCGCGCTGCCAAAATCCAGGAGAAGCTTCGATGTGAGTCGGGTGCCATTGCCTACCTACCTCCCAACGTGAAATTCTGCTTTTACTTACAAAACCCTCCTCAGCTTCATCCAACAAGCACAACGTGCCCGGTGCCGAGGGCATCGAGGTCGAGAAGCCCGATGATGACACGCAACGAAACGAGCTCAAGACCTTTCTCGACCAATGCCAATCCGAGTTTATGTATCTGATGATTACGCCAGCCAACCCTCATCCGCCGCGCGACTCACCACCTCTTCCCATGATTGAGGACTTGCGCGAAGCTGAACAGTTTGGGATGCCACCGCAACACATGGATCGGCAATATCAAATGCAGCGACAGAATGCGAATCATGTCCAAGACTATAGCATTATGAATGCGAGACAGCAGCAGCAACAGCAACAACAACAACTGCTTCAGCAGCAGCAGCAGCAACCCCTCCAGAACACCAGTCCTCAGATGCAACAGCCTCCAACCAACTTTGGGCTGAAGCAGGAGCTGCAACCACAGCAGATGCTTCGATCCACAGGCGACAATCAACAGGGCGTGTATGGTGCACCAAGCGACTGGTCAGCCTCTGTATCTGTGACGGCTCGTCCCATCGATGAGAATATCCCGGGCCCGAATGACGCCGCCGAGGCCTTGGGCGGTATGCAGGACGTGACGGATTCAGGGGACAAGACTGCAACAAACCCCGACCCCGATGGCTGGGACTTTCCAGAAGGTACGTTTCCTGAGCCGGGCGCTGCTCAACATGCTCCTCAGTCGGCCACAAATCGTCCCGACACGGATGCGTTTCCAAACGCGGATTACCTACCCAAGTCGCCCAACCGAGTCCCCAGCGGTGGACATCGAAGGAAGAGCTCAATGTCAAGGAGACGCAGCAGCGAGCATGACTTGGGACTGGGAGCTAGTCAAAAGCCGGACAGCGGCAGCTTCAAGCTGCGGTTTGGGTTGCGAGGCCATCTGGACACGGTCCGCACCGTCATGTTTTCTGGTGGCGGCAGCCCGGGAGAGCCCGAGATTTGTACAGCCGGCGACGACGGCATGATTAAGCGGTTCCATATTCCTCGACTAGACAATCCTGCCGGCACATTTGGTGGCGCCGCTTCTGACTTGGACGTTGTTGCAAACTTCACACACCGCGGTCACTCTGGCTCGGTATTGAGCTTAACGTCCTGGTCGCCGGCGCCCAACTTTGCTACTGGCGGCCGTGCACAAGGCGACGGATGGATATTCTCCGGCGGACAGGATGCGACCATCCGTGTCTGGGAGCGTGGACGAGTCGATCCCAAAGCAACGCTTGAGGGCCACACCGATTCTGTTTGGGCGCTATGCGTACTACCAACCACACTGGGGTCAGTGTTTGGCACCTCGAGTCCCTACGGCAGCGCAGATCGCCTTTTGCTGGTGTCGGGAGCCGCGGACGGGTCAGTCCGTGTCTGGTCAGTGAGCGCTCCGCCTCAGCTGAGCTCGCCACAGCCAGGATCGAACCGAAACATGACGGGCCGTGGCAGCCGAGTCCGCGGCAACTCGATGAGTTCTGGCAGCGGCTTCTCCAGCTCTCCCCAAGCCAGCGTTGCATCCAACTCCCCATTCCACCATACGCTGGTGCATGTCATCTCACGGGCAGACAGCAGCAAGGGAAGCCCTACCTGCATTACGCCACTGGGTACCTCGGGCGAAAAGTTTGTCGTCTCGTACTCGGACGCGGCCGTCATTGTCTACGACACGAAAACCGGCGAGCAGGTTGGATCCATGGACAGCATGGAGACGTACGATGGATCAGTCAAGACGGGTGTCAACGCCATTGTTGCAACCACGATTGGCCTCGACCAAGCCAACCAGCACCATGTCAGCAGCATGGGTGGTGAGGAGGAGAATGCGGCTGGTGGCCCAACAGGCGGGCGTTCAATGGCCGGTTCTGGCGTGGAGGGCACCATTATTTCGGGGCACGAAGATAGATTTGTGCGGTTTTTCGATGCCAACAGCGGTATGTGTCCAAGGTGTTTATCCTTTTTAGGAGTGCGATATGAATGACGCAATGACTGACTTGACGACAGGCCAATGCACGTACAACATGTTGGCTCACCCCGACGCCATCTCCAGCCTGTCACTCAGCCCGGACGGCCTCGAACTCGTCAGCGCCGGCCACGACGCATCGTTGCGGTTCTGGAGTCTGGAGAAGAGGTCATGTACACAAGAAATTACAAGTCACCGGGTGATGCGTGGGGAGGGTATTTGCGCATGCGTTTGGAGTCAAGACGGACGATGGGTTGTGAGCGGCGGGGGCGACGGGGTGGTCAAGGTATTTGCACGGTAGAATTATATCTTCTGGGATGTCATGAGCGAGAGTCGGTCTTTTTTTTTTCACCTCATTATCGGCTATGTATCAATTGGCATGTTGTAGGCATGTCCTGTGTCAGAGTATGATGGGGGGGAGGTTAGGAGCGTATATTATGTCGATATACCCGGCAAGTCGAGTCTGTCTGTGTCTGTGACTGTGACTGTTTGCAACCCCCCCCCCCCCCCCCCCCCCCCCCGCGACTTGACTTATTCAGGAAGGTCAGCTAGCCCGCAGCACAAGTTGCAACTACGTGTTGACCAACGTGGGCAAAAGCCCAGCACTTGAACGTCTCCTCAGAATATGAAAATGATTTACCTTGGCGGCGGTGGCTCGGCAGAAGACGAAGCGGCCGTCTTTGCCGCCGCGTTCCAACCCGCAGCCCGCATCGTGTTATGGCCCTTTGCACAGCCTCGGCACCGCTGGCAAAGTACGCTCTCGTGGATCCAATCCTCCATCTCACACCTTGGCTCCTTCCCGCCCGTATCCTTGGGCGTGCAAGGCGACTTTGGGCTCGACACGGCCGACGTGGTCGTTATCCCGGGCGGAAACACGTTCCTCCTCCTACAGCACCTGCAGCATCACGCACTGCTAGGTCGTCTGAGGAAATTCGTCAACCAGGGGGGCAAGGTCTACGGCGGGTCGGCGGGCGCGGTGCTCCTCGGCGCCGACATTGGCATCGTCGATGCTGCGACGGGCGGCATGGATCCCAACGACGTCGCGCTGCGGGATACGGCCGGCTTGGACCTGCTGGGCTGCGTCGTGCATCCCCATTACGGGCCGGAATGGGAATCGCGTTGTCTTGACTGGAGCCTGGACAGGCGTGTATGCGTCTTGGGGGTTCCTGAACGGGGCGGCGTGCAGGTTGATTTGCACGGGACGGCCGTGAATCTCGGTCCTGAAGATGTGATCGTCTTCACACACGGCAAGAGCGAGACCTGGCCCGCCGGGCAGGAGAGGACACTACGTCCCCGACTGGGATAATGGGTGCCCAAATCGGTTCGGGCGTCGAAGGGTTGAGATGGCTTCGGGGTGTCCAGCTGTGTGCATGCCTTTTTCGCTTTAAGAATATGCCTTGATCAAGCTCGAGTGGACAAAAGTCATGCTCTGTGCGTTGGACAAGACATGTTTTCAGAGACATTCTGGGTAGGATTGGCGGACCAAGGGGACCTCAATTTCCGCCAGTTTTGCGACGAGCACCGGTACATACGAGTCTATCTAAACGCCCACCTGCTAATGTCACGCGACGAACAACGGTGCGCGCATTTCTTCTCGTCTTCTGTGCCAGCCGCTGCCTGGGAAGCATGCTGTTGCTCTTTCTCTTTCCAAACAAGATGCTTGCTAGACATCCGATAACGGTCCAAATTAGCCATTCATTAGCGGAATTTGCGCTGCGAGGCTGCATCAAATACCACTGCTGAGTGTTGTTATCGTCGCGCTGCCAAGCATGAAGCTTGTGAGCTACCCCTTATATACTTAATTAACATTTGCCCCATCACAACACCAGCTACGATGGTTGCACACAACCATTCATCTTCCGTAGTATAGTGGTCAGTATGCAAGCTTGTCACGCTTGAGACCCGGGTTCAATTCCCGGCGGGAGAGATTACCACAAATTTTCTTTTTTGCGGCTTGTTTCTTTTTTTGGTATTTTTGACACTGATTGATTACCCATGTTATATTTTACAACTCCATGGGATTGTGATGCTTTTGTATGGCTTGCTTCTCACTTTTGCTAGCCGACGCGCCTTGGTTTTGGCACTTCCAAGCTTGGCAGTAAGAAATATATAAAAGTAGTCTGGAGCCACGTTTGCTCCATACCCGGCAAGCAAGACCCTAACAACAATCAGTCAATTGGCTAGATTGCTGTTCGAGAAACTGTCAGGTGGGCTCCTGTACATTCCCTTGCACGAAACGCATCAACTGCAAACTGGCGGATAACCCTGACTTTCGTGCGGCTGGATCAGCCTGGATAGATGTAGACTTGGAGACGACTGGATACATGACTATATGCCTAGGTGGCTCATTCATTTCCTAGGCACTCAAGAGGTTACTGGCAATTTTGCATACAACATGCGAGTAAACGCACCCCTCCAGCGTCCTCATCTTGACCAC
Source organism: Keithomyces neogunnii (assembly GCA_020975405.1). Classification (NCBI taxonomy): domain Eukaryota; kingdom Fungi; phylum Ascomycota; class Sordariomycetes; order Hypocreales; family Clavicipitaceae; genus Keithomyces; species Keithomyces neogunnii. The sequence goes on along the minus strand of JAIOWQ010000001.1, from coordinate 5,457,919 downwards.
TTGCACATGAAAGCACACCAACTCGTTCGGAACAAAAATGACCCTTGAACCAGTCTTCGTCTCCGAGTCGCCATCATACATGGCAAAACACTCCAATTTTTCCCTCCAACCAGTGACGCAAAACATCAGCCATGCAGGGATATGCAATACTCCAAACAGCTTTATTCAACCAACATCTTGGGTCACGCCGCCCAACTCTTCCAGCGGCCAAGGGTCACACTTGTTTCTTGCCAACCTCCTACAGTACCCCCCAGACCAATGTCGACTATGGGCACCAGACTCGGGCGACCATGGGCACACTGGAATGGAAATGCGCATCGGGATAGACGCTCCACCAGCTGCCTGCATTCATCTTTGCCAAGCTCATCGTTGAACATTATGGCGCCTGCGCTCGTCAGACTGCGAACATGAACCAAACACCCCGTGATACAACTTACTTCGACAAGCTCTGGAGTGCAGTAGTTCCAATATTCCTTGGGGACAGCTGTGAAAGTTTGAAACCCACCATCTGCCCTGCTCATGGACTGGCTCAGGTGGTGGGTTTCGGTCCTCTAGTTTCCATATCTCTTTGCGGACAACGTCAATCACCAGCTTCGGTTCGGCCCGACATCGTTCCAGAATGCTTGTCGGAAGAGATGTGATTTCAATTTCGTGTCTGCGGGGGTGTCCGCTAATCCGGTAAGCAATACCCCATGTTAGAAAATGGCTTTGCAATCGTTCCACAAGTTGCCTTTCTCTCGCCGAAACTTCGAACACGATCGGTCTCTCCAAAATGTCGGTCACGGCCTTGCGCGATTCACGCGTAAAATATTGAGACATTAGCTCTTCTAGGCGGCATCTCTCATCTGCGGCATGTTGATCCAGCATAATGAGTGCTGACGAAACTTCTGTGCCCAGTGTCGCTTTCGACGTGTGGAGAGGTAGCCGCAGGAGAAGGAATTTCCTGTCTACCTGGCCAATTATCTCAGCTTCAGCCAGTGCAGTTCGTGACAATCGTCCGTTCAAAGCCATCGCTGCAGCGTCGAATTGCACGTCATTTTCGTGGGCGTAGAACCTGCTAGTCGGCCCATCGTAGTTTACATTGACTGCTCGTTCCGCTGAAGGGGCTTGGTGAAGCATTGGTATTCGAGGCTCGACCGGCTCAAAAATGGGATTCTTCCATGATTGCAGCATTTCCTGCAGCCACCCTTGCGCCGGAGCCTCTATTCTGCTTTCCAAGGGTTGTTGGACTTGTGGTGTGGATGTTGCAGCCAACGGCAAGGCACATGCCACGCTCGTCTGTCGAGTGGCTACGCTGTTGTCGCTTCCTGTAAGGCTCGGTTGATCGGATTCGCGCTCGTTTTCAGGCAGTTTCCGAAAATTCGTTGCCATTCCCTCTACATCGTCAAATGGCCGTCGCAATAGCACGCCATTCTTACCTACAAGGGGACATGTTTGTTCAGCGGTTGTGGAATCCGCCTCGGCAGGTTGGCAGCCATCCTTGGGCTTTGTGCCAACCATTCCGACTTTAACACGACTCCATCCGTCGAATGGACTGTATGGTAGACCGAGATCTGGATCCAAGCCCGACGAAGGCCGGGGCTGGATGGACAACGATTTGTCTGGTTTGGGCCGCATAGTCGGCGAATGTACAGGTCCGTCATGGCCAACAGTGATATTCTTGGCAGTTCGTTGGAAATGCTTGGGCTGCAAAAGGTGCTTTTTCAAGAAGCCGTAACAGACAACCTTCAACAAATCAATCATGGCCTGCAGGCCATGCTGCGAGTCACCAAGAACATTTTCCATGGCCAATGATTCGCCGACTCCAAGCGGATGTATCTCTAGATAGAACATGGGCCATCGGTCAATGCCTTTTCTTGGCTTTCCCGGCATGACGCCATCCTTTTCACGGTCCTCGATGGTGCCAAAGCTAGAGGCTTTGAAAATTTTGTTGACCTCTTCGTAGAGTACATTGGTGCCAAAACTATTCGGCAGCGGTCGGATTCCAAAGCTCATTATCTGTGCCCGGCGGCTTGCAACCGGAGTTGTTGAAATGGCTCCCTTGACCCGCATACGGCGACACGATGCGGACACGGCCACCCACGAACCTGCATCCTCACTATCAGCCAGATCAGCCTGTGTGAATATCCTGGAAACCCTCGACACGATATCAACATTTCCCGACTTTAAGCGCTGTTCCCGCTGTGTGTTCGCTTCCCTCAAGGAGATGGAGACCTCAGTTGGCCAAGCCAAGAGTAGTCCGGCAATGTCTCGAATGAGAGACTCCCATTCCTTCTCAACGCGGGACCGATGAGAAAATAATAGTCCACGCTGCTTTACTCTAACCGGCATTGTCCCGAACAGGTTGCGAACGCTCACACGTGTCCCATGGTCGAACAACTCGAACTGCTGGTCTGGGGGAGCGGGAACATGTCGGGCCAGTACTTTGCCATTATGAACAGTAAGCGTTGCTTGAGAAGTGTGCCTCTTCCGATGCGAGGTGACTGTCAAGAGTGAGAAGGTGGCGACAGAGGCAAGAAAGTTGCCACGGCTGCCGTGGATGTTTTGACTTGGCGGAGATTTAGACGTGTCTGACGGAAGGTTAGCAGGGGCCCGGGACAGTGTGTGAATACTACCAGAGATGGCGTCATACGCTGCAATTTTACCAGGCCACCATCTTGTTCAAATTCGCTCGGCTCTATGCCAAGACCGTTGTCTTGTATGGTACAGTTGCCCAGGATGTAGTCAAGGTGGACGTTGATCTTGGAGGCGCACGCGTCAAGAGAGTTGGTGAGCAGTTCGCACACCACTTCGTTCAGGGTGGTGATGGCCGAGGACGACCGAATCTTGTCCACGGCATCTTTGGGCAGGGGGCGGATGGACATGATACGCACGTCCCCATGTTGGCGTAAGAAGCGCGATGGGAGCTGGCATCACAGAATGATGAAGCCGAATTGCGAGGTGCCTAGAGCATCGAAGGTTGGAAAGTCGACAAGACTTTGGGAGCTATGGTGGGGCTTGGGCTGGGCGTGGCGGGTCCATCCAAGCTGGCACAGCACTCGCGCAGGGATAACCCAGCTGGACAAGTGATTGATGTTGGCGTCAATGCATCTTTTACTCCGTACAAGTCATGGCGCCAGTACAAAAAGCACAGACCCTGCTAGTTGGTCGTCCTGCTTCGTACCTTCAAAGAGAAAAGAAGAAAGGTCAGGAACTTGTTGGGCTTTCACTTGACTTCTAAGTTGACTTCTAAGTTGACTCGGCACTGGTGCCAGGGTCAAGGAATGTCACTGACAGCTCTAACTGTCTAGGTGCCTACTGTAGGTACATGGGTCTAGCGTTGGGCTATGGAACGCCAATGTTGGGGCTTTATTGACTCCCTGCCTGACAACACCTGATTTCATCACGTGATGGGTGCGTGGGTCCTGGACCCTCCTGGAATGCTCGGAACCAGCACCGTCTGCAGGGGACACAGCGCCTGAGCCTGAACCTGAACCCCCCGAAATACGGGCCTGGGGCTGTTGTTAGCTGCTATTAGCGAAAGTCTAACCTTGACGTATGTACTCCGTATCCATTAGTCAAAGGCATCAAAGGCATCAAGGCCATCCATCAGCTTCATTGTTCCCATCAGCCGGGATTGCCGTCACCTCTTAAATAAAGCCTCCCATCTCCTCACACTGCCTCATGGTGGCTTGCTTGCCTTGGTCGCTATTGATCCAAATACCTAATCCGGCCACCCCCACGTGCAATTGACGCCGTCTCCAACAGGCAGCGCCAGTGCCAGCTGAAGTCAAGCAGGGAAAAGCAAGGGTTTGGGTCTCACATGGTCTGTTCCCTTCAAATCCTCCGGATTCTCCAGATCCCCACGTATATCAAGGAAACCATCTCCAGCTCCCGACAGCCTGCCTTGGTCGACATTGGACGCTGTTTCCACCATATCACGCCCCTCCCTTTAGAAAAGACCGCCCTTCCGTCATGGCGGCGACGGATACCGTCAATGAAGCTCACGGTAAGCCCAGCCTCGTCGCACTAGACGACCGTTGCCCAACTCTGTTCTGCCCCCAGCCCTTCGCGCAAGCACCAATCTAATTCCCTGCAGACCGACAGGCGCACCGGCGACGGCCATTCTCAACATGGGTCAAGAAATTGACCAACTTCAAGTCCTCCTCCGATGGCGACCGCCCCAAGCGACACATCAAGATGAGGCGCGGTCCCAAGTTGAACAACCCTTATCCTCAATCTGGCCATGTGAGCCAAAACCACGGCAACAACGCAGACGGCGCACTCAATGAGGCCGGTCGGGCCAGTGCAAACGGCGGCAGCTCCTACTCCTTCACCACTGCTCGAACAGGAAGCATCACGTCCCTCGATCGACATCAACCCTTGCACAGCTCCGTCGATGGCCTTGCCCCTACAACGGCTGGCACGAGAAGCATGGCCGGCACCGTGTCCACGGAGAATGAGGACCCGCGATCTGTCGCTCCTAGCCATGGCGGGTGCAGCTCCCTCGCCGGAACAAGCCGTACTGTGGGCGGTGGCATGGACGGCCGACGAGGAGGCGATAGCACCTTCTCCAGTCCTGCTCCCTCGGTTCGATCTCTTACCACGACCTTGACTACAATTCAATCCGCGGCTCCCCACGGAAACACGCCGTACGTCGCTGCGCCGCAGCAGCACAGCAACACGCAATCCATCCAGTTTAGCCAGCCATTCCCTAGCACGTCTCCGGCGTCGGCGATTCCGTCGCATCTGGCGCCCAATACCAACCCAACGACATACACGACGGCGACTGCCAACAATCTCCTGACCGACAATGCTTCGATATTGACACTGGCGTCATCCAGCAAGCGTCGCCGCCGTCGTTCTATGGACACGGATGCATCTGTCCGCGCGTTGGCTCCCTCGTCGCTCTGGGGTGGTAGCCGCGAGAGCCTTCCGCTCAGTGTTCTTAGTGCCAACATTGACCAGGGAGGCGTGCCGACGACGCCGGGACTTGCTGGAAGCAGTTCGCGACTCGCTGCCGAGCGAACCAGCATCTACTCGTCTGGCGCTGCTGCCCCAGCCCTTGCCGCCGAGAGGAACAGTCTTCTTGCCAAGCAAGGTGATGGCGCCAGCGTCGGGAGCGGCCGCTTGGCTCACGGGCGACCAGATAGCATCAGTGGAAGCATTGCTGGCGTATCGAGCCCACTGGCCAGCCCGAGGGAGGAGACGGCTGCTGCGACTGCCAAGGAAGAGTAAGGAAGAGCCAAGGAGGGGGAGATGGGCGGGGTTAGGGGCATGAGTGAATGAACGGTTCGGCGTTGAGTTGTGGGAGTTTGGCTTTTAGGTTGGGTTGCAACAATGTTTTTTGTTTGTTGTCTTTTGGGGCCTTGAGCGAGATAAATTGGTCGCATGGGATAATGCTGGCCGTGGCGGATAGGGAGCAGCATACGAGATACCCAGGAACACAGCGAGTCTGTGACGGAATTTACTAGAAATGGACAAGAATGTGCACGCGCAGGATGACTAGAATTTTGGGGGTTTTAATCCTTCCCTCTAAAGTTTTCATGCGATGAACTGCTCCGAGAGGCTGTCGTTTCAGGTAATGCAGTGCTGGTCCCTGGATGTATGCCTACCTAATGCCCATGCCTTGGTCAGCCATTCGGCGTTTGGCTGATGTCTGGTGGTACGTACTCCGTACTTGCCAAGCAACTTAAGTTAGCACGTCGAGCCAACCAACTCCACCTGACGGAGCTACCCCAAGCTGTCCCGCCATCGTCATTGCGCCGCCGTCGACTGCCAACCTCCCATCTTCATCGCATCGACGCAATCATCTGATGCGTCAACATGGCTATTTCGGTACGTGCCCGACAAGCTATCCACTGGCGGAAGCTGTCATGACACATGTTTCCTGCCCAGGTTCGAATGCAAACTCTGTCCTTTGCTAACATGTCGCCAGTGGAAGTCATTCGACTTCTTCGAAGTCTCCAAAGTCAGTCTCCCCGATGACGAATCCCGGGGTCTCTTCGACAGCAACGAGATATCCAGCATATGCGCGGGCTCCGACAGTCTCTTCCTCGGTGGTAGCGATGGGTCGGTCAGCATTATCGGCAAGAGCTGGAAGGTGATTCGGAAGTTCCAGGCGGACGAAACCGGACGCATCACCCATATGCGCCAGGTCGAGGGGACGAGCTTGCTGGTGACTGTCGCAGAGGACCTAAGTAGCGAGCCCGTCCTCAAGGCCTGGGCGCTGGACAAGCTCGTCAAAAAGACCAACATGCCCACTTGCCTGAGTACTCTGACCATCAACAACGGACGCCGCCAGTTTCCGATTTCTGCTTTTGCCGCCTCGGACGACTTGTCCCAGATTGCCGTCGGGTTCGGTAACGGCGCGGTTACAGTTATTAGGGGCGATCTCATACATGACCTGGGCACAAAGCAGCGGATAGTGTTTGAGTCTGAGGAACCCGTTACCGGCGTGCAGCTGGCCCACGGCGAGAAGCTTACGACGTTATTCATCTCTACCACGACACGAATTGTCAAATTAGGCTTGTCGAAAAGGGGTCAGGGACTTCCTCCCAAGACTATAGAAGACAGCGGCTGCGCGTGGGGGTGCATGACGCTGGACAAGGAGACTGGTGGAGTAGTTGTCGCGAGGGATGATGCGATTTATTCGTATTCCCTGGATGGACGAGGACCGCCAAAGGCATACGAGGCTCCCAAAACACTTATTGCCATGTACAGGAACTATATTGCGCTCAAGTGTTTGCCGACTGGGGCCAATGGACGAGACCCGGAAAGCATGCGGCGGCGATTTGGGGGCAGCGGCAACGATGATTTGTTCAACGCGACAGTGTTTGTTCTGCTGGAACCGGATTTGCGAGTCATTGCGCACTCGGAGACAATGATGTCACCTGTGAGGTTCATTTTTCATGTTTGGGGAGACTTGTATACTATGTCTGAGGAAGGGAAGGTGAGCATTATTGGGTTGGATGGTAACTATGCATGAAGCCATGGTGACTGATGTTTGCCGGCAGGTTTATCGATATCACGAAAAGCCGCTACAGCAGAGACTGGAGATGTTGTATCAGCGCAACATGTTTCCTCTGGCCATCGAACTGGCCCAGACTTCCGGCCTGGACAGCCAGCAACAGAGTGTCATTTATCGCAAATTTGGTGATCACCTGTACCAAAAGGCGGATTATGACGGGGCCATGGTACAGTACATCCGGGCCATTGATACAACAGAGCCATCGCAGGTTATTCGCAAGGTGGGATCCCGGTGCTGGTTCCCGAAGCACGGTGACATGTCGCTGACGAGCGCAGTTTCTTGATACCCAACGCATACACAATCTGATTCAATACCTTGAGCAACTGCACGAACATAGAAAAGCTACGGCCGACCACACGACACTGCTATTGAATTGCTATGCAAAGCTTAAAGACATTGCTAAGCTGGAAAAGTTCATCAAATCCCCCGGAGATTTGAAGTTTGACCTTGATACCGCCATTGCCATGTGTCGACAGGGAGGATACTACGAGCAGGCTGCCTATCTCGCCAAGAGGCATGGTGAGACGGATCTCGTTGTGGACATTCTGATTGAGGACTCCAAAAGCTACGATGAAGCTCTGGATTATATCTGGCGGCAAGATCCGATAGTGGTAGGTTCTCGTTCTTTCGACATCATTGTCCTTGTTAGTTGTCTGAGGCTGAACTCTCACAGGCGTATCCGTGCATGCAAAAATATGCGCGGGTGCTTATCGAAAACTGCCCCCAAGACTCGACGAAGCTGTTTATCGATTATTACACTGGCAAGTACCGGCCAAGAAAGGCGACGGTGGCCCCCATCCCCGGTGAAGTTCCAGCAGCCGGCACTGGCTTTACGTCAGGTGCTGCCAGTGCTGTGCAGAACCTTAGCAATTATCTACCTTTTCCTTACATGGGTGCATCGTCGGGGGCGACAGCAACACCGGGCACGCCTGGCAATGCTAAGCAGCTCGCGAGCAACGGCGATGTCCAGCTCAACGAGGACGAACAGCCTCGGCCGAAATACACGGTGCCGGCACCACGAACTGCGTTTTCCTCCTTTATCGACCACCCCGATGAATTCATCACGTTTCTGGAGGCGTGTCTCGAGGAGGAGGACCTCAAGGTCTCTGACCGAACAGATTTATATACCACCTTGTTTGAGATGTATCTGTACAAGGCAGGGGAAAAGAAGGGGCACCACCGAGAGGAATGGGAGGCCAAGGCGAAGAAGCTGATTGAAGGAGAGCACGTGCCCATGGAAAGCTCCAATGTGCTCCTGTTGTCAGATCTATCCAACTTTAGAGATGGCACCGTTCTGGTCAAGGAACAAGCGGGTTTGTTGTTTGATATTTTCCGATCCTACACGTCGGCAAAAGACACACGAGGTGCCATCAAGGCATTGAGAAAGTACGGCCCCGAAGAACCGCAGCTATACCCGGCGGCGCTGGCGTACCTAACTTCGGATCCCAAGGTGCTTGAAGAAGCAGGAGCAGACGAGTTGGCCAATGTCTTGTCTAAAATCGACAAGGACGGACTTATGGCGCCCTTGCAGGTGGTGCAAACGCTGGTTGGGCAATCCTCGAGCGGCGGAGTTGCTACCATGGGCATGATCAAACCGTACCTCCACGAGACGATATCCCGCGAGCGCAAAGAGATCCAGGACAATCGTCGTCAAATCGACACGTTGCGGGCAGACACGGAGAAGAGGAGGGCGGAGATTGCAGATCTGGGGTCCAAACCGGCCGTCTTTCAGGCAACGCGGTGTTCGGACTGCGGGCAGGGATTGGACCTGCCGGCGGTCCATTTCTTGTGCAAGCACAGTTTTCACCAGCGGTGTCTACGGGGCGGCGAGGGCGACGACGTGGAGTGTCCGCAGTGCGCGGGCGGCAACGAGCTTATTCGCAAGATGAGGGAGGAGCAGAAGAAGGCGGCGGGGAAGCATGAGCTGTTCAAGATTGAGCTGGAGGGGAGCGAGGATCGGTTTGGCACCGTGGCCAAGTGGTTTGGAAGGGGGGTAATGGACGGGGAGCACGCTGAGTGATGGCATTTGTAGCTGAAGGCATGGCGGGGGATATACGACTAGACATGAAGCTGACTAGTTGCTGCTTTTGGCGCGAGACGCACATGGTATTTTGGGACGGGAAATGAGTTTTTTTTTTTTTTTTTTTGATAGAATCTGATACTCTGTAAACTGTAAATGCACCTGTCATTGCGCCAACTGTCGTGGTGTATGGCTTTCTAGGCAGATTTGCACGTTACACATGGCCTCTTGCGGCACAAATGGTTTGGACAAATACTCACTCACATGTGCAAAAATGGCAATGGCATTGGTGGGGGCAAACAAGCAAAACAATGACGGCCCATCTTCGACTCACACAAACCCCAGGCCATGACAGACTGGCCAATGTCGACCAAGCAGACGCTGCAGTTCTTCGCGCAGGCGCTGAAGTCCTTTTCGGCATCGCAGGATGCGTTCCGCGTGCTGTGCAGCGTGCCGCACCAGCCGGCTCGGCGCGACGCGGTGCGCAGCCTCGTGGTGCTCGACTCGAGCTTCAACCCGCCAACGACGGCACACGCCCGCATGGCGTCGAGCGCGGTGCTAAACGCCCCCCCGGGCGCAAGACTCGTGCTCCTCCTCGCCGTCAACAACGCCGACAAGGCCCCCGTCCCAGCAAGCTTCGAGGCGAGGCTGGGCATGATGGAGGCGTTTGCGCGGGCGCTGCGGCGCCAGCACGACGACGTCGAGATTGACCTTGCCGTTACCACCGAGGCCTACTTCCACGCCAAGAGCGCGGCCATTGCAACGGCGGGGGGGGACGAGTATGCGCCCGGCGCGCAGCAGGTCTTTCTCTGCGGCTTCGATACACTGGTTCGCATCTTCCATCCCAAGTATTACCCCGGCGGCACCATGAGGCGCGACCTAGGGCCCTTTTTCGAGCGTGCCACGCTGAGGGTCACGGTGCGCGACGACGAGGTTTCCGCAGAGGACCAGGCAAAGTACGTGGCTGGTCTCGGGGACGAGCTGGATAGCAACCTTGGTGGCGACGCCGTCTGGGCTACGAGGCTTGAGCTTGTGCCTGGCGTTGCCGGGGCCGTGAGCAGCTCGCGCGTCAGGAAAGAGATTGCCTCTGGGAACATTGGCGGGATAGACGGCTTGGTTGCCGACGAGGTGAGGACTTGGATCGTCGAAGAGGGACTCTACGCGAAGTGATGCCATCTTATCCAAGACATGATGTTGCTTCATCTGGTCCCGTGATGGCTGTATACCCATGGACAGATTGTACTTCAGTTTCAGCTCAGATGCCCACTTGAGCAAACATCGGGGACTGGCACGAGCTCCTGCATATTCTTGATGCCCGACACGGACGTGATGATCCCCGAGGCTGCACGGCCCAGTGAAAATGTGCTCCTACTACCCTGTACCAGTGAATAGAATCAACCGCAGTGCAAACCAATGTTCTAAGAAGTCCTGTGATGAAATATGTCGGTTTTATTATATTTTGCTCTCGCGGAAAAAAGGCAAAAGGCATTGCAATAATATTAAGTACAAATCATGCGCGCAGTGTGTATTTTGCACACTAAAGTGACAAAGATCATAAGCCCTCAAGCCGATGTATCCAAACAATGCCAACAAAGGCACCTCACAATGCGCTCAGCCTACGTCTCACCGACTCAAGAACCCTGCCAAACAGTCAAGGCAGCCCATAATACAACCGAGCAAACGCAACTGCCGAGATGAATCAACCCACTGCTCAATCTCCGAGAGATTCTGGACCGTTCTCGACCCTCCAAGCGCCCCACTTGCACAGCCAACAAACAGGAAAACCCCTGGCGGCCGCAAAATTACTGCCGCCCATAAAAACTTTTAGGCGGTCAGTCGACTCACCGCCTGCCGCCGAATCTTGTATATAAGCTGCGTGCACCTCGCACCCTTTGGACTTTTTTTCCTTTCTTCTTCATGTCGACAATACTTCAGTATGTGCACACTCTACTGCTCACACCACCCCGAAAAGACCACACTCTAACAACCTCTGCAGGAGAATCATTTCTATAGTATTCGAACTTCTCTTGGTTCCCCAAAAGAGCCACAGAATCCACCCTGGTTGATGAGTGTATATCCTCGACGCCCTAGAGTGAAAGCTCCGGTTTCCTCTCGCTCTGTCCGCAAGGATGGCGGCTCTCTGCGCAAGCGGAGTGCTGTATAGAGAGATTGTTCCCATATGGCATGGCAACATGTCGGGAAGCTTTGTTGATGATCTCGACCCCGTTCGTTGTTTGCCCTCGGGCGCATGGACGGGGTGGGCGTTGATGGACGTCTGACAGGCGTTTTTCTTTTTTTCTTTTCATTGCGCTCTGGGTCTTGACCCGGTCGCGAAGAAGAGTTTTCAAGCACGTATCCACATTCAATGGACATCACCAATGCAACACCATCAAAAAATAGCTACTCAGTGAAGCGACTCTGGTGCCCATGACATTTCAGATGACTCTTGTCGTGCCACCACACCGCACTCTACCATCTGTAGTCCAAGTTTCGTGTTGACGAATCTGTTGCCGCCAAGCTTCATTCCACCCTGACTGTTCAGGGTGCCACCGAGTCTGCTTTCCGTCACCCCATACATGTCCTGGCCATTGCTCCAGACATTTTGCCCTCCAGTCGCTCACCCACCCTAAACGTACACGTCGGGCACGTCTTCGCCAAGAGACGCCGCTTCAATGGCTGCACATTGAATTCTTGAATGCACATTTAGTCGCCCTGGGTGCACATCTGCCCCAGCTCTAGTACAATGGGGCGACAAAAGTGACGCAGATTTACGCGTCAAACGCGTCACACCACCAAACCTTTTGTCAACACAATTATCTTCAACCTCTAATAACTCTACCAAAATGGCCCCAACAACGCCGCGACTTGAATATAGCCCTCACAAGCGTACAAAGATTGTAACGGCATATAACTTAGGCCTCAAGGCCCCAGCAATAGCTGCCAAGGAGGGAGTTCCTGCATCTAGTGTGTACGGCATCGTTAAGCGCTACCAAGAGCAGGAATCCGCGAAATCATCACCACGCACTGGCAGGCCAACCATTATTACTGACCGCGATAAAAGACGTATTTTTCAACTAATCCGCGATGACCCTTTTATCTCAAATAAGCAGCTTTTAGAGCAGACCTCTCTAACCTGCTCTATACGAACATTAACCCGGTTCCTCAAGAATGAGGGTATTCAACACGCCTATGCTCTACGGCGCCCGAAATTGACCCCCGAGGCTGCTCTAGAGAGGTACAAATTTGCAAAGAGTCATCATCGTAAGACTTCCCGCTATTAGCAGCGTTGGATTTTCACAGATAAGACCACTATTGCACGAGGAAGTAGTGAGAAGCAGAAATAGGTTTTCTGCCGTGCGGTATATGGTCTTTATCTATCCCTTTTAGCTAATACTAATAGCTTCTAGGGCGAGAGGCTTCTTCCAAGGAATATACAGCTAAAGAATAAACCTACAAGGCATTCCCACATGTTCTGGGCCAGCTTCCGATATAATCATCGCATATCTCTTTGGCCGCTGCTTAGAGACCCCCAATCTCAACGTGGTGGCGTTACAGCGCAACGAATACTCGAATGCTTGGAAGATGACCTGCCGGCAATTGCAGAGCCGGGTTTATTATTCTCACAAGATAATGCCTCTACACATAGAGCCGGAATTTGAAAATGATGTATTAAATAACCTAATAGATTCAATGCCGCGGCGGATAAAGGCAGTTTACTATGCAAAGGGCTGGTTTACAAAGTACTAGACTTATTTTCTAGCTAGTTTAATCAATTTCCACTCTGCTCCATGAGCCCTGAATTAAGTAGCGTAAATTTGGGCGCAAAACGCGGCTTTGAAATTATCGTGTTGTGGTGGCAAATTGCGGAGAATTCGGAATCTGCGTCACTTTTGTCAACCCACTGTAGTACCCGCACACATGCGCTCTCGCCGTGGAAAGAAGCAGTCGCCAGCGGTCCCATGCTGCCCCATGTACATGTACTGAACAAGACTGTCTAATGCCAAACTGACCCGTCGAGCCAAGGCGAGTCAAAGACATGGTTCTCAGATTGGAAGCGGAACACGGCACGACACCGCACAAATACCACGGCATGTGCCTTCCATCCGCGTTCAATTCGACTCACCGCTACAAGTAATTACCATGCATCTCAAATAACCGTGCCATTAACGTCCTAACAATGCAACGCGCCCTGCCTTCGCAGCCATGTAGAAATACTAATCAAATAAATAGAGATGGAAAACCTCTCAGCTCTAAAACCAACCTGTCCGTCCGTCCTTATCACACGGCTTTCAGAACGAGTAGAAACGCAAGCACACACACCTGCCTTCCACTGCTTCGCCTGGCCCCCACAGAGCCAGTGCTACGTCAAGCAATCTATAAGCAGACAAGAGCAGGCAGCCAGAAGCAAAATCACCATGACATGATATGCCCGCATGCCACAGTCCCCGCCGCTTCACTCAAACCCGGTATGCTCGCCCACCCGTCCCCCTACCAATCGTTTTGAAGCTTTGATACTTTCCATCTGCCCCCATAATGTCGAATCGTTCCATGCCCATCACCTCGGATGTGAAACCACTAAAGTAGAAGCCGATAACCACGACGAAATATGTCAGCACCAGAATGCTGCCCTTGAAATAGTTGCTCTTCCCCTCGCCATATACGTAGCTCAGCAGGAATACGCAGAGAATGACCGTCACCATGTCCCACTGAGGAAAGAGCAGAGAAAACGTGTACATGCTGGGATCGCCCCCCTTGGGGATATTTGGATATACGGCCGAGAATAAAACGAGGGCGGGAATTTGCAGCAGGCACACCTGGAGAGCGTAGGCTGAACCAATCTCCATGGATAGAGCGATATTGCCGTTCATGGCAAAGGAGATGGCATTCTAAGGCGGCGTCAGATTAGAAACATTCTGCCAAGGCACCATGGGGGCAGACTTACCAGGAACTCGGTGGTGTTGGGAACCAGCGCGAAAAGAGTAATGCCCAGGAATTTTTGATCAATAGAGAAGCTTTCCAAGACAACATCCACGGTGTCGACGAGAATCTCCGCAATGACAGCGTATAAGATGGTGGCGCCCAAAAGAATGATGGAACTCTTTGCGCGACCCCAGTTTGGCGCATCATGGCCGCCATGGCCTCCTGCATGCCCAGTCGCCGTTTCAGCAGCCACCGTAGCCTCGTCTGCCTGGGCTGAGTGCATGCGAACGGTGCCGTGTTGGCCTGGTGCGGTGGATATTTTCCGCCATCGTTCGCGGTCCCTCGACGCCAGCGTGGCCGCCGTGGCCGCAATCTGGGCAACCTCTCGGGCGAGAACGGTATTGTCCGCCTGGCTGAGGCCGGGCACGTTGACAGTGGACCGGATCGTGTCACCGCCCTTAGGAGGAACTACGTGTGGCGTGGCCGCCATGCCGTTGGCAGCAGCCTCTTGGTTGATTGCCGACGCCTGGCGGCCAACTTCCTCCGGGCGCGGCTGAAGACCGACCTGTTTTAGTGACTGACCCAGAATCCGCTTGTATAGATGGGAATCGCGTATGTCTGCCCCTGTCGTGTCCGCCGCAGACGGTTGTGAGCTCCGCAGGATGGACGCGTGAAGCTGCTCTTCGTGCTTCTTCTCCTCTATTTCGGCGTTCCATATGACGGCAGCGTGAGTTCGCAGCGTGAACCACAGACCGATAAGGTACGAAAAGAAGAGCATGGCGGCGGCCAGGTAACAGTACGGCCGTACGGCTTCCAGATAGAATCGATCATCAAGGGCCGGCACCTGAGAGAAGTAGCACCGGCTGCAATCGCGAGACTCACCGCGACTGCCGCTGCCACCCGGACCCAAGTCCTCGCATTCCGTACAGCTCAACTCGTGGGTGCCGTAGATTTGGTAAAACAGCGTCGGGCCAAAGGCGCCAACAACGGCGAATAGAAGCATGGTGGACGTGACGCCTGCAGAGCGGGCGTTGAACCGCTGTGTTTTTCGCTTGAGGGCGCCAAAACACATGGAAATTCCGGGCAGAAATAGAATACCGGCGAAGATGCTACCAACAATGCTACCTTCGACAAGCTGCCCCTTGCCTTGACTGAGCGCAACGCAGTAGAGGAACACTTCAACAACAGTGGCGAAGAAGGCGTTGATGGCAGCGCCAAGGCCCATGGAGGACTGGGCCGATATGGATGCGACGGCCTGACCGATGAAGTAGGCCAGCGGAATGATGGACAGTAGACCGGCCGTGAAGAGGAAGGCCGGAGATGTGATGAAGCTGTCCAAGTGGAGCACACCTGCCAGAACAGCCCAGTCGAAAATGACGAAGCAGACGACAGCCATGAGGTTGATGAGAAAAATGTTGGTCCCATCAACCGTGTACTTCCAGTACTTGGATCCAACGGCTCGGTAGGTGCAAACCAAGATGGACGAGTCGGGGGCGTCCTCGCTTCGCGTGTAGCGCATGTGAGTCTCGAACGACAGGGCGAGCGGGTGTCGACGGAGGTGATCAAAAAGAAGGATCGTGACCTTGCCCATGGGGATGCAAAAGACGAGAAACCAACAAATGGCTGACGTGACAATCAGGGACGGAGAAATGAGGCAGTAGAAGAAGAGGAAGAATATGACGCGACCAATGTTCCATTCTCCTCTGCCAAAGAGTCGCCTCTTCATATGAGGATGCATATCGCGCGATGCACCCCGTTGACCCCGCCCTAGGAGGCTGTCGGTTTCGTCCTGGTCAGAGTCGATGCTACGTCTCGATCGGCCGACAATGGACCGATTACCATCCGGGCCAAAGAATAGTCGCCCGTACTCCAGATCGCCGCTCTGCCACTGCTCATACTCGGAAATGCTTCGACCTTCGTCCCCGTCTTCATGCAAGTACGCCTCGTCCTTCTCCAACCGCACAAATTTGCCAAAGGGATAGAACAGATAGCCGGCCAAGCCCCAGAGAACGCGTCCATACTCTCTACCACTTGGAGCGGCGGCAAAGAGCAAGCAGAAAACAGCGCCAATAGCTGCCAGAGTGGCCAGCCACCACCCAAAGACCAGTGTCCACAGCAGATTGAACAGCAGGAGCCAGCTGCTCACTCGACCGCCGGGGGACGAATGAATGTCGGCCTGCGCAAACTTTTGAATGGATCGGTCCTTTTTGTACAAAGCAGGCTTCCAGACCCTAATACCAAAGGGATGCGTCTGGTTGATTGCCTGCTGTCTGTCTTTGAGAGTAAAACTTTCGGCCTCACTTATCTCGCCGTCGGAATCGCAATCCACATGTTCTTCCAAGGGTAGTTCTTCAACGTGTTCTTGCTCGTCCTCCTCAGTTGTTGTTGGAGGGACACCTCCGGCTCGAGCTTCCTCCTCTTCTTCTCCATCGCCGCCAGCTCGGTTCGACTGCAGCCGCAGGATCGGGTGGGGAACAGGTTGCTGTGACCGCCGGCGAGTGGTGTAGCCATGGCGCTCGACAGCGTCGGCCTGTACCTCGTGGGGTTCATCATCGGCAGAGAAGATCTCACCTCGATGAGGAGTGTTGGAAGACGTCCTCCTGGACAGCGGTGGTTTCCGCAACCGAGGAAACGACTTGACCCTGTGAGGATGCTTGATGCCAGACCGCGACGACTGGGGCGTTCCTTTCGGCTGGGGGCGGTCTTGAGATGACTCGGCGGCGGTTTGGCTACTGCTCGCGGTGGGAGGATTGGTTATGGTGCCTGCGGATGGTTGAGTCAGTACAGCGGCCGGATTTAAAGTTGCGAGTGGCTACACAATGATTATGTTCCAGGTCAGATACAAGAGATGGAAGACGCACCATACCCCGCCCCTTCTGGGCGGTGTCGTACGGTATCGGTAGACTGGTAGCTCTCCCCGAAGCCATCACCAGGACGACCAGATGCCATGTCCTGGGAGCTGTGGCCTGCGTCTGTCGGCGACATAAGGGATGTTGGGCGACGCCCAGAAGACGCGCCATCTTTGCTGGTATCATCCATGCTTCACTCTGGCCAGCAAAGATTCTTGCGCTCAGGCGGAGTGGTTGTTGTGCAAGGCAGAGAACTTGCAGGTTTCGATGGTGGATTTGGAGTCCAGCGGGTGAGCGCTAGCAGAAGCTCAAGTGGAGAGCATCTCCAAGATTCTCTGCACCTGCCTGTCGTGAACCAATGTTGTGACCACCCAGGGAACAGCAAGGAGGAAACAGAAATACACAAAGGGCGTCTGGGCCAAAATACAAGTGAAGCAAAGAAGGAGGCAAGTCGTGTGCAGAGGAAGCACCGGGAGACGCGGCAGTGATGGAGCCCTCAAGGACGAGCGAGGCACGGGACTGACGGGGATAGTTGCTCGGCACCGAAGGGGGGGGAAGGTCGCGCGCAGGCCGGGAGTTGGCGGCGTCGTGCGTGATGGATGGGTTGGTGGAGATTGGTCAGATAATGAGAGCGCGAGAGCCACCGAGACGAAAATGTGATGCTGGCTTTGGAGCTTGTGTCGAGGCGCAAGGAGCTACCAAGTACCTTGTGTAGAATGAGGCGCGGGTTCAATGTCAAGGTTTGGCGTGGGTGTCTGGTGGGTATGGCCGAGTACCTACAGCGGGTATGGACTGGGGGGAACCCGTGCCGTCTTGTGGGTGACTACCTACTTTAGGGGGATTACGTATTGGGAGCTTAAAATCCACAGGCCTACTAGAGTTCAGAATCTCAGCCGTCAAGCCTAGCTGAGTTTCGCAAGGCATCGAGCGCGGACTGGTCAAGTCCTTCCATGTCGCTTCGCCCGCGCCGACGGTCGAGGGGCAGAGTGGATCACTGGCAGGCAATGTCTCGTTTCTCCTTTTAATTCGATCTGCGAGCATGCATGCTGAGCACGTCCACGGTCCATGGCACATTTGATGGAGCGCCAAGTCGCTGCAGGCGAGGGTTCAAGCCTGTTTTAAGTCTGGTTCATTCGCTAAGGGGCATTCAGTCCAACGCCACGATATTGACAGGTCGTCGAGCATTGAGGGAATACTATTGCATACCAAACAAAGGCGCACTATTATTGTACTCGGCTCATTGTGTCTTCGTTTTTCGCAACCCAAGGGTCATATGCTGTCAACTTTTGACAGCTCCTTGGTATGACGGCAGCAGCAGCCCTCCACACCCTTTGTCATGGAATGATCCGAGATGATTCCATTGCCTTTTGACACGACTCTGCACGCCCACTCTGCACTCCGACCCGCAACGCCTGCCTGTCTCTTCCCACTAAACATGCTTGTTCTCAAGCATCACAACATGAAGCTGTGACCCAATGTGACGTCCCGCCGCCGTCGAGAGTGTGACGTGACACGGCGTTATCTTTGCCCCCCAAAACCCCAAAACCAAATTACTCCGCACCGAGCTTTATTATATTGCAGCGCCGTAGATGCCATCCGTGCTCGGCCAAGTCATGTGCCTGGCAAATGTTTGATTGTGGTCAAAGAGCCGGATGCGTCGTCACCTTTTCGACACACCAGCGCTTCGGTGGACACAATATTGATGCATACAAGTACAGACACACACCCATTTAGAGTATACACTGGGGTGGCAAAATGACTTACAAACCAATTAATAATACAGCTCGTGCAGCTGCCTCTCCTTCTTTCCCTTTTGGTTCTTTGGTGCGGACAAATGGACCACACATGCACCACGCACAGTCACATCACACGCAACTAGCCATGGTGAGCACGAGGTGAGGCCAAGGTGATGACTGTGCATATACCAAGACTCAGAAGCTGATATGAGTCGTCCCCTAATGCTCAGGAAACACAAACGTCAGCCCTGATAAACCGTCGTCCTGTGAATGGCCTCGCAGGGCTGTTGGTGAGATGTGCAGCATATTGGCCATGCACATCCCCATGGCGCCAAGATCCACTGCGGCCCGATGGCGGGTATCAAATGATGAAATGCAGCACCTCAACTTCTTCCTCCAGTTGGCCGCTACCAAGGTGCTGTTCCAAGGTGCTCCACCAGACCCATCAATCCCCACAACTTGGGGCTTGGGTGTTGTCGCAAGAGGGATCGTGCCGGAAGCCGGCTGAAGACTTAATCCGTCCAGTTGTCACGCACGCCAAAGGTCTGAGCAATGCAATGCTTACGAGACACCCTGGCAGCCTTGTCAAGCTTCACCACCATCCATTCCCACTGCTACGACAAGGCAGGCTAAGCGCATCTTCCACAACGGCATCTCTCAGAATTGCGAGACCACCACCCGCAAACACCCTCTTTGATCCTCAACGGACCTGCGTCCAGCAGTCGATACCTGCGACGCTCGCTCCCCCGCCCACCCCTCCAATCCCTTGCCACTGGATCATCGTCAACGACAGGTCAACATGGCGTTGGACGAGTACTATCATAACAAGATCGAGGCTATGAAGCTCGAGATCCTCAAGGGTCAAGCAGCTCTGCGCCGTTTGGAAGCTCAAAGGAACGACTACAACTCGCGAGTCCGGTTACTCAGAGAAGAGCTGGGCTTGTTACAACAGCCCGGCTCCTATGTCGGCGAGGTGGTCAAGGTCATGGGCACGAAAAAGGTGCTGGTCAAGGTGCATCCCGAGGGAAAATATGGTATGTACAGAGCAGATGTCCTCTCAATCCGGTCGCCAGTCTCCTGACCCAACTAACAACAACGATGCTCAGTCGTCGACGTCTCTGACAACGTCGATGTCGCCAAACTCACACCCGGAAAGCGCGTTACCCTCCTCTCCGACAGCTATAAACTAGAGAAGCTTCTCCCATCCTCTGTCGATCCCCTCGTCTCTCTCATGATGGTCGAAAAGGTCCCCGACAGCACATACGACATGATTGGTGGTCTTGATCAACAAATCAAGGAGATCAAAGAAGTAATTGAACTGGGCCTCAAGCACCCCGAGCTTTTCGAGTCCCTTGGTATCGCCCAACCCAAAGGCGTACTGCTCTACGGCCCTCCCGGCACGGGCAAAACGCTTCTTGCTCGAGCAGTTGCCCACCACACAGCCTGTAAATTCATCAGAGTATCGGGTTCGGAACTGGTGCAAAAGTACATCGGTGAAGGATCTCGCATGGTGCGAGAGCTCTTCATCATGGCCCGCGAACACGCACCCTCCATCATCTTCATGGACGAAATTGACAGCATTGGTTCTTCCCGAGTAGAAGGCTCCTCAGGAGGCGACTCGGAGGTCCAACGTACAATGTTGGAGCTTCTCAACCAGCTAGACGGTTTCGAGCCGACCAAGAACATCAAAATCATCATGGCCACCAACCGTCTGGATATTCTGGACCCCGCACTTCTGCGCCCAGGGCGTATTGATCGTAAAATCGAGTTCCCACCCCCCAGCGTCGAAGCTCGAGCAGATATTCTCCGCATCCACAGCCGCAAGATGAATCTGACACGAGGTATCAACCTGAACAAGATTGCCGAGAAGATGAATGGCTGCTCCGGTGCCGAGTTGAAGGGCGTGTGCACAGAGGCGGGCATGTATGCCCTGCGAGAGAGGAGAGTTCACGTTACCCAGGAAGATTTCGAGCTGGCTACTGCCAAGATTCTGAACAAGCATGACGACAAGGAGGTGTCTTTGGGTAAGCTGTGGAAGTAATATACTTGGGTCCGGTTTCGTTGTTTGCCTTGTGGCGAGGGCCACGTGGCTAGTCTGCATATAGGGGAACCGGATTGTAAGGATAGCTTAAATGTACAATTATCCGGCGATGCAATGTATTCGTGTGAAATATGACTTGTTCCTGCGCGGTGTCTCAATGCGAAGCACAACGAATCGCAATGAAGCCTTCTTTGGCTTACATGCTCAGCCGTTTATGCTTAGAGTGATGAAACTCCGCGATGAAATAAATACACCGCAAGAATCCCTCAATTTATTCACGAGCAGGATTGCATCCACCATCTTAAGTTGCATATGCGGTCCCGAAATTTCATAAATTCCTCCGTGGCGCAATTGGCTAGCGCGTCTGACTGTTAATCAGGAGGTTGAAAGTTCGAGCCTTTCCGGGGGAGTTGGATTCTTTTTTTTGCCGACCCGCCATGCCGGTTACACCTTGAGATTTTTCTATTTGTATTACGCACCTGAATTCCTCGGGTTTCAAGTCTTTGTTGAGCTGCGTCAACTTTGATTGAGAATCAAGGCTGTATGTACCAAAGTCCTTAATCACCAGGGCAATTCTAGTAAACACATGGCTGTACTTTCTGCTTTTCTAGTTCACGGACCATCTAGTCTGCTGGCGGATTATTTAGGTGATTGGCTGAATGGCACTTTTTATTTGTATCGCAACCTATCAGTTGATCCTGAACAATTTGGTTGGGTTGAGGCCAGACACTCTTTTTTTTCTTGGCAGCTTCCAGGTTCCAGGTCTACCCTGCAACAAAACGCAGGCGCCGGTTATTGTAGCAGTATACATGTACTTGGGAACATTATCTAGAAGATGAAAAATGAAATAGGAGAACGAGTGCGGCAACTCATTTGTGGAAGCATCGCTTCGACTAAATGCGCTGGACATCTTGCCAAGGAGAGTAGAAGGCACCCGGTTTTAGTCCTTTTATTCCACTAGGCCACAGACTAGTTCTATTGGCTAGCATTCTATATAATGTGGTACGGGAAAATAGTAAAAGGAACCCAGGGCACGGAAAACCTCGGCAATATTCGTGAACACTTGTCTACGCTGACTTATCGCCTTCGGGGGACACAACGCCGTGCATACCGCTGTATTTGGATACCTCGGCGGGTTTCCAGCCGTAGCGGTTCAGAAGCTCCTTGTCCTCCAGTTGGTAGACTTGCACCTTGAGAGGGCGGCAGCACTTGATCATTTCCTTTTCGTTGTCGCTTCCGAACCCCCAGGCAGATAGGTCGCCGCCAGGGCACGTGCCTGCGTACAATTTGTTAAAAAGCCGGTTCTAAAGAATTCAGAGCGTTGGAGGCAGCAGAGCCAGGGATATACATACTCAGGGCCATGAGGAGATCTTGCTCGGCCAAGAACTCGATGTGGTCGCCCGCCTGTGCCGGAGAGGGATTCATAAAGTAGCGTCCCTGTTCGTCAAGTCCCGTGACTTGAAATATGTTAATCACATCATGAACATCTGACTCGTTGAGGCCGAAGCGCTCTACGGCCCGGGTCAGGTTGGAGTGGCAGTGGAAGTCGTATTGCTCGCCGGCAAGAACCGTGTTGATGTAGGGATCGCACCGCGTGCCAAGTAGGTCGTGCACTCTGCCGCCGTGCGGATCCACGCCGTACCAGTCGAGGCTGTCGCAGATGATGGTAGCCAGGGGCCGCATGTATGGGAGAACAGACCAGAGGCGGTCGTAGGTGCTGACATGGGAGGCGTGAAGCTGCTTGGTGCGGCCGGCCCAGAAGCGCTCACGCGGGTTGTGACGGTTCCATATGTTCAAGTCACCTAGTCGTTTTGTGTCAGTACTCGGATATGTTGCACCTGGTTGGGTGTTGGTGTGACGACGAACTACCTACCAACTTGAGGGCCTTCGGGAGTGCTGATCCTCACAATTGAGCCAGCTGGAGCTTCCCATGCCCGACCAGATCGAATAGGAAGAGTGAATTCGTGAATCAAAACCCGGGGGGCCTTCTGTATGGCTGCATATGCCTCTTTATCAACCGATAATGGCGACCCGGCTGTCGGCAGGTACGCTGGCGGGGCTTTGGGTAACTCGTCCCGTGCCTTGATGCGTTCTTCGATGCTTGCTCCAGCTTGAAGTCGAGACATGACGGTCAAGTTTTGGCCTTGTTGACAATCTCTTTTGTTCGAAACTTGCGTTGTTATGCTGCTGAGGGCTCCGATCGTCGGCACAAATTAGTTTCGGTCTTGGCAAGATTCACTTCATTCAACAACACCGTGGTGGATGGTCTTTTGTTCGGCCTTTGCAATGTCAGTCAAGCTCCTGCTCTGCTTACGCTGCAGGGGCAGACCTTATGAAGTCTGCATATCGTATAGCCTGTCAGCGTCATTTTGCTTGATTCTTGGCTCTTGAAGATCAGTTCGATTAGTCAGACATCACTCTTACAGTCTGTTCAAGGGGGGTGGATCAGCGCGGGGTCGCGAGGGGGACATGGCATAGTTCACATCACAATAAGAGAATATTGCAAGAATGGGCAGGCGTATACAGGACGAAGCAGCTGACTGGTAAGCTTTTGACCAGATACTTGCACTGACGGCGAACATGTTTCTTGGGCGAGAGATTTGAGCATCACTCGCCACCCTCAAACGAAGCGTCTCATCATGCTACCTGACGGTAGGGCTTCACCAGACACTGACTGGCCAGTACTCCTGGCTGTTTGATTGCCGCGGGGTGTTCGAGGCTAATACCGTCAATGGGGTTGGTATTGGACCTTGTCGGGTCCCGTGAAAAGTAAAATGTGTGTCAGAGATGTGCTAATGCGGTTAGCCACTGCCAGACCACCATTCGTGGGGGGACACATCACACACCTTCATGACTGTCGATTGCTGTGCTCATCAGGGCCTAGAATCCCGGATCGGCAGGCTTTTCAACAAGATCTGCACAGCAGGCCTCAGTTGCGGCGCAGGCTCGAACAAATCAGATGCTGCCATGGGTTATGCGCAACCCATCCAAGGCGAATTGTATTCAGACAAGAAGTGGACTTTCTGGCAGTCATGCCAGAGTGACAATGGCCTCGCTTATGGTTCCACCGCAATGCAATATTTTGCCTGTCTGGTGGCTTATTATCCAAGGAAAGATAACCGAAGATGTTGTACGTACGTAGTCGTTGAAATATTACCTTCCCCGCAGTGAAGCGTATGCAGAGCGGTATGCAACCACTGGCAAGACACACTTGGTCACACCGTGCAGAATACACGTCCCCCCCTGGGCTTCGCATCTTGGTTATCATCAGCAGCAGCAAGACCCTGCATCTGGGTCCCTCAGCTAGCAAAAGGGAGTCGCATTCTTAAACGCAAGGGACTGACTTGCATTCGGATGGTGCATCAAAAGAACTCTTGCTGTGAGGGGATGCTGGCGCTGTGCCTCTGCACGCACGGAGCCTCTCTTCCTCCTTGGGTGAGGATGATCTGCGAGCTTTCCCACGAGATTCAATTAGTCGATATTGATGGATGCGTAAATTATGCCGTGAGGACTGGAATATCTAGCATGAAGATTCTACGTTTGTGTAAAGTACAAATAGGCAGGTGGCCAGGAGTCGCTCCTGCCAAGTGCCGAGACTTGTGCGCAATTTTCTCAATGTGAAAGAGACCATTAACCCACATGCCCACATCCTTGGCAGCTTGAATTTAATCTGCTGAAATACGTGGCTGGTATCGCATACCGCTTCTATACTTACCAAACTACCTAAGTAGGTACCTACTTCTACCTAGGTAGGTACCTGCTCAAGTACGCACCTGGGGAAGTATTCGAGGAATGCTGAGGGTTGCCTCGAATTATTGTATGGGACCAGGGCATCAGTCCGGCCTTCTTTACTCACCTTTTATCGGTTTTCAGTGCTCGCAGGCGGTGCCCGATTCCTATGGGGCCAATTCATCGATCATTGTTTCGCACTCACAGCATTAGCTATGAGTAACCCCATCCCGCGGCCACTTCCTAGCAAGCACTTCCTACCAGAGGCCGGATAGAACTTTCCTGCACACTACAAGACGAAGCTGGGCGATGTGTGGTACATGTCCGTGGAACCCAGGTATTGAGACGTGACACCCCCCCAGCTCCAGGGCCAGCCCTGACACGAAACGCCGCCCGCCAGGCCAGCTGGTGATGTAACTTGCAGAATGCTGATTCATGTCTCGCATTCACTTGGTGAGTCGAGGTTCAAGCGAAATGGTGCCGGGGTTTTGATAGGGAAGCATTCGATGCGACCTTGCGACTCAATGTAGACGCTGGACTTCTTGGTACTCTAGTGCGAATTTCCGTGTTAAAGCTCGCACTAACATCGAAAGCTGGTCTTGGCTGCAGAAAACTTGACCAAGTTCCATGTCAATCCATATTGCCGGCCAACCAGCTCCGAAAGGTGCTAAACTTAACCTAGACAGCTTGGATTGGGATCGGCTGGGCGAATTCACAAAAATGCAAGCATGATAAGCTTGCCGAGTATATAGTAAATATTTCATCCTCCACAACAGATGTGTCGTTTCACCGAGCCGAAGCGCATGTTAATAATATCCCGACAGCTGTAGGCAACAAATTGCGTGCGCGTGACGTATCTGGCCAAATCGTCGGACACGTTGCTGACTCACCCAGCCTGAAGACGTACTTGACAGAATCGTCCAAACTGACGTCATGTCTCAACATGGTGCTCCGAGTGGTGCTCCGAGATATGTGTCACCCCCCAGGTTGTGAGCGCGTCTTGCCCTGGCTCTGTGTGCCTCACACACGATGAAGTATTGGTAACAGGAGAAAGGAGAATAGTTCAACTGTCGGAAAATGCTAAGCATCGGTCTTGCTCAGGCTCGGGGCAAGATGAATGCTGCCTGGGGATCTGCCAAGATTCTTAAAGATCTAGCTAGCTAACTTGGCATGCCCTTGAATAACGGCGATAATGGCGTCGCGGCCTAATCCAATTTGGTTTGAGCCTGGTCTTGAAAGCGGCGCAGGAGACATGCCTTGCGCCCCCCGCTTGGGCTGAGGGTATAGCTAACTTGGTGACGCAGAGGGTGTTCTCAGCTTGCCCGTCCCTAGGCGACTTGCGTTTGCACTGCAAGATTGAACCCTTGGCTGACACAGCTGCATGGGATATTCCGCAGACGGAGTGAAGTCTTCCTGAATGTTGCAATAATACTCCGTACCCCATACTCCGTCCTCTGCAGTGCATTACAAGCCGCAACCTGTGGACACAGCGAAAAGAGACGGCAATAACGGGTCAGTGGAGCTTCAATCGTTCCATGTGGGTTCTGGAGGATCTTGAAGAGTCTGGACCCCCTGTGCCAAGTAGGCTTGCGGTGCTGTGACGTTTGCCAGGGCGCCACGGAGGCTTTGGTTGGCCGAAGACACACACGAGCCCCTCTGATGCTGTCAGGACAGCCTCCATCGCGAAAGTCCCAGCCTGTTCTTGCTCGTCGCCAGGGCGGCAGGAAAGCTTGACTCTGTTGCACCAAGAGACAAACCCGACCCGATTCGGTGCACAGGCGTATCCGCAGCGATGAACATGGCTGTCCACACCTAATAAAGTACCTGGGTCATCAAGTAACATTTGACGGTTGCTCCATTCAAATTATTCAAGGTCCCAAGGTTCTCAAGGCTATTCCCAAGACCGGCATCTTGCCGGCCGGGGCCTTGAGGTTCAGGTACCCGCTACTGCCCCCAGTTATCGAAAAGCCCACAACTGGGCGTTCGAAACAACGTGCATGGACAAGTACCGGGTACTCCGTCACTTTTCGAGCAACCAGCGCCGGGCTTCATGTGGTTGGTGGGATACAGTTCGCGATGGATGCACGACATTGAATTTTGGAAGTAAAACCTTCAGCTAACCCCTGAGACGATGGTTTATGCTTTGATATCTGAGCCAAGCTGGATTTTGGAGAGGACCTCTATTAAAGTTTGTCGTAGCCCAGACCAGGCGGCCAATCCCTCTGGCGCATCTCAAAGCTCCAAGTCAACAACAGGGCGTCATGTGTGCAAATGGCAACCAGATTGAGCGACCCCGCTGACACTGAGAAGCGATGATCACTTGACCACGAAACCCAATCCGAATTTGGGCGATGGCATTGTCCGTCGATTTGGGTCAACATTATTCACCGACGCCCGCACCCTGCGCTGGTACAAACTGCCAGGGAACACCAACGATAAAAACCAGCATACACACGGTATTATGTATGTCAAAGAGCATCCATCCCTGCAGCAGGCAAGCACTACTTTTGCCATCTTGTACGGAGTACTCCGTACAAGCGTGTATCTTTCCCAGTTTCCCGGGTTTCGCACCCTCGACCACACCACCTGAGGATGGGACCCCGGAATGGCCATGATCTAATAATCACTTTGGATACCCGTCGATTCGTCTAGAACATTGACGACGCTTTGCCAACATCAGATAATACTGCAACTTGTAAAAGCGGGGGCGTATTGCACGCCCGGGTAGCGATTGTGCTGGCCAGGTTTGGCCTTGATTTTTTGACCCTTGTCAGTGCATCTCGAACGTGAAGGGTTTCGCAGGGTCGATTTTGGGACCATGACACCCTCGCTCTCCCCATCATCTGCAGCATCACCCATGCTATGGCACCGTGGCTGCACGTGCCTGTGCTCTTTTCTGTAAATTCAGTGTACATATTGTCTTTGACGATGGATGGATGACTTGCCTTATCGAAGGAGTCCAATGGTCGGCCCCCCTTCACGACCTGACAGCCACTAGCAGCGGGCTCCATCTTGGTCCATGCCTGTGTCCCCTCGTCGCGCTAATCTGGTCAAAAGCACGTCAGCCAGCGTGAAAAGAGCCTCTCTTCCCGCCTGTTCCACCCGTGGTTGTACCCAGTAGCGCCCCAGTAGCGCCCCAGTCTGCACGACCCCAGCCCCAGCCCAGCCGCAAGCCCCAAGCCCTCTCCGGCTCCTGACTCCTGATGAGGTCCTGGAAACGGAGTCCTGACCGCCGTTGTCGTTGATCTTGAGTCTCGTTGGCCAGGCCAGGCCAGGCCCGGTCAGGACGCAGACACAACACACCTGCTGGCCCCTTGGATATTCTTGCGCAAGTTCGGACCCTGCTACTGCGTTGCGAACACCACCAGCAAACTGGAGACTGCAGAGCAAGAGCTCGGAGCGAGAGAGAGATAGAGAGAGACGGAGAGAAGGAGAGAGCAGGGGCGTTCTTAATCGCCCTGCCACCCTCCTCACCTCACCCCGAGTTTTCGTCACAGTCTCCATCTTCCTGCCATCATTGATCACTGTCTGTGCTTGTCCCTCCCCCCCACCCCTAGCCTCAACCATTGACTTTTGCCGCCGTCTCGAGTCTTCAATTCGTCGCCTGGGAATTTCTTGTTCTCTCAACCCCTTCTGGTCTTGTCGCTGCTGCTGACCCTGGGAAAGAGACAAAATATCAGCAATCTCCCCCCGGTGGCGTTGCGACGGCTGAGAAATCATCCTCTGTTAAGGTTCCGAGAAACGCCACCGACTTTGTCAGACCCGTGGCTCTGGGACCCTCTCCTTGTTGCCACTCCACGCCTGTCGACTTGCTCAACCTCTATTTCTGCGTCAGTGTCCAGGTCCCTTCCGTGTTAATTCACGCCCTACCGCCACCCTTGGGCCTCTGACGTCGTCTTCCGAGGGATCCATTTGGTCAGTCTTGTCAACTTCGCGCCTTCGTCGTCTGGCATTTATTCCATTCGTTTTAATCTCAAGGCGGCCATTTCCGACGTCTTCTCGCATCTCTTTTGGCCAGCAAACACACCCAGACACATTTTTTTCAAAAGCCCTGTTCTCTCACCGCCAAAACGTCGAAAATCCCTACTACAGCTTCCGCCATGACTTCATAACTTCTTACTCGTTCCGCATTTCGAGTTTCTTGTGCTGCGGGCAGTGCTCCATAATCTGTATTTTGCATCTATACATGATACCACACGCGGCTGCTGATCAAGGCGGCCCAATCGTTACGTCATGAAGACTCAGACGCGCCATTCTCCCGCAGCGGCGAGTCCTTATTCCCATCACCAAAATCATCAATCCCATGGACCACGACCACATAGAGCCAACAAGTCCACGACGTCACCAGCAACTTCGCCGAGGGCGCCGTACTCTGTCGGCCAAACCTATCCGCCCATGCTGTCCCCCAGCATCATTGCTCAGGTTGGCCGGGCGCCGAGCCCTAATTATTTTGGCCTTGTCATTGAGACTGGCCCCGAATCAAGGGATTCATCTGGACTGGCCAGGGAGAACTGGAGTCCTGGCTCATCTGTCAAGTCTTTTGCTGCTGCTCTACCCAAACAAATCACATTAGACCCGAATCCCGAATTCGAGGCATTTAAAAGGGCTGCCGATCTCAACAGGGGTAGCTCCTTTGCTATGAATACGTCTCACGCTGTGCCGCCAACTTCACATCCCACGCCTGTTCGCCCCAGACCACCTAGATGGCACACTTACACAAGCGATACTGGCTCCGAGGCCTCATTTGCCAGGAAATGGACAAACAAGGGCGAAGCCGACCACGACAGCCTCCACGACTCTGCATATGTGTCCTTGGATTCGAAACGGAACTCTGAGTCGTCGTTGAGGCCAGCGCAAATCATGACGAGTGTGACACCTTTCGAGTCTCCACGCCCAATCGAAACATGCCTCCAACCACCTCCCCTACCGCACGCGGACGCCAGCAGCAATTCTCGCCTGTCTCTAACGTTTCCTAAGCCGGACCCTCCTTCCCCCAAACTGGTGGACATTGCCCGCGCCTCGACCTTGCCACCTAAATTGGAACCTGGTTCGCCGTCCATGATATCGGGCGACGAGCTCAAAGATTTAATGAGAACCTTGGGACAGGCCAAGATTCTTTTATTGGACATCCGCTCATCCCAAAGTTTCACGCAGTCCCGTATAGAGGGTGCATTAAATTTATGCATACCGACCACTTTACTCAAACGTGCAACCTTTAACCTCCAAAAACTCCAACAAACCTTCCAGGGCAACCTAGACTCGGAGCAGTTCTCCAGATGGCGCGAGATGGAATGGATTGTCGTCTACGACGCACATGCCTCCGATAAGCGTGATGCTGTTACGGCCCAGAATATGATTCGGAAATTTACTAATGAAGGCTATCAAGGGAAAACCGCGATTCTTCGCGGTGGCTTCACATTATTTAGCACCTCGTTTCCCAATCTCGTGGACACTTCTTCAAGTTCGCAAATTCACGGAAAAAACAGCAGCCGCAACCTGAACAGATGCACGCTCGCCCCAGTGATTGGTGGCGTCAATCTCCCAACAATGAACAACAACCATAATCCGTTCTTCTCCAACATCAGGCAGAATGTGGATCTAGCGGATGGCGTGGGTCAATTCGAAGTCGGACGCCCTCGAGACCTAGAATCACCATTATTGCCAAGGTGGCTTCGCGATGCGTCGTCTCAAAGCGATCATGGCAAAAAAGTGTCCAACAAGTTTTTGAATATCGAATTGGATGAACAGTCGCGGATGAGGACTGCATATGCAGCTTTCAACCCCAATCAGAAGCCACAGGATTGCAAATTTCAGTTATCGGGCGTCGAAAAGGGAACCAAGAACCGGTACAAGGATATTTTGCCCTTTGAACACGCCAGGGTTCGACTGCAGGACACACGCAACAGATCTTGTGACTATGTCAACGCCAGCCACTTGTCTGCGTCAAGAAGCAACAAGAGATATATTGCTACCCAGGGGCCACTCCCTTCTACCTTTGAGGTGAGATTTTGCACTCGTCCAATGTTCTTTCATCGTCTATAATTTCTTCTTCTTGCTGCGTGTAGCGATTTTTGGCTAATGCATGCTGCATCTAGGACTTTTGGTCTGTCATTTGGGAGCAAGATGTTCGTGTGATTGTCATGCTGACTGCTGAAAGTGAAGGCGGTCAGCTCAAATGTCACCCGTACTGGAAAGGTCGAGACTTTGGTCCCATTAGGCTGAAAGCTTTATCAGAGAAGAAAGCTTCCCTGGACATTAATAGGCGTCGATCCGATTCAAAGTCAACTCCCCCATCAAGCTTGCCGCCAGAGTCTGGTCGCAAACGAGCAAATACAACGACGACGTTTCATTCATCAAGTCCTGATTCTCAGGAGGGCCAGGGACCATCGGAAGCGCCTTATGTCACAATCAGGAAGTTCGCCTTGTCACACGCTGCGCATCCTTTCGCACCAATGCGCGAAATCACGCACCTGCACTTTGCGGCCTGGCCAGACTTTGGAACGCCAGCTCAACCATCCCATTTGCTGGCCCTGGTCGAACTTGCTAATGTGATGCAAAAAGCCGCCATGCCAGTCGAAACATCATCCATTGTTGGTTCCAGGATCCCCACCATTGACTCAATTCCAGTAACGTGGTATGACGAGCCCGAACAAGATGTCAACTGTCGGCCACTGCTTGTGCACTGTTCAGCTGGATGCGGACGCACTGGAGCGTTCTGTACCGTGGACAGTGTAATCGACATGTTAAAACGTCAGCGACAGGCCAATCCTTCCGCACCCGGACCCCGAGACAATACAGGTGATGTCATAATGGACGAATCCGCCTCCCCGATGACGACGCAGGAGCCTGCCTCTCAGGGTTTCTTTGACAGGGGCATGGGGGGAAATAATTTTGGAAGTTGGGAATTATCTGATATTGACACGTCTTGGCTTCAAGATGATGGAATTGATTTGATCCAAAAGACGGTGCAGGACTTCAGGGAACAGAGACTTAGCATGGTACAAAGTCTGCGGCAATATGTACTATGCTATGAAACTATTCTGGAATGGCTGCATAGGATGCAAGACAGGTCTTCGACCAATGTGGGCGGGCATGCACGAAGCGCCAGTCTTCAACAAGTGAGGAGCTAGCTTGGGCGGCATGGCGAATAAGGGGACAAACTGATGTTGAAATTTTGGCATCTTGATGGAATGGGACGGCCGGAGATGCGAATGGGGGTTTTCATCATAGCGTTGCACAGCATAAGCGAGATGACATGATGTAGTTTGCGTGCGGCGGACATGTGGGATGGGTGAGATCATGTGGATTTGGAGAGTCTTCTAAGGAGACTGAGCAACATGGGCGTTTTTTTCTCCTTCTTTTTCGCCGCCTTTTGGGGTTGACACTTTATGGAGTACTGGTTGCATGGGCACCACTGCGCCAATTTCGAGCTTAGGCTGTGGGAACCTGGATACGACTCCCATGACGACGCCATGGGGATACTGACTAAGATGAGCAATATGATGATGATGCTTGAGGGCGCTAATTTCAGGATGGAATGAGCTTGAGTGCCGGCATGACATCCTAGATGCGTGGTGGTGATTTTCAAGATGGCAGTAAAATTAGCATCGTCGAATATCATGCACGCGTACTCCGTACCCAAGTATTTTATATTCTCAGTCATAGGCCACAGCCTACCTACCTAGGTATTTAGGTAGGTAGGTAGGTATGTCTTGGGTTGATGCAGAGGCCTGGCTGAAATGAGAGCATGTGATGGTCAACGTGATATGATGTGTCAAGCTGCCCTGCATCGTCTCGGTACTTTAGGCAAGTGACGGGCGGAGTTGCGAGATTTCTGTACTCCGTACATGGTGGACAAACGGCTTGAGATGTGCCAAATGCAATGCAAGTCTGGGCTGCACGATCAATGCTTTGGCACATGGGCTCCAGGTCCGGCAGGCTGGGCGGCCATGCCGATCCTGGACGCGTGCGCAAGAAGAAGCGCAAGTACGGAGTACTCCGTGGAATATTAAGAGGAGGTCAAGATGCTGGCTTGCCCCACCCATCCGAAACTGGAACCTTCTAGGACCTCCAGCCAACCCCAGCCGACCCCAGCCGACCCCAGCCTTGTCAACCAAGACAATGAAGGGGTCTGGTTTCATGCTCCATGCCACGCTTCATGCTTCCATGCGCTGTGCTCCGTGCCCCCGGTACGTACCTCGATCTCTTTTCTGTCGCAGAGTCGCACTGACACCACTGATGATTGCCACCCCCCACCCCCCACCCTCAAGTTGAATTCATTGATTTCTGGAGTGAATCTGTCTCCAAATCTGAATCTGCCAAAAGACTGCCCACCACCACCACCACCACCACCACTAGATCCATCCCAGTTTGTTCCGCCTTCCCGGCTAGACTAAACCTTGTGCTTCCGTTCCGCTCGACCATCTTTTCGAGACTCACTTTTCCCGGCCTGTGGTTGTCTGCAAACAGTCGATGACACCGAGCGCATCGGATTGTGGCATTGCGATTCATGACCACACACAATACCTCTGGGACAATCAGGCAAAGGTCACGAGGCCCTGTCACTTCGCCTGCTCGCCGCGCTTTACGGCACGGGCATCGCGACACCCCAGGTCTTGCTTACGCTGTCGGGCTGCTGCCCTTGCATTTGACGCATTTGAAGCGCGTCAGCCGTCCGCTCACCATTGTTTTCAATAGCACCCGCCTCATTCCTCCCCACTGCTGCACATATCACGTTGTCCATCCTCCTGACTCCTAGACCTGCAACCTGGAAGCCGCCCAAGAAGCGTTCCGTTCTGTGCGTCGGCTCACCGACAGGCTCTCAGCCGCTGACTGACTCGGACGTCTCGGGCGGCTGGTACCGCAAACAGTTGCGGCGCAAAACGCCCACCTCCCGCCAAACCATCCGCCGTCTTCTCAACTTCATTTATAATCGCCTTGGCCTCGACGCGTTCTGCTCCGGCTGCTCCGTCTTTGAGAGCAA
The DNA here is from genome assembly GCA_020975405.1 of Keithomyces neogunnii. Lineage (NCBI taxonomy): Eukaryota > Fungi > Ascomycota > Sordariomycetes > Hypocreales > Clavicipitaceae > Keithomyces > Keithomyces neogunnii. The sequence continues at coordinate 5,424,632 of JAIOWQ010000001.1, read as the reverse complement.
ACCAGCAACCGACAGACACGATGCGTCGCCCGTCTGCAGATCTCACCAACGCCTCGCGCAATCTCGAAGAGTCCAACAGCCCTGTTTCCGACGACGCCGAGGCCATGGATCTGGACCTTACTATGCCTCCATCGGAGGACGATGTTCTCGAGCAAGACAGCCGAATATATACACCCCCTCCGAGGGTAGCCGCTCGTTTTTACAGACCCTCACAGGCTCGTCGTAGAGATTCGGCGGCGTCATCTCGCCGCAATTCTATTTCGTCGGCGCACTCGCGTTGCTCCTCTATTCAGCATACAGGCTCACACGACGACAACGACCAGAGCAAATATGTCGCCCAGCACCTTCGACGTGCTTCCTTTCTGGAAGACCGACGAGCTCGTCTGGCCGACAGGGCGGCTCACGCCGAAAAGGTGCGTCTTCGTGCTGCGCTTGCCAAAGCTGCGCCCCGTGGCCCGACGGCATCCGAGGAACGCGCTCTTGCCGCGCAGCAGGCACGGGAGCGCAATCTTGCAGAGATTGTGGCGAACTGCGCAGAGGAGGTTCGAAAGGCGAAGCAAATCGCCGAATTGACCAAGGAGCGGAGAGAACAGGAGGTCGCCAAGATGCGCGCTCAAATCGAAGAGCGCATGGCCGAAGCCGAGAGAAGGAGGGAGGAGCTTCGAAGCAAAAATGCCACAAAGCGGACTCGTGGTCATAGCCAGAGTGTCACGACTAGGAAGGCGGACGAGCCCTTGCCGCAGGTCGATGAAGACTTCAACCCCACCCTTGGCGAAGACGACGCTGCTGCGCGCATACAGGGATGGTGGAGAGCCTGCGCTCGCAGGCGCGTCATCCATGAATTCAACACCTTGGGGCTCTCTGTCGACGGCATTCGAGATACGTCTTTTGACACGGTAGTAGAATTGCTAGCGCAGGAAAAGGTTCTGCTTATTACGGCGCGACTGTTGAGAATCTGCGGGCTCCATGAGGGAGAACCTGGGTCGGTAGATGAGATGGCTGCTGTTCGCACCTTCTTGAGTGCCTTTCTTATTTTAGGCCATCCGAACCAGGTTCTTAGCAACAAGAATGAGCCGGGAGGAGATGCGGGGGTCGACGATGCCTTGGTGTCTTACCGGTTACCCAGTGCAGACTTGGCGAACCCCCAACTGCAGGATCTTGTCGGCAAAGCAAAGGATCTCTTGGTCAACTTTGAAAATATTCTTGCTCGCCTCACCGTTTCAAACCGGTACACGATGCCGCCAGCTCTCAGAAAGACTCTGCCAGAAGCGTATGCCGTCTTTTACAACGCCTTCATCGCCTGGAAGTCCCGGGATTCCAATGCACTGATAGAGGTCATGTTGATGCAGTTTGTGGAGCTGGATGCGATTTTCCAAACAGTCAGGGACACCACAGATGATGCGGCCGCCGGACTCTATCGGCAGAGCATTCAAGATTCTCAGCTCATGCTAATTGTGCGAATCAAGAAGCTGGCTGGCGCGGACAAGGGCAAGAAGTTGATATTCAAGGCCGTCAGTGAAGCGAGAAAGTCTCGCAAGGCGAAGAAACAGACTGGAGACACGAAACCACGAGTTGCTGAGGGATCCGCGGGAGACGTAACGGCCACAGCCTCAAGTCTCGTGTCTTCCGACTCGCAGACCTTGACACCACCAGCGACACCAGTGGGCAGGAGCGAAAGCAAGCCGGTTGTCATCAAGACGGGATTAAACGGCTTACTGCCCGACAATCGCATTGTCGTGCACGAACTGGCCATCAACAAGGAGTATCAGATTCCCTCTGAGGAATATGTGGAACAGCAGGCCGTCCTTGCACGGCCATTGTACATACAGATGCGGGCTGCCGTGGCTGAGAATGACGGCGACTCAAACTTTCGGTATTTTATCCTCATGGCGGGAAACATCAAGGAGAAGCTGCAGCGTCTGCTGAAGCCTGGTAACTCCATGTACAAGCTCATCGGGGAGATTCTCGATCCAGAGATGGCCGAGAGGCAATTTACTCTGGGAAATTTCTCATACGAAAAGTTCTTCGCGGCCATGGGCTCATTGATTCCCAAGCTGTGCGCCCCCTTTCGAGACGAAGAGGTCAAGGACTTGGTGCAGAATAAGCTGAGCGACGGAGACTTGATTGACCGCGTCGAGGCGCTCAACAGCTTCATTGACGTGATGCTCTGCGATTACATAAACTACTTGCTCAGAATCGCGGCGCCCCAGCTAATCGAGTCTGCGGCCCAGTACGAGGCAAAGAGGTTCACGGCAGACATTGTCGAGGGCGGCATGAACCTCAACATGGCCGAGGCAGCCTGGAGATTGGCCACGACAAAGGTCATGAGCGAGGTGCACAAACGGGATCCGGAGGGCATCAACCACCCCAAGTCGCAGCCGAGCGCGGCTCGCTTCTACGCCCAGATGCTGGTGGACACATTCACGCAGCCCACGCCGGTCAAGATGGAGCAGGTCCCCGAGATGTTGCAACTCGACCACGGCCGCATCAACGAAGTGTCGACCATGGTGCAGCGCATCATCACAGCAGGCGCCGTGCTGCTGCAGTGCAAGAACCTTCTCAAACGTGACGTCCGCTCGGCGTGGAAGATGGAGGCCACGCGCATCATGACGGTCCTCGAGGCCAACCACTCCTCCCTGGATGCCATGGTCCAGGGCGCCATGGCCGCCCTCGAAGCCGGCCGCTCCATGCCGGCCGTGACCAAATCCCACCTGCGCGCGCTTGTAACCAAGGTCCTCAAGGCGAGCCAGGAAATGTCCCAGCAGTCGGTTGAGCCGAGCGAGCCTGTGCTTCGACTGCTGTTGACTCGACTCCGCGGCAACATCCTCGCAAGGCTTGCTCCCGGGTCGGCCAGCGAGAAGGTCAAGGCCGCCAACACTGCGGGCGAAAAACTAGCCAGCCTGGGCCTGTCCGAGTTTGTTGAGCGCGTGCGGCACATCTCCGACTTGTTGGACAAGGTTGGTTCAGTGGACAGAGCCGCACACAGCCCGTGGTGGGACGCGGTTGCTACCAAGGTGCAGCAGGAGGATATGGCATAGTGGGATTTGAAGCGGGTGTTTTTGCATGGCTGGGCTGGGACGCTTCTGTTCTGGAACGGATTGCGTTGAATTTACGAATGATGCATGGTACGGGCACGGATTGTTTACAAGCTGATTCACTCTCTGCTTCTTGGGACGGATTGGTGCATTTTAGACTTTTTATTTTTATGCTGGGATGGCGTTTTAGCACGGGGCATTGGGGCATCATTGGCGGTTTGGGATCAGACGGTACTGGTACTGGATAATGCATGACTTGTTTCTGTCCATTGGCTTGCTCTTGTAGTGCGTGCACCGGTAATAAATGGGCTTCTTCTAGGATTGATGTGTTGTGTTGGTGTAGTGGCCAGCGGGCTATGACGGCTGGTCGCGTGTCATGTACCACCTGGAAGAGCGACAATTCGAAGATGCACCCTTCAAAGAGCGCCGGCCCAAATGGAAACGTGCAAGCGACTATGGCTGATGATGTTGCTTGGAGTGTCAAACTTCCCCGAGGCACAGTGTGTAATACAGTGCTGAATGTAATTCGTACGCCTCCTTTCCAGCAAAGACGCTCGAGACCATTTTTCAAAATCTCCCTTTTGCACTCATGACAACGACGACGACGACGACGACGGCGTTTTCGGCCCCTGCTGTAGCCTACGTTCCTTGTATTATTACTGTACATTGATGCTTTCCCCCTTTTTGCATAGACGGCCTTCTTCCACGGCCCTGTTTGCCATATCGCGCATCGAGTCCGACTTTGAGCTGCAAAAGTGCCTCTCGAAAACAGCTGCACACGGCGCCCTTCACCACTCACTCCATTGACGGGAACAGTAGCCGACGTGCGCAAGGCCAAGTTGCAACATACAGTGGCCCAACGCTGCAAGAAGGTGCAAAGCTCCAGAAGCACGGCTGTCCCATTGGCAACTTCTACAGGGGTCAGGCAATGTCGACATGCCTGATGCGGCAGCTCGGCGGCCTCGGTCGCGAGTCCCTGTGGAGACGGCCGGTGCAGCTACAGCTGGGCCGAAGCAATGCGGGCAACATGGCCGAGAGGCAGCCATTTTCGACTTCGATTGCGGCGCCGAACCGAGCTCAGGTTGGTGCTTCAATGAGGAAGGCGTCAATGCCACGTCGTCCAATTATCCTTGGACCCTCGAGGTACGTTGCCATTTAGTCTCTTCAATCGAGCCCTGCATGTGTACGCATTGGAAAATTGAGTCGGATACAACACCGGTTTGGCTTGCATTTCTTCAACGGAGAAAGCAAGCACTGCCCCTCCCCCCACTTGCATTGGCTTCGTTGGAACCCATTATTGGATCATGAAGCCCCCCCTTCCAAAGGTTCCCTCCTGTGTGTCCACCATGGCGTTGGATGACGAGGGCAGCTGGACGGCAAAAGCTTTCTTATAGGTTGTCCTTTTTTCTCTGTTTTTTCTTTCCCCAGGTGCTTCTGGGACTCGCTACAGCATCGTCTTTTCCCTCGGCGTTTGCTCACTGGGCTTTGACACGTCATAATACCGGGTCAAGCTTAGGTGTGCCCCAGCCTTGCCCCAGACGTCACACGCCAAGGCTCCTCTGACAATTCTTTGCTCGTCTCTCTTAAGCTTTGGAGCTAACCCCTCCTACTCTTCGCAGTCTCTTTTCCTGGACACAATCTAGATTCTGCTCAGCTCACGCCATAGCACGAAATCCTCAAAAGATGACTGACCGCGAGGTTCTCCCTGACAATGTGAAGCCCATTCACTACAATGTCTCTCTCCGCCATCTCGAGTTCAAGAATTGGACCTACCAGGGCACAGTGACGTATGTGCCGACCGGCTGTGACGGGCAATGGGCCCATTGACTGACGCACTGATACAGCATCGACTCCGAGATTGTCAAGCCCACCAAGGAGATTGTTATCAATACGCTCGAGATCAAGCTCACCCACGCAAAGGTCATTGTGGACCACACCAAGTCCTCCCAGGCCATCGAGTCCACCAACTTCAGCTATGACGAGCGTGCCCAGCGCGCCACCATCACCTTCGACCAGGAGCTTCCTGTCTCCAAGAAGGCCTCGGTCGCCATCAGCTTCGAGGGCATCATAAACAACGAGATGGCTGGCTTCTACCGCTCCAAGTATAAGCCCGTCGCCACCCCCGCCGAGTCGGTCCCACACGACGATGAATGGCATTACATGCTAAGCACCCAGTTCGAGGCTTGCGACGCTCGCCGCGCTTTCCCCTGCTTCGACGAGCCCAACCTGAAGGCCACATTTGATCTTGAGATTGAGGTCCCCGTTGACCAGGTCGCTCTCAGCAACATGCCCGTCAAGGAGACCAAACCCACCAGGGATGGCTGGAACATGGTCTCCTTTGAGACTTCTCCCGTCATGAGCACCTACCTCCTGGCATGGGCTGTTGGCGACTTTGAGTACATTGAGAAGCTCACCGACCGTCGATACAACGGAAAGCAGATTCCTGTCCGCGTTTACACCACCCGAGGTCTCAAGGAGCAGGGCCAGTGGGCTTTGGAGCACGCCCCCAAGATCATCGACTTCTTCTCCGAGATCTTCGACATTGACTACCCTCTTCCCAAGTCTGATCTTCTCGCTGTCCACGAGTTCACCCACGGTGCCATGGAGAACTGGGGTCTCGTCACTTACCGCACAACGCAGGTTCTCTTTGACGAGAAGACGTCCGATGCCAAGTTCAAGAATGCCGTTGCCTATGTTGTGGCTCACGAGCTCGCTCATCAATGGTTCGGCAACCTGGTCACCATGGACTGGTGGGATGAGCTGTGGTTGAACGAGGGTTTCGCCACCTGGGTAGGCTGGCATGCCGTTGACCACCTACACCCTGACTGGCAGGTATGGGCTCAGTTCGTCAACGAGGGCATGGAGGCTGCTTTCCGTCTCGATGGCATTCGCGCCAGTCATCCCATCCACGTTCCCGTCCGCGATGCTCTCGACGTCAACCAGATTTTCGACTCCATCAGCTATCTCAAGGGCTGCTCCGCCATCCGCATGTTGGCCAACCACCTCGGTGTTGACACCTTCCTCAAGGGCGTCTCCAACTACCTCAAGTCGCACGCTTACGGCAATGCCAAGACCAAGGCCCTTTGGGATGCTCTGAGCGAGGCGTCTGGCAAGGATGTCAACGCTCTCATGGGACCCTGGATCTCCAAGATTGGTCATCCCGTGGTTACCGTTGCCGAGGAGCCTGGCCAAATCTCCATCAAGCAGTCCCGGTTCCTGTCCACCGGTGATGTCAAGCCCGAGGATGATACCACCACCTGGTGGGTTCCTCTTGGCCTGGAGGGCAAGAAGGGCGAGACTGGTGTCAACACCATGTCTCTGTTCCAAAAGGAAGAGACGATCCGTGACATTGATGACGAATTTTACAAGCTGAACAGCGGTGCCACCGGTTTCTACAGGGTCAACTACCCTCCCGCTCGCCTTGCCAAGCTCAGCACCCAGCTTGACAGGCTGAGCACCGAGGATAAGATTGCCATTGTCGGTTCCACTGCCGACCTGGCCTTTGCGGGAAACAGCACGACTGCCGCTCTGCTCACCTTCCTCGAAGGGTTCGGCAAGGAGACTCATCCTCTTGTCTGGACTCAGGTTCTCGACTCCATCGCCTCTGTCAAGTCTGTATTTGCCGAGGATAAGGAAATTAAGAAGGGTCTGGAGAACTTTGCTCTCAAGCTCATCTCTGACAAGGTCAAGGAAATCGGCTGGGATGCAGCTAAAGACGAGGAATTTTTGGCCACCATGCTGCGGAAGCGCATTATTGGCGTTGCAGTCTCTTGCGGACACATTGAGTAAGGATTCCCTCTCTCTCTCTCTCTCTCTCTCTCTCCCTCTCTCTCTTCCGCAAGTCCTTGCTAATAGAACATAGGGCTAGCAAGGAAGCTCTCAGGCGCTTCAATGCCTGGCACGAGAACGCCGAGGCCAACCCCTTGCCACCCTCGCTCCGACTCCCCGTCTGGCGCGCCGCAGTCAAGAAGGACAGCGCACGTGCCGTCGAGATTCTCAAGAGCGAGTGGTTCAACACCAAGTCCATTGACGGCAAGCTGATCTGCCTCAATGCTCTGTCAGCCGCCGAAGATGAGCAGCTTATCAAGGAAAACATTGTGCCATTCAACTTTAACGTCTCGCCCCCCAGCAACGCCGTTACCTCTGCAGACATGCACGTCCTCGGAGCCGGACTGGCTGGCAACCCCGTCGGCCGCCAGGTGCAGTGGGCTTTCATGAAGGCCAACTGGGATGCTTGCGTCGCCAAGCTCGGCAACCCCATTGTCGTCGACCGGTTCGTCCGTGTCAGTCTGGGTGGCTTCACCGAGGATTCCGTCGTCGACGAGATTGAGCAGTTCTTCAAGGACAAGGACACCAAGAGCTTTGACCGCACGCTGGAGACGGTCAAGGACAAGATCCGTGGTCGCGCCGCATACAAGAAGCGCGACGCCGCGGCGCTCAAGGAGTGGCTGGGTGCCAACAACTATCTATAAAGACCAAAAATAGCAGGCGTTGAGGTACCTGGAAAGGAATTGATGATTTGTCCCTGTAGCCAAGGATGGAGTGACAATTTGAATGAAGATGAATACCACGATTTTGAATCAAAAAGGCACTTTGACGGTCCCTGGTCACGTAGCACAGGCGACGCAATGCGTCAGCGCCATGTCCTTTCAATTCAGCAACCCGACATGCACAAATTGGGCAAACTGTCAAGAGGGAGGATGAAGCCATGTCCGCCAAGCCAGTTTGAGTCACAAGTTCGTAACGGAGTGGACCCAAGTGGTGATTAACTTTTGCATCCCAGGGGCGCATGGCGACCAGGCGTCGTCCGTTTGATTCCATGGACAACTCTCACCATGGCGCACACAGCCGTAGATGTCGCCACGGAAAACGACCTCGCCGACATTCTAGAGGTCTACTTTGACGCCTTTTCCGGGCCGGCGTTCAGGGACGTGTTTCCGCCGGGGCCGAGCTACGAGTATCAGCGCCGAGCGTGGGGGGCATTTCTCGGCGCCGACGGCGAGGCACAGGGCATGCAAGAATGCAGGGTGCTGGTGGTGCGCGATGCACGCGGTACGGTTCTTCATTTGATCCCGTCCGAACAGAGTCAGCTGACGTTGCGCAAGGGAGGGTGAGGTCGGCGGCACTGCTCTGGGTCGTGCGGCCGGGCGAAGGAGGGCTGAGGCCGTGGAGGAGCAGGTGGCCGGATGCGCTGGCCGGCATGGACGGCGAGGCCCTGGGTGCCTTTTACGAGGGCATGGCGGCGCAGCACCATGCTGCCATGGGGGAGGAGGAGCATATATGTGCGTGTTCCTCCTGGTGCCGTTTGACAGTGGACAGCGTTGCTGACTTGGGCAGATTTGGAAATCATCATGACGCATGGCTCGGCGCGCAAACAGGGCCACGCGTCGGCTTTGCTGGGCAGGGTCACGTCTTTGGCCGACGAGCTTGGGTATGCGGCCTACTTGGATGCCGACGAGGCTGCCGTGGGCTTGTATCAGAGGCACGGCTTCGAGGTTGGTCGTGTGGAGAGGACGAGCGGCATGTTTCCCATGGTGCGGGGGAAGAAGCAGGTGCGGTGATGCTGGTATGAGTAAAAGCTCGTTAGTATTTAGTTGATGATTATGTTCCTCCAACACTTGCGTCTGGTTTGGCTCCAGGATAGTCAGCGTGTCCGTGGCGCGAATCGGTTTCGTTTTACTGCTGTCCATGTCCAGTGATTGGTGCGTTAATGGCTGTGCGTGTATGGGTTTGGTGAGGGGCGTTTTCGCGCCCAAGCAACACTGAGTTCCCCATGAACAAATATGGAAGTGGAATCGACATCAAACGGCGGAAATGGAGCCCCGGATGCGTTTCGACGATGTCGCGTGGGAGAAGAGCGAAGACATGGAAAGCGCCTGGATCAAGCATATTCTCTCAGAGACCAGTCTCCGGGCAATTGGCAACTTCATCGTCAAACACCGCCAAGGCATCCCAACAGAGCTGTGTGATCCCAAAGCCGGCGCCTTCAACGTCCATTTCCGCATGAAGTTCCAAGACGGCGGCTCTGCCATTATCCGATTTCCCAAGCCCGGCTGCACCATGTTTCCCGAGGAGAAGATCCGGAACGAGGTTGCCACCATGAGGTATATCCAGGACAAGACTTGCATACCTGTGCCCTTTGTTCTTCACTGGGGAACAAGGGAGGAGAGCCCCCTTGGGCTTGGCCCATTCATCATAATGGAATACATCAACCACGAGACGGATGTCGGCAAGGTGCTAAACGTGCCTGAGCTAGATTGGACGGACCGGCCACGGCTCGACCCGCACGTCGACGTGGACAAGCTCGAGATGCTCCATCGCCAGCTTGCAGATATCCTTTTGCAGCTATCCAAGCTGGACTTTCCCACCATAGGTGCCCTCGAGGAGGTTGACGAATGGACATGGGAGGCTCGACGGCGCCCCCTCTCTATTCACATGAACGAGCTGGTGAGACTGGGAACGCTGGCACGCGGCAAGTTGCCAAACAAGACATTCAGCACCTCGCACGACTACTTTGAAGCGCTGGCACAGCTGCATGTTGATCATCTGAAGCACCAGAGGAACGACGCCGTCGACTCGGAAGTTGACTGCCGGCGCAAGTACGTCGCCAGGCATTTGTTCCGCCAGCTCTCCAGACAGCGAAAACTGACACTGGGCGTACACGCCAACGGACCGTTCAAACTCTGGTGCGACGACCTCCGGCCATCAAACATCCTGCTGGATGCAAACATGCACATTGTCGGGGTGGTGGATTGGGAATTCACATATGCCGCGCCGGCCGAGTTTTCCTTTGCGCCGCCCTGGTGGCTGCTCCTCGAACAACCAGAGTACTGGCCAGACGGCGTCGAGGACTGGACCGAGATATACGAGGGTCGTCTAAAGGCGTTCTTGAAAGCCATGGCGGATGTCGAGAACAGCTGGATAGCATCGGGCCGGCTAGACGAGGGACAGCGGCTGTCGCTCAAAATGCAGGCGAGCTGGGACGCCGGGGACTTTTGGCTTATTTACGGCGCGCGCAAGAACTTTGCATTCGACTCCATATTCTGGCGGGAGCTGGACTCGCGGTTCTTTGGGGCGGCGGGCGTGTCCCCGCAAGACGCATGGGTGAAGCGATGGAGTGCCATGGCTGAGCCAGACAAGGCCGACCTGATGGCTTTTGTGGAGAGCAAGATGAGGGACACGGAGACGAGGGTCTTGGCGTGGGAAGTGGACGAGTAGCGGGCACTAGAACAGGCATGAGATGCTCTTGACGGCTTGGGCTCTTGTGGCCTGGCCGTTCCGAAGCTGCCATGTGATTGTGATTTGGACAAGGTTCGCAAACGGTCCAAGCGGAAACTTTGTCAACGGCCGTGGGCACTACCCTATACTGTGACGAATCCCCTCTGGATAGCTTCAACAAAACAAAGTCCACTGTCGTATCGGTACGAATCGTGTCAACTTCATTGCCCTCTTGGCCGCAGAATTCCAAATGCCGACAATGAGTCAACTCGTGTCCGCCTGTTGTGCGGGGCGGATGCAACTCTACGGCTCCGGGTCCGAAACAGGGATCCGCCTAGGCCCGGAAGGGAAGTATGCGGCGCTGTTGGTCAGCATCCAGCAGCGAGGCAGTGTATCTTGGGCACAGAACCCAACAAGGCAAACAGACGGCCGATCTCGCGAGCCGGACGTAATCGTACCACCCTGCGGCTGCCATTTATCATGCCGCATGCCAACAATGACCGTGATCCGCCGACATGAAAGGCTCGTAGAGTCGGTGATTCCCAACGTGGACCGCAAAAGCGCAGCATGCCGCGACCGTCCTCGTCCGCCCGAGAAGCGCTGCTCAATATATGGCGGTTCGTCTTCGCGGCCATGGTCATCTCCATCTTCGTCGTCGTCTACCTCGTTCAAGGCGAGGTCATCAAGACGCCGAGATGGGCCAGAGACTGGTCTGGCGAGCCGCCCGAGGTCCGGAGGCAGTACGCCGCGGCGCTGATGACGCCCGTCACCGTTGTCTTTTTCCTCTTCGCCATTGCCGGCTTTGTTCAAATGAGGCGGGAAAACGTGAGAGCATAGGGCCCCGGACACCCGTGAGTGAAGCCGTCTGCGAGGCCGTTTGCGAGCGAGCCTGACCTTGACTTGCAGGATGAACGAACCTGCCGGATTCGCGGAACCGGGCTGCATCTGTTGCGGGAGTCGACTGCACTCATCGCCATGTGCATCGTTGGGTCATCAGGCAGGCAGTCGGCCTAGGAAATGGTCAAAGCGGCAGTGTATTTGGTTCTGCCGTGAAAGAGTAATATTGCGTGTGCGACTTGGCCAGTTTATACTAGGGTTTTTTGACCGCGTGTAATCAGAGATGAAGCCTTAACAATGTCGACATTTATTCATGTTTGGCGCACGATTCTCAAAAGGTGCATGTTTGGAGGCGGCCGTCTAATCAATACAGAGCATTACGCAACCAGACTGGTCGAGACTCGAGTGCATCAAGGCATTGAGCTCAGAGATGACATGCGCGTGGAGACGCAGGAGTTGATGCGAATTACAGACTTCTCTCGTCACCATCTCTCTCACCATCTCCTTGCTCACCCCTGATGACTATCCTTACTGTCAAAGCGCCGACTTTGTTCCTTGGATTAAGGAGCAGCTTCATGATGATATAAAACCAGGGTCGGAGACAGCATGACGCGCCGACGTCAATGGGACCAGCTCATCCGCCTCTACACGGCTACTCCGGCTCTACAACCGGCTGCGTCGCACAGTGTATCACTCCGCCCGTCAGCGGCAGCGCGTTGACATGGACCTGCCTGACCGTCCTGTCCGGACACAGCTCCCGCATCTTGCTCAGCGCCGCGCCGTCTGCCTCTTGGTCGCCGAACCCGGGGAGAATCACGGCCCCGTTGGCAAAGTAAAAGTTTACATAGTTGGTCGCCGGGTCCTCGTGCTTCAGGTATCCCGTGCACGCCGGATCCGGCTCGGCCAGTTCGTGAATCTCCAGCACCCTCCCCCGGGCATCCGTCTGGCCGTCCACGGCGGCTCGAACCTGTCTGTAGACGGCGTGCCACCGCTCCTCGGCGCTCCCATGCGGCCTCGACACGACCAGGACCCCCGGCCGGACGAACTGCAGCTCGGCGTCGGCGTGGACATCGGTGATGTCGAGGTTCTTGAACCCGGGGAACCAGATGATCTTGGCCGCACCGAGCAGCCGGCGCAGCTCGTCCTCAACCTCGGCCCTCGACAGGCCGGGGTTCCGGTCGTCGCCGAGGATGCTGCTCTCGCTCACGACAAGCGTCCCCTGGCCGTCGTGAACCAGCGCGCCGCCCTCCAGACAGACGCGGGATTCGACGCAGGCCACCGGGGACGGGTCCGCGTCTTGCGCAATGACATGCCGCGCAAAGGCCGCGTTCTCCCCCCGCTGCGTCGCGCTCACCCCGGGCCACTGCTCGTCCACGGCCTCCACGCCGCCGTAGCCAGACACGGAGCCTCCCCACTCGTTGAACCTGAAGTTGACCGCGTACCGCTGCTTCTGCCCCTCGCCGTGCACGTAGACGGGCCCCGTGTCCCGCACCCAGAGGTGGTTGGTCGCGCACGGCATCACGTCGACTGCAAACGGCCCGTGTTTCCTGGCCCCCAGCAGCTTCCGCGCGCGCTGACAATCCTCCGGCCGTGCGTATAAGCGGACCGGCTCAAACTCTGATACCGCGGCCGCCAGGTGGACTATTTCCCTGCACGCATTCTCGTAGTGCCGCGGCGGCGCGGAGCATCTCGAGGGAAACCCCAGGATTGTGGCAATGTGACGACACGTCTCGGCTGGGTAGGTGAATCTTGGAAACGGACCGGGCGCCATTGCTGCGGGTTGGACTTTTTTCCTCCTGGCCTTGGTTCAATGGACTCGAGGAATGCAAAATGCTTTAGATAGAGACTGCTCGATTATACCGAAGCGAGGACCGCGATATATACCCACAGTGCGTGATTCCGTCACGGCGTCGGGCCCCGCGGGTTCCGACGGGCGCTTCAGGCTCTACACCGCTGTTGCGGCCAATCTTGCAGCCTTTGCTTGTCCTCCGCGGTGTATAATCCCCGGGGGCTGTGGCCGTGGGCCGCTTCGGCAAACTATCCAAAATATACATGTTGGCACATGCTGCGACCCAAAGAGCAAAGACGCACGACTTGGTGTCCGAAGGGAAACTTCAAAGGAAGAATTAGGTAATCAACAGACATGACACAACGCAGAGCCGCCGCGAAAGATGGCACAGTGCGGCCGAATCTTCGCCGTCCGCGGCTGCCGGCTCTTGAGGGCATTCACCCGCGGGCGGCCGCCGATTATCGAGTGAAGCGGCCGTGCTTGGCCTGTGATGCTGCATACGACCTGCCAGGCAGGAGCGCTCACGCTTCCGTGCATTCCCTTTGCCATATCTACAAAAAAGCGCGGGCGAGCCAAGGCCCCGGCCGCCCCCGCGTGCCCCCAAATCCCGGCCGGCGCCAACCCGTGAATTGCCTATTTGAGAAACACCCTGGCCGTGCGCGCCGTTGACGCCGATGCTTATCCACTCCTGCGATAACGTCAAGTTGAACCCAACCTCTCCATTTTAGAATCAAGCATGACGGTGCCGTCGCCAGTCAATGTTACAGTTGCCGATTACCCAATCACGGAAGAATAGTTGCAATGCCAACAAAGACTCTGGTGTCCCTCAAACATGGACACACATGGACCTAGACGTGCGACCTGTTCAGCACTTTCCCCCCACGGCTTGTCCTAGGAAAACTCAATACTGTGATGAGCGGGCGGTAGGCGTCAAGCTCAGCCGTCATCTTCAAAAGTAGCTTCCATGACTATATGCGCACCACTTAAAGCACCCATCTACCCTGTTCTCATGCCATCATTTAAATTGCATGTATATCAAAAGAGGACAGACCCAGAAGTGACCCAAGATGATGCATAAGAGAGCGCTGCTGCTTATAACGTCCCCAGGCCGCGAGAGATTTCCATTCGATCTAGACGCATTCCGTCGCCAATTACCAACGGCGGGGTCGAGGATCAAGAAACATGGCCAGGAAGGTCCATCTTCATGGACGTGTCAGTGTGGGAACCCGGCATTATATGACGACTTGCCCTCTAGCGCCGCTGCAATGAGCGAGTTTTTGTAAATGGTCCTTGTCGCGCAGAATGATACTCTGTGCATTCGATTTGGCAATGTCCCTGACAGATTGTTGCTTGCCTGGTGGGAGAGCAGCGTCGGCTTCACACTAGCGACGCTACTGCTTCTGCCTCCATGGGCAGAGCTGATCGTTCTGGGCCGATGGTCACTCGCATCGTCATGTTCAGGTCTGCCAAAATGTTGGTCCGAGTATCTTCATCTTGCGACGGGATGCATATTGCGTCGTGGCGATGATATCGAGCGACGTTGACCCTTTTATGATGGAAAAGTGAGTGTGGCATTAGACAAGGTATTAATAAAAGCCCGCATTCTATAAATAAGACTGCTTGTGACATACACACGCACATTTAATTATAGCATCGGGCCGTACCCTTTTAGCCTCATAGGGCAACATTTAGATTGATATTAAAAGGCTAGATTAAAACTAACGTTTGCGGACGCGCGGGGTCAGCGTAGTCCGAGCCAGATATTGTTCCTTGCGACCAGTACCCCAGAAATGCGGTCCTGCGCGAGTATCGCGGCAAAGCGGCTTGCGGGAGAAAATTCGGTGGCAAGCGGGCAATCTCCGAGGAGCTTGTTGGTCGGGGGCTCAGTGTCAAAGCGTCTGGAACACGGGCAGCGACATAAAGGTCATGGCGTGATTCCCAAACTCTCGGACCGCGGTTCCTGCCAGACACCCCAGAAACCTGCCAGAGAGAAGTGACGAGTTGCAGCATGCCGTCTGGATTGCTTTCAAGCACCGACACTGTCTCAATACGCGAGCTTGTCTCGGAGACTCGACGGGGATGGTCATGGCGGGAAAGCGCTTTTCTATACAACGCATGTATTGATATATGGCGTTCAGCACGCTTGATGATTTGCCCTGACACCCGCAAGTGTGACTTCCTCCCTTTTTTGCATGAAAACCCCCAGCAAGGGATCCAGTCATCGACACAAAACACCTGTAAAGCATCAGTGTCATTCTTCTCTTGTGATACAAGCGCATTCGCGTCTGTTTTACGTCGTTGAGCTCTGTTCCGGGAACCATGCAGCTGTCGTGGTGTTTATCATTCCGACATGGTGCTATTTATGGATTGGGGTCATTGTTAAGACTAATGATTGTGTGGATCCTTGATGTCCCTTCCAATGCCAGGGAACCTCCCGCCCAGAAGCAAGAGTGTGTTTGTGAAAAGGCGGTTTCTTAATTTCATGAGCGCCAGGCCGCCAGTACATGGTCTGCAGCAAGTACTTGCACAGAATCACAGCTGTCCTGCTCGTCACAAAGGTGATACATTGTCCGTCTTCTCAAGTTCATCCAAGACTTGTATTCATCTAACCAAAACCATTTAACCAAACTAGGTGTGTTGTGGATGCTGCAATGCATCAGCATTGGTGTAAGCTCTATCTTCAAACCCCCAACCTTTGACTTGACAGTGAAAGAAAAAGAGAGAGATGCATGTAAATCCAACAAAAGAAAATCCAAAAAAAAAATCATGTGCCAGCCAAATGGCTTGGCCAACGCTCGCCTAATTAATCAACAAATGTTGTATGCTGTGTCAACGCCGAATATATGAGTATCGCAAAAAGGTGCATCGGTACTATGTAGGTATTGGTAGAGTAATGAAAATGGTGATACACGGTATTCACGGCTTCGCAAGCCGGTGCGGGGTCGGGAATGTCGAGCGTCAAACCCGCAGTGCGTGTGAATGCCACCTCCGGCGGCTATTGATGGCCCATTTTGGATTTTCCGAGATTCCAAATGCCGTCGCAGACCCAGTTGCTGCCCCGGTGCGCAATGAGCTCATGAGGAATTGTGTCAAACATGGTCTTGTACGGATTTGCGAGGCCCGTGGAATATAAAAAGTCGTTCCAGCGTACACGGAAGGGGGGGTTTCGTCGCTCCGAATCGTCGGGGAATGGCATTGGTTTGATGCCCTTTTGGTCGAAGCAACTGGCCACCTTCATCCAATGCTTCTTTTCCTTGAGAGAATGCACCGCGATGACACTGTCCGAGTACAAGGCATGTGATATCGCGTCGGGATGGGTCTCGGCTCTTGCCCAGGCGGTGCCGTCTCCCTTAGAGTCGGCGTCGTCGTAGTCAAACTTTTCCTCCCCCCGTAGATTGACAAAATTGGCCATTTCTTGGCCCTTGTGCATCAGAATACCCACGGCGGCGTCCTCGCCCGTTATCACGTTGAATCGCTCCTGCAGGGAGACGAGGAGCTGAATCATGTCCCACGTCACCGTGTACATGGAGCCATGCGCAAACGTGTTGTATCCCGTGTCGGAAAAGAACAGCTGCCCGATGACGGTTCGCCTCACCGTGGCCGAGAGAGTGCCCGTCTCGTTGGACATGCGAGGCCGCAGATAGCGATCCCAGAAGGCGGGTGCGTTTATCCACAAGTCGGTGTCGAGCTTGGTTATAAACTCGTACCTGTGGCCGCCGTTGATGAGCCACTTGTAGAACTCGAGCGTCTTGATGGTGTTGGCGGTGATGTCGTCTTCGGGGATGTGGTCGAGGACAATCAGGTCGCCGAATGTCTGGTTTTCGAAGCGCAGCGTTTCGTTCCAATCGGGGCCGGGGTTGGACACGACAAAACGGGCGTCAAAGGGGACATGTTGAAACATGCGCATCCACGTCATGCGGATGAGCATGCGTCGCTCGACATCCTGGGCGGCGCAGATGACGGCCGCCAGCCACGGCCGCCTCGCCTGCTGGCCAACCGATGCGTGGTTCGTCTGTAGCGGCGAAGGGGGAAACGGGACGAGGGGGTATGGCGATTTGTGAACCTTGGTGGTGTCTTTGTGGTGGACGATGGTCTCTACACTCCAGGTGCGCGGACCAGACCGAAGGTTGAGCACGGACAGGTAGATGGTGAGGCTCAAGCAAGCAAAGGCGCCCAGGACAAGCAGGCGGAAATGCCGTCGTGAAACGCATGGGAGGAATGTTGGTCGTGTCCAGGAACGTATGGGCCAATTCGACTTCTCGGCGACCGCCATTGTCGAGATGAGGCCGACGGGAGGTGGTTGGGAATGGAAGCGTGCGCCGTGTCTCGCGGCGGCGAAGTAGCGTAGCTGAAGTGGTCAAGGGAAGGACGAAATAAAGGAGCGAGTGATTGCCCCTACGACCATTGTCGTCGAGTTGCTGTGGTGTTTTGGGGTGGCGCCCAGTTCAATTTGAATCTGGCCACGGGGAAGCCAGCTTGGAAAAGAGCCCAAGGAGCTGTTTGGGGAACTTGGCCGAGGAACCAGCTTGACAGAAGAGACTTGGAAGAAGGAGGCTCAGTGGCCAGGCCCTCGAAGCATGTACGTCTCCCAACGAGGACAATGGCCAATTTGTCGTGGTGGGGACGAGAGGGAAGAAGAAAAAAAAGAAGCTATTGGCTCGGAAAGAAGCAACAAAATTGGTGCATGTGTCCAACGGCACGGCCAGGAGGTCAAAAGTTGGACACGGCCATGGTTACACGACGGACCTTGACCGTCTTCGACTGTGCGTGGGCTGTGTGAGATGGTCAGGGGGGGGGGAGACGGAGATTTTTCGTGCCTGCAGTGTGCTATATCAGGCAAAAAATGCGTCCAAGCCGGCCACCATCTGCATCGGCACACAATAAGTTACAAGCCATCTACTCCGTACACAGCTCAGCCAAGGCTGATCTGCAGATTTGAGGCTTCTGCCTACTTGACTAAGCCTCAAACGAAACAGACCTGGGGGGGTCCCCTCCATGTGGGTCGAACAAATCGGTGAGCCGCCCCAGGTGCCCTCTGACACGACGTTGCCAGGGAGTTGCAGGCGATGCCCGCACCAGCAACACTGGGCCGCGGCACCTGGCTGGTCTGGAGCTTGAGCAGCAGCCGCAGCAGCATGCCTGAGATTTCACAGCGCGGCAGAATGGCCTGCCCGCAGCTGGGGTCGAATCGTCAAACAATAAATGGCCCGGTGTTGGTCGCATTACCCTGGCACCAACGGGTCAACGGCTTGAACGGCAACGGGGGCCCGGCTCATCAAAGGACAATTAAAAAAAATTAAAAAAGGGGGGATAAAGCACCTTGGACATTGTTGGCAAGGGATGTGGGGAGCCAAAAATGGCCCAAAAGTGATCACCAAGGCCGTCTGTGTGGGCCAAGCCATCTGAACTCTGCTGCCACCATCCTGCATTGTGTGGGGGTGCACCCAGACTACAGATACCAAGAGGCCTTGGGAAGAGCCAAAACACGCAATGTTGGAGAGGAAAAATTCGAAGGGCGTCAATGCAAAGTGGCGGCCTCAGCCATCAGGGGATGAGAACGGAGTACGGGTCAGTGTGTGACCATGGCACAAGTCTGACAGTGCAGTACGGAGAAGGAGTTTGATTGTTGCAGGGCTGACATGGAGCCCCAGAGGCATCCAGTCGCGGCCCCCTGTCCCTGACTCCTGGCCCTTCTTCGACCGCGAATTGAACCAGTTGACCCATGCAACCACCACTGCTGCGCCCCCCGCCTTGACAAACCAAGGATTTTGCTGCATAAAGTAGTGCATGCGCAGAACATGCGCAGTATGAAAATAAATACATGATGAACCGCCCTGCCCCCCGCGCTGAGCCTCAATCCCATGCTCCCACCACAGATGACGTACCGCGCAACTGACCAGCGAGTTTCGGAACAGACCGCTGTCACCCCAGGATGCGACCGATCGCGCCCCGTGAATTTGTTGCTTGAGCGGCCAATGCGTTGTCGCGCTGCGTCGCCGTCCATGTCGCTGTGGGCTTTCTGCAATTACTGCCCGAGTCCGGGAATGTGCTGTTCAATGCCGTCGAGCGCCTCGCCGATGCCCTCGAGAGCGCCAGAATGACCGCCAAGCAACGGAATATCGCGCTTCTCAGCCTGGGCGGGCGCTGCCATGACACTGCTGGCAATCAGGGCCACGACGGCCAGCGCAATCGAGTTGTACTTCATTATGTAGGCAAAGGATGCAGGGAGTAGCGTCAAGTGTCTCGTTGTGCAGATGGGAAAGCAAGTCAAGAATATGTACAAAAGGTCGTGATGCTGGTTGGGGAAAAAACAATCCAGTCCAGTGACGCAGCATCCATGCCCATCTTATACTCGTTTCTCTTCCATCCATCGGGACGCAACGCTGACGAAGTGAACCCATGATTCTTGCGACATATCCCAAGTGTTGCTCGCTGCATCTGCTAGTCGCGGATCGCAATCTTGTGCATGTCGTGCAATGTGCTGCAACCTGCCCATTGTTGCAGCATGGTTGTGCTGTCGAATCTCCAAAAGCAAGGTGATTTTCCATGTCGCGATTTTAGCGGCATTTGGACAATGTCGTGCAAGACCACGGCAGTTGCCGCGCCCAATCACCGCAGGACGATGTAGCCTTGTGCCTGGATTAGGCTTGATAGAGACAAATACAGCATGCGGGTGGTGGGATTTGGCCATGCGCAAGAGTACAGAGGAATCCAACTCGGTTACTTTTACACCGAGGCTAGAATTGAAGTTTAGGGATGCACGAATCCCATGTTGGGAATCAAAACGAAAAAAAGACGCCACTTTGCCCGGCTACATCACGATACTGCAGGATCTGACCTTGGCCGGGGGCGCAATGGGGATTACACTTGCGTCGCACACGGGCAAATTGCGACACCCATGCGCGCTCAACTTCTTACCAACCACGTCCCCAGACTCCTTGACCATCCTTGAACAAGTGCTCGAGGGCCTTGTCGTCACTTTCAAAGCTGACAGCGCACGCGAACGGGCTATCTGCGTGCAGTTGAGGCCTGACAGACTCCAGATGGCTCGGACAAGAGATGGTCAGAGGGAGGGAAGCCTCGAGCATTCAAGGGCCAGCCCTTTCCTTTATCCGTCAATCTTTGTCGGTATTTGGCAACCAAAGCTGGCCATATACGCAAGTCAAGATTAACTACTTTATACATCAAGTCGAGAATACGCCCTATCCTAACTGCCTTCCCTCTCTGTTGCCTGTCATCCTCCTGCCCCGAGGACGAGAATATGAGTACTTGCAACTTTACAAGCCACACTAGGCCCACGGCTCCCAGCAATGAAGTCTTGTTTCCAAGTCATTTTTGTCATTTCTCCTGTTTAGGGGCCAGTAGAAAAAGGAAACAAGAGCAGCAAGGCGATGACATATTACAAAGGGCTTCGAGTGATGATTCTTTGTGGTTCTCCTTGTCGCATTTCCCCAAAATTCGTGTTGAACAAGGTTCTACCTGGGTGGCAAGATGCGTTTGGATCAAAAATGATTACTTCGGCGTGACCAAAACGCATCATGCGGACAACATGTACCGTCGACCAAGCTCATGGCACATATCGGGCCCTGGCCAGCGGTGTGATTCTCCTCCCGTGGCATCGCCGGCCGGCTACGAGTAGGCGTTGAGCTGTTCAGCCTGGCTCTTTGCGGCATTTCGGAGGCAAGCATGTACCTGGTTGGCAGTTTAGCGATTTGACTGCTGACGCCATAATAACTGCTGCTGAAGAAAGCCCCTAGGATCTGGTCCTATTTCCCATCATGGACATCATGAACTTTATCATGTATCAGATCGCCAACTAATCTCAAGTGGCACGCCTACTCAAAAAGAAGTCGTGGTCACGTACCGGATTCAATGTTCTGGGGAAAGACTGGATGGTGTATCATAAGTTTGCCAACTATTGCATTACATCTCTTATCCTGAATTCCCTCTGGTAGGCATGCCGTAAGGACTTGGGTACCTTTCTCCGGTATTGCTTGGTTCTCTCATCAGCCATTGATCTTGCCCTTGTCACAATATGTGCAGTTACCCCTCGTGGATCAAGTTGGCCAAGGCTCTACCAGTCAAGCAATCTTTTTTTTGCGACCAGCTGTGGCAGAGTTCTTGTCTGTCTTGACTCCGGGCCGTGACCAAGGGGTCTTTTGAAACAGGCCCTCAAGCCCTTTGGAAAAGGTCGAACCCAGCTTGAAACCCGACATGTCCAACTCTGGCCCCTGTAACATGCTTGGCTAAGCGTGGGCCGTCAACTCAAAACCCAGCTCCCTCTCTAAGTTATTGGTGCGTTATACCTATCGGCATTTGTTGCTGGGTTTTCGCCATCTGCCTGGGGCGTAGAGTAAGTAGCTTGAATACCCTGCATTTCGGTGGCGCTATGGGATTGCAAAGGCAAGGAATTTCTCTGCTCGTCATACGTCGTTTCTGGTGGTTCATTTCAACTTTGTCAATTCAGAATTCAATCTTGTTGGGCTCAAGTCAGCTAAGGCTCGGTGGAGCGTTGATTTCACCGCGTGAATATTTCCCACAATTGTTCGCGTGCAGCGTTCTGCAAGGGGAATCATGTTGTCTGCGTATCTGTCATACGCAGAACTAAGCTGAATGGCACGGTCCGAGAGTAGGGCTCCGTTGACCGAGTCACGCATGTTATTCGCCTTGAACACAAGGATATCGGCAGCTTTAAGCTGTGTATTTGTAAACTTGCAGGGTGGTTAGTTTCCGTGTAAATCCATGATTCTATTTGATCAAAGGGGAGACAGGAAATGGAGCGTACTCCATCCATGTCGTCGCAGAACGCGGCCACAACATCCGAGGTGTCGTCGACAGAGGAGTCGAATCCGATTTTGTCCGAAGCGGCATCGAGCGCCCTTGTGGTTTTTTCTACCAAATCGCAGATTTCCTGGACGCCCTGTTACTGGGTGTCGCTCAGTAAGTCGAAGATGTGCTTGCTCACATTGACGGGCCGGGAGTCATCCTTGCGGAACACTTGTTGTGACGTTGAATGGAAAATATCTCCAAAACCCTTGTCGATTGCGACAACTTCGTCAAAGACAGAATCGAGATCGAGAGCATGAACAAAGGGGGCGATGAATAAGGTAATAGTCGCAATGACAAGTCGAGCGAGTTGCATGGTGGCGATTGAGCAAACTACAATCACGGATTGTGAGAAAAGTCTTGGATGGCAGAGCCAGGAGGTGGAAATTATTACGAGCTGCAAGAGTCAAATGACAAAGGCGGCGAGAATGAACAGCGTTATCGGCAGGTTTGAGGTTCTGTGCAGAAGGATTACATGACAGCTGGTGCAAGCTTTTAGCAAATGGTGCAGGCACGTCAGCCTGTAGTTATAGGGATTTACGACTTTAAATCAGACCGTTTGCTAGCAGCTGTGACCCTGCCCTCATCTGAGGATGGATGCACGTTAAGCCGATTTGAGTTTGAGGAGTCCCGAGGGACAAGATGGTGGCCCATTGCTTGCGCATGATGGATAAGCCATGATTGGATCGCGAGTGAAACTGCCGCTAGGTGTCATTTCAAAGGGAGACGAACGTTCAATGGGTTTCGAGGTTTGTGTCTTGGGAGACAATGAGGAGATGGGGTGAGACACAGGATTTGAGCAGGAGCTGGCAGTAGCAAACCGACTTGAGTATCTACGTGCAGGCTTGGTGCGGAATAACTGGGCACAATATCCTTGTTTTGTTGATAGCATCCCTCGTCTCCATTTGGTTGGGTTGCGCCTTTGGAACCGCCTGGGGAAGTCCCACCAGACCACTTGATTGAGACAGCCCACATGAACGAACCCCGAAAGGGAGGCCCGCTTTGTGCCGCCGGGATTTGGTGCAAAGCCTCAGGAGTCAGGATCGGTCAACTGGTGAGCTGAACCCCTTGCTGTTCACGCAACATGCAGCTGGACCAGTCAGTCGTCACAGCGCATGAACTCGTACTGCTCAGCACGCCGTACTTGTTCCATCTTCATTGCGTCTGGTTGATGGTCGGTTGTCTTGGCGAGCTCGAGGGCATCAATCTCTCCCCTGAGTCCTGACCTTGTGCCGGCTCCCTTTCGCCCAACTATTTGGAGCTAATAAGCGCCTGGCAGCACCTGTTTCCTCGCACGTTGGTGCAACTATTAATGGGCCTACCATGGCGCCTCTCCCAATCACACAATCACACGGGCGGGCAGGGCGCTGAGCTGTCCCAATGTTGTGTGGTGTGGGCTCGAGCTCAATGTTGTCACCACTCACTCCCCAGCCCACAAGCAACCACCAACCAGAAGGAGAGCGCCCATTCACCTGTCCACCCAGTGTCCACCGCCCTCATCTCTTGTCAGCGGGCCCCCACAGCCGCCCATCCATCTCGACGTCGCTGAATCCCTTCTTCCCGTGTCACGACATCTCGCCTACAAACAAGACAATACTCCTCGCCTCCGGCCCTTTTTTACGTCGCATTTGGCATCTTCGGAGCGTGAATCAGCCCAATGCTGTTCTAGACATTGCACAAGCGCTGCTTACTACGGATTCGATTGGCCGCAACGAAACCACTTCTTCAGGACGGACACGGAGATAGTTGAGCATTCGGGTTGCAAGAGTCCGACATCACGACTCGACATTGTTTCCTGAATCCGCGCACTCCCTCTCCTCCTGTGCCTTCTCCCCGCCGAATCCCGGTATCCGCCATCGATCCGCTGCATTGTCCGAACCACAAGTTCCAGCTACCGGACCGCGTGTGTCCTGCGAGTTGGGTTCCGCCGAACTCGTCGTGCATTGTGAGCACGAGCACAGCAAAACCTCGCATATCAACGACAACATCACTGCCGCCGCCACGGAGAACGAGATCGAACAGTCCCCGCCGCCGCAGTATCCCGCCTCAGAGGCGTCCCCCTCGCGCCCTCCGCCCTTTTCCTCGCTCTTTGCGCCGCTCAACGACACTGCTGGTCAATCATCTGGCAAGCTCACCTCTGCCGCATCAGCAGAAGCCTGCGCATCAGGGTCTGTAGCGGCTCCAGCCTATTCCAGCAGCCCACCGGTCGAACCATCGCCCCTCCAGAACGAAGCCACTCCTTCGAGGGCTTTCTACGACCCGGTCGGGGAAACCAAACGAGCTCTCCCTCAAGACACAAAAGGAGAGTCTAGTCGCAAGGACGAAGACGCAGAGCCACCTCCAGCGTACTCAGAGGGGGACAGTCCTCTCCACGCCTTCACATACGTCATGTCTGCCGCAGGAGGAGCCGCGAGTATAATTACTCAGGTCCAACAAGGAGGACCGCCCATCAATACCATCGGTGGTGAGGATTTATGGAACTCGCACAGCATGTCCAGAGTGCTAATACCCAGTTCCCAGATGTCGGGGCCGACGAGACGATCGCAATGGACCTTCGGTAAGGCATGACACTGACAAGGCCAATCCAGGGCTTGCCCTTTTGAAGGTCTGCAGCAAGACTTTGCTAATCAATGGCTACAGTGGTACCAGATTTGTCCTCTCACGGGATGAACTTTTGACATTGCCGGAATTTGTTCTGCTGTCACTGTTTCCCAATGGATTGTTTCCAGACGGTCATATGAATGGCTACGGCGAGAATGATGCTGTGCAAGTAGATGTGGGTGCTCACAGCCCAGCCAACGTCGACTCTGTCAAAAGCCTACGATCAATGCTAACCTCGACATTTCTAGTATGACCCGGCGTCCTTGCAGTACATGTTGGACTTTTTTAGGAACGTTGCCCAAACGATACCCGCCGAGTCGTCGCCTGTTGCATCACAGGATGGGGATGCCATGTCTGCTGAACCTCTCGGATCGCGAGACGATTCCTCTAAGCGAGCGGGCATCATTGTTTTGAGGGAGGATTTAGATTTCTACGTGATACCTCCGCGGGCAGACATCAGCCAGCCAGACATGATTGAGGTGAAGCGTGCGGCAGCCAAAGCATTGCAACGGCAAGACGGCATATTTTCAGGGCTGAAGCGCAGCGATGAGCCTGGCACTACCGAGGCACATCTCATCGAAATGCTGACGGCAGGGTAAGCAGCCATTCGTCTGCCCCACCACCCCTTCTCTTCTTTTTTTTTCTGTCTCTCTCTTTTCTGGGTTCACGGCTAATAGAGGATTGGCAGTGGATTCAATCATGACGACACATGGGGCCATCGAGCTGGAGAGCCCAACAAGGCGGTCATTTGCAGCCTGGCACTCGCTCGGCTGCGTAGCGATATCAGGGGTAACGATATGGGCACGAGCGCTGTTGGCATGGCGCAGAAACTTTTGCTTTTCTGGAGAAAACCAGCCAGAAGATGCTGGTGGGAGGGAGTCGAGCTGAACAATGTCGACGGAATCGAAGGCAAGCTCAAGGTCTGGATCCGACGTGTGTGGACGCTAGAAATGAGCGTCATTGGACTCCGCTGAGGTAATTCCACATCTGGCATGGAGTGGTGCGAATAAACAGAAGGGCACAGCATGGCCGAGCAAGTCAACAGGGGCTGTACAAAGCATAGCAATTGTTTTGTGTGATTGGGGTTGTTTGAAAACGTTTGCAGGCGTCGTCGATTTTACCAAAGAGGCTGTTGCTGGTTTTGAGTTGCAGCGAATTATGCTACCGCATCGCCCACCACCTGTTATTCTCTTCTTGCCGCGACGTTGACTTTTTTGCTGCCTGGACTCTTTGCCATCCGGTCGCCAAGCAGCGTGTATGCAGACTAGGCAATTCTCATTTGTATCTATTTGGAGCTTCAGGGCTGTGAGTTGGGACGCCGAATTACTACATGTTTGCTATTGAGACGGCTTTTTTTTTACCGAGGGGAGCCAATTTGACCATGACGTAGCCTTGGCCGAATCTATTAGGTGGAATTCAGTTAAATTAGAAAGCCAAAGGCTTGCGACATGTCTCAAAGTGCCTATCAGTTTCTCATGGCCATGCAAATGACTTTATGCAGTCAGTCACATCACATTCCGGGAAATGTACTTGCTCCAGACAGCTCCCACATGGTCCCAGCCAGCAACAAGTTGTTATAGCGGCAGAAATGACGGATACCTATGTAGCCACTGGGATAGTAGGCAAGTTTTTGGCCGTCACACCAGCCTGTTATTTATTGCCATGGGGTGTTTAATGATAGGGGTAATACATTGATGAATGAGATGACCAAAGGCCAAAGAGACGTGATGGGCCTCGAAAGGGATCAAATAATCTAACAAGTCCATAAAGGTCATGATGAAAGAGGGAGGATGCCGAGGGAAAGATGTCCGACATGGTCATGTGACTATGTGGCGTGGCGTGGCGCGGTACCCACCGAAATGTGGCTGTGCGGTTAGCGTATTCGTACCCCCATGGTGACGTTATTACAAATTCCTCATCGGTGCCGATGCTCCCCGACCCCATTCGATTCTGGGGCCATCTACCGCGCTCTCTACGCTTTCTCAACACGAGAGACAAAGGACGATTGATTCTGTATAAATACGAGCTTTTGGCACCTTGCAACCATTAGTCCATTCATGCAGAGCGTCGTCGTACCTAATACCACATAATACCGGGCTGACTGACTCAACCCTGTTTGCACGCACCCGAAGCCAGGACAAAGCAAGCAACAAGCTCAAGCCTGCTCCGTAGTGCATTTGTAATCACCATCAACAAGCACCTCCACCATACCAAAGACAAGACGCCGACAACCTTGCAGCAGCGTTCGCGGCACATTTTCACAAACAGACGCAGTTTTCAAAAAGACAGCCAACAATGACGGATACGCAGGAAGACTGCGCCTCGGGCTCGGAATCCGGGTGGGTGACAGTCACCGTCTCACACCGCAAGCACAGCTACACGTTTGAGCTTGCCGATGATGCGACGGTGACGGACCTGTTCGACGAGATTGCCGCGACGCTCGACATCCCCGTCGCCAACCAAAAGATCCTCGTCCCCAAAGGCCCGCTGCTCAAGTCGCCCTTCAGGGAGCCCGACATGCCGCTTGCCAAGCTGCAGGGAAAGACGCTGACGCTCATGGGTTCCGGCGCCGCAGAGGTGGAAGCCGTCCAGGGCATGTCGGAAAAGGTGGCGCGGAGGAACGCGGCGCGCGCGGCCCAGAGGGGCAGGGCGAGGCACCCGGCGCGGCGAGGAGGCCGGCCCAACAAGTCTGCCGAGGACTCCAAGCACACCTTTGTCCAGGTCAAGCCGCTCCAGGGCCTGCCGCACCCGGAAACGAGCCTGAAGCTCCTGCTGCGGCTCAAGGAGGACCCAGGCATCAAGGCGGCCATGAGGAAGCACGGGTTCACCGTGTCCCTGCTCACCGAGATGGAGCCCCTGTCGCACACCCAGACCACGCACGAGGGGACGTCCAGGATCCTGGGTCTCAACCGCAACCAGGGCGAGGTGATTGAGCTCCGCCTCCGGACCGACGCCCACGACGGGTATCGCGACTACAAGACCATACGCAAGACGCTTTGTCACGAGCTCGCCCACAACGTCCACGGTCCGCATGACCGGCAGTTTTGGGATCTCTGCCACCAGATTGAGCGGGAGGTGGATGCGGCGGACTGGAAGTCTGGCGGCCACACGATTGGCGAGACATCCAGATACACAGTCGCGGGATCGGCGTATGCGGAAGAGGGGGACGAGGAGGACGAGGGGGGCTGGACAGGTGGTGAGTTTGTGCTCGGCGGCATCAGAGACGTCGGCGCCGGCATGAGCCGTCGTGAGATTCTGGCGCAGGCTGCGCTGGAACGACAGAGGACGGAGGACGGTGCGGAGCGCAAGGCATGCGATGCCGCTGAGAAGGGGTGGCGGCCGTGTCAGCGACCGCAACAGCCCAGCGATAAGCGGGAATGACGAATGCAGTCTTTTGCGTGTGCGTGTTGATGGCGGACTACAGTCGGCCGTTGACTTTCTTTTGTACACTGAAGCATTTAGCGTTTGTTTGGGAACTCGTGTACCGGATATGGAGCATTTATTGGGAAGCCAACATGTGGCGAGCAAAGCTATTTAATAATGGGACGCACTTTTCGCTTTGCATTCTTGGACTGTCGACAACGAGATCAGTAAAACTGGATTAATACAATCTTATCGTACATTGTTTGCGACACGCATTAAAACTGATGTACCCATTCCAACTGACACACATTGCACTCTCACCTAGCCTGATACACACTGACCCAATCTAGTACGGCATGGGATCCAGGTCTAGCCCGTTGACAGTGAATTTGAAGGAATCATTCCTAGAGTAGTGACCTGCGGTATCAAGGTCCAACCTTCCTCTGATGCAGTCTCTCAGATCAACATCTGCGAATACGATGCCCTCGTCGTCTTCCCACTGAGGTCCAGCCAGGACGTCTCCAAACGGGGACACAATTGACGACCCGCCTCGCGACGCCCATGCGTCGGCTTTGGTGGCAGGCTGTTGCCTTGCGTGGCTTCTTGGGCTGGTTCCATTTTGGCCCACCCCGTTCTCCTCGTCGCAGCCGAGAACGATTTCGTTGCCGTCTTCATCAAACACGGACTTTCTGCGCCGGTGTCTGGTAGGGCTCGTAGCGGCCGGCAGAGCAATTTCGAATCCTTCCTCGGTAAAGGTAGAGCTGCGCCGGGCTCGGCTCCGGGTAGGACTTGCTTGCGAAGACGAATCCCGCACGGTGTCCTTGCGTGCAGCCATGTTGCTGCTCACGACGTAGCATCGCCCTTCGATACCAATGGTGCGCATGAGACTCATCCATGCGTCGCGGCCGTCCGCGGTGGGGGCGAGGTACAGGTTGATATTCTGCTCATATAGGGTTTGCCGGACAAAGGGCATGTAGTTTTCCCAGCAGATGGCGGCTGCGAGGTTCACTCGCTGGCCGCGAATCGTGGTTGACACGGCCTTCAGTGTGGCCGGAGATCCCTGAGCCCAGCAAAGGCGCTCGGTGCCGGTCTGGAGACTGTTAGACGGATGCGCACAGAGGAGCGTGTGCCAATGAAGGCGGAAGGGGTTATGAACACGTACGGGCATCACCTTGCGCCTCTTCCCAATGATGCCAGCCTTGGGGCAGACATATACTACGGCACAGTACAAGCTCCCGCCTGCCCTCTCAATGACGCCCGTGACTATAAAAACGCCAGTATCGCTGGCCACCTTCTCCAGCTCCTCTCTTGTGCCGTCTCCCCTCGCCGTGTCGTCATCGCTCGCCAGCTCCCTCTTCACCCACTTTGCGCCGGCGCCGGCACCGCCACCTACCGTGTCTCCCAAATCGACGGCTTGGTCGAAGTATTTGGCAAACTCCTCCCTTCCTTCAAAGGGACGCTCGCCAATAACGGCACTGAAAGCTGTGCCACGCGGGTATCCGCCGATGTAGGCCTCCGGGAGCAAGAGGATGTCAATTGACTGGGAGGCAGCTCGGTGGGCGAGGCCGGCGAGGTGTCGGAGAGTAGCGGCGGTGGTGGGGCCGGAAGCTGGCGAGGCAGTTCCAACACGGATTGTGGGCATGTTCAAGACGTTTGGGACCGGTCTGCTTGATTCCTGGATAATGGGCAGCAGCTGTCGAGGGCTGGATTTGACAAGGCAAAACTGAAACTGTGTGCTTATCTTTGCAGGAGGTGGCTGTGTGTATAGGAAGAGGAGGAGGAGAAGGAGTGCTTGGTTGCGCCTTCCGTGTTGCAGGTGCCAAGCTTCCCCTCCTCCAAGCTTGAGCTACCGTACGGAGTACTCCGTAAGTACTCAAGCATGTGCTAATAAAGCCTGCAGGAGCTGTCCGAAACCAGGCAGCCCCATCTGGCCTCCGCACGCCGCAACACAGTCTCCACATCCAATGACGGTGCTCTCGTGTTAAACCTGACCCGTTTCCCCTTCCGGCGCGGTATGGTTAGGCAACAAGGGCACTGATCCCCGCATAAGACCAAACATTTCCAATGTGCGTTGCTGGGCCAAGTTTGCGTTGGTTATGTCTTGCGCGCAGGCTCTGTTGTTGGTTGGCATTGGCGCTGAATGCTCATGGCACTAGACAGCAGTCTCAAGTGCGTTTGTTGCATCACTCTTTTACAAGTTTGGCAAATGGCATCCACGAACAAAATCAAGTCGCCCATTCAAGAAAATAAAGATTCTATTTGAATTACCGCACATTCGCCACGGGAACCCGCCAAATTACTGCAACAGTCAACAGAGAATCCAACACCCCAGGTGCTTTGCCGGCTACTTGGAATCGGACGACTTGCGGACGCTTTCGTCTTGCGAAAAGTCTTGGATATGCGCAGTCGGCAAGGGGGACTGGACGCTCCGCTTCCTGTTGAAAATGAATATCCTCTGATGCAGGCCGGCCTCAATGTCCGCCAGCGACTTGCCGCGGGTCTCGGGTATGAGCAGTGTCAAGACAGTGGCAAGGCCCATGATGCCGGAGAAAAGACCAAGAACCCCAGGCAACCCAATCGCCTTGGTGACAGTGCCAAAGGCAAAAGCGGCCAGGACGGCACCGCACTTTCCGACGGCAGCCGAAAGCCCGTGGGCGGTACCTCTTACGCGGGTAGGGAACACTTCGGAGGGCAGCAAGAAGGTGGTGCAGTTGGGTCCCAGACAGATGATCAATTGCGACAGGGCAAACAAGGTCATGAGGCCGGCGACGGACGTGTTGGCAGCCGGGGTGGATGACCCAGCCCAAACGGCGTATATGACGGTGACGAGAGCGCACGAGAAGAATTGCTGTCGGACGCGGCCAACCTTGTCGGCTAGGGGGATGCCAATGTAGAAGCCCGGGAGGTAGCCCTGCATGAGTTTGGGTCAGCGGATGCAACAGCGGCCGTGAAAGGGCAAGGGGGCTCACGGCAGATTGAACGATAATGTTTCCAACGGCAATGTTCCAAAGCGTTGTCCACGGATTTGGCCCTTTGGCATATCCAATCTTGGTCAAGATGACGCTTTGGTTCAAATTGATGCCGTAGTAGGCAATGTCGCTGTTGGACCGGTCAGAAAGGATCAATCGACGGCTTTGACGCATCCATCTCCCGGCTGGAGTTGGGACCTACAAGAGAAACCAAACGCCGCAGGTTGCAAACAAGACCTTGGCATTCTCCCACTGCCCAAAATACTCCTTAAAGTCGTGCAGCTGTTTCTTCAAGGTTCGCTTCTCCCCCTCGGCTTGGCTCTTTGTTACGTCTTGAACGGCGTCAGCTCGCTGCCACGTGCTGTCGAGTCCTTTTGTGACTCACAATCATTGTACGGCTTCGGCTCGGGCATTGTCAAGCGCGAGTACAAGGTAGCCGCGGCGGGTATCATGCCCAAGGCGAGCTGCAGGCGCCAGACCCATTCGAGGGCCTTGATGTTGTTAAACACGGCCGTCTTGAAGGCCCGGAGCAGGACCAGGAAGACTATGCTGGAGCAAAAGTTGCCGAGGCCAATGAAAGAAAAGACTGTCAGTATCTGCACGGATCGCGACCCAAGGGCGTCCTTCTCCGCCGACAAGGTGGAAGACAGGGGATAATCTGCGCCTTGTCAGTAGCTGCCGGCAAGCATCTTGAAGCGGCCGTTGGGGGGGGGCCCGAGTACCAGCACCGATGCCCACGCCGCTGACGACGCGAAAGACGGAAACCCAGGCGGTTATGGCTTGTCGAGACAGGCCTTTCCAGGGAAGGAGAACCACCAAGAGCGTGCCGAAGAGGGTGATGATGAGCTCTTTGCCGTAGACGGCCTTGCGGCCCCAGGTATCACTCAGGAGGCCGAACCCAATCTGGCCGACAATCATGCCGAGACTGAGAGAGCCCTTCATGATGTCGCTGTCGGCGGCGGGAACGGCAGAGTTGTCATCCTGGAAGTAGAGGTAGCCGAGGATGGGCACAACTTGAGCATGGTTAGACGGCGCAAAAGGACGGACAGAATTGGCCACGCGACGGCCTCAGGGACGCATACCAAGACCAATTGTGAGGTTAATGTAGCCATCGGTGAAGAAGCCCGCTCCGGCCACAAGCACAAACTTTAGCTTTTCAGCCCAGGAAGGCATTTTGAAGGACAATGGCAAGAGTGCCGCCGTGGTTCTGCAGAGTCGGACAAGGGCGCTCTGCACGCCTCTCGGCAGACCCCCTTTCCGTCGATTCTGCAAAGGCGGCCAGATTTATATACATTGGGCCATTGAAAGTGCACGCGCTGCTCCGTCGCACGTCTGTGGTGTTGAGCCGTCCTCAAACACGCATGGCTCGGTGGGAAGTGCAGCGCCGCCGTGCGACCATGAGGATTTAATCTGCATACTGATTGAGCCGCCGCGAGTTGATACAGATCAATGACAAGTTGCAACATCGGCACGACAAGCAATGTCCTTGATCGAGTGCCTGTCAGAGTCCACACAATCACACAATGGGCCATTGTCAACCCTAGCTTATCCCACGTGCTTCGTTTGCAAGCCAGGATGCAGACAGACGGGGAAATTCATGTGGGGAGTCAGAGCCGGGGGGAAGCCCGATTTCTGTCCGAGCCGTCGGGGCATGGCCGTCGGCTGCCGTTGAATTGGCCTGTTCATCTGCTTCGGATGGGTTGGCCAGTTGTCGTGGACTCATGGCCGGTCCAGCATGGGCTTGTCGAGCCTTGCGAAGCCCGTCTTTTCGTCGTGGCCCATAGGCTGCTCGCCCGCTTTGTGTCCAGTAATCATCCCACCAGCCTTGTGTTGAGCCGAGCTCTGTGAGATTCAACATATTTGGCGTTTGTCTATTATTCTCTGGCTTGTTGAAGGGTGAGATACAGGGGCACGTTGTGTTGCGCAGATTGCTTCTTGGCAGCATCCCGGCATCAGCTGCATGTCGCATGTCGGCAATGGAGAGCGACATGCCGCCCGTGTCTGGCGTGGCGGCCTTGCGGGAGTCTTTTGGCGACGGCAAGCCTCCTGAAATCAGCAGAAAGATTACGGCATGTGTTGCTTGCCGCAGACAAAAGGTGCGAGTCATCATCGTCATCATCACAGGCTCGCAATCGACAAGGGCGGTTTGCTAATGTCTTCAAGATCAAGTGCATCATGCCAAACGGCAAGGCGCCGTGCGTCCGGTGCAAGAAACGATCACTGCCATGCACAGTCAACCGCAGCTTGCAAATGCTGCTCGAGGACGACATCAGGTCTGTCCCTGACTCCTTGCGCCATCTGCCGAGAGGCCCTGCAGCTAACAGCCGATTCCAGCTGGAAACAGGCCCTCGGCCAAAGGGTCCAACGCCTGGAACATGTGCTTGGCACCATGGCAGACAAGCTCAACATGTCTGAACTGCGCCAGCTCTCTGGCGACCAGGCTGAACTGAGCGCCATCTTGAACCGCGCGCGGCACGCGCCGTCCGCCAGGGGCGACGACGGCGGCCAACCATGCCATGACCACGCCTGGGAGATTACTGTTGATCCCCAGTGCGAGCCATCGTCAATGCCGGCTTCATGCATCGCTCAGGTACGCGGCAGTGAGGCTTCGGCAGGACCGGCGGCACGCAAGCCCAATCTCGTTTCCAAAGGCCTGCTAACACTGGACGAGGCGAGGGCCCTGTTTGCGGTGTACCAAGACAGACTGGACCACCTGCTCTACCGCATCTTGAGCAGCGACACTACGTTGGAAACAGCCATGGACAGCTCCCCCCTGCTAACGGCCGCCGTTTGCACGGTTGGAGCGCTGCATTCCGGCCCGCTTGGCCACCTTTACGATGCCTGCCTGGCCGAGCTGAAGATGCTCTTCACCACAGAGTCGCTGTCGAGGCACCACAACATGGATGACGTCCGCGGCCTCTGCATCGGGGGCTTCTGGCTGGGCAGTCTTTCGTGGGCGTCGTCGGGCTCCGGTAAGTTGGCCCAAGTCAACCGGCGCGGCAGATTGGGTGCATCCTGACAGACAGCGCAGCCGTTCGCATTGCCTCGGAGATCCAGCTTCACCACGCCATATACAAGGCCCTGGAAGGCGACAGAGACGCCTACCTCGAGACGCGGCTGTACTACCACGTATATGTGTGCGACCATCACACGTCCGTCTTGTACGGCCGGCCGCCCATGTCTCACGGCTGCGCCAGCATCAACTCGGCCATGAAGTTTCTCGAGACGGAACATGCAGTCGAGGACGACGTGCGTCTGGTGTCGCAGGTCAAGATCTGGTCCGTCTACAGCGACATTTTCAGCTGCTTTGGCACCGAAACCGGCAAGCCCGTGTCGTCGTCGCAATTGCCTCAGCTGAGGCGCTTCGCAATCGCCCTCGACACGTGGCACGCGGACTGGAGAGAGCGCTTCAGCCCAAACGAAAAGGTCGGCAACTACCCTGCCAAAGGGGTCGGGCTTCACTACAATTTCGCCAAGCTCTACCTCTGCTCCCACGCGTTTCGCGGCCTCGACGCCGCGTCTCCCCTGCCGACCGCCTTGCTGCCCGAACTCCAGGAGGTCGCCAACACGGCCGTCATCTGCGCAACCTCCATCTTGGGTGCTCTCAACATGGACCGGGAGCTTCAACTGCTACTAAATGGTCTGGCGTTGTGTTTCGACATGATGATCACCTTTGCCATTGTGTTCCTCTTAAAGGTGGTCACCAAGTACCCCAGCACGATATGGATGGACAAGTTTCGAATCCTCGACATTGTGGGCCAGACTATCAACATCTTGCAGGCGGGAGTGGCATCAATGAATCAGAAGCACTTGATCGTCTCTGTTGCCCCAGCACTGAGAAAGCTGCTGCAAAAGGTTCAGGAGACGCCGCCGCCGCCGCCGCCGAGGCCCGAGGCAGAACCAACCCACCCTCCCCTGTCGCCCGATCCCTCAATTTCGCGACAGAGCGAGATTGACTGGATGCACAATTTCGGCAGCTTGGAGCACCTTGACTTTCATGCCATGCTTCCCGGCCCGGATTCCTGGTCGGTTGGTCTGGACCACGGGGGTGCAGGAGAGCATGCAAACCGGCAATAAACGCGTGCCTTGTCCCTTTTCTTCCTCTTGACAGCGTCCGAAGCTGATGCTTACAAGATGCAATCGGTGCTGCGCTCAGGCCTCTGTAGCTGGCGCATCAACACGAGACCGAGCGGCTGTTCACCAAGGTCAGCATGTGGCGTGCCTGGAATCGAACAGCAACATACTGGAGAGGCATTCCACAGCCATGGCCTCGTAGGCGTCAAGGTCTGGGACTTTAATATTTGGGTCTTTTGCCTCGTCATCCCACCTCCTGACTGCCAGCTTGGCTTCAAGGAGGGGATCCTTGTTGGCTTCCCTGACCTGGTCTTGGTCCAGCATGCCGCCCTAACCCCCATTAGCATCATCTCCACGGCTGGCATACGCCCTGCGGACTGTACCTGGTACTTCAGAGTGCGCTTGCTGGTAGAGCTGAGAGCCTCGTAGTATCCCGGCTCAGTGGCGGTCAAATATCTCTTTGCCCACACATGGGCGCCGACCAGCTGGCACACCTTTTCGCTGAAGCCCAGCTGGCGCAGGTACCGCTCGCCGAGCACGTCGTGGCTAGCCGTGCCGACGTAGGTTCCATCCGGGGCCGTCATCTTGGGCATGCTTTTGGCGGCGGGTATGAACCTGCCGATGTCGTGGAGGAGCGCGGCCAGCACCACCTCATTGTCGTGCCCAAACTGCTCGCTCTGCCGTGCCAAGTGTGCGCACTGCAATGAGTGCTCTAGCTGGGACACACTCTCTCCCAAGTAATCTGTATTCCCTTGGGATTTGACAAAATCCAAGAGCTGGCGGACAACATCTCTAGCTTGGGGCTGGGTGTCGGGCATGCTTGTGGAAATGGTGCAGCAGGATGATGCCGTGGTTAGCTATTGTTATGAAAAGTCAGAATTAGACCGAATGAATCCTCGCTCAAGTAGTCATTTAAAAGAATCGAGCTTGAAGAAGCGGCAAAATGGCTCGTGAAGCGCTTGGACGGTCAACATGTCCGGTGTGAAGCCCGAGGTGTGACGGACGGGGCGAAAGCCGTCGGAGCGCTCCCGTATCCGGCACCGATTGAGACCGCGGGTGCGACACAAGGTCTGTTATTCCCCTTTTCATGACTCGGGGTTTAAAAGGACCACATTCATGCCGCATTGTTTGCGCACATGAGCATCAGCCCAGACCGCGTCTCCAAGTCATCACCATGCAGCCGCAACTGTCGACTGAGCAACTCGACTTTTACCGCCAAAACGGCTACCTCGTCCTTCGCGCCGGCGAACACGGCCTCGTTGCCAATACCGCCCATCTGAAGGACTGGGCCGAAGAGGTTCGAGCCTGGCCTCTCGAAAAGGGAAAGTGGATGCCCTATTTCGAGACGACTGCTTCCGGGGAGAAGCAGCCCATGAGAACCGAGAACTTTGTAGACTACCACGAGGAATGGAGGAGACTTGTGTGCGGCCCCGGCCTGGCAAGCATCCTCAAGCAGCTCTCCGGTCAGGTACGGCCCGTCGCCCAACCCCCCGGGCCCGCAGCAACGTTGGACTCACACGGCGGCAGGACATGGTTCTCTTCAAGGACAAGATCAACTACAAGCTCCCCAACGGCAACGGGTTCCACGCCCACGTCGACTACCACGCGTACAGCCACATGGGGGAGATATCGCACATTACTGCAAACGTCGCGGTCGACGAGGCCAACGTTGCCAACGGCTGCCTGGAAGTCGTCCCCGGGTCCCACAGGGAAGCCATTGAGTTCTCCAACGGCGGAAGGATCAGCCCCGGCTGGGAAGACGCCCACGAGTGGGTGTACGTGCCCCTTGGCCCCGGCGACGTGTTGCTCTTCGGCAGCCGGCTTGCCCACAGATCCAAGGGGAACAGCACCCGCCAGAGCCGAACCAGCCTATACGCCACCTACTGCATGGCAAAGGACGGGGAGGGCCTGCGCCAGAAGTACTACGCTCACAGGAGGAGCGTGTTTCCCCCGGACCACGGTACGCACCTCCCGCCCCGGATATTTGCTTCACCCCCAACTGATGACGCGCAGAGAGGCAGGAGGGAAACAGCTACGAGCAGGGCTGGAAGACGTATGGCTTTGCCGCGCCCTTTTCCGCAACAAGCGCAGAGGTGGCGGCCAAGTAGAACATGTGTTTCAACGTAGGAAGAAGCGAAATGGCCCAGATGAATGACATGAATTAATTCGATATCCGGCCCCGTCTCGCTCTTGACATTTGACCTCACGGTCTCTACCTGTATTCCTCATCAATCTCCACCAGTGCCTCCACGCCGCCCTTGTCCATGACCTCGGTGTCGACGACTAGCGAGGCAAGCAGCTGGGCCTCCTCGGTGGTGCTGTAGTTGTCGCTCACCCTGTGGTGGCACCCAGGGGCCTCGAACCATGTGCCGCCCTTTTCGAACACCCTTGTAGGCTCACTGTTCATCTTGTTGAGGACGGCGCCTTTGAGCACGGTGACTGAGACGGCAGCGCCCGCGTGTCGGTGAGGCGGCGTCGATGCATTTGGCGCAAAGGTGACGAGAAGGCCAATGTTGGATTTCCCAGGACAATTGGGCAGCTTGTTGTTGTATGCCAGCTCGATCTGGGGAAACGGCCGGCTATGGTGCCATGTTAGCAAACGGGTGCAGCGAGTTACGGACTTGAGAGCAAGAATGGGTGGTGACGATACCTCTTGTCGTATCTGGGGGGGTCTGGGACGACGCGGCCTTGCTCCATTTTTGTGACGGAATGCAACAAGGGGATGGATTATGAGTCGAGTGGACAATTGTAAAGGAGCAAGTTGCATTGGGATAACGGAGGACTTATATACTTGGTTGAGTGGCACATGAAGCCCTTGGACCTGTTGAGCTCAACCGGGCATTATGAGGTTCGCTCCAACGCAGCAAGAGATGGGACTGGCATTTCCATCATGGCATTGGGTTTGTTGATGACTCCCGGGTCATCCGCCTCAATATGTTGGATAGGCTACCCGGTTACTCGGCGTTGGACCACGGTCGCGGACGCGATTGATAACCGGGAAGGGAGTGTGTGGGAACAAAGACGGGGCCAGGGAATACGGCAATTCCTTGCTGATGCGAGAGACTCGGTCGTCAATGATTGAACTTAAAGTCGGCGACTTTGCAATCTTGACGCCAGGATAGGCGTATAAAGCATAATAAGCGCACCGTTCTCAACTGGAGCTGATCCAACTACGACAGGCGACAAACGCCTGAACATCTTCCGTAGTATAGTGGTCAGTATGCAAGCTTGTCACGCTTGAGACCCGGGTTCAATTCCCGGCGGGAGAGATTTTTGCTCACGCGAACAATTGCGTATGGTGGGACTGTCTTTATTTTTGGATGATGCGCGTTTCTTTTTAAAAAAATAATTGACTAGAAAACTAGATTTTAACCCGTTTTATAGTGTCTTGGGCTTGTCTCTTGTAATTATTGCGGTGGCCGTAAATTCATGTCGCCAGGAAGAGTACCCACATCATTCATTCTCCAGTGCATCATGACGTGAAATCTACTATTCGAAATAGCCAAAGCTCTGATTAAATTTTAAAAAGAGAAAGAGCAAGATGGTCGAAAATCTCCCAATTGCAACTCAAACGCACCTACCCGACACCCATTTTCTCCGTACAGCTATGCTTCTGTGCGGAGTGGAACCAGACGATAAACAGCAATAAGAACAGCTCAGCCAACTTCTCCCAGACAACGTCACGACACAAACCGTGTAGCAACACAATGTCGTCGAGACAATGGACCCCGCCGGACCGTCCTCTTCGCTCGCCCTCACCCCCATCATCCAGGAACTGGTGCGCACGCGCTTCGCCGTCCCCGGATCCCTCTTCCTCGTGGAGGACGTGCAAACCACGCCCCTCACAGACTCGGGCCGCTGGCAAGTCATCCGCCTGCTCCTGGGCGACGGGGAGCTCTGCATCCAGGCGGTGCTAGGGGACGCCATGCACCGGTTCGTGCACACGCGCGAAATCGGCGTGGGCAGCCACGTCCGCGTGCGGGACTTTGAGCTGCGCTCGACGGGCGTCGGCCGGTCCGAGCAAATGGTATACCTGGTCGTGCACGACTTGGAAACGGTCGGCTGGAACCAGGACGTGCGCAGGATGCACGCGGAAGCAGCGGCATCGCGAACCTCGACACCGGCGGCGGGCGGGCGGCGGCTTCGGGACCGCGAGGACTTGGCAGAGGACGACGACGCCTTTGAAGAGTTCGAGGCGCGTGCTTTGCCGGCCGAGCCGCTGCGGAAGCCGGCCGCGGCGAAGCCCTCGAGCAGGCCGTCCCTGCCCGTCGCCCTGCCCCGGGACTGGCACGACGTCCAGACGCCGCTCAAGCTCACTACGCTGCGCTCTGTCCCGAACCTGCCCTACCGCCAGAACTGGTCCTGCAACGTCCTGGCCATCGTCGCGTCCCTGTCCCCGGTGGAGTCGTCCAGCTTGCCGCCGTACAAGCAGCGCACGGCACGGTTAACGGACCCCTCGACGGCGAAGCAGGTCCATCTCACTGTTTTTCTGGACCCGGACGACTTCAGCCCCAAGGTCGGCAGTGCCGTGCTCCTGACGGGTGTCAAGAACCACAGGTTCGACGGGGGCAGCCTGAAGAAGTATGCGAGCGACAAGGCCTTGGGGAAGTGGTGGTTCGAAGACCCGTGGGAGCTGGCCTGGTGCGATGTCAGAGGCATCAAGGACTGGTGGGCTGAGATGGAGGCTTATTTTGCAAGCCAGGCGTCTGAAGAGGTCGTTGGCGGTGATGCGTCGGGTTGAGGGCCAAAATTATCGCGTGCAAGGGGTTCACGAGGACAAGTCGATCAACGACGGGCGCACGAGCAGGCGCATGGCTTTTACCATCCTTCTTTGGGCGATCCATTTACATTCATCAACATGCTACTTCTGCGCCTGGGGCAAATGCATATATTGACCAACCTCATTTCCTCCTCGTCCTGGTCGGTCTGCTCGACGCTGGAGCAGGCTCGAATGCGTCTTCGTCAGAAATCTCGTCATCACTAATTTCCACTGCTTTTTGAGTCCCCAGTGCGCTCTTTTGAGAAAAGTCAAGCGTGGTTTGCTTAGACTTGCCCGCGCCTCGAGTCGCGGTCTTCCTTGATGCCGCTGATGGCGCGCTCCTTGTTGCCGCTGCCCTTTTGCCTCTCGTGGTTTGCTTGGG
This sequence comes from Keithomyces neogunnii, assembly GCA_020975405.1. Classification (NCBI taxonomy): domain Eukaryota; kingdom Fungi; phylum Ascomycota; class Sordariomycetes; order Hypocreales; family Clavicipitaceae; genus Keithomyces; species Keithomyces neogunnii. The sequence continues at coordinate 5,384,779 of JAIOWQ010000001.1, read as the reverse complement.
CGGCGGTGGAGCCTCCTCTTCGTCAGATTCCATGACGACGTCTTCGTCTCCTTCTTCGCTCTGTTGGGCAGCCTTGCGACCGCGTCCCCGAGCGGGAGCCTTTCGTGCCGGAGCCTTCTTTTCAGGGGCTTTGGCTGTTGCTGCTGTTTTTGCACCTCTTGCCGTGGATCGTTTTGCGGGCTTCAATACCGGTTCATCATCTGACACGTCTTGGTCATCGGCCTCCTGCCTGGTACTCTTACCAAGTGATCCCAACCCTTGTGTTGTGGTGAGGCTCAGATCGTGGGTGGCGCCGCCCTCATACGTCCATGCGTCAGGCTCTTCCTCCCAGTTCCCATCGAAATCACTATCCCAAGTGTCTGGCTTTGGCTTCAGCACACGCTTTCTCTCGGCATTGAACATTCCTCTGCCAGGTCCGCTGGCCATTTGCTGCTCAATTCTTGTTCTGTAAATGTCCATGGCGCTGTTGAGGTCTTCGTCGTCAGACTCGAGTCCAAGAAGCTGCTTCACCTGGCCGGTCAAATGTTCTGATACAAACAGCTCCATCGCATGCTTATCGTCTTTGGAAACGAACTGGTTAACGGCATCCCCGAACGGACCCTGTGGCAATACTTTGAGAGATTGGGCGGATAGGAAATCTTGCACGAGGGACTCGACTTTGATTGAGTCGTTGCCTTCGGCGAGGGTCTCGAGGACGTTCTCGGGAAGAGTTGCCGTAGCTTTGCCTGGAAATAGTGTTAGCCTCATCGGGGGGTTGAGCGTTGGGCAGAGTCCCTCACGTTGCGACGTCTTTTTGCGATAGAAATAGACAACGTCATTTGTATTGGCAACTTTACCGACGAAGCGGTTTGAGAATCGCTGTGGATTCTCGCACTCGAAAAGGCCTCCCTCCGAGGCCGTGTACTCTACCTTGAGCCGAATGAGAGGAAGTGGTCGCTCTTCCAATGCATCTTCGTCTGTTTGGATGGCCTCCCAATCTGCGTTTGCCTCGTCAATCATTTCCTCCACAATCTCCATTAACCGTCTGGTGACTTCTTGTCTGTTGTCTTTTTTCTTATCCAAGCCCTTGAACCGCTTATCCTGAGCTAGAACAAGCTCCCTCGTCACAAATGGTCGCACCGTCTTGAGAGGGATTTTATCAACTTTGAAGTCTTTTCCCGTGACGCTTAAAATGGCAACGTGCTTCTGCACAGCTTCACCTGGCACAAGAGACGTTGCCACCGATGACCCTGGCTGCATCACATGGAATCCCGTCTCGGGGTTTTGTGTTGGATCAATGAGGCATTCATGCTCGTGTCCCCAAACGACCAAGTCAAGCCAATCTGGCAGCACATTCTCGGGGAGATATGACGTTGCGGTGTGTGCATGGTGATTTTGGTGGACGGCCAGCATATTGAACCAGTCGCCCATTTGCACATTGGGCCTGAACCACTTGACCTTATGATCTCGGAAGGTTCGGAACATTCGTTCGTCGCGGACATTGCTCAGACCAAACAGGGCCAGCCTTGTCAAGCCCTTCTGTAGAAGAATCGGCTTTGCTTCGATGTTATCGGCCTCGGCCACCCTTCCAAAGTAGTTGAGCAGACCTGCCGCTTGCAACAGGTCGAGCGAGCAATAATTCCCGTCGCCAGAAGGGTCGTCGTGATTGCCGTGGATGGAAAATACGGGTATCGAGATGTTAATGTCGGGATCTTCGTAATTGACGTGGGGAAACGCGCCCTCGAAGACGGTAGCTGCGTCGGACAAGAACTCGAGGGGACATGGCTTCATGCCGAGGCAGTTTTGTCGAAGCGTGCGCATGACCTGGTAGAGGGACTTTCGAGAGGGTTTGTTCTCGTGGAAAAGGTCGCCAGCGAGAAGGACCATGTCGACCTACAGCACAAGTCAGTTGAGGCGAGCCCGCCTTAATCAGCTCAGGGATGGACACACGTCTTCGGTCCGAGCGAGGTTGAGGATCTCGTCAAAGGTCCTCCAACTGTCATCTTTGCGAATGGCATCGCGCTCTTCGTAGCCGACATGGTTGTCCGTTGCCACAAGGATCCTGATTGTGTCGGCCTCTGAAGACGTGTTAGAATTGTAACCCTAGAGGTGGTGCAGAGCAGCAGCAATTACCCGTGAGCTCAGTCATTGTGCTGGCCGTGTATCGGTTGCCTGAATGGCTGCATTTACCGCCCAGACAAGCGCAGGCGGTGATTGAATGCTACGACGTTGCCCAACGATGCGCTAGTGTGGGAGGGGCGACGCGTCGGTTCAAGGTGACCATGGACGCGAAGAGGTGCGAAATCACGTGCCTGCTCCAATACATACTATCACAAAAGGCACCAGCAATGGTTTGTATTTCCAATGAATCATCACTATTTTTCCTCCTTTTCTCTTTTTATTTTATTTTTGCGCCGCTCAAAATATCTTCCATGGTGGCAAGGGTCATTAGGTATGTCGCACAAATAACGAATGTATTGCTACGGAATTCATAAAGTCTCAGATGTTTGGACTCAAAGTTTGCTATTGGCTTCTTTCTTCTGTGGAAAATGAGTCTGCACAGACAGCTCGTCCCACCAGGGATATGTGCGTGGCGCATCTTTCCAAACATCGGCAGAAAAGTCGGCAGGCTTTTTGGCGAAGAATGCCTTCTTAAAGCTGAGGTGGTCGCTAACAGAAGAGTTAGCAGAATGCTTGAGTTCAGCCCCTGGTGTGCCGCAATGCAACGTACCTGCCAGAAAACATGTCATATAGCAACGGACTGTCGACGAGGTGGGCTCGCTCGGGCGAGGCGGGACTTCTCCATATCAGCTGTCGGTTCAGATAGAGTGCCATCAAGCTGACGTTGCCGATGATATCTTGCGCCAGTTCAATGGCCCGTGGCAGCACATCCTTGGGCTCCGCGCACAGCTCGGCGAAAATGCCGTTGAGCACGGACGAATCTGCAGGATACGGCTTCCCTGTCGCAAGGAGGTAGGTGGCGTTGCTGTATCCCACCATGCGTGGGAGGAAGAAGGAGCTGCACGACTCCATGGTGAGGCCGATGCGGGCAAAGGGAAAGCCGAACTGTGCCGTCCGCGGGGCGATGCTAGAGTGGCAGGGAGGGTCAACAGCTAGCTGACTGGTGTGCCAGGATGGGGCTTGATTTACCGAATGGCAGCACCCAGGGTGGATGTCATGCCTATGCCGACGCTAAGGCCGTTGTAGGCCACGATGACGGGCTTGCTGCAGTTGAACATGGCCAGTGCCAAGGTGCCACCAGGATCGCGCATGTCGCTCGGTCGAGAAGTATCCTTGGCCTTGCTGGTGTCCATGGTCAGGTCAATGCCGGCCGAAAATACTTTGCCCGCGCCAGTCAGGACGACTGCCTTTACCCGAGGGTCGACATTGACGGCGTTGAACAGGGTGATTAGGGTTTGGATCATATCCCCCGTGATTGCATTCAGCTTTGCCGGGCGATTGAGTGTCACAACCAAGATGGGAGTGACACCCGGGGCCGAATCGGGGTGGTTTGTGACGCGGATGTGGCTGTCCGGGGGCGTGACATAGGTTCGGCCGAGCTCGACTGCTTCAGAGTTGGACATTTTGGCTGACTGGGTTGAATAGAATGGGAACTATGCAGACTGGAGGTAGACGTGGTGTGTGGTGTTTGATGCAGCTTTATATGCCTTTTCATCGGCCTAGCCATTGCCTTTCCGGCGCCAAGATGCCGGTACCATCTGCACGATTGGGAGGCTGGCCATGAGGTCTGTGTAACAACCATCGCCTTGCGCAGTGAGGACAACTATGCGGCACGATATGATAATCAGTCCGTCTGCCGCTGCCGAGGGGAAGATCAAGTGGGTCTCTTGGGGCCGCAAAAAGGGCTGCCAGCCAAGCAGTTGGGGTTTGTTGGGGGAAGGGAGGGTTGCCCGAGCGGACATGGTAATTTTGGAGGAAGTCCGGGGTGCAGGCTAAGCTTAATAATAGGCTGGGGCAATGAGCGGGGACGCGTTTCCAGATGCGGCAATTTTCTCGGGCCTAGCGCCGGCAATGCTAGCCGGTGCCGCCTTCAGTGCATCGGCTTCTGTGATCAAGTTGGGCTTCGACATGTCTTGAAGGAGAATCACCCATTCGACACCCATATTCACGTACAGTAACCGCAAAGAAGCTCACAAAAGACAGCAGCAGGCGCTTGTCTACATCTTTTGGAGTATAAATATGGCCATGAGTATTTTACCAAGGCTCAAAGCCAAATGGCGCTATTTGAAATTGGACCAACCTTGTCACGACATTATCGCTGCAATATGTGTCATCGTCACTTCTACAAGTACCAGGTCTAGCACGCTATTAACGTTATCATCAAAAACTTGCACCAAAAGATAGACAAACACTTTGATATGAGCAGCAGGCATGTTGGGCTCTCCTGCGCAAATCATTTGGAAAGCGACTTACACGAGCAGACCCCGGGCGAGAACGAGGTGCAGGCACTGCCACCAGTGGTACAGGCACATGGCCACGCATCAAACAGAGTGCTACAGATATGAAGCAAGGCTAGTAAACGGCGCAACCAGAATGATATGCCCCAACTGTCAAGCGGATTGGCCAGACGTCAGAAACCTCATCCTCCACTTTGCTTCGTGCTGGTGCCAGGACTGCGGCAACTACTTGCGCGACCCCCTCGGAGCGCGGCCCGTGTACACCAGGTGCTCCTGCTCTACTAGCCTGCTGGACTATGACCGGTCCTGTACCATTTGTCATGGATCTGGTTACTTGTATGACAGGTGTCGCTGTGCGAATCCTGTCCACCGCACCGTCTTCAATCAGTATCCCCCATGGTGGACCCTTCCGATTGAATAGCTCTCGTCAACGCCGTGATTGCCTCGAGTTCACTTGAATCGGGAATCACCCGAGGTTCTTTGAAAAGTGGCAAAACATGGCGGTACATGTATGGAGCACAAGTTGGGGATAATGAATGAATGGGGCGAGCTTGGAAATGGTTGAGGATTAGAAGCATGGTCGAAACTCTAAAAGACATGGGCAAAATACAAGATTGAAATTGTGGCCATGTCCGCCTCTTCCCCATGTATCGCAGTACTTTATATGAGGCTATGGACATTACCTACTAGGCTATAAGTTGTCTGCCGCACTGCGTTGCTCCATGAATTTTGCTTGACTCCATCTAGCTCGGGGCCGGATTCGACCCTGTACGCGCTGGGCTTGCCACGTGTACTTCCTTCTGGGGTCCTGTCACAGCATCTTGCATCTTCCTTGACTAATCGTGTTTGGTGATTGCTGTGGTGATGAGCACCACCTTTAGCTGTCTGCCAACTCTGGTCTCAGTCGCACCAGTTTGCCTATGTACTTTGGCTGGTCCCCGTCACCCGTCGATGTGTACGACAAGCATTCATAGTTTGCCGAACATTGTAACATCAGCCTCTGCCCGGCTTCGTCGCCGGTTTTAGAGAACCAATGCTTCCCATCCTTTGGTTCCCCCCAACGCTGGTACCCTGGTATCGTCAGATCATTCAACAGCTGATCCCAAATCCAAGGAGCAAAGCCGGCGACTCTGGTGTATATCGTGGCAGCATCGTCGCAGTAGAATTCGGCTTCATCTAAAAGGGGCAATGAGGTGAGACCAATCAACTCCTCATTGTGCCTGTTAAACAGCGGCATGCCCCTGTCATATCTGCACGAGCTCCTGCCAAATCCACCGGCGCATATATATGTGTCATTCTGCAGGTCCTTGGAGCGGCCCGAGCATTCCTCTTGCGGCCAAATATGGATATTGATCTTGCTGAGCATCTCAACTGGCTTGACGAGCTTCTTATGCATCCACTCCTCCGATACGGGATATTGTATGCCCCTGGCCCGTTAGCTGGCGCCTTTTCCTGCAGTGCTGAGCTTGGTGCACTTACCAGCCTGCGGTTACGCCCCTGAATCCGGGCTCGTCCGAGCCGGGCTTTGGCAGTTTCGCATATCGAATGGTGCTCGCCAAAATGGGCGTTTGCAATTTCAAAATGCCGACATCATAGGCCGCACTTTTGTCGCCCCGATACTCCGGGTGAGGGCTGGCGTCGCTCACGACTGACTCTACTCCCTTGTCGGTGCGGCGGTCCTGTAATGGGTTTCGACTGTTAGCTTTGTGCGGCTTTCAGCACTGGTCACACTGAGGTTGCCAACTTGCCAACACTCCTGCCTTGACCGAGCGGGCTCTTTTGAGGCAGGAAGCACTAGTAAGCACATGGTTCCTGTCCAACAAAGCGCCTCCGCAAACAAAGCCACCGTCCTTGTCTTGAATAATCACAACGTTTGAAAATTCACCCTTTTGGGCATCGCGTCCGCCAACAATCCTCTTATCAACATCAACGCTCGCTGCCGTCCCTGAAACTGCAAAAAAGAGAGCGGACAGCGCAAGAGTAATCTTGCCTTTCATGATAAAAAAGACGAGAGTCGTTGGTTAATTGGTAGCGACGAGCTTGTTGTGTAGAAAGGTCCAAAACATGACAGCTTGCCTTGAGCCCCGTGCCCTATTTATCCTCATCTCTTGCATGTTCACTGAGCTGTGTTGACGGCAGGTGTGTCGCCTACAATTTACGTCTCTATGCGCATGTGATGCCGTCTCAGCTGGCAATGCCTTGGTGAGTCATGTCGAACCAACGGTTTGTTGCTTGTTGCATGATGCTTTGTATTGATTATTGCGGGCCTTATGCAAACGTTCCCCGTTTAAGCTGTTGATGGAATGCTCAATCTCCGATTACATGGGACAATCCCTTCATCTTAAAAGCGCGCCAGTGTCAATGATTGAATGCGCAGCTCCAGCAACACAATGCGCGTGGACGCTGCGAATCAGGCGTTTCATGCCGCCGGCTATTCATCCAATTGACGGTCACGCGTTCATGCCCATGGGAACGGGAACCCGAGGAATACGAGAGATTGCGTGAATTGTATGTGTAATTTTGGAACTATATGCCTTGTTGCCGCGATAGAGGCCTGAACGGATACACTTATGTACAGTGAAAGTGATGGCCTCTACACAAGCCTTCACCCTTTGACAGTTATACATGCCGCGCTTCAAGTCATGTGCGCGTCTGAAAAATTCAATGCGAGTCTTGTCTCGTGCCTCGACACCCGTGGCGGACGCTTTGGCGGACGCTTTGGGGCTTGTTCATCTAAGCTCCAACGGCAGATACGCAGAGAAGATCCTGTCCGGCCTAGTGACAATTGACTTAGTCTTGACTCGGGTGTACCAGACAATGGCGTGTGTACTTACCACTGGGATAACACAGCAGAGAGCTTGCTTGCCTTCACCGGCGCAGGTCTTCTTGAAGTCGGCGCCGCTAGTAGGTTGCGAGGATGCTAGATTGATACCAAGTCAGACTCAATGTCTACGCCACCTTGGTGGTTTGCACTTACGGTTACCGCAGTTGAGCGCAGCAACGCCGAGAATATTGGCGGAACAGCACTGAGGATTGCTGTACAGACCATCAGGACAAGCCTTGTAGTGGCCATTGTTGCCTCCGTTATTGCCGCCGTTGTTGCCTCCGTTATTGCCGCCGTTGTTGCCTCCGTTGCCGCCATTGTTACCGCCGTTGTTGCCATTGTTACCTCCGTTGTTACCTCCGTTGTTACCTCCGTTGTTGCCTCCGTTGTTGCCGCCGTTGCCGCCGTTGTTGCCGCCTACAATGGCAGGCTGGCAGAGAACATCTTGCCCGGCCTTTCACAAAGTTGTCAGTTCATGGCCAATGGCATAATTTGTCCTTCAGGCCACTTACCACGGGGATAACACAGCAGAGGGCCTCCTTGCCATTAGAAGCACAGTTTTCCTTGAAGTTGGGCCCAGAGGTCGGCTTGGACGATGCTACACGCAAGTTAGACTTGACATCCACATGGGGTTCAAACGGGGCACATACGGTTAGCACAGTCGAGAGCAGCAACTCCGAGGACGTTGGTGGCACAGCATTGAGGGTTGCTATAAAGACCGGAAGGGCAGGCTTGGTAGTTGCCGTTATTGCCACCGGGATTGTTGCCTCCTGGGTGATTACCGCCGGGATTGTTGCCGCCTGGGTTGTTGCCACCAGGATTGTTGCCGCCTGGGTTGTTGCCGCCAGGATTGTTGCCGCCAGGATTGTTGCCACCAGGATTGTTGCCTCCTGGGTGATTGCCCCCTGGGTTGCCCCCTGGGTTGCCCCCTGGGTTGCCGCCGTCCAGAGCATCGTTGCAAAGAACTGCTTGCCCGGCCTAGCGCAGTACATCAGCAAGCTGCCTCCATTCATCAATCTGTCTGGTGCAACCATCGACTCACCACAGGCAGGACACAGCACTTTGCTGATTTGCCACTCGCGGCGCAAATGGCCTTGAAGTTGCTGCCGCTGGTCGGGGCCGAGGAAGCTAGAACCGCGTTAGTTATGCGAGCCACGTCCCGACTTTGCTGTTCCACTCACGGTTGCCGCAGCTGAGACCAGCTACACCGAGAACATCGGTTGAGCAGCATTGAGGGTTGCTGTAAAGACCCGCGGGGCAGGCGTCGTAGTGGCCGTCGTCACCCGGGTTGTTGCCACCGGGGTTGTGACCGCCGGGAGTATTGTCGCCCGGGTTGTTGCCTCCGGGGTGATTGCCGCCAGGATTGTTCCCGCCCGGGTTGCTGTCGTCACCTCCCGGGTGATGGTGTGGCTGGCACGAGCCACCATGGCCGGTTGGCACGGCGAGTGTGCCGACGAAGAGAAGAGAGGCAATTGCGACGAACTTCATTGTGACTGAAAGAGTGGAAGTGGTGCCGATGTAAACACAAGAGTAGACTCTTTGGATGTTTTGATGGGGACCGTTGGAAAACGAATGAATGGATGCGGATGCCAGGAGTGATGGTTGACTGGCAATGTGGTCTGGGGACATGGCTTTTATAACTTTGCCGCAACCACATCTCGATTCGTGCATGGCATCGTGTACGCATCTCCGGAGTCAGACGAAAGCGTATGAGCCAGAGCTACCGTAGAGGGCAATGCCACTTGCGGCGTGTCGCGGTGCCATGCATGTCTTCCTGTCTCATTCTCGCCTCTCAGCTTGGAGCCAGGTGCGAGTCTAGACCAAAGCGTTACTTCAGACCAAAGGAGTTCAGAGACAAAAGTCAATGGCCATGTTGCCAAGGCGCTCAATGGGCCCGTAGTTGAGATTAGATGGCTACTCGTACCATCTCATTCCCCGGTAAAAAGAAGAAAGCAAATCTCTCCTGTGGTAGTACTAGCCCATTGGGTCAGCGCAGTACACAACTGAGCGAGATCATGAAGTCGACTACCCATAGGATGCCCATGGGTCAAAGCAAGTAGAGAGCCGAATAGCCAACCGTTTTACATGCCCAAACCTCTCGACGATACTGTGACTCTGTCGAATGCTACCAATTTCAAGAATATTCCTTCTTTGTTGGTCTTGACTCTAGTTTTGGATTTCTCAAGCCGCCGAAAGCTAAGCATGTTCTGCAGGGAGAGGGCATTCAGCCCAAGTGTGGAGAAAGGATCTAGGCTACCAAGAAAAGAAAGCGGGAAACAGCCCGGGGCAGTCCGTGAGCAGGCAAAAGCAAAACCGACATGCCGCCGGAGGCTAATGGCCAGCTCAAGCTGCCAATGTACGGAGCAGTTGGGTCTGCTTTGAACCTGTGCGAGTTGGTTCGGAAATGCTCCATAGTAATAATTCCCCTCTGTACCGAAACCAGGCGGTTTGTGGTTTGTGGTTGGTGGTTGGTGGTTCGTTGGTGCTACCGGCGCTGCGCAACTAGCATTCTGTAAATGTCAGCGTTGTTGCTCTTTTTTGCTTTTGCCCACCGCGGTTTGTGTTCCCTGGCCTCTCCCTCGGTCGCTCGGGCTTCTTTTCCTCAACGTCGGCTTGTAGCCGAAACATTGACACAATAGTCTCGCGACTCTGGCGGGCCGGACACTGACAGTTGTCTTATCCTGACCTTGTCCTGGGTACGGAGTAGTGGCGCTCGGAATAAGCATGACACTTTTGCACACGCTGTCTCAGCATTCCCCAACCTAATCAAGCCCGCCGCGCACGCTGCGGTGGTCTCGGCTAGCGAGTCGCACCCTGTGTCTCACCCGCAGGGGCGCCGCCAAGCAAGACAACCTGATGGTTTGTCCTAGATTTCCGGCAAAGAAACAATGTCTGTCTGTCCGTCGGCTGCATACGGCAAATTGACTGTCTCAGTTATAAAAAGAGAGAAACGGAGTCATTTTCGCCTTGGCTCTGATATTGATTCAGTTTGCTTCAGTTGCCTTTTCGAGGCGCCCAAACATCATTTCCGCACCGCGCGCCAAGCTTTCTGCCACTTCTTCCGAGAAAATGGAGAGGACGAGCGCTCCGTACCTGCAGGGCAATTCGTCTCTTCTGTCGTCGTGGCCAAGTAAATGCCATCTCTCGCCCCGGCAATGCGGACCCGTACCGTCCGCAGGGGTTGCATTTGTCAATCCTGGCAGTTGCAGAAAGGCAAAAGCGCCGACCGTGATTTGCGTTTTCCTTGTTCAGGGCTCTTGTCCCGCAATAACCAAGACAGCCGGATTCCCGTAGCCGAGAAGCCTTGTCCGTGCCTGAATCAGACCATCCCATCACTCCGATGCCAGTGCGCCACACCGAGTCTGAGACTGTGATGGAAGAGTTCGAGTCTTGCCCACTCTACCAATCGCGCTCTCTCCGTCTTGTGAACGTTTTCGGCACTTGCCCCGAAGCCCATCTTGAGGTCAAATGCATCTTGTAGGCAAGCAGGCGAAAATGGCTTGTTATTTTCTCCTGCTATACGTTCAATATGCAGTGTGCATTGAAAACTCCATACTTGATCCGTCGCGTAATTTATATCAAATGTTTGAGGTGCAAGATCTTTACCAAGAACAGCTGTAGGGCAATGCCGCCCAAAACACTGGCGCTTCTCATTTATTAATTCGAGCACCACCGAATCTAGATCCCAAATTAATCATTATGCCGATTGCGCGAGTCGCTTACATCGTTGCAAACTCAAATTCGAGAATCAGTATAGGGTTGGTGGCAACCACGCCAGTTCCCGTTGCATTTTTTTGTTATTCTATGTCCGTATGCCTCTGGTGCGTCATTTCGTCTCAGTTCAAAAATCATAACCAGATTCTTATGCCCGTGCGTATGGTGCCATTGATTCGTTGATTGACCAATGACCAACGGCACCGAGGGGACGAGGGTCACAAGGCTGGACTTGAGAGGTTATCTTGACTGAGACAATGTAGATGGTCTGCGGACCAGACTCGTTGCCGGCCGTGATTGTTTTCTCACCCTTCTTTCGCATTACCAGCCTGGTGAGGAGTTCGTTTCGGGGTTATCCGGCCGTTACTCCAAGTGTAGAGATATTGCAAGTGGCAGCAACTGCCATGAGACGAACACTTGGTTCATCTGAACACTGTTCCACACATCATCAATTCCGACGAGCAAGAACAGCCTTTACGGTGAACCTCCATGTTGACCGTGTGCGCCCAAGGACTGGTAATAGAGTCTCTGACAAAACAGGCAGCGAGCCAAGGCACTGGTTCGCCGCGTCTTGACTCTTGAGTATAGGTCGCGGGTCCAACACCCTTGCTTCTGACTTGCAACCAGGTGCGAGTTTCACAGCGACCGAGAGCGCAGTCAAGATCAAAAAACCTCACACCAATGCCCAAAGTATTCGGACCTGGCCCCGCTCTTGGGTCAGAAACACCTTGCGCTAGAGAAATCGACGGACGCATCTCGACAATAGGAGCAGGTGTTGTCGAAACATGACCTCGTCCCGGACGGAAAGCGATTGTACACAGGGGAAGAAACGTCCATCCCCATCTTGCGGCATCAATGCAGGAATTGTGCCATGGTCAGAATATACGTGTATCTAGTCCTGATTAGAGAACATAGATGCCGTTGTCCCGGGTTGGCAACCTAGGCAGTAGGATTTGCTAGAGTATGTGCACAATCACGCAATCACACCGAGCCCGCATGCCATGCGGCAATCTCGGCGAATCCCTGAAACGTTGCGTACCGCAGACGTGCAAACATGCCAATGCCAACCGGGCATTATAAAAACAGCATCGGAACGCCTTCCGCATGGTGCTGGGGTTGTCGCTTCAAGTATCTTGAGATGGCTGGCGACGCCGAGTATCAGTCCAAGGCCGAGCCAGGCCTTTCTCCGAGAGATGGCTCTACAGACGAGCTCAAAGAAGGCGTCGGAGCCCTAAACTTTGAGCAGTATACCGCCGGAGGCCTGGGACGTCATCTTGGCATCTTCAGCACAACATCGCTGATGTGCGTACCCTAACACGAACCACGGTTGACGCGGCACCTAACACACGCGATGCAGAATAGGCCGCATTATTGGCACGGGCATCTTCTCGACGCCGTCGTCCATCGTCAGCGGAGTGGGCAGCGTCGGCGCCTCCATGCTTCTATGGGTACTAGGCCTCCTCCTCTCCCTCGCGGGACTGTGCGTCTGGCTAGAGTTCGCCTGCATGATTCCGCGTAGCGGTGGCGAAAAGGTATATCTCGAGGCGGCGTACCGTCGCCCAAGGATGTTGATTACCACCGTCTTTGCAGTTCAGGCCATTGCGCTGGGCTTCACCGGTAAACTTCCAATGGTCTCGCTGCCCCTGTGCCTCGTACTGACCTTGGCCTGCCCAGCATCGGGATGTATCGTGTTTGCCTCGAATATCATAGTGGCGGCGGGACATGTTGCAACCGAATGGCAAGAGCGTGGCATCGCCATTGGGGTGATTGTCCTCATCACGCTCGTCCACACCTTTTTTCCAAAGATTGGCGTCCACGGCATGAACTTCTTCACCCTTCTCAAGGTCGTGCTGCTGCTGTTCATTGTCGTCACCGGCTGGGTTGTGCTCGCGGGCGGCGTGTCCAGCGTGAGCGATCCGCATGCCAGCTTTCGAAACGCGTTTGCGCACTCGGCAACTTCTGGCAACCCGTATGCCACGGCGCTCTTCAAAGTCTTGAACTCTTATGCGGGGTATTGCACTCCCCCCCCCCCTTGTTCTCGGCTCGTGCAGCTGACGCATCTAGATGGTCGAATGCAATGTACGTCTTGAACGAAGTCAAAGATCCGGTCCGCACGATCAAGACTGCCGGGCCGCTGGGCCTCAGCATCTGCGGGATTCTATATCTCCTCGCCAACGTGGCATACTTTGCAGCTGCTACGCCCCAGGAGATTGCGGCAAGTGGCACGACGGTGGCCTCGTACTTTATGGGCAAGGTCTTCGGCACCGCTGCCAAACGGGCATTGAGCGTGCTCGTTGCTTTGTCGGCCTTTGGCAATGTCTTGACTGTCACTTTTGCTCAGGCACGCGTTAACCAGGAGCTTGCCAAGGAGGGCGTCATTCCCTTTCCGCGGTTCTGGGCTTCAAATTGGCCATTCGGGTCGCCGTCCACCGGCCTCATCTTGCACTTTATTCCGTCCTTCATCGTTATTGTCGCCATACCCTTTGGCAATGCCTACAATTTCATCCTCGACCTCGAGGGCTACCCCGGAGCCGTCATCAACTTTCTCGTTGTTTCGGGACTCTTCTACCTGCGCTATAGCAGTCCCTCTGCTTCGAGACCATTCAAGGTCTGGTGGCCGATTGCAGTATTCTACATGGTCGGCCAAGGCTTCCAACTAGTTGCGCCGTTCTTGCGCCCCCCTGGCGGGAAGGGAGACACGCCGCCGCTGCCATACTGGCTGTACTGCGTTGTGGGCATTGGATTACTGATATCTTCCGTCATTTACTGGTTCATCTGGTGGGTTGCGGCGCCGAATATCGGAGGGTATACGCTTGAGCCGCACAATGAGCCGCTGCAGGACGGAACCAATGTCGTCGTGTATCATCGGGTGTCAAAGAAGTTTCGGGATGCCTAGTGCGCCCAGCTCGTACCGGCCGCTTCGTTTCGAGCCTCGTCTCTTGCTGTCTTGACCAAGTTATGACGCATGCTGGCGGAACACTGTTCACACAAGGGTGCATCTTGGCCATGGCCTCATCTAGCACTGGCCAGCAGCGAGGCTTGGTCTGCGAAAAGAACTCATCGGTTGCGCAGATGGCTCGTCTGTCGTCAAATCGAGATCATGGCCTTGTATCTTAGTCCATATATAACCCGAGTTCTGCGTATCGTGAGGGGCAGAAACTCGGTAAAATAATGCGGGGAGAGTGCATTATCGGCTGCGTGGCGGCGAGAGTCATCGTTGTGTTCTGGTGGGAATGCCGTTGGCATGCATGGCAGGCAATACAGCGAGTTTCAACGTGAGAACATTACCAATTGCATGGGCAATATCTTGCTTCACCGCCTTGCACGTCTTTGACAGTCGCCCAACAAAATTGCCGGCTTCAGATACAGATGGTACGAACACCGCAGTGGCAAGCATTCACCTCGTTGTCGTCAAAGCAAAAATTGGATTCTTACTATACGCAAACTGCAAAGCTCAGAGACATTGTGGGCTGTATCAACTGCTGATAAATTCGGAGTCTATCTGATAAAGGAAAGCTTGTGCCAAGTGATATTAATAACAATATGTACGAAGCCGATTACATGTGTACTTCTATACAGATCTATATGAAAACAAACAAGACAACTAGCCCTAGCCCACCAGCGGCTTGCTGCCCTTGGGGAGGGTGATCTTGAAAACGAGCAGCTGGTTATCCAAATTGAATCCGGATGGGTCGGCAAATGGGATTTTGCCAAAGTTCATGGCACCTTGAGCCTCAATGTTAGAAGGAAAACAGGGATTCAATGTCGGGGCAAGACGTACCGTTTTGAGTGATGAAGTCATTGTCAGAGGAGGCGAACATGAAGTACTCATCGGCATTACCGTTGCTGACGGGGGCAAGTGCGAGGCCTTCCCACTTCTCATTCAGCATGCCGGCATCTTGAGTGCCGCCGTTGTGAAGCTTGAACCGGTTAAGCTGCTCGTTGATGTTGAAGTCGAGGAAAGGACAGACAGTAGCAGGCGTAATGTCAGCGTTGACGACGCCGGCTGCGGCCGTTAGCAACCAGGCACATGTCATGGATAGGTGGAAACAAACGAACCTGTGCTTGCAATGGACGTATTGAAGGCATCGTGTGCCGGGCCCTTGACGTTGGTGGCCTTGGAGATGTCAAAGATGTCGACATGTCTGTAGAGCGAGGGCGAGCTGGACAGCCCGTGTCCGTTGCCGGAATCTCTGGGCAGGAAGAAGAACTGGGTGTCTGAGATGAAGTGCATCTCGGACTGGGCGGCAACCAACGTCTTGCCAGTTGCGTCCTTGAAAGTAGGCAAGGGCACGACATACTCTGCCTGGTAGGTCACGGACTGCTTGCCGGCCTTGCAATAGCTAATGGAGTACTTCAGCAGACGGACGGGGATGCGGGTGGACGCGTTGGAGCCGCCCTCCTGGCGGGCGGCGGATTGAAGAAGAACCCAGAGCGTCTTGCCATCCGGGCTGATGGTCATGCCCTCGAAGCCCTGGTTGTTCTGCCGTCCCTGGGTTGGGTCGGTAGGCGAAGGCACCTTGGAAGCATCAACTGCCGGAGGGTTGTTTGACGAGAAGCTGTCGTGGTTGCGTTTAGTAAAGCGGCGCCGTCACCTTGTTGAAATGGGGCACTTACCTCACCTGGCCATTTCGCAGGGGGAGAATGGCATCCGGCGGCGCAATGGCGATGGTCATCTTGCCCTTGCTGTCGAACTTGTAGATATAAGGGCCGTACTCGTCGCTGATCCAGAAACCGCCGTCCTTGGCCAGAATCAGAGCCTCGGGATCAAGGGTGGCAAGCTTTCCACCGGGGCCGTCTCCTCCAAAGCCGTCGCCCGTGAAGGTTGCGGTCGGGAGAACGGGGAAGCCAGGAAACTCAAGACCGCCAACCTGGTCGGCATCGAGGCCAGTCATGGGCTTTCCATCCGGGCCACTGAGAAGGATCGTGTCCTTGTATGTCAGGACGAGATTGGCAGCCGAAGGCTTTGCCACGGTTGCGTCGTCGGCAGGCGTAAATGTCACGGTGAATTGGTGAATGCGAGGCTGGAAGTTGATGGTGCCATGGGTGTTCCAGCCACGATCGGGCAAGCCATGGAGAGTTCCTTGGTATGATTTGCCCTTCTTGGACCAGGACGAGATGGTAATGGAAGATCCCAGACTGATCGAGTCGCCAAACTTGTCGCGCGCATCGCTGGGCACGAAGCCGTATCCTGCAAGCTCATTGTATGTGTACGCCTTGCCATTGCAGGTTGTTGAGAAGACGTTGACGTTCTTGGACGTAGCCGGAGCAGCCAAGGCAGGAGCGGCAGCGGCCGTGGCGACCAGCCATGAGCGAATGGGACGCATGGTCGATTGAGTAGGATAATCAACCGCACGGGGCTGATCGGTGATGAAGCAGCTGGGTTGCGAGATTTTCTGGACAGCATGGCAACGAACGGGTTGGTCTCTTTAAATCTACACATATTGCCAAGACTTTAGTCGGGGAGCAATCAATCTGACCATGACCGAATGCCAAGATGGGTAAGTTGATTGCATCGTTGCTCCATGTCTCTAGATGATACATGCATGTGCTGCTTTTGCATGCGGAGCACCTGCGTCTGATGCACCGGAGCTCAGGGCACCGCCAAGTCTAGTGCACTTGGCGGCCCCCGGCTTGCGGGGGCCACTGGGGAGTCCTTGCTTGCCCCAGGCAAGGCCCCTCCCTGCCCGTCAAGCGCTGTGTCCAGTCAATCTGGTGTTACACGCTTGGCGAATGGCCCGCATCAACGTTAACAAAAATAACAAGCACGTGGGTGCTTCCGATCCCCCGACGATTGGCCCCAGCCGCCTCGTGCAAAGTGTCTCTCATCAGCCCCAATTTAGAATTCTCCCATCAATTGACGGTCAATGACAACAAACTCCCCGACGGAACCGGGCCAAGCTGCCAAATTACCAATTTGCTACAACTCTGGTCGCTATTGACATCCCGGACTGGCCTGCAGCTGGGCTCAGTGTCGCCGGTACTTTTGCCCTCGGCCAATTTCGCACGCAACGCCAGGTATCAGCCATACATCCGTCTGCATCCCATTGGCTCGCCCCTGTCGTGGAGCATCCACAATGGTTGCAGCAGCGTCATGTCGCAACAATATCGTCATGCATTAGACCGCCACAAAATAACAACTATTGGTGGTTAGGCGACAGGGTCCAGATGTCGATGTCGCTATTGGAATTGTTCAACGTCTCGAGCAGGATCACTCTCTCATGTGGTAGCGTAGCAACAGCTCCATACACATATTGCGCGCAGTTATGAGCTGGGGGCACTCGAGCCGCGTCTTGGACGAGGAATCATTAATAATGTAAAGCGCTCTTCTGCGCCAGGAGCTTGGCGTGAAACGGCTGCAGCATACTCTTCACTCCGTGCAAGACGTCTTCATCAGGCCTGAGCGGCTGCTCGGTATCCAGTTGCCGGCGTGGACAGCAGCCTGCTGACGTCGGCCTGAGATCAACAAGGGTGGACGGACAGAGCGTGTCTTGCAGTAGTTGTAATATTAGTTACTAGCAGGAAGCTAGAACAGTTCGCTGCCCTTTTGCCTCGAGCTGTCATCAAATCTCACCGCCGCCACATTCTACTGTACAAGGCGTCCCCGGTAGCAACGAGCCGCGTCATCTTGTCTGTGCATCCTCTACTTGTACAGCGCTTGCCGAAGACTCGGCCGCCTCTTTCTTGTCCTTTTTTGGAGACTCGGTGAAGAAGGGCGTCTTGCACAGCGGGCAAGTGTGGTGCTGTCGCAGGTACCAAGTATCTAGACAGTTTGAATGAAAGTAGTGTTGGCACGGGAGGTGGCGAACCATGTCGTCGCCCTGCAGAACGTCTAAGCAAATGACACTAGGCACTGCAAGTTAGAACTGCAATGTCCCCGAGGTCCAAAGGGGTTGAGTCTACTAGCCAATGGGATGCGTACCAGACGTTGACGTCGTCGAATGAGTGCGACAGCCGTGGCTCGGGCTTGTGCTCTTGTTCGCCTTGGCCGTTCCCTTCGTTCCCTTCTTTCCCTTTCCCGTACGCGCGACTTGGCGCCACGCCGTCAAGCTGTAATATGGACGCTATTCTCTTGCGCTTGCCGGCTTCCACGTCGTCTGCGTTGCCGCTCCCGCGGCCCTTGCACAGCAACCTTTGCTTCTCATCAGCCAGGTGTTTGGCAGAGAGGACGAAGGGGCGTGAGCCATGTACATGCCTTGACAGTATCACCATGATGATGAATATCCCGGCCAGTATGCCGAGAACAATTCCGATGGCCACGCTGCCACCGTCGCTGGGCGCCGATGAAGCAATATTGTCTGGATTTGTAGTCGACGACATGGTGTGGATGGTTGGCGCGACTGCAAACTGCCAGCGGCGACACCAGCAGGAAACAACGCGCTTATTATGTAGAGATGGAGTCGTGTGCTCGTGCTGCCGTGCAGGAGAGCAAGCAGCAAGCAGAGCAGCTCAGCCAGGTTCGAATGGCGCACACCTCGGACCAACGACAGTGGCATGCTTGTTCCTTTTAGGCCTCATTGCGGACGGGGCAAATATACCACCAGGTCACGGCCGCGTTTCTTTGGGCGAGACGATGAGCCAAGCAAGCCGCCCTCTTGGTTTGGCGAACCGGAATGCGCATGGCTGACATGGCGATTTGTAGCTTTGGATAGAAAAGGACGGGGCAAGCCAGTCAACAGGTGCTAGAGCAGACTCGGCTCTTGTTGTGGTGGAAGTTGAACAGCTCGATTTGGCGCACCGGATTGCCGGTTTGTCCGCCAGCCAGTCTGGGAAGCAGTATTGATCCTTAACGCCATCCCCATAGCAAAGCTCCTTGGCGTCTGGCAGCCTTTCAACTCGTGGAGGCGCACAAACGGTGGCGCGATGCGGCACACATAGGCTGGCAGTCCTGCTGTCACAAGGACTGGTTATTACTTTCCGAGTGGAGCTTGCGTCTGTTTCCCCAGGTTGTGGATGGTTTATTAGTCTGCTGTCCTGTCATGTGCGAGACAGCATTGAACGGTGAAGTCTGCAATGTCAAAGGGCAACATTGGGGGAAAAAAAAAAAAAAAAAAAGGAAGCACAGCGAGTCTCCTGCGGATCTTGCGAAACAGCCCAGCGGCACCCATTGATGGGTTCGCTCCGAGAGCCAGCGCCGTGAACCTTTTCTAATCGTTGGAATTATCCGCGCGTCGCCAGGCAGTCAGCTGTCAGTTGACCCGTGAATAAGTTCGATATCAGACGATTCGTCGATTAGCGGCGCGCCACCTATAAGTCGGAGTCGCGCACGCTGTTGGCTGGCGACTTGGGGACTCCAGTCCCTTGCTGGGCAGTGGGCACAGGCGAAGAAACTCTAAATTGCCAGCTGCAGGTGGCGTTAATGTGCAATGTGAATGGCGGGCCGAGCTTTAGCACCCTCGCGGATACTACGGCACCTTGAAAGACAAGGTCAACGGGGAGGGGGAGAGTCAATGCTAGACAAGAACAAACATTAAAGGAGAGGGGGCATTTTTGCGCTGGAATGGGCCATGTGCTCAGCGCATTCGAGCTGAAACTTTGCTCCATGGATTGCAGAGGAGCCCAAGGTTTGGTGAAGCTGCATCGACCCATAGCTCTGGAGCTCCAGAGGAGTCAGGACCCTGCCAAACGCTGTATCGGCCCTGGGAAGCTGCATGTGGGCTGCGCATGCATGGAAATATGCAGTGGCGGATGCATCTTGCCGACTCTGCAGGTGAGACATGACATGGCCGCAGGGCGACCATCTGAGTGTTGCGGCCTCGAGGAGATCCGAGAAGATCTGGAAACTTCCGCAACTCCTTGCCAAAGACCAAAGATGCATCAAAAAGATTCTACGGCTGGCGGCCTCGGGTAGAGCATCCATTGAGCAAGGAGCTCCCTCGGTCGCTGTGTGTCCCCGTGCCGATTCGTCTCGGCTTGAAGCCCCCCAACTTTGTCAATCTTTTGTCCGGTTCAAATCATGACGGCGTGTGGGGGCCAGAGACAAAGCTGCCATGAGAGTCGAGAGACCAGAGACCAGAGAGAGACCAGAGACGCAAATGGAGACAATAACCGTTGCGCGTCTCAGCGGCGGTCCAGTCCAGCCACGAGAATTCTGGACTCGACCCAGATTCGCAAATGCCGCCCCACCCAAAATTGTGGCAGTTGGGGTTCCCGAGACGATGTGGTGGAGCCCTGATTCGCATCCTGTCTCGCCAAAACCGCAGCCACGGCCCTAAATATGGCAGGCATTTCACTCGCTCTGGGGAGCGGCGTCGTCGTTGTCATCAGACGAGACCCTTGATTTGTCCACCACCTGTGAAGACGCACTACGTCACACGGGCGCAGAGTTGCCTCGGCACATGCATTCCGGCCAGTTCCACGCATCACGTTGATGGTGAGTCGCCATGGTGGCTGTCAGGACTCAGGACTCAGGACTCACAGTGCACCCGTTCACGTACCAGCATTGCCATCCCAGGGGGTTAATTAGGATCAATGTGCTTGAATCCGGCACTTTCCTCTGCACCGTGGCCTGATTTGCGGCCGTTGGGCTGATGATGGAGCAGCGGGTTTTCCCGCTCGCAGCTCTGATAGACGACGGTCCAGTGTATCGATAATTCTCCTGCCGCCCATCATTTGTCTCCTGACATCCTATGGCTCCTAAAAATCTGCGCAAGAATTCCAATTACACCATTCTCACACCACGAGCGTCTCCGGACCGGCACCGCTCTGCTTCTATTCCTGCCACATCTGACCAGCGCCTAAGCAGGATGGGAGCTTGCGCATTGTCAATGATCGATCTGCCGCTGGAACTTGTGTATCGAATCTTTGACCTCCTCGATCCCATAGACTGCGCATATCTCGGTCTCGCAAACAAGCGCTTTTACGTCCTTGTCCGCCATCTCTACGGCCCCGTCCAGGTCTCAAGGACATTGAGTGGGAATGGAACTGGTCGATGCGGAAGGCATTCTTGCGACGGCATGGTCAGGTCTACCATGCGTTGCTCATAGACCGTTGCGCCTGTGTCGGGCATCACGAATATTCGCTGTCCATCTACAGCAAAAGCAGAAGCATAAGTAGGATGTCAAGTACATTCTCAGCCTAATTTTTCAAACTATATACCGACCAACCTGGATACAATATTGGAACCTGACCAATCTACGCCGAAACATCCAGCGGGGACGTGCAGCCAAAGGCATTCAGCTGGGGAACAGCATAAATCTGAATCAGATTCTTCACCGAGGCGTAAATGCCGAGACCGCACAGGGCCATGGCACCGAGGAAGTAGAGCAGGTTCAAGACGTTGAGGTACCAGCGGCGTCCCACGAACCCGCGGATCCAGCGCCTCACACCGCGATCGCGGACAGCCAGCTCGCCCGTCTCGGGGTTAAAGCCGGACTCCCCCTCGGTGGCCGATTTCTGGATCTGGTAGCCCAGGTGCAGCAGCGGCGGAAAGGAATATGTGAACTGCAGGATGCACACGGCGGCCACGATGCCGGTGAATCCGGCAAAGTCCGGGATTGCGGCGCCAATGACGTACGCAACGGACCAGTAGATGGGGACAAGGGCGAACCAGATGTACCGCCCGCGCTTGCTCTCGAGCGGCGGCGCCTTGAAGAACTCGACGAGAATGTTGTTGTAGAGAACTGTTGCTCAGCGTTGGAAACAAAGCCAGACGGCGTGCAGCTTTGCCGGGGGTTACTCACCTTTGATGCCAATGTTGCCGTACAGCGTGGCGGCAATGAGAGCCGACACGATGGCGAGGGAGTTCCCGGCCGTCTGCAGGCCGTACGCGGATATGCCGAGGTAGGCCGGGGTTTGGACATACTGGCCCTGGAAGGCGTACATGAAGAGGCCGTATAGCATGTAGCAGAGGTAGATGAAGAGCTGGGCGGACCACATGCCCCTGAGAAAGTCCCGCGGGCGCCTGATCTCGGCCATGAACTCGGGGAAGATCATGGAGCCGCCGTACGAGTAGACGGCCTGCATGGCGCCGTTGAGCGAGGCGGCGAAGCCCGCGCCGGGCAGGCCGCCGCTGTGCTGGACCGGGGGATAGGTGCCGTTGACGGGGGCGACGAGCACGGGGT
The DNA here is from genome assembly GCA_020975405.1 of Keithomyces neogunnii. NCBI lineage: Eukaryota > Fungi > Ascomycota > Sordariomycetes > Hypocreales > Clavicipitaceae > Keithomyces > Keithomyces neogunnii. The sequence continues at coordinate 5,362,781 of JAIOWQ010000001.1, read as the reverse complement.
CGATGGAGAAGCCGGCGGACGAGGCCGAGGCCGAGTAGAGAGGCGGCGTGTGGGCCGCGGCGCCCATGGTGAGGAACATGACGGTCAGGTTGATGAAGACGGCCAGGTTGGCGAGCCAGGTGAACCTCTGCAGCGTGCGGATCTGGCCCAGCACGAAGCCCGCCAGCGCCCAGACGAGGCAGCAGACGGCGTAGCAGAGCTTGAACTTGACGGCTTCCGACAGCGCCTCGCCGTTGGAGATGATGATGGCGCCCACGTTGCATATGAGCTGGATCGCCTGCAGCACGTTGAAGAGGTATCGGCACCAGGTCCCGTAGACGCGGAAGCCAATGTCGCCAAAGGACCTGATGGGGAACTGGAACGAGTCCAGTCCTGGAATGTCACGGTGTTATCACGCATCCGGCAAGCTTGTTTCGGAACCAACGTACCCATGAAGCAGTCCCAGAGGAGGTATCCCGAGAAGCCTGCCATGAAACCAAAGACGGTGTACAGAGCCGTGCCCGGACTAGGTTTTCATCGAGTTAGCCGCCGTCGTCGTCTCTAGACTCGCTCAGGGACGGCTCTCACCCCCAGCCAGTTGTGGCAAAGGCATAAGGAAGCCCAAAGGGACCGAGGATGTCGGTGGTGATGAGATAAAAGATGGCGCCGGTGCCGGCGGTCCTCAGCGCCCTGGACGCGTTCTCCCACTCTTGATCCGAAATGGTCTTGCGCTGCTCGATATCCGAAGTATTCACCTCGGGCCGCGTGGCAAGGTCTGCCGGGCCGGGCTCTACCTTTTGCAGATTCGGGACGAGATAGTAGAGCATCTTCTTTCTGCCCTGCGGCCTGGGCAGCGCATCTTGCTCCGCCCGGGTCACGCGCGCATAGTGCTGGTATTCTTGAAACGAGACCTCGGGGTCGTGAAGACGTCGCAGACGCGGCGGAATCGCCACCTCGACCTGCTCAGTCTTTTTGCAGTCGTTTGCATGGCCGGTGTCGTGGGATGCATAGCGAGCAGGGTCGTGTCCTACGCCTTTCTCGGAGTTTTCCATGGTTAGATTGCGGTTCTTTAAGAATGCAGGGACTGTATCCATGGCTCAAGAGAAGAGATGCTTGTTCAGAAGCCGTGCCTAATTGGATCTTGCAAAGTTGGTCATATATATACCCAAGCATATTGTTCCACGACTGGTTCCATTGTTCCATGGCCATGGCCGGTTTAGTTTTGGGCGATCCCGGCATCTTGCGCATCCATGACATAAAAATTACAATTGAATTTCAGGAACTTTTCGCCGTGCTCCAATCGACGGCCCGGCGACAAGGTGCCGTGTCTCCAGTCAAACCTCCATGATCGGCACCGAGATTCCGTCGAGCACGGATTGTATTCTACATCTCCGCCCTCGGTCCCCTTCCACCAACTAGAAGACGGTCATCGGTGCTTCTACTGTGCATTACCTCAAGTGATCGCCAGCCGTGTGAGCCGAGCACTCCATCTCCATGCCTGCCCATGCCGGTCTTGTTCTAGTCTGAAGCTGCCAGGCTTCTTTTCGACTTCTCCATCGCCACACGGTTGCATATATTCCCCGACGTGTGACCACTCAGCTTGAGCTCAAAAGATAGTACCTCCTACGTCTGGGGATGATCGCTGCAGGGAAACGCCACCACATGATTGAATGAATAATCTTGTTTTGGGCCATGTTTGAGAGCCAATGGCACTCCTCAAAATCAACCACTTAGTCTAGTAATGGCCGCCACTTTCTTGATTGGAGGGCTGGCACATGGCAATTTAGCCGATTCTCCTTGCTTCATTCTTGATTCTCTCCGCCTGGAGAGGTCGGGGAAATCTTCAAGGTGCAGTTGCCCGTGTTCCACGAGTTCCGACGTACGAATCGCCGGCCGGGCTGTTGAATGTTTTTGGGCGCGGATCCATGTTGACATTTGTTGACGACGACCACCTTGCTAATGATTTTATATTCGTATTCGAATTGTAATGCTGGTTGGCATCGACATGAATACCTAAGACTACTTGTGCTGCTCATAAATCACCACGCCATACTCTAGCATACTGCCTGGCTCGGCAAGATGATACACTACTGGACGCTGCACAAGATGCGGAGTCCTACTAGCGAAAGGTACGGCTGTCATGGCACTGCTCGTCAAATGATGCCGCTTGGGCTTTCTAGTCGAGCTAGCAGGTCCGGTTGCTTGGCTGTAAGTGCAAACGACCTCAAATGCTATCCCCGGCATGCTACCCAATCCTCCTCCGCCGTCCTTGAAGTTCTGAGAGTGCCTCGATGAATATAGGCAACATGATTTTGAAAAGAATCAAAGCTTGTCAGTTTTGTATCAGAATCCGTACATTTCAGATGGTTCTACTTGATTAGATTATTGAAGCTCGTTATAGTATCTAGGGGGCCCGAAGATACTGTCCAAGCCAAAGCACATGGTCTTTGGTAACAGTGGGTGAGGGTGCGCTGTGGCAAATCAATCTTCATGGTTGCGTCGCACCAGACCTGACCGGACCACAATGAACCAGCGTACCAAGAACAACACCGACTGCGGCGCTTAAACCTTGGCCACTGTCTAATTGTTGGTCGCGGGACTAGATACGGCGGCACCTTGATCATTCAACACGGTGCCAGGCATCAACACCACCATGGCCATTCCCATCAGAGTCGCGGCCTGCCATGTTTCCCCCGTCTTCCTATCAGCCAGGGCAACTACCGACAAGGCCATTGCCCTGATCAAACAGGCGGCGGCACAAAAGGCCAATCTTGTCGTCTTTCCAGAGACATATATCCCGGCATTCCCAACATGGAGTGCCCTGCGTCCGCCGACTGATAACCACGACTTCTTCAAGCGCATGGCCAGGGAGTCCATTTACGCTGACGGGGAAGAGATGCAGGCCATACGCGCCGCTGCCAACAAGTCCAACACCATGGTCAGCATGGGCTTTTCGGAAAAGGTTCACTACAGCAGTGCCGCGCTTTACAATTCCAACCTGTTCATCGGCAGCCAGGGCGAGCCTTTGATTCACCACCGGAAGCTAGTTGCAACCTTTTTCGAGAAACTCACCTGGAGCCCCGGGGACGGCCACGGGCTGCGCGTCGCGGAAACGCCGTTTGGCAAAATTGGAACCCTCATCTGCGGCGAGAACACGAATCCGCTGGCCAGATATGCCCTGATGGCCCAAGGCGAGCAGATTCACATCTCGACTTGGCCGGCCATTTGGCCTACCCGCGCTCCGTCCTCGCCAGACGGCACTGATGGGGGTTCCGGCCTTTCCAGCATGCAACGTGACGCGAGAAGCTACGACAATGCCGCGGCTAATCGGACCCGTGCGGCTGCCCATTGTTTTGAAGCAAAATGCTTCGGCGTGCTCTGCGCCAGCGCGCTGGGAAAAGACGCAATTGACGAAATCGCCGGCACCTCGTCCCTCCTTAGACAAGCACTGGAGCAGTCGCAACGTGGCGCGACCATGTTCTTGGACCCAACGGGAGCGCCGCTGCAGGGATTCACCGTCAACAGCGAGACGAGGGACCGGGAACCTACAGACTTCCTCCAAGCCAGCGAGGGCATACTCTACGCGGATATAAACGTGGACGACTGCATTGAGGGAAAGCAGTACCATGATGTTGTTGGAGGCTATCAGCGCATGGATGTGTTTGACTTCAAGGTAAACAGGACGCGTCGACGTCCTGCTACTTTTATCGAGCATGTGGATGCGACAGTGGCCGTTTCCGAGAAGGATGGTGAGTGCAGGCACGGGTATGTACATGATCCATGTTGATGAGACGAGCGGAAGGCCCAGGATACGTGGTGGCCAGACGGGACATTCAGGAGTCAAGTTTGAGGAGTCTGGTGGTTCCTTGCAAAAGTCATGATAACGGCAGTGCAGCAGATGAATGGTTGGCAAGTTCCTTGTCTACGGCGTCTACGGAGTACAGAGTACCTGCTGGCAGGTCTGATAGGTCATTTTCTCTACAGATGCCAGACAAGTCAGACATGTTTTGCTTTGCAATTGGACCGGCTATTTGATTTGATCCACTTCATGCCATCCAAGCTGCCAAAATGCTTCATGGCACAACCATTGAGTACCATTGGCGGAGTACGAGAACGTGCGGGGGAGGGGATTGAATGGCATTTCAGCAGACCTCTAGGGTAGCAAATACCCAACTGGAAGCTTTGTCGTGGCCTGAGGACGAGCCTCCACCATGACGGCGCCACACCGCCGACTTGTCCAGCTGGTGTATGGATACCTAGACGCGAAATGACAGGCCGCGTCGCGTTGTTTCGTCCATATGACCAGTTTTGAAGACCCCGCCGTAATTTTAGAATCTTGTCGACAAAAATCTGTCCCCTGGACCCTAAGCAATAAGGCACGGATGGAGGAGTTGCGGCAGGAGCGGGCGACGGATGGCGAATAGCCCTGGTCCGTGCATCTGCACCACTGCACCGTGTCTGCATTCCGTTCAATGGGTGGATGCAGGTTGCTGCAGACCGTCAACGTGTTCAACGCACCGTTGTGCAGGGGAGTGCGAAGGAGACCTGCTTCGTCATCAACCCTCGAGATTTTCATGCCCAATATTGATACTGTGTCATAACTAGCATCATGAACTGCCGTTGGTTGCGAACGAAGGAGGGGGGAACCTTGTGGCATGTGCGTGGAATGGACTGGGGTCTGGCGGCTGTCTTTCTGGCATGGTCCGTGAGGAGTCTTCACCGCGCACCACGCTGTCCATCAGAGCACCAGAGCATCAGAGCATCAGAGCACCCAGCAGTCAAAAGTAACTGCAAGACAAGGGGTGAACCGGGCAATGCGAGCTGGACAGCGTCGTGCGGCAATGAAACTGAGCATCAAACAGTCCAACATGGGCAACCTCGACGGACAGCAGGTGAATGGCCCAATTGCCCTCGAGTTGCCCTGGAGTTGCCCTGTCCCCAAAGAAAAAAAAAAAAGAGCCCCTGTTTGATCTTGTGTAATTGGGCCATGTGCTGCTCATGCCGTTCATCTATTACCACAAAAAGCAGCAAGTTAAACTGGCCTGAGCCAATTCTTCTGGTGCCGTGTCGCCAACCGCCAACCCCTGATCCAGTCTCCTCTTGCTCCATCCTCCAACCCTCACTCGACTCTCCCTTTCTACCACCACTTTCTTCCCCAACCCATCCAGGCCTCCCTGTCGTTATCAGTCTGGGTGCTTGTCTTGCTTTTTATTTTTGGTGCATTTGATAGCCATAGAGACATCATTTGGCGAGTCTTTGCCTGCGCCTCCTTGCCTCTGCCTTGCTTCCTCATTCCGACCTTGGGGGAGGCTCTCAACTGCCCGAGCGCCTACCGACGCCAGACTTGCCCAACAACTCCTCGAACCCAAACGAGTACGCGGTGCAACACTCGAGGTTTTGATCTCGACCTAGGTGAGCATCATCAATTTCAATCGCGCCGGGAATCTCGACCCTTTTATTGCATGGGGAGCTCTGGCCAGGCTGGTCATCGCCCGTCTCGTCTAGACCAGCTATGGCCCAAGGGCCTGACACATATTAACATGGAACTCATCTCAATGCTAACCCGGCGACGGCTCCTTCTGTAGTCTCCGAAACGTTTTGTACATCAACCTAACCCCAATTGAACCATTGAAAATGGCGGACAAGGAAAACATCGACGTTGCCCAGAACTCTGACGTGGCACCCTTGTCCAAGGAGTCGACCCCTTTGTCGCCCGAGACGCCGTCCAAGGCCAGCACGACTTCCACCTCACCGACGGCCAAGAGAGTTGGCGCGACTGCAACAACAGCAACTGCTCGACGAACAGCTGTCGCTGGGACGACGACCTCCTCACAGTCTGCTGGAGCTCGTGCCACGGGTGGACTGAGCAAGCCTCCTACTCGCCCGCCCGTCTCGTCCACTGCCTCGGCCCGCCGTCCCACCACCGCCACCTCTACGACCTCGAGCCACCGTAGCCGACCCAGTGTGAGCGCCAGTGAGGACGAGAGGAAGTCGACACTCTCTTCCACCGCGGCTAGGAGGACGAGCACACTCGCATCGGCGAGCCCTGCCAGGACGGCCGAGAAGAGGACGTCGGTAGGAACGACGGGGGCTGCTCGGAAGCCTGCCACGGCGACAACTGGCAACACCGGCACGAGACCTTCCACTCTAGGTTCAAGGAGTTCGACTGCGGGCACAACAACCTCGGCCAGATCTTCCACGACGGCAACTCGTGCCAGTGCAACGCCAACCGCTGCTTCAAAACGGCTGTCTACTTCTGGTGCTACTGGGCGCATTTCTGCCGCGGCTAGCCGACCTACTACCGCCCGATCTGATGCCTCTAATGGAGCCAAGGAGATCGAAGAGTTGAAGACGAAGCTTGCTGAAGGAGACTCGGAGATTGAGTCACTCAAAGCACAGATTCAAGCTTCCGAGACAACCATTTCTGAGCTCCGTGAGCAGCTGGCTGGTGCTCCCGCCGATACTACTGCTTCTGCCGCCGCGGCCGCCGAAGGTGAAGCCGCGCACGACACCAACACGGAAGATGCTATCGCCGGCTTGAAGACTGAGCATGAGTCCGCTCTTGCTGGCCTCGAGGCTCAACTCTCTGAAGTCACCCAGAAGTTGGAGGCAGCCGAAGCTGAGCTTGAGCAGCACAAGACCAATCTCGCTACGGTTGAAGGAACAAAGTCTGCTACTGAATCAGAGATTGAGGCCTTGCGAAAGTCCCTGGAAACCGTTCAGTTGCAAAATGACGAAAAGGTCAAGGAGAGCGAGGCTGCGCTGCAGCAGGCTTTGGATCATCACGCCGCCAAACTTTCTGAACTCGAGACCTCGCTAAACGACCAACACAGGGTAGCCATTGAAGAGCTTGTAGCCAAACATGAGGGAGAGCTTGAAAGGGGGCAGACGGATGCGTCTGCCCATGAAGCTGCAATCAATGACCTGAAGACAAGCCACGAATCGGCCGTTGCCGAGCTGCAAGGCAGGATTGACGAACTTGCTGCCTCAAAAGCCGCCCTCGAGGCCGCAAACAGCGAAAAGGTTGAGACAGACCAACAGGCTCACAACACCAGGGTTGCTGCCCTGGAGGCAGAGATTGCAGAGCTCAATGCTCTGAGCGATGTCTCGGGAAAATCCGCAGAGAGTGCAGCCACTCAGCTATCAGAGCTCCAGAGCAGCCTTGTTGAAAAGGAGAAGGAACTTTTTGCTGCCAAGGACGATATGTCTGCTTTGTTGACCAAGGTTACGGAGACGCAGACTGCACTGGACGATAAGGATGGCGAAATTTCTAAGCTCAAGACTATGCATGATGAGCGCATGAAGAATCTCTCTCAAGACTACGAAAACGAGATTGAAAGCCTGCGTGGAGATGCCTTTTTCAAGCGAAAGTTTGAGGAACTCGAGGGCCAACACAATGAGCTCAAGTCGTCTGCTGACGAGGCTGCCAAGGCCCATGCTGATGCTCTTGCTGCCGCCAAGGCCGAGCACGCAGTCGCCATTGAAGCCTTGGAAGCCAAGGAGCAAGAGCACCAAGCGAACCTCGACGCCCTGCGCGCAGGCCACGCCGAGGAGCTTGAGACCGCCAAAACTGGTGCTTCCGCTGACAAGGATGCTCACATTGGTCAACTCGAATCTCTCAAGGCCCAACATGCCGAAGAGCTTAGCGTCGTCAAGAAGGAGAGCGAGGCGACCCTTGCCAAGGAGCTGGAAGCGCTGGCATCTTCCCACGCCGGTGTTGTTGACTCCTTGAAGCAGGAACATGCTGATGAACGCCAGAAGACCCACCTGACGCACGAGGAGGCTTTGAATGCGGCCAAGAGCGCAGGCGACGATATCCATGCCAGTGAACTGGCAAGCGTTCGCGCCGAGCTTGAAGCGGCCAAGGAACAACTTGAGCAAGCTCGTGCTGATGGCGAGCTTGCCCTGGAGACGGCCAAGAATGACATTGAAGAGAGGCACATTGACGAGATTGAGAAGATTATCACGACGCACACCGAGGCTATGGAGAAGATGAAGTCTGATGGTGTTCAGGCCAGAAAGGATCTCGAGGAGTTGACTGCTGCCCACACCAAGTCAATCGAGGACAAGATTGCCGAGTACCGAAGCACCTCGTCTAGTCTAGAGGAGAAGCTGGCCGAGCAGAAAGCTGCCAATGACGAGTTGAACAACGCTCTCGGCGTTGCCCAGGAAGCCCTCGCCAAGGCTCAGGATGAGGCTGGTGAGATGGCTCAGCAGCTTGCGCAAGAAAAGATGGATCGTATGACGGCCCTGGCCGAGCTCGATGCCGCGAAGAGCGCCAAGCCCGACACCTCGGAGGCAGATGCTCTTCGCGAAGAGCTTGCTACGTTGAAGAAGACGCACGAGGATGCTCACACTGCTGTCGAGACTTCTCTTCGGGACAAAGACGTCGAATTGGAGTCATTCAAGGCCCAGCTTGCCGCCGCTGAGGGTACCCTGGCCAGCATGAAGAATGACCTCGAACTCGCGCAAAAGGAGTTGGAGGCACAGAGGTCCGAGGCAGAAGCCAAGCACAAGACTGCCCTGGCCGACTACAAGGACCTCAACGACAGCATGACTGCCCTGCTCGAGGATGCCAACCACAAGTCCAAGGAAACGGAGGCCAAGCTCGAGGAGGCAGAAAGAAGGGCCGAGGAGAATGACAAGAAGATGGAGGAGATGGAAGCACAGCTCAAGCTCAAGGACGCAGAGATGGCCGAGGTCAAGGTACGAATATGGAAAGATGTGATGGATCTACGGCGATACTAATGGACGCACAGGCAAATGCCGGCAAGTCCAAGGGTCTGTTGAGCAGCAGATTTGCCAGCGCAGAGGGCGGCAACGACGGAACCGCTGCAAACGATGACGCGGCTGAAGGTGAGGATGACAGCAACGACGACGTCGATGATGATGACCACTCTTCAGCGGCATTGGCCTTGGTGCGCGAGCCCCTTTGTTAATGCGGCCGTCCCTTGCACGGTTTCTTTTGGGTGGTGATAATTTGGGGAGACAATGCAGGCTAACTTTTGTGTGTCATGTGTAGTTGACTAAGGCACGCTTGATGGCGAAGCAGATTGATACCATGGATAGAGACATGAGTGACCGCAACTTGCAGTAAGCACCGCCTCGTGATTAATTCCAAGGAGACGTGGCACGGAATGTTGACATTTTGGGAAAACGCAGGTTACTCAGCTCGATAACGAATGTTGGCCAATCAAGGTAAATCAACAAAGGAACCTCATTTCAGGGGGAATGGGCGGGTTTGATGGGAGAAGAATGAAATTTGTTCCTTTTTTTCTTCTTTTTTTTTTATTCTTTTTCCCTTTTGGAAGCAGGAGGATCTAGGAGTTTTAATACCCCCCCTTTTCCCTTTGTTTGCCCTGCAAATGAGTACTATTACCCGAGCATCACGTTGAAGCATGAACTTGAGATGTTGGCCATGGTGAAGATGAGCGGGAGACATGCCCAACTGTTAGTAGTGGTTTCTGTTATGCCATGATGCGACGATGTGTCAATGCATTGTGGTGTTGAGTTGTGTAGTCGGGCAGAGGAATGACGATACCCCTTGTTCCCTTTGGAGAAGCTGTTTCTGCCAGGGCCGTGAAGGTGTGCCAAGATGTAAACAAGTGGTAATCTTGATTTACCGATGAGGATTGATTAATTGCGAGTTGACGGTGTATCCAAGGCCGCGTCGGCCGGATAGATAGATGGACCTTCCTTGAGGGTAATACGTACTCGGTGCGTAGGTGGCGGATGACTCGGCAGCACTTGTTTCATGCAGGCGGCTTTGTCAGGCGGCTTTGTCATGGTGGTGTCGTGGTGAAAAGGATGAGCCGTCGGCGAGTCCATCCAGGGTCGGGGTTTGGCAGGGACCGTGTGCCGACGGGCCCATGCCGGGGCATCATCTGGGATTGAATGTTTAGGCTCGTCGTCTGGTATCCGAGGGCTTGCCAAGAATGGCCTGGCCCAGACTGTCACCACCTGTCACGTGGTGGTCACTGGTGACGCCACATTAGGTGCAGACCCATAGCACCATAGAAAATGGAACACACCTTCCTACATCTAACATTTTAGTAGTAATTATACGCTCTAACCATTTTTTAAGATAAAAAACATTACCAGAACCAGATCGATTTTCATCATAGTAACGACTAATATCAGAGCCAGAGCAGCCTAATAAGACGATAATTTTAGAGGCTTAATAGATCTAGTAATTCCTAAATATAGGCCACCTACACGGCGTTATACCAGACAAAACGAGAAGAGTTATCTAGTATTTAGTAAATTTAGAAGCTTTAGGCATAGCTAATAACTTCCTATTTCTAGTAGAGTAGGTAGAAAGGAGACGGGCATTCCTAATATTATATAGTAACTAGGTAAAAACGGTTATAAAATACGTCCTATAGGAGCTAGAATTAATATTAGAACTAGAACTAGTATTAAGGGCATTTAGAGAAGCAATAACGCCTATTATAACCACCCTATAGTAGCCACGCTTTAGTCCTATTAATTTTAAATACTAGTAATAAAGTCCGCTACTAGTAGTATAAATAGCAGGTACGCTATACATAACGACAGAGTTACCTCGCATAAGGTTACTAAGCTTAGTTATAATACCTAAGGTAGGAAGGAGTAAACCCTTAAGATAATAAGGGGACTACTCCCCTCTAATATTAATAAGAATCCTTTCCCCTATACTAAGAGTTCCTATACCTATAGGAATTATAGTACCTATCCTAGTATACCTAGGTTCATACCTAACTAATAGGGATAATTATTAGGATATTAAAATAATAGATAATAGTAGTTATAGTTATTAGAATTATTAATATTATTAAAGATATTACTCTACCCTAGCTACCTATATTCCTAATTAGTTATATTTAGAAACCCTAAGTTATCCCCTAGCCCTATCATATTATTATTACTAACTATATATAATAGAGGATATAGATATATATATAGGAGATTAAGATTAGTATTAGCACTACCCTTTAGTAGAGATAGCTAAGATACTAGTATCTACTAATATAGTAGATATAAGTATCTAAGTTATATATTTCTATTAAGAAATAGCTAGATAGATAGAATAGTAGTAACTTAATACTACTAGGTAGATAAGGGAGATCTTATAAATAATATATAAGTAGTTAGTATAGTTACCTTATATATTACTAGGATAGAGTAGCCTAGTAATATATTTAAGGCTAGTAGATATTAGCTACTTCTATCTAGATAATAAGAACCCTAATAGATTAGGATTTACTATAGATTTAACTAAGATTACTATATATAACTATATCTTTATATTTACTTAATAATTAATAGATCTATTAATTACTTATCTAGAATATACTATCTATAATTTATAGATACTATATTTAAGAGATTATATATAAGATTAGTATATAAGACTCCTTAGCTAAGAAGATAAGATAGTACTATAGATAGTATCTATTATAATAATCTATTAGAAGTTAGAGAATAGATTTAAGAGGCTATAGTTAGAAGCTATAGAATATATTATATATATAAGATATATATTAAAAGACTATTATAATAGTAAAAATATTATTATATTTATCTATAATCTAATAAGGGATACTAAGTCTTATAGCTAGAGTAAGTATACCTAACTTAAGATAGTCTATATAGTATTTAATATAGCTATATAGTAGACTATATTAGCTCCTATAAGCATTATAATAATAGATAAATTTCTTATAAATATTTAGAATTATAACTCTATAATATATACTCTATCTAGAGAGAAGTAGAAAGCTATTAAGATATAATACCTAATATAGTAAGATCTAAGATATAGCCTATAACCTTATAATAACTTCTTATAACTATAGGATCTATAGTCTAGCTAGAATTAGTATAGAAATAATTAGTATAGTAGAAATTAAGTAGGATATAATAGATAGTATAATAGTAATAGATGTCTATACCTAGTACCTAGTAATAGGTATTAGAATTAGAATCCTAGATATAATAAGCTATATCTAGTAAAGAGATAGGGACCTCTAGGTCCTTCTAGTATACTAAACTTAGGTTATTAATAGTATAATACTACTAGACCCTTATTTACTACTAGCCTAATAAGACTAATATAGTAGCTATATTAGCCTAGATACTAAGACTAATAGGGCTAGTATTAATTATAATAGCTATATATATAAGTATATTATATAGATAAGTAGTTAAATAAATATATAAGTAAAGAAGAATATAAAGTATATATAGATAAATTTAGAGAAGAATAAGCATACTTCTAATAGCTATGCCCTAATAAAGGGTAGTATAATAACCCTTAATAAGAGGATTAGATAGATATAAGTAGAAGTCTAGTATTTTTAAAGTTAGAAATATAAGATACCTAATTTATAGCTATAGATATAATATAGTATATCTATTATTTTTATTAGGAGGGTTTTACTTCTAATAATACCTTATATTATTATCTAAGTAATAGCTATAGGCTAGCTTATAAGCTAGATAAATTAGTAGATTATAGTGCCTAAGCTATAGATATAGATAATAATATTTTAGACTTTTACCCTTCTTTCCCCTTAAGTAAATAAGTATATTATATAACTATAAATATACTAACTCCTTTAAAGTTAGTAGTACTAATAAGAGAACCTTAATAAGTACTTATAGTAGAGGATATACTATAAGAGAAATAGATAAGTTCTCTATAGATAATACTAGTTATTATATTATTAATTTCTATCTAGTATAATATAGGAATAAGATACGTGTTTAAGGCGTAGATATATTTAAGATTCTAGGTTTACTCTAATATAGATAATATTAAGTCTTAATAAGATATCTATACTAATATAGAATATTCTATTATACTTATTAATACTATTTAGCTAGTAGAATATTATCCTAAGAAATAAATTTATATTTATATATAACTAGTCTAAGTCTAAGAAATAGGCTTAGACTATTATAACTTAGATAAATATATACTACTCCCTATAAATTTCCTAGGTATAATAATAGATAGCTCTTAGGCTATTGCCTTATTTACTAGGGAAGCTACTATAGTAGATAATCTCTAAGTAAACCTATTATTAGGTATAGACTATCTTAGTCTAGAATAAATTAATATTCTAAATAGTAAAGGTTAGGCTATTATAAGTAGCTACTAAGGGATTATTATACTAATAATAATATAGTTATAATATATACTATTTAGACTAATAGTTAGGGTAATATATACTATTAAAGTTAAACCCTATTCTACTAAAATAGTCCCTATATATTACTATATTCCCTAGGATATAAGAGTCATATTTAAGCTAAAACCTATATAGTTACTAGGAGTCTATATAATAATAGTAGATAGTAATATATTATATATTTTAGTTTATAATTATATAGCCTATAAGGTTTAAATTATATAGAAATAGAAATTAGGCAGTATTAAGTATATTAACCTAGTAGTATAGGCATTTTATATTAAGAAGGATTAGATACTAATAGCTATAGAACTTACTATAGTAATAGAGTATTACTAGGAAAAATAGTTTATATTATCTAAGTAAGTCTAAAGGGCTATATTAATAGTAAAGTATAGTATAGGAGTTAGTATATATATATTAGGTAATAATAAAGAATAGAGAATACTATTCTAAGTACTAGATAAGTTTATACTCTTATTTTAAGATAAGGGGTTTACTAAGGTAATATAAGAGGAGTAAATATATATCTAGATAAAGCTAGGATAGGAAAAGGATATCCTAAAGAAATATAAGATCTATTTAGTTAGATCTAATAAGAGGAAGATTATTAATAATACTATAATAAAGCTTATAGTAATAGGTAAGATCTATAGAACTACTAGATAGGTACTATTTATATTCCCTATTTTTATTATATAGGTTAGTACTAGTAAAGCTAGAAAAGGCTAAATAGTTATAGATATTAGAGGCCTTAATACCATAATAATGCTAGATGCCTACCCTATAAAATAGTAGGATTATATTATTAATAAAATAAATTAAGTAATATATATTACTATTATAAATACTATATTATTTTACTATTAATAGCTTATCTACCTAGACTTAAGATAGGTATTTATAATAATAATATATAGAGAGTAGTTTATATTCTATATTCCTATTATAGGATATAAAGGCTTAAATATATATATATAAAGATATATAGATAACCTCTTAAGAGGTATAGTAGCTAATATATACTATAATAATATTATTATAGTATTAGTAAGCTTTTAGTAATATATATAAGACCTATAATAGACTTTTTATAGACTTATATAAGCTAATATATCTATTAGACCTTCTAAGTTATTTATAGTATATCTAGTAGCTATAGTATTAGGTAAATTAGTTAATTCTATAGGTATTATAATATCTATAGAAAAGTTAGTAGTAATAAGTAATCTAGAATTCCTAGCTACTCTTAAAAGTTTAGAATATTTACTAGGATTTATAGGATTACTCTAATATAATATTCCTTAATATATAGCTATTATAGATCTATTATAGGAATATAAGACTAAGCTTTTATAAGCTTTTTAGAAATAGAAAATACTAATAGCTAAGTTAAAGCTATAGAGATAAGTATAGGCTTAGGCTATTAAATATATAATACTAACTAAGAAGGAAATTAATGCCTTTTAGTAGCTTAAGATAGTATTAATAGACTATAGGATACTAATAATATATTCTACTAACTAAACCTTATTTATTAACTTTAATACCTCTAGATAAGGAATAGGTATAATAATTTATTATATTAAAGATAGAGTAATTTATAAGCTAAAGATAGCTAATAGGATTATAAAATATCTACCTTATATAGCTATATAACTAGTAGCTTTCCTCTCTTATATATTATCTAGGGCTAAGAAGAGATACTAGGCTATAAAGATAGAAGTTTATAGATATATCTAGATATTATAGAAAGCTAGATTATAGATTAAAGCTATAGAATAACTACTAATAATCTATTTTACTAATTATTACTCTATTATTAATATAGTATACTAACTTAATATAGTAAATATATCTAGTTAGTATATAGTTAATAAAAAACTTATTAGAGCTATAAAGTATATTAGCTAGTTTAATATTAGAGTCTTATATAAATTAGGTAAGGAATATATTATCCTAGATATACTTAGTTACTTACTAATAATTTATCTAACCTATAATAAGGATACCCTAGGGTAATTAGAAGAAATATTTAATAATAGGCTAGAATATTAGATTACTAGACTAACTATATATTAGGCCTATATAGATAAAGGCCTAGTAGCTAGCTTATTTAGTATATTACTAGAATTTAAGAAATATCTATAAGATAGGTATAAATAGGATCCTAAATAGAGATAAGTTAAAGAAGTCTTATAAAAGAATAATAAATTATAATAAGATAACTAGGTAGTATTACTATATATTTAGACTAATAACCTCTTATAGAAGACTATAAAGGGATTACTAGACTATCTATATATACCTTATACTATCCTTAAAGAGTTATTTAATATAATCTATAATAATAACTATATTAGATATAATAAGATTATAAAGCTCTTATAACTATTCTATATTATAAAAGCCTTTATAAGACTATAAAAATATATAGTAGAATATAAGATTTATAATAAATACTATCCTAAGAGATATAAGAAATATAATAACCTATAGCTACTCTTACTATTACTAATACTATATTTTATAATTACTATAGACTTCCTATTATTATTACTAGAGTTACTAGAGGGAAATAATTTAATAATAGTTATTATTAATAAATTTAGTAAGTAGGTTATAATAAAGCCCTATAATATTAAAATATTAGTAAAGTAATATATAGTATTATTATATAACTATTTACTAATAGTAAATTAGGGCATATCTAAAGTTATAATAAGTAATAAAGATCCTAGATTTCTAGTAGTAATCTAGTCATACTTCTAGAAGCTAGTTAGGATAAAGCTCCTATATTTTATAGTATATTATCTATAGATAGATAGCTAGATAGAGAGAATAATATAATAGATTAAATTAGTAATAAGGATATACTTTATAAACCTAGATAACTTATAAAAGTAGTAGGTAGTTATCCTAAAGCTCTAGTTTAAAATTAATAATATACGCTCTAATACTATAGGATTATTACTAAATAAGGTAGTTATAGGATTTACTCCTAATAATATATCTTTATTATTAGGAATATCTAAACCTAAAGTACTAAATAAGCTATTAGAAAGACTTTAGGTATATAATATACTAGTAATAGTAGTAATCTATATAAAATACTATTATAATAGGTAATATAAGACTAAGTTTTTTAAAGTTAAAAATAAGATATATATTAAGCTAGATAGTAAAGTATATACTATACTATTAGTAGTTAGCTTAAAGTATAGGCCTAAATATATAGGGCCTTATAAAATTATTTAGTAGGTTAGCTAAGCAGTATATAAGCTAGAATTACTAGATAACTAGAGAATATATCTTATTATTTTAATTAACTACCTTAAGAAGGCTAGGCTAGATAGGTATAAGGGAGGATAACCTATCCTAGAGATATTACCTAGAAAAGATAAACTAGTACTACTATAAATAGCTATATAGGTAGTTTAAATAATTATAAATTAGTAGTAAGTTAGTAATAATACTTAGTATTAGGTCTAATTTAAGGGATTAGATTATACTTATAATAAGTAGGTAAATATATTAGCTTTAGTTAAGTTAAAGAATAGATTAAGTATATTTATATAATAGTTAGTAGTTAGCTAAAAGTAATAAGGTAGAAACTTATACTAACTAGTATATAATTTATTAATATAATATTAATATTATTACTCCTTTATAGATATAAAATATAGATATAACTTTAATAATAGAATTTATATAATATAAAAATAATAAGAGTAAAGATAAGATACTAAATTAAATAGACCTTATAGGCATACTATTAAGTAGTAATAATAAAATAATAGGTATAATAATAGTATTACCTAAGAGGGTACTAAAACTATATAGGAAAAGATAGGTAATACCTAAAACTAATAGGGTTTTTAATATAATAATATACTTCTATAATATATAATTAGTACTAGGCTATCTAATATTACTATTCTTAATAGAGATTAGTCCTATTATATTAATATATATCTTAAAAGATATCTAGGCTAAGATAGATTAGTAATTTTTTAAAAAATACCTTAAGTTCTTACTAAAGACTATTAACCTATTAAATAATAGGCTAATTAAATATATTAAGGGTAGGAGCATAGATAATATAGTAAGAGCTATACTTATAGCCCTTATCTAGGGTAAGATATAGATTAGTAAACTAAAGAAAGTTATTAATATAACCTAGGAAAAAGTATAAATATAGTAGAGGCTACTAGATAATAATAGACTAATATTTTATCTTATAATAATAAATATATAACCCTTAAAGGGAGCATATTAGAACCCTAATTATTCTATATAAAATATAGTATTAATATAGGTAATAATAGATACTTTAATAATTATAGCTATAACTCTAATAGCTATAAGTATAATTATAATAATACTAGATATATATACTACTCCTAAGGTTATAAAGGAGATAATAGTAGAGGGAGAAAATAATAGATATATAATACTCTAAGACCTATTATAGATTATCTATACCATATTATAGTAGTACTATTAGTTAGAAGACTTTAGATATTTAGTTATTAACATCCTATAAGGAGCTATTATAGGCATATAGGCGATAGGAGGCCTATAAGAATAAAACCATAATAAGGATAGCTATACTTAGGATAATATAATTAAGGATGGCGATAGCTAATAGGAAGCTATAGAGGATAATAGGGACTAGGAAGAAGAAATAGAAGATAATGGGAACAGCTAGGAAGAAGAAATAGCAGCTATAATATTAAGAATAAGGACCGATAGTTAGGAAGACTAACAAGGACGTTAGATCACAGTTAACAGCATATTATCACCACCTGTCACGTGGTAGTCACTGGTGACGCCACATTAGGTGCAGACCCATAGCACCATAGAAAATGGAACACACCTTCCTACATCTAACACAGACTCCGCCATGGGGCCGCCAGCCTCCACCCGGCGACTTGGGCTGAGCCCTGACAGGCGCCAACGGGTATCCCTAGCAATCCCTAGCGGCCAGCAGTGCAGTGATTTGATCCCTGGTGGCGCACGCGACACGACCAGGGCTCTGCCGTACATGACGTCTGATGTCAAGTCGGATGGATAATTTTTCGCATTCACATGGGCCTTGACGGATCCCATCACGGCCTGGCTGGGGCCCGGGGCCTACAACAACATTTGAAGTCGCACCAGACTCTTTTCCTTCATTCCCATTCCACCTCGTCGCCTCCCACCATTGTCATTCCCCTTCCTCTGCAACACTTTACAGCCGTCCTCAACTGTGCCTTTGTGCTTCGTGCATCGTGGTCTCGCCCCCGCGCAGCCGGCAAATGGGAGCCATGAGCCTCGCACAGTGAGACCACCCCCCCTCGCAGGCTTTGCCACCGTCATCGACGCAAACATGCCCGAAGTTCGACGCGGCAGTCGAAGCCTTGACTGGCAGAGACACGGCCTCGAGCCGATACTATCCTCCTCCAACAACGCTCCTCGGGTGTCGATACGCCAAAACAGCGAAAACACAACACGATCCGGCCCAGCCGGGCGTCCCACGGTCCTCACCACGTCACCGCCGACTGCCGCCTGGCAGAGCCGCTCGCAAAGCATGCCCAGCTCGCCCATATCCTCCCCCGCGCAGGACAACGGCCGTCGCAGCCTCTCGTACGCGCTGCGTCCGCCGGCGCCGGCGTACTACGACTCTCGCGCCGCAACGCGCACCGAGTACGCCCGTCGCGGACGAACCCTCCAGGAATACTACGACGCCAACCCCCAGCTGCTGCCCCAGCTCCCCTTCACCTGGCACCACGGCTGGCGTCGCTGGCGCCTCTTCATCTTTGCCTTCCTGGTCTTTGTCGACGCCTCCGTCCTCCCGATTGCCCTGTACTACGGCCTGTTCTACGCCGGCCACGTCCAGGGATGGATCATCTTTGCCGTCGTCACCACCATCTGGGGCGGACCGACGTACCTCGAGTTCGCCATCAGGACCCTGCGCCTCTTGAAGAAGGAGAGGTTCTACCGGCCCCTCGGCACAAACTCGAGGTGGTGCTTCGACATGGTGACGTATACCTCCGTGGTGACGATAACGGCCGTCACGGCCCTGTTCATCGTCGGGAGTGCGCCGCACATTGTGTGGCTGAGAGTCCTGTGCATGCCCGCGCCAGCTATCCTGTACTGCCTGGGCGGCGTCATGGGCCTGATTACGATATGGCACGTCATGGGCTGGAAGGCGCCGTGCAGGATCAGCTCCACGGCAAAAGGCGAGCCGGTACGTTGCAAGCCCTATCCTACCCCCCCCCCCCTTCCGGCTTTCCGGTCCGGGGCCCAAAAGACTGACAATGATGCCAGGTCCTCCCCGCGGTGTA
The DNA here is from genome assembly GCA_020975405.1 of Keithomyces neogunnii. Classification (NCBI taxonomy): domain Eukaryota; kingdom Fungi; phylum Ascomycota; class Sordariomycetes; order Hypocreales; family Clavicipitaceae; genus Keithomyces; species Keithomyces neogunnii. The sequence continues at coordinate 5,343,298 of JAIOWQ010000001.1, read as the reverse complement.
CTACTTCATCGAGGACGTGATTGCGGTCAATGCCGGCGCGGGGCGGCCGTACCGCGAAGCCCTCGCGGCGCGATACCAGGCGTCCCCCCGCTTCCAACGCATGCTGCACGTCCAGTCCGTCTTCTGGAGCGCCCCGGCCTTTGCGCTGGCCATTGGCCTGACCGTCGTGGCTGTCCACCCGGACGTTCCCGCGACGGTGGCCTACGGCGTGTGCTGGGCGGTGCCCTTCCTCTGGTGTGCCCTGTGGGGGGCCATTGCTGTCTGGTGGTGCAAGCGCGACATGGTGCGCGAGAGGTTGGAGTGGGAGCGAAGCTCCGGCCAGGTCGACAACCAGGCCGCGCACAAGGCCGAGTCGGACTCGGGCTCTGGTGTTGTGGCGGGCAGGCAGGCCGAGGCGTCTGTTTGACCCGGCCACGTGGTTGTGATTTTCTCGGTCCTTTTAGCGTTTGAGATACCACGGCGTACGTAGATGGGAACGGTGCATGGGATGGGATGGGATGGGTCCGGTAATGATAGACCATGGCGTTTTGCTCACGCTGCATTTTTCAACTTTTATATTGCAGTCTCCCCCTGTGCTTGCACATCTGCCTGCCTTGGCCGCCGGCCCCTACGTTTACCAGTCACGCCAGCGGAGCAGGATAGAGGAACTGAACGTATTCTCTTTTCAATCTTCAGCGGTTGGGAGTCGAGGCATCCTTGGCCTCGCCCCAACCAAGAGGGTCCAAAACAACGCAAACTGCCAAATGGGCATCTGGGCGAATCACGGCAGCTGGAGCGCATCCTTGACGGCACCCAGCACCCCAATCAGCTCAGCATCGTGGTACCTCCTCCCCACGAGCTGCAGGTTGATGGGCGCATCCTCAAAGTCGCCCTCGGCCCAGAGCCTCCTGACGTCCTCGCACTCCTCGCTCAGGGGCTGCCCGGCCCGGTACCCTTCCTCGCCGCTCTTGAGCGCCCTCATGGGCGTGGGAAACACCACGCCCGGGCAATCCAGGTAGTTCCACACGGCCGTGTAGTTCCAGTGGCGCGCCGTGTCGTGGCTGCTCGCTGGCCCGACAAACGCCGGGCACAGCACCACGTCGACGCCCTGCGCCTCCCAGTCCAGCGAGAACTCGGAGCGCATCTCGTCGCGCAGCACCCGCTGCTGCAGGACGCCGGTGGCGGGCAGCTCCTGCGCGGGAGCCTCCCGCTGGATCCATTCCGTGAGGGGGAGCTTGGGCTCTCCCGTCGCCGCCAGGTGCTCGTCGGTGGCCACGCAGCCCGCGGGCCAGTACGCCTCGCGAGCGTTCTTCATGATTTGCCCCGCCTTGAGCGGCCTGAAGGGCTTCACCCGGAAGCCAGCGCTCTCCAGCCGCTCCTTTGCCCATGTCAGGGCCCGCGTCACCGGCGGCTGGGGCACGATGACGCCGTCGTGCATCATGAGGCCGATTCGCAGCTCCTGCTTCGACACGGACGCGGCCGCGTCTGCTCCGGCCCAGGGAATGGGCACGATGCGCGGGTCTTGAATCCACGGGCGCGACGCCAGAATCGTGCGCATGAAGAGGTGCACGTCTCGCAGCGTCAGGCACATGGGCCCCGTGGAACACAGTATGTTCAGCTCGGCGGGCACGCCGCCGCCGAGGAAATCCTTCATGGGAAGCGAGTAGCTCGTGGGCTTGAAGCCGTAGATGCCGCAGAACGCCGACGGGCCTCTCACGCTGCCCCCGATATCCGTGCCCACGCCGAGGACGGACCCTCGCAGGGCTATCAGCGCTGCCTCGCCGCCGGTTGAGCCGCCCGCCGCCAGGTTGATGTTGTGCGGGTTGAGCGTTCTCCCGTAAAAGGAGGCGCTTTCGAGGTGCATCAGGCTCTGCGGCTGGTTCGTCTTGCAGTAGAAGACGGCGCCGGCGGCGCGCAGAATCGCCACCATCTGGCTGTCCCGGCCGTCCCTCTTCAGCGTGTCCAAGTATCCCCGGTCGCTCCAGTGTCCCGCGACGGGGATGTGCCCCTTGATGCTGACGGGGACGCCGTGCAGGGGACCTACCGTCTGCCCCGTCGAGGCCAAATGGTCGTCGAGCTGCTTCGCACGCGCAACGGCTTCGTCCATGAACCACTCGGTCAGGCAGCATGTCAGCTGGTGAGCGACCATGGCACGCTTTGCAAAGGCAGTCACGACGGCCACAGACGTCAGTTTCCGGGAGGCTATGGCCTCTGCGAGGGCCGTGGCATCGTGCTTCTCCGTGATTTCGACCTCTGCATCGGACAAGATGCCGCAGGTCCGCGGGATGCCGGTCACATTCTTGGGCGGATTCGCGACGATGCCGCCGGGCAGAAGCAACTCGCTTGGCACGGCGGCGGCAAATTCCTGCAACACGGCCAATCTCTTGGCCTCGTACTCGGCGGTCCCTGTGAGAAGAGGAACACTTTGCACTACCGGAACAGTTGTAGTAGCCATTCTTGGTGGACCGATGCGAGGGCTAAGTCTTCTACGGCGACGTGGAAGCACTACGGAGTAGTCGAGTTGGAGTATAGATGATAGATGGCCTGGGCTGCGTTGCTCAGGCAGTCAAGAATCAAGATGCGTTTAAGAGCAAGATGACGAATGGCCCCGTCAACGAGTTCAAGGAGTTGACGCCCAAGTTGTGCACGCGTCCGAGCGGGCATCAGCCTCGGAAATGGTTCCGAAGACACAACGTCGCATCATACATGTCGCATCTGCTGCTCCGTACGGAGTACTCGAGTGACGACTCTGATGAGTCTGATGACTCAGTCACTCAGTGTGTGCCATTTTGGGCGGTTGCGCCCCGCAAACAAGCCAACCAACCCACGATACAGCCGCTAATGGGAAATGGCAGCACAGTACTGCCATTCTGCGTGCCTAATTTGGGCAACATCTCCCTGTCCAGGTCTGGTGCGAATTAAACAAAGAGAGCAATAGGCACGCTGTTTCGAAACGGCCCCGGTTCGTGCTACTTGGGGAAATGCCTTGGCAAGAGAATAGATCCAACTTGACATTTGTCAGGGAGCCAACCTCAAGGGCGCCAGCTGCTGTCTGGTTTGCGCCATCATGTCTGGCACCAGTCTGGTGGGTGGTAAACTCGAAACGTCCAGTGCCTTCCTGCTCTGAACCAACAGGCGTAACCCACTGTGGTGGTGTGGTGCAAGAGCCTGCACGGGGGATGCCCTGGCACGTGAGCGAGCGCCTCCCTGCTCACCTCGATCCAATTAGCTTGAAACCATCAAAGACTGTTGGCCGCCTTTTTGTACTCCAAAGTTGATATTAATATCATCCGTGCATACAACTTTGTCTTTCATCGCGAGTGCTCGTACCATGTCAAGTACCAGACGTGCCAGATGTACTTGGAACATGAAGCTTCCCGCACTGTCAGTTTCTCAAGTGTATAAGAAGGCGTCCAACCTCCGTCTTGGCTTCTTTCTCCCTCTCTTCTGTAGCTGCTCAGGTTCAGATCTACTATCCTCCTCGTGTCCATCACTTCCTGGCCCATTCCTTCTTCTTGTTGACCATCTGGATTCCTCCTGATCGCCCCCAACGGCCTAGCCTACCATCACGCTATTCGTATAGCTTATAGCACTTCCGAGCACTGCTTCCTACTCACTCGCTTATACACCCGGATCGAGCCTCGGTTGGCAAACACCGGCATTGACTCTATTTACCATGGCTGGCAAAAAATCAATTGCGTTGCTTTTTTCCCTACTCCTCCAAGTCCAAGTGCGTTCATCATCATCCCCCCACCCTTAGATTGGCCGTGTTTCTAAATAGAACAAGGCACTTGCTCTCAAAGACACCGGTCTTGCTAGCAACCCAGATACAGAAAACATCCCTAGAGAGATCAAAACAAAAGACGACAATATCTGCAACCCGGATTATGTACAATCATTCCGTTCCAAGTATCAGGACGTCACCCTCGTAATCAAACAGGCATACGATGGTGTTATGCAGGTTCCTGGTCAAGATCCCACGGATACTTATGCGCCTGGCTGTGTCACAATTCTTTGCCAAGGCACAGCTTGTTTATTTTTTTGTAATCCTGTAAGTTTCCAAACCGAAACGATTTCAACAAAAGTCTATCAAGTATTTTAGTGTGCTGACTAATATTAACTTACGACTTGATAGACTACTCATAAAATCCAAGTGAAGCGAAAGGATATACTATCGCGCGCTTCGGAAGCTGCAAGGCTTTGTCGAACAGGAGATACTACTCTTGCTCAGGTACACCACACTGAAGAAAACCGGAATTGGCAAGTGACTGTTTCGAGTGTTGGAAGGTAAAAAGGTGGTGAAGGATTTTTGGCATAAAGTAAGCAAAGAAGGGATTCGCAACAGACGATTGATTGTTATGAATTCTATGAATTTCGCACATTTCCATTATCCTTGAACTTACCTTCGCATTTGCTGCCCATCACAAAGAGCAAGGTTGTGCAAAATGTTTCCATAGTAAACACGCGTCATGAGCTTAATATATGCAGTATAAAAATTCAACAACTACCGATTAAACATCAATACGAGTAATCAAATGCACTCACAAACTCTACTCCATGACCTCCTGACACGACCAAAGACGCACTGTGCGCTATGATTGCATCCGGTTTATACAACTTATACCTCCATCTATACCATTTCAACCAGCAGGTTGCATGACGTCGAAGCCAAATTGCGGGCATTGTAAAAGAGGGCCACCGTGTTTGACAAGACGAAGTTTTAGACTGCGCGCGACCCTGCTGGCTGACAGTATAATATAGCTAGAATGTGTCTCGCCGGCCGTTTGGCCTTTCAAGCGCAGGAGGGTGACTAATTAACGCTGTTTTTATTTGACACACTTTGGTTTGGCAAGCTCGGTGACGGACGTGGCGTGTGGGATGAATGCACTTCTTTTCTCCTAGAATGATGTGGGTTTTGCTGTGACTCTGGACATGTATTTGGGCTCTGGTGGTGCCAAACCATGTACATGCAATTGAGGCGACGCAGGGCTGTACAAAGTACGGAGTATATGCAACTTATTCAGCTTCACCCGTGTCCCGTGTCACAGCCCCGACAGTCTCCGGTCCTCGTGGGACGTGGCGGCATGAGCTGCTTCGCTCGTCATAGGCCTGGATGCTGGCAAGAGCACCGAGGAGAACCGTCAGAGGTCGTCCGAGGAAGCCTTTGCGCTCGCGCGTGTCACCCGACTTTGCCTTGAGCAGGCTCGAGGCCGTGGTCGCAGCCGAGGTGGCACCATATACTCCAACGGCAAGAGAGGCAATGACGACGAGTTATGTCAAGGCCGGCTCAAAGACACAAGCTTCGTCATGTGCGTTCCAAGTGAGGTAAATGAACATGTACACGTCTAGCTGGTACTCTGCTTGCGGAAGTTAATATGCTGCAATGAAGAACAACAGAGGACAAGGCTGGCGTTGGACGTCTTTATAAAGACGGTCAAGCCAATTGTCTTGGAGGCAGCACACCCACATTTTTCTCTCCACCGAGAAGACAACTACCATGTCGTTTCACCTGTGGATTGATTGGGAGCTTCGCATCTGGCTTTACTTGGTGACAGAGTGAATGAAGAACAAGTGCAGGGAGAAGAAGGGTCGGCGTAAGCAATGCATGAGCCATAAACGCCCACCATCTGTCACCTGCGACGTCGTGTTTCCAACCAACATTGCCGACCAAGTAAATTGCTGTTTGGTGATGGGCCCGCAGCCCAGCCGAGCCTAGCCAAGGGTCGGTCTCGGTCACCGTGTTTGCTAAGCCTAGAGTTGCCGGCCAGTTTATCCTGGGCCCAAACAAAGGGTGTGTGGCTGAAGAATAGATTAATCTGGAAAGGGATCTATTGCGTCTGTTCTCGCCCATGGCACCCTGTCAACGGCTGCCATGCCAATCAAAGTTGACCTGGTAATAGTAGTGCTTGTGAATGACGGGCATTCTTCCTCCACGCATCAACCAAAGCATCTGACCTGGCCATCTGCAGCCAAGGTTTCCGCCGTGGCAAAACTTACAGCCAGCAAGGTAGACCTGTGACGAGACTTCATCATTTGTGATCTGCGGCAAGCTGATTAGTTCTTGGCAGATCCCACTCAAGGCCCTACCAGTTCTCATAACTACCTCAGGCGTGCTTCCCAAGTTCAGGGCAGCCCTCCATGTCCCTGTCAAGAAAGCAACCAACTTCTCTGTTTCCGATCCAACGGAACTCAACATCCGGAAGCACCTGACCAGACATTACAAATGCTTACCTTTACCGCCCGTTTGGGCTGTACTTTCAAGCTGAAAATCTCCCCTTGAAACACCAAACTTTTGCCCCCCCCTGCGTCCCTCTCGATGGGGAGATGGAGAGACTTGCGTTCGTCACCCTCAGCGCAGCATGTTTCAAAGTTTTACGACATTGTATCGCCTCCGGCCAAGGCGGTATACCTGTTAAATCATAAGCCCTCCCGGCATTATATTGAACGCATTTATCAAAATGATGTTGGGTAGCCCTTTAACAAACCTTGCCGCATTGCTCCGGTTAAAAATCACTCAGAATAAATAATAATTCGGGTAGTTACCTCTTTTCCAGCAGTTCAGCTTCCTCACTGGGTAACACCTGACTACCTCTGAGGGCAAGCAGATTGGCAACACCGGATGAATTGCCGGGAAACCGAAGACACAATTCAGCTGTAGTGGCTAAATTTTCCGTCAAGTTGAGAGTATCTCGGGTGAGGTGTATTTAAGACTGAAATAGGGAAAACCGTCTCCTCGGGACCAGGTTTAATATCAAAACACGCAGCAGCGACTATTTCCCGACCGTCTTATATCTCGACAAACACCATACACTCGTGACGGTCAATGTCCGCGTCCAAGGAATGTTGATATCCGGCGACGAGCGAGGCATGAAATCTGAATGTTTCCCTACTTGGTGCAGCGTACGGTGCAGCAAGGAATTACCACATTTACAACAGCATGGAATACGCCAGGAGAAAATCTGTCAGCAGAGGACAATACCATGAGCTGTTGCCCTGATGCATGTCCCAGCCTCCACACTCTGCATCGCCGGGACCACATCAAGGAATTATGGTGGCTTTGCATCCATGGGAAACACTTCCGGCTGGGAAAAGAAGGAGAGAAGCTGTTTCACGGTCTGCCCGAGCGAGGTGTAAAACACCCCAATTTTTTGGAGAGCGGATGTGAGTTCGAATGGGATGTGGGAAAGCCAGGGTACCTGAAATGCATTGAATGATTCTGCAACCAAGAGCAGCACGAAACGTGGAACAGCATGGCGCAGAGACGGCGAGGTCAAAGGGACGTTTGCGTTGTTACATCTGCGAGGCCCCCTAACGGTTCACAGTAGTTATGCGTTAGCTCTGTGACGAGGCAAGGTAACCATGCAAACTTGGTTTATGGCAGCGGAGACGAGACTCCGTGAGATGGGGTCTGCATGGGGGTCGCAAAAGGCTCTGCGGGCCCACGACGACCTTTGTGTTGGGCATCATGGACTATTCTGTCATCATGATTGACAGTTTTTGGTGAAACATTTTGCCCATTTCAGCCACTAGGCGCTGCTGTAGTGTATGGTCATGTCTGGTGGTGGTGTCGGCCAAGGCTATTGGTCACTCATTATTCCGAATTTCCGAATTAAAGCAAATTTAAGAGCACCCAAGCTCTCAGAGCCAACCATGGAGGATCTGCCTTGACACTTGGGTTAGAACTCTATCTTGGAGGGCACAAGGAGGGAGAAGACTAGAAAAGTAACCCAAGGGAGCGTCACAGCTAAACTCGCCCAATCTGGCACATCCAAAGCACAGGCCACTGTAAGAGAGAGTTTCTTGACAGGTTTCGACTTGATGCTGAATGGAAATGCTGCTTGAAGCACCAGACTGGTCCCGGGGACCTAGCCTGGTCAGCTGGGGAGACGTGGAGTCTACGGGAGTCTGGTGTGCGTGCGGGGGCCAGAAGCATCGCATCAATGGACCTGATGTTAGTGTGCTGCTTGTTCGACAGACCCAGCGCGAACATGAAGAAGACTTGAATGCAATAGTCTCGCAGTTTGATCTTGGGCCTTGTATGGTTTCGTCTGACGTGATATCTGCGCTGGCCTTTTTTTTCCCTGCTCTGCCTGTCCTGGCGCCCCCCTCCTCGTGCTCTTGCCTTTCCACCCCCTGTGCCTTCCCTGTCAGGTTGCCTCGTCGCCAATTCTAGTCTAGCGGCCTGAAACCTTCGCCTCGAGCCTTCCAATGTTCCTATCCCCCGTCTGAGGCTTTGTTCGGGCTTCGCTACTGGCGCTCGGGCCATCGACTTGGAACAACCCGTTGACCTCTTGGGAAGCCTGTCTGCTTCGCTTTGCACCCAGTTACATCGGAGACTGTCTAGAACAAAATTGCGTGGTATTATCAAGGTCATGCCTGTTGCAACAGTTCCCGGCGCCGACGCACATCAAATCGCTTACCCTTTCCCTAGTCCGCTTTTTCTAAAATGAGACGGATGGCCAATGCGGTGGGTTGATTAAAGTGTGTCAGCTCGTCCGTCAAAAAATCGGCCGAAACGAACCTCGAACAACAGTCCATGCCGACTTTCACTGTTCGAGTCATAGCGGGAACGACAATCCTGCCCACGTACAATGGACACGTGAATCGGAGCTTAAGTGGGCTGAAGTGGCACTGTCACATTTCTTTTCCTCCTGGTCTGCCCTATCGTATCTAGTGTGCGCTTTCGTTCCCGTCAGACTTGCTCAAAGCCTTTCCCCGACTGGTCCTTCTGCTGGCACATCCAACTGCCGTGGGCCTGCCTTAATCTATCTGTCGGAGAGCCTAGCACCCTCCTGGAAAGGGGACTTCAGATGGCATGCCTTGTCCGCATGTCGTTCCCGACTAACTTTTTGATGATACACTGGGCGCCAAGACACCCGTTGTCGGTCTTTGCGTGCACCAGCCAGCCACTCGCATGATGTCGCTCGCCACGACAAAAGGCCGCTTGTTGCCTGCCAATGTCGAATGACTCAATGGAGCGCAGCCAAGCGCTCCCGCACCCGTTGACCGGGCCCCGATGCTCAACCTAATAAACCGGATCTTATTTTCAGAGAGGCGCACTGCGGGCAACAGCCGAGAGACTAATAACGCAATTTGTTTTATTTATTACAAAAGTCAGCCAAAGCCGAGAGCTTAGGGGCTGCGAGGGAAGCTAAGACGGACTATCCATCTCATGCGACCAATGGCGACATTAGTCTCCCCAGGCGAGTATGCCAATCGGTGGCATTCTTGTCAGCCGTGACCCTTGTCAATAAGAAGCGATGCCATATAGGCTGGACCTCGCTGCTGGCCCCAAATCCAACCACACCATGAGGATGGGGTATTCGCACATTTTGTTGCAACTCTTTGTCTCCTTTGTCTCCTTTGTGTCCTGGCTCGTACCAACTCTGGGAGACTGGTACGGAATCCCCCGAAGCATCGGTTGTGCATATTGTACCTTGGCTCAACCTACTGGGAGCTTGTGTCCCAACACAGCAACATATAATAATAGCCTACCCAATGACTTGCTCTGTACAGAGTACATACACTCTAAAGCATGGCTGGGTACGTGACCCACGCACTAAGTCGAGGGGAAACGAGGGACTTTATGCACAGCTGCGCACGTTTTGGTCAGCCAGCCTGTTTGTTGGCAGACATTATGCCACCCTCAGCAACAATCTAGAAGCACTCTGAACGGAGCCCAGTCCATGGCCGACACTCCACATGCTCAGTTTTGGCCCTTGGCCTGGGATGATGGTTCTTCTGGGCGCCTGAAGCCTTTGGCCCCCTTCCCATTCCCCTGGACCTTTAGTATAAGTTGTGGTTGTAGCCATCGCAGGTATCTTCTTTCATTACCAGGGTGGCTTTGCTTTGGAACGTCTCACACTCCACCCAAGAGAAAAGGTCCAAAGAAGATCTGGAAGCGCAGGTTACCGATTGAACGAAAGATTGCTCCCGAGGTCCACCCGCATGAGTTGCAGTAATGAAATGACGACAAGATCTGCCCCTGCTGGTTCTTCCAGTCTTTGCAAAACAACCCAAATGTATCACTTTGTCGCATGGCTGATAAGATTTCGGCTCCCGGAAGCAATGGCCGAAGCGGCCCCCGACCCCATCATCTGTGGTTTTAACTCAAGGTAGCGATGGCTCATCTAGGGCCCGTTCCCGCTTCGGGCCCTCTTAAAGCGTCATAGAGCCTTCACTTTGGCTACAGGGCTGGACGCCATCTTTGTCGAGTTATTAGTCTGGCCGGTCAACATGACCGCGATTTCAGCCCATGCAAGTGCGATGCCCTCTTTCAAAGGACCCATTAAGGTTGCGCTGCCGCATCCAGGCTATCCTGTAGCCCTCGATGTCATGACACACCTTGCTCGTCCCAGACCTCTGATTCCAGCTCATTACATTGTTTCCAGTGGGCAGAAAACGGGTCGCCAAGACGACTGAGATTTAAAACCGATGGGTCAGGATCCGGACTCCGCACCGCTCCAAATCATACACGGTTTGCCCTACATGATGTTCTTTGGCGAATCAGGGATCTTCCCGTAGTGTCCTGCTCCCCTTGACTGGATGTCTGAAGGCTCTACTCGTCTCTTACCTGCCTGCCTCAGCTCCTGGGATTTTATGCCTTGCTGTGGCAGTGGAGGGGGGGCGTGGAGAGATGGGTGTGAAATTATTTCTTACTCCTGAAAGACAACAGGAGCTCGGTACTGTCGCTCAAGACCGTCGTCGGTCGGCCTGTTCCCGTTTAATACCGCCCTGTTGTCTTCATTCACGGGCATAATAAGACCACTTCATTCAAATCTTATTAAGGACAGCTGCGGGTTTCGTCGCCTGCCGCTTCACCTGTAACTGTTTCGCTCGATGACAAAGAGCTCCATCCGCTCGCCTCCCCAGCGGAAACCCAGCCGCCTATCAGGAAACCACAGGATGCTACCTGTTTAGTGCCGCCGTTATTTTCCACATGTTGTTGTGGTATCTGGGCCCTCACCCGACCCGTGGTCAATGGGACCCTGGCTGCTCTGTACCTGATTATTCGAGTTCTTAAGGCTCTTGGTATTCCACCACACTACTTCATGCTTGGCCAACGCCACACGTTCCAGGCTCACCACTTCAATCGCGCATCACTGCAAAATCTTCGGCGCAGCTCCGCCCCCATCAAGGTTGTGATCTCAACCCTGTGGGATTCGAGGAAACCAAACGACAAACGAAAACCGCACATGGCGGCTGCCAAAGACAAAGACAACACTCACATAGGCCATTCTTGGCTATATCCCGCCAAAGTTACTGAACCGTTGTCGAATTAATAGTTTGGCTGGCTATACGTTTCTGCAATTGGTCACTACTATGTTACTGAAGAGCAATCGTGCGTGCTTTGGTGTTGACTGATTGCGGCCTTTTGTCTCCATTCATTGTCTTCTGCTGGCTCCATGTCTGCGACTGTGAATTCATCTCCTCTTGTGCCAGATATCTGAGAACAAGCTGGAAGCAATATCTTTGTTACCGACCATTTAATCACATCTGTCATCTTCCGTTGCATGGGCCGAGAAACAGACGCGGTACACATTACAGCCTGCACTGGTCGAACCGTACCCCTCTCTTGACTCCAGAGGTAGTCATCACTGCCTTTAGACGACTGGTAGGCATCATTCACATACCGCTGCGACGAGACGGAGAATTGGGCAGCAGAAATGTCCAACGAGCTGTCGAATTGTCTGGACCTGCCCTTTTTGCACCCCCCAGGGCATCCTCATTCGGCAACAACAATACAATATTTAGCCAGCGGCGAGCTTCCTATTGTCACTGAAGAATGTTCGCAACAAGAAGCAAAGTACTACGGCGATTCACAGAGACAGCTCACTCTACGCCAAGCCCCAGTGCACGCCCGAGTTGCTGTTGGGAAAGAAAAAGGTTGCTTCTTTCTCACATTAGACGCGCTCAGAGATGGTGTACTGACAAGAAACGGCAATAGACAGAAAGCCAATAGATCCGCCACCGATTGTTCAACTTATAGACAAAAGAAGCAATGGGAAGAGCGGTCTCTACGATAGTAAAGTTCCACCACACCCGGCGAGCGATGAACCTTGCAACCTCCTGTACTAAGTTTATTAATTAGGCCCGTATCTATTCATGACGTCGTCTCTTTTGCCAGAGAACTACGACGAATATTCAAAGGGGCCGGAGCTGCCATCAAACTATCTGGTTGGATCTCTTGCATCGTCTATTCATCGACTACGAGATACAGACAATGCAGAAGGGGGCTTCTTCGTGTTTGGCGATTTGTCTGTGAAGCAAGAGGGGCGCTATCGTTTGCGATTTACCTTGTACGAAAGGGATCAAGGCGACGCCATTCCGAGTTTCTACTTTATCGGAGAGCTGATCACAAACGTGTTCACTGTCTTTCCCGCCAAGCTGTTTCCCGGAATGGCTGACTCGACTTCTCTGACCAGAACATTCAGCGATCAAGGGGTCAAGGTCAGACTGCGAAAGGATTCGAGCACCATGGCTGCCCGGAAGCGCGGACGGCAAGTCAACGAAGCAAGGAGCACCACTACTTCCCTTGTGGACCGCCAATCAAAACGGCCGTCGTACGATCGAGAGATGCCATCACTGAGCAACTACGGTATATCTGAGTTTGGACATATGGATTCAATGGCAGGGAGTTCTAGTCTAGTGACGACGACGTCACAGAATCCGAGCATGTTCTCTGTATCTGGATCATTGCCGGCATCGACAGGTCCCAGCTTGGACTTGCATATCCTACCATCGAGCGGCTACTATTTCGGGGGTCCGCCTTATTATTAACGCGCCAGTTGGCATATTGGTGTGGGGAGTAACCAAGATGACTGGAAGTCTACAGAACAGCAAGCCGAGCCAGCGGGTACAGCTCAGTGGACACGGGAATTTCCTCATGGCGAATCATTCTGCGTGGATCAGCTATCTGATGGCATGACTACGGATCAAGTCACACGGCTTTAGCAGTTGTTGGGTTGATGAGCGATGATACAGCTTCAAGGCTATAGAACTGGCTCCCTTAACATCAATGTAGAGTATGTGTCGGAAGGACCGCCCCATTTTCTCAAGTCGACAACCAACTTCCCAACTTCTCGCCAGCCGTACCTTTGATACAGGATGCGACCTTCAGCCGACGACTCGAGATAGGCAGGCAAGCCGAGGCGATCAGCTTCGGCTGTGCCCCATTTGAGCAGCATGGATGCGGCGCCCCTTCTTTGGTGTTTGGGGTCTGTATGTAGCTGCCTCAAGTCTAGAGGGGAGGCGACTAAGTTACAGGCTCCGAATCAGAGGTTGGATATGTCACGGGAACTTACAAACATGAGGCTTGCCTCCCATCCTCTGGATCCATTCCCGTCTCATGCCACCAAAGAAGAGATCACAAGCCTCTGGATTGGAACCAGGCCCCCATTCAGTGGTGGGAGGAAATGTTTCCCTGGGATGCTCCCATATATACCACTTGGAAAATGCAATCATGCCGTCTTGTCCCTGGGCCTCAAGGTCCGTGTCGACCACTTTGACCCACCGACAGGCAGGGTCCTCCTGAAGCTGATGTATCAGAGTTTTGACCCGGGAGCCGTCGCCTCCCGGGGGAAAGGGGCCCGGAAATAGCGCTGCACTGTGCGCAGTTGGGCCGTATGCCTGGTGCTCAATTGCCACAGCCCGGACGGCATCTTCTGGGGAAGCAGGAACCACTTTGAGAGGCATGTTTAGGATTCGAGGTTGGCGACTGGGCCGAGAAGAGTCGAGGTGCAACGAGACAAAGAAAATGGAGGCAAACGGTGAGGAGCACGAGAATGGGAAGAAGAAGAAGAAGAAGAAGAAAAGTCAGCATCAGTGTACCGCTGCGCTTAATCATATAGTCACGGCCTAGTTAGGCAAGAGGGTTGACCCCCCGTCAACATGAATCCTGGATGTGGGACCTCACGGTTCTTTTGGCTTCGGTCGGCCGATTTGGGTGGCTGCCCTGAGATGGAGCTGGGCAACGACGCCGCGTGTTGCTTCAAACCCCTCGGCACTACTAACTAGCCTTCGGAGGAATTCGGTCGGGGCAGGCAGACCAGCCTGGTCTCTTCAGAATGGTCTGGAGATTGGCTAGCGGGTGTAGATAGCAGCACCAGTTCAGATGCATTTCACAGACGCAAAGAGATAGAGTTTGGCCATTCGCACCTTCTTCGCCTTCTTCGCCCTGTCCAATAACGGGTCCCCCCACGTTTTACTGGGACCGCGCGACTGGCGGGCCAATGGTCAAAGCACCAGCAGTTATGGGGGTCTGAAGCTGGAAAAGAGGGATAAAGTGGACTTTGCTTCATCCACCACGCACCTGGCACCCCAGATCCTGACCCTCCATCCCCATACTTGATCGCTCTTGGCCTGGCTGGAGTACGGAGTAGTCCTCCACTCATTTGTTGCTCTGCCGTTGCCTCTCGAGACGCGTCGAAATTACTGACAACTTGGTCTTGGCGACGGGCTGGACGGGCTTGAATTCGCAACGACAAAGCTGCCCTTGAGCTCGATCGGTCGACGCTCCTCACTCGACACAACATCATGGATCACGGACGCGATCCCTGCCCCTGGGTCATCTTCAATGACTTTGGCGGCGCATTCTGCATGGGAGTAAGTTTGCCCCAAGTCAAGGTCAACTTGGTCGCTCTGTAGTCCCGTCCTTCTGAAAGGCTAGAGCAACATGGCATGGCGCCCACTCTGCATCCCCATTTTGTTTGGCTCAAGCTGATTCTTTGATGTTGCAGGCCATCGGTGGCACCATCTGGCACGGCGTCAAGGGTTTCCGCAATTCCCCCTACGGAGAACGTCGTATCGGTGCCATCACTGCAATAAAGATGCGCGCGCCCGTGCTCGGTGGCAACTTTGGCGTCTGGGGCGGTCTCTTCTCGACCTACGACTGCGCTGTCAAGGGCATCCGCAAGAAGGAGGATCCGTATAATGCCATCATTGCAGGCTTCTTCACCGGCGGCTCCCTTGCCTTTCGCGGCGGCTTCAAGGCTGCCCGAAACAATGCAATTGGTTGTGCTGTCCTGCTTGCCGTCATTGAAGGTGTCGGCATTGGCTTTTCCAAGATGTTGTCTGGCGGCACGAAGCTGGAGATGCCACAGCCCCCGCCAAGCATGGAGGGCGCCAGCTTGTAACATTATCATCTGAAAGGAGATCAGGGTCATGTTGACGAAAACGTGCAAGGGAGGGGCGCCATGAACTACTTCTCTTCCGTCGCTGTGCGATGACGCAGGCGATTCTCGACTCCATCTTGCGAAAACGCTGTATTTGGGTCACGATTCGATTTTCATGGCATGGGGCCTTTTTTTCGTTTTCTTGCCCCATCGCTCAGCAAAGATACGAGGGCGATGCTCGTCGGCAAAGACGAGTAACGAGACGACCGAGAAAGATCAAGGGCTACGGCACCTGACGACTAAATAAATGCCCGGGAATGGGCAAAATGACAAGGATATGGGTTGACATTGCATCGGCGTTGGAGTGTACTATATTTAGTTGGTTGCAGGAAAACAATAATGAGAAACGGCAAAGAACTCGAGACGCAGCTTATCGTATTAAAGGACTTGTGGGGCTTTCGGGAAGGATATGCTCGAGAGACAGCTCATATGATTTATCAGAGTCTATTACACAAGAACACAAAGTCCCAAGACGTGGCCACAAGGCCGCATGTTTTGGCAGCGCCAACGTCCTCGCTTGTCAAGCAAACGTCTCGGAAGCGGCCAGCTTTGCTCTCCGTCTATACATGGTTCTCGGGATCCTGGCCTCCGTTGCTCCAAATGCTCATCCTCGGCCTGCCCTCATTGTCAATCCAGGCGCGATACATTCCGCCACAGTTGTAGTCCATGAGGATGTGGGAACGCGCCTTGACAATCCTACCCGTCTCGGCATCCCTTTCCACGATGCTCTCGATGCCAATCATGCCTCCCTCGCCCTCGCCGGTGCGTCCCCATCTGTCGCCGGCGCTGCGCTGCAGCTCTCCGTCGGGACCGACGACGTTCGTCAAGGCCTGCGCCGCGCTCTCGGGCTTCCATCGCGCCATGGCAGCGACGGTCCGAACGGCATTGACGCGCAGGAACGAGTCGCCGTTGCCCGTGCCCGATGCCCCCATGGCTCTAGAGGTGACGGTCGCGCTCGAGCTCGAGCTCGTCCAGGGGTCCAGCGGCGCATACGTAAAGGGCGTAGGAAAGCAATCGGCCAGCAAGCCCTTGAGGGGCCCGACAAACGAGACGCCCGGCGAAGACGCCGTCGATTCCCCCTCGGGCCACTCCTCGGCCCAGAAGCCCGCGCCGACAACGGGCGTGTCGCCGATTCGCCCCGTCAGCTTGTTGGTCATGCCGCCGGTGCTCGTCGCGGCGCAGACCAGGCCCTCGTCGTCCAGAGCCACCGCACCGCACGTCCCCTGCGGCAGGAACTCGTCCCGGGACCACGTTCCCGCGCCCGCCCCCTCCCGCTCCCTCGCCAGCGCGCGGAGGTGCTCGTCCCACCGCTGCTGCGTGAAGTAGTAGCTCGGCTCGACCATTTCCAGGCCGTACCGCCGCGCGAGCTGCTCCGCCGTCGCGCCGCAGAGCAGCGTGTGCCCCTGCGCAGAGGGCACGTCCAGCCCGGCCGCCTCCAGATCCCGCTCGCCCTCCTCCAGCATCCTCTTGGCCAGCAGCACGGGATTCCGCACATGCCGCAGGCCCGTCACCCCCACGCCGCGCTTCTTGTACCCCCGGGACACCATGACCGAGGCCTCGAGCTCGTTGACCCCGTCGCGCGTGAACACGGCCCCGTGCCCGCTGTTGAACAGCCCGTTGTCCTCCAGCAGGCTGACCGCGTACGCCGCCACCTCCAGCGCCGACCGCCGCCCCGTCTTCTCCGTCTTCTCCGTCCCGCTGCCCATGTACGCCTGTGTTTTGGTGATCTGCTCCTCCTGCTGTCAGCTTGCATCCCGTCCATCAGCGAACGAGAGGGGGGGGGGGGGCAACTTGCGATTCCGAGCAGCGCCTCGCGGTACGCCGCGTACTTTTCCGCTGGGAAGTTTTGCCGCACAATGTTTCCTGCGCCGCCGTGGATCACGACCCGCGGCTGCACCCGCGCCTGTGCCTGTCTGTATTCCATACTGCACTGTGAAGAATATATCTGGCCAAGAAGAAGACGGCTGCTGCGGCCTCGTGCGCTGGTACATGTCTAATCTCAAGTGGAGCTGCGACGCGGAGTTCCCATGGGGGGCTCCTCTGACGACCTACCTTTTCGGGAAAGGAACTGGTGATGCCCGGCTACCCTCTCCGGGTGCCCAACTCGCGCTTTGGTTTGACGTATTGCGTGTGCGACACGTGGCGTGAGTCTGGCATGTAAATATTTCCCTCTCTTTTATACTGAAGCTTTATGCAATTAGTGGGGGTGCTTTATCCTGATTCCCAATTTTGATTCCACAACTGTCGCCTGTGGGCTTTCTCGGGCCATTTCGTGAGGGACCACAACACAGGCACATGTCCGAGGAAAATGATGATTTGCGCTGGAATCCAACAAGCCGTCTTGCGAAAAGGGGCAAGATGACTTCTGGATCCCGTGCATGCCTCATTCACTCGGCATTCGTCTCGAAATGAACAACAACATGGGCGGGACCATGGCCACAATCAGAGCAACAGCAATCAACTTGCACTACTCCGCAATTCTCCCTTTCCCTTTATTCAAACTGACTGCCATAATTGTACAAATACGTCGCCTTCTCAAGGCGCAATTGAACCATTCATCAACGCCGTATGCTTCCTGTCAACATGCAAAGTAGGGCGTCTCTAGAGACGAGGCAAAAGACAAACGGGGAATTCTGTAATACAGGGGGAACAAGTGCAACCTCCACACCATCCTAGGCTGATGGAGTGGCCAACCCAGCAGCGACTTTGACGGCCAAGTTGACATCTTTTCGCCGGATCCCAGGGGTGCGACCCAGGCAAACTGAGCTGTTTGATAATTCTGCCCTCTGTTAGCTCGACCACAACTTACACGCACAGCATAAGCACATTTCTTACCTGAAATCAGCAGGGATACATTCAGTGCAATCTTGGACTTTACAGGCCAAGTCGTGCATGGTGACCAAACGCGGTTGGGCTCGGCAGATAACACGTAGTTGTCCATTCCGTTAGCGTACTCGCCAAGAGGTGCGTTCCCCTGCTGGTGAACTCCCAAGCCCATCATAGACGGCTGACCCATGTTGATGGACGCCGGCGCTCTTGGAGCGTCGGCGGTCCCCGACACTGGACTGTCGCTGCTTGCAGACCACGCGCTGCTACGACCGCTGCTGCCGTATCCGGAATCTGAGTTTGCAAGTGCCGACTGTGTTCCTTTCTGCACAGGTGCCGATAAACTGCTGTCTCTTGTGCAAGATTCGTCACGGTCCAGATCGTTAATGTCAATGTCTGCCTCCACGTATTCGGCTCGACAAGGGATGAATATGCCCAACTGGCGTAGATAAATTTCCACTTCATCAGCGTCGAAAAACTCGCCCTCGAACCCCGGCCACAGCATTCGCATTTTGCGATCCATTCGTTCGTCGCGCGTCGCTTCCACCTTTGGTCCAAATGGTCCCATGGATTGACCCGTCATTTCCGAGGGTTTGCCATATGATTTGGTACCCTGGTTTCCCACGGGCATGGCTGTTTGCATGCTTTCTCTTCCTTCTATTGATTGCTGCATTGGGAAAAAGGTACCAGCACCACCAAGGTTGATAAAGGGGACTTTCCAGTTCCCGAGATCCTCATGCTGGCTTCGACTCAAGGCAAGCTGTAAACGCTTCGTGATTGCCTCCTTTGACTCAAAGAACAGGCAAAATCCAAAGACGGCGGCAAACCTGTCGGGGGGTGGGTTCGGCATCATGATGAGCCGTAGCCCGTTTTCAATAGATTGACGCTGTAATCGACGGCCAAAGGTGAGCTCGTGTGAAGCATAAGATAATGGTGAGGCAATTGACGAGTATGGTGAATGACCAGTTCTCATCAGACCATCAAATTGGCCCACAGAAGTTGGCTCCATTGAAGAGTAGAATGGAAAGCCTGAGTTATCAGGGGTTGCCGTCGTCACAATTTCGTAGTTGACCGACGTTGGTGTATGAATCAGAGGCCCTGGCGGAGGAGCGGAGCTCGTGGCCATAATGTCGACAGGCATTCCGGGAGAGCTGACAGAGGTCCCAACAATGTCAGTCTGCTGCGTGTTGGAGTGGAATTCAGTGCTCTGCAGCATGTTCTCCGCAGCATGCGAACCAGACTGCATAGGTCGCAGGCCATCATGGCTCAAACCGTTGGAAATGGTGTGCTCATCACCTTCATCCGAGCCGCTGCCTTCTTCAGCGCAGCTTCTTGTCTTTTCAGCCGCCGTGGTGATTTTCTGAGCGATAGCTGACAGCCGTTGCATCGCCTGCGGGGCGGCATCAAGAACACGCTCCGACAGAAGAAGATCGTAAAAGTCATTAAACCCCCTGCTAATATCTTCGTTGGCCTTTTGGAGTTCCTTAACGCGTTGCTCTAGAACTGCAATGGTGGTATCTTTCCGATGGCGGTATGCTCTTTGAGCAAGACGGATTTGTGTACGACGACGCTGCGAAAAGTTATCAACACCAGCCCCAGTCGGCCAAGGCAGATGGGTCATATGGGAAGTCAAGTGGTAAAGAAGCTTACATCGGCGGCAGTTTCGTCTTTAGTATCTAGCCTGGGTCTGCCTCTGGACCTCTTCTTCCGGCTTTCTCCTTCAGCAAATTTGGAATTTCCTGCTTCGCCGTCGTTTTCATCCGAGTCCCTTGTCCTTTTGCCAGTCATGGCTGCTGGACTCCAGTCTCTCGGTATTTGAGTTGCTGCCACGGTTGACAATCGTGGCTTGTGGGTATCATGGACATGACTGAGATCGTACTCCTGGGGGTTGGGCAAGGACACTTCCTTCAGGTTGTTCATTGGACTTTGGTAGTAGCCGCTGTGAGTAGAGGAAGTGCCGTCAAATGGCAGTGACGGAACTATTGGAGTGGCATTTGCCATGAACTGCGCAAGACTTCTGCCGTCGCCACGGGCAAAGAAGATAGAGTTGGGTTCAACAGGAACAGCACTGCAATTTGACAATGAGGGCGTCCCTTGATAGCTGGTTAGGCGCAGGGTCCTAGAGAGAGCAATTTTGATGTGGGCGCAAATGCTGCCCGCAAAGCACCACTGGGACGCGAAAAGGGTGATGTCGGTTAGGATGACATACAGATAGAACCTGTCAGTGACGAGCTATGAGTCGACAGGAGAGAACAAAGACCTCCAGTGGACAGACCCCTGCTTGGAGGGCGGGAGAATGCAGATTGAAGGCGCAGGGCCAAAAATGTTTGTCAGAGTGGAGAGCAGCTGAACAATCACGAGCAGGGATAAGCACAACTTCTCTGCTTAAGCTGGTAAACCAGTGTAAGTGAAGTGAGAGATGTTGATGGAGAGTTCAAGACCCAAGTAGATGGTCACGCATGGCTGCTGAAAGATACGGAGATGATGAAACCGCACACAGCAACCTTGGCCAGGATGGGAGCAAGGCGTCGTCCTTGGCATGAACAGGTCAAAGAAGCGTGCCGTCGAGAATAGGCGGCAAGCTGCAACTCAATGACAGCAGATCAGTCTCGGAGCACTAGAGAGGATGTCAAGAGAGGCGAGACAGCACAGGAGAGCGGATGGACCTTGTCAATTACCTGACCCACCATGATGAGGACCACCAGGATGGCCAGCCACCCGGGGACGAGGCCAGACGCCAGACTGCCCCACGACTTTGGTTTTGGCCAGTCAACTCGAATGTCGTCCCCAGGCTTACCAATCTTCAAAGGAACTCCCCGTCATGTCACAGGACAGGGTGTGTGAAGGCGTCCTCTCCCACTATAGTCAGTTCCAGCCCCTGTCGTGTCATTGTGGGTTCTGTTTGGGTCGGCTGCCATAAGATGAGGACCTCCAGCGCGGCAGGTGTAGCGATAAACATCGGTCCGTGACTCGAATTGGGTTGCGAAGCCTGGCTGGCAAATGCCGGTTCCGGTGTGATGGGCCTCTTGCCACGTCCTTCTCTGCCATGAAGGGCCACAGAGCGGGTAAAACAATCCTCTTTGTTCTCAGCGTGGCCTGTGGAACGGCACTTCGGCCGCAGTCGTGGAAGTAAAGGTGTACCGAACGCAACGCAATAGCACGCACTGTGAGCATCTCCTGGCGGCCTGTGTTGACAATTTTAGAGAGCATGCTGGCGTGTGTGTAGTTGGTGATGGTACACTGTGTTGTTGGCAAGGAAGGTGGGGAAGGTGTTTCCCGCTGCCAACTTCCTTTCTGCCGTACCTACTCATGCCAAAGCTGGCAACTTGCACCTCACTCTTCACAAAAAAAAGGGGGGGCGGCAGAAAAACTCGAGTTGCCATGAAACCGCATGATGCATTTCTCTATGCCAATTGCTTCATTTCGAACATCTGGCGGGCGAACCTTGAGAATTCCTACATGACGGATGTGCTGTAATCGACCTTGGTATCGATGTACCTAGGCACCTGCATGTACTTGCACAAGCATCTGGTAGCACTGGTTCAACTGGACTCTGTGTGCGCTATGCAGCTGCAGGAACTTGATATTCTAGTTCGTCAAGTTCAAGTGGGCTACAGACAATGCACGCCAAATTCAAGTCCCACACAGAACCATGCCAGAGGATTCGTTGATGTCCTGGCCTCATACGACACAATGGCAACAAATAGCTGCCTTAGGTAGGTACTAAGTCGCTCCTGCGTACGGAGTACACCTAACCACTTTGAAACTTTCCACCCCTGTGTGTGTGCTGAGGTTCTGGGTTGTGGCATGTGGCAGGCCACCTAAACCCTGATATGGTTTCCACCAGAAGAAATTGACTGCCGCCATCGTCGATGATGGCCTGGGCATGTGGAGTTGGCGGCAGATGTGCGATGCTGGAATACTGGGCCCAGCCGTGGCTTACGGGAGTTCCGACGATGCTCGGAAGCGTCTGCAGGCGTTTGGATGTCGGTGGCCTTATCTGTTGGTCCTGTGCCAAAATTAAGTCACTACAAGAATGGGGCATGGCATGCTCCAGTGCTCAATCGACCAATCACCACAGTCCCCGAGCCTGACGAACTACCATGGCTTGTGAAGCCGCAAGAAACACTCAACTCCTCCTTCATGTCCTGTTGCGCCCCAGGTCGAAGAACGCAACAAAATGCTCTCTTTCGTGTTCTTTAATCTTCGAGTGCTAGCTCACAATAGGATGAACTGCCCCTTTCTTGCATGTGTCAATCAAGAGCAGGTCCGACGTGGTGCAGATCTTCTAGATTCCAACAGGAAACTCGCCCTTGCCGATGTTTCGACATGTCTGGCCTGACACCTAAATTGAAGTACCGAGATCGTTGCAAAGAGGGCCGCCGCGGAAAGTGCTTTGTCCTGTACCACGTACCAATCAATTATTGGGAGATGCACGCACCAGTCTCAAATCTCCATTGAGATCACATCAACTCAGCCGCAGGACATCCTGCTCCGCATCTCAGCTGAGCTGCGAAATGTGAGACGACCGTTACACAGCCTCCAAAAGCTGCGGGCTCTAGGGTAGGTCTTCCCAGACGGGATCTGCGCCTTGCCTTGCCTAGCGGAGGCAGGTTGGAATGCCATTAACCTCCTCTTTTACCTCCACGACCTCAGCTCCGCCATCAGCAACGGGCTTGCGAGACGTCTGGTCTAGGAATCTCCCCGCATTTCTCGACGGTGACAGTGAAGTGTGATTGCTCGTTGTGTCTTTGTCCTTTTGCCACGAGGAATAATGGGCGACCGCGAAAATGGCTGGACAACAGTTGGCCATCGAATTCTGGGACATGGTCATCAATTTGGCAACGGCCGCGAGTGGCTGGCACAGCAAGAGTTGACCGAACTCGAGGCTATTGCTGCATGGGACAACGATGCCCAATGGCCTGGCATGTAAGCATTCGTCTAGCATCAGCGGGCGCAAGTGTTGTCATATTCAGGATGTCGAGTGCTGACATATCTCATGCGCACCCAGAAACAAGCCTCTATTCGACGGCCCTGAAGCCAAAAAGTTCGACAACAAGTTGGTAAAGCTGCATGACCTGGATCAGGGCGCCTTTGGAAGGGTTGACAAGGTTATGCATGGGTCGGTCTGCTTGGCCAGGAAGCGCATACAGCGGCGTCGGGGCTTTTCTATTGAGGACTTGCGCCAAGAAGGACTGACAATGCGCAAGTTGGATCACCGCCATGTGGTCATGCTGGTTGCGACATATGCCCCACGGTCTCACGAACTGTGCCTCTTAATATGGCCTGCCGCCGTTTGCAACCTGAGCAGACTTTTGGACGATCTTGAAAGCCTGCGGCTAAATGAAGGAGACCGCGAAGACATTGTTGAACGGTTGACGGCATTGGATCTCAAGGACTTGAGTGCCATTGACCCAATCGTCCAGGATCAATATCTAAGCCCGGTAACGGAATCATGCCCTTTTGACTTCTTGCGAACAATTATTGGCTGCGTTGCTCGCGCCATGGCACATTGCCACGCAAATGATGTTCGCCATCTCGACATAAAGCCGTCTAATATCCTATTGCGACCAGATCGAGTGTACCTGGCAGACTTTGGCATATCTCGTGATGTCAGTGGCCAGGAACAGACTACGACGGATGGTATGCCTGGCACTGAGAGGTGGCGAGCGCCCGAATTGTACGGCGATCATGGCTCTAGCATGCAACTCTCTGACATGTACTCCCTTGGCCTGGTTTATCTCAACATTGCGACGGTGCTATATGATGCAAGATTGGCTGACTTTGACGATGCCTTGAGCTATCCATCACGTCTATCCCGTGAGGAACAGCTAAAAGTCAGAGAGGAAAAGGTGAAGCTACATCTGGATCGCTTAACTGCCCTCGCATTGGTCAGACCACCATTCATGTTTACTTACGATGGACAAGAGACGGTACGGCCAAGACCATTGACGCAACTCATCTCGCGCATGGTGGCCACCAACCCGAGGCACAGACTAACAGCAGCCAAAGTTGACGAAAAACTGTCCATGCTCGGTGGCATTAACCAGATTTACCATGCTGGTTGTTGCAAAAGGCCCATCTCCTGGGTGGAGGATAAATGGGACAAGAAATTTGCTGGTCTTATCGCCCTGCAGAAGGAAAACGAAATACAACAAAGGAGAATCATGGAACTCGAGGGCAAAGATCAAACGTACGAGACGAGGCTGGAGAGGCAACGGCAAAAGCATGAACAAGATATTGCTAGGTTGCAGGGTCTTCTAAAGAATGCCGAAGAGAGATGCCAAAGGTTGGAATTCGAGAAAGCAGATCGGCGCAGAAAATCTCACAGCTCCCAGGGGTCGCACGATGTCCCACGGCCTGCGCCCACAGGGCTGCGAAGAAATCCGCGAAATGCACCTGCAACACCACAAGGTATCGGACTAGGATTGACCAGGCCCAAGTTGACTCCACCAAGACCAGCAGCAATAGCAGCGACCAAGCCAGCAACTGCATGTGTAGTCTCAAACCACCTGCCTCCGCAACAAGCACGGCATTCCCTGGCAATCTTGGATTCGGCTCCTGAACGCCCTTCACCCTACATTCGAACTCCTAAAAGCAGCCCAGCCGTTACTCACTCGGTGGCTGCCAAGTCTCCGTCCGGTCAGCGCTCTCCTAGCGTCAGTGGCAACCTGGCAGGCTATGCTTTACGTTCACGGGGGTCCGGTTCCAAACTCCCCCTACCTGTCACACCAAGCCGGAGCAACACACCAGTGCTCAATCGCGACCAGAGCATGAGTGATAGCAGCATGGCGTCTTCTGTATTTTCGCGAAAGAGCCTTGAAACATTGCCTACTCCACCAGCGCACGACAGTCCCGTGGTTCGGCGAACGCCTACGTCTGATGGAAATGAAACCCTGGAATGGGGACAGCTCAATAACAAACCCCTTTCACCTACAGAGAAACAGCTGGTCGAGGGTAAGGACTTGAAGCAGAGGCCATCTACACCCGATAGCCCTGTTTTGTCCATGTCTCCGTCCGCCATGTCCTCTCCACGAACGTTGAGGTCGGATATCCTTACAGATGGGGGCAGCGACACGAATGCTACGTCAAGGCCTGCGCCCCCGTCATTGCAGCCCATGAAGAGCTGGGCGGACGTGGCCAAGATGGAGAAGAAGCGGCCGGTCGAAAAGAAGATGCCGCAGTGAAACGAGTTACGCGCAAGGAACGCGCGGGTATGGACTCGGGTACACGGAAGAGACGAATTATGATACCAAAAAAGCGAGACTTGTATGTCACAGCGTAGAATGTTGTATATCCAAATTTGCATAGCCGGTTGGAATATGATGCCTTTTATTTTCTATTTACTACTGTACAAGAAAGATATGCCTCCATGTGCTTAAACTCACTACCAAACGCCAAGGCTTGATGCCGAACAGAGCCAGTGCTCAAGATATGTTGGATCGGTCTCCCTCAGTCGCCCCCTTGCCGGCCCATTTCAATAGCCGCCCGCTCTGAGCAGCCACCAGTGCGCTCCACACGGGTTCGAGAAACGGATCGACCGTTTTCCCTTTACGCGCACCATGCTGGTTTATTATCGAGGAAACAGATGCCGTTAGAGGATGCGACGGGGCTGCGTAAATACCGACGTTTGGTTGATCTTGGCTTTGCAAAGCCCTCTTCTTGCCAGCTGGCATGGCCTTGCTCAAACTTTTGAACTCCAAACCCTTCGTAGTATGCATTTTGGCCCTTTGCTCCTCAACAAGCTGGTTCAATGCCTCGCCACGGGCGATCCAGTCCTTCCACGTAGTCTCAACCTGCCACTCCCACCATAGCCTAGTCAGCTGCACACTCCACGCAAACGAAGCCGTTGAAATCTTGCCATTACGACCTGACTGCGAAGAATCGTCGTAAATATCTCGGACGCCCTCAAGTTTCATCTGCTTCGCCACCAGGTCGTCCCACTGATCCTCCTGCGCCGCATCCCAAATCGATTCCTCCGCTTCGACCAAATTGCGTATCTTATTGGCGAAGATTCCTCCCTTTCGACCTACCATTTTAGACAGACTCCTAGGTTGGGGCTTTTTGAGGCGTAGGAAGGGCTGGCCGTCTGCGGTGGAGCAAACAGAGGGGACGCGGAACTTGAATGTGTAGGGGACATATGTTGTCTTGTACACCGGGGCGTCACTTGATTCCGAAACCTTTTTCAGAAATGGCTCCTGGTGTGCCGGTGCTTTCTTTGGCTTGGGCAGAGAACGAGTGGGATCATGGCGGGAACGGAGATGGGCCACGAGCTCGCCGTGTTCGGGGGACCCTGGTGTTTGCGCCTTGGAGCACAGCGTCAAGAACTGGTTCACGGGTTAGGCTTCGGGTGACTCAATGCAGATGGTAGAGCGTGTAGGCGAGAAACGCACCTTGTACCCTGCAACCATGGAGGCATATACCAATCTGTAGCTTGTATATGCCCGGTTCCTGACAAATGCCTTCTTAATGGCTTGCGATATTGCACTGCCTGGTGCCGCGGCGCGCACGTCTTGCGGTACATCTATTTTGTTTGAGGACCGCAGCAGAGCCCGGTAGAGGGACAGTGCAGCGACGCGATGCCGCGAATTGCGCGATGGCACAAAGGGAAGCCGACGCATGGCGCCAACGGCGGGCAGCTGATTGGGGTGTGGGAGCTATCGCAGGCCGATTTGCGTGGTCATTACTCCTTTGGTGGTTCCCAAAAAACCCAAAGTGGTATTCAATTTGGAAGCTTCAATGAGGGTGGCCGTGGGCAGTGCGTTGGCAACATCATCACGTTGAAGCTCTGGGCTATGACAGAGGACCTCTGTCAGAGGTGATGTCAAAAGTGGGGCTGCAAGGTTGCAAACAAGGGGAATCATGAAGCAGGGTCCCATCTGCCCTAGGTGGGTACTTAGTTGAAGCCACTTCCTCGCTAAGTACCTAATAGGTACTTAAACATGTACCAGGCATCCTACACATCAATGCTCGAGATGTGTAAATACACTGCACAACCTGTTGTTCAGCATCCACGTCGGCTCTGGCATCTTACAATTGCTAGCTAGCATGATGTTAACAAAAAGATATTCCGTTTTCGGGAACGTCTGATTTCAACCCGCGAGCGGTCAACGGTACGCATGATGTGGTAAATTTGGACACTGCCCACTCCCCTTTCGCTGAGGCATTGACACTTAAGTCGGCCTTGTCAAGCCCTGTCAGAATGGGCGAATGGTCACGTGTGCATTGCTAAGCAACAAGGCCGGGATGAACTTTCGCCTAGCTGCGCGTTTACTTGCCTGGAATGAAGAGACTTGTGTTGGAGAAAGCAAGCTCTTTATTCTCAACTTTCGTCGGACCCTGCCAAGGCCTCGCTGCCCTGCAAAAATGTGGCTTGTCCACTACGCACGACTCGGACAGGTCGAGGAAGCTCCACAGTCGGTGGTCGGCGCAACACGAGACTCCGACAAACAAGTCCGAAACAGAGACTATTGAGTTGAAGAGTTGGGCACTGTTGCCATTAGGTCTCGAGAGCTCAGTTGCAGCCATTGCTTTTTGTGGCGAATGTCTTGGAGCCGTGCATTATTAGCCAGAGCCCAACTGACAGACACCAGTGCATGCGATGATTGTACATGTATCAAGTTGGATACGCACAAAAAGGAGTCACCAGGTAGCCTGTGCATGTACCGCCTCCGAAGATACAAAACATGACGAGATGCCAAACGTCTTTCATATGACGAACGATATAGTCCTCGTTTTAAGTCGGTGACAAACCAGCACTGGAACAGAGACTGTCGGCGGCCTGAGTATAAATGAGAGCTAGGGAGGCATTTCCCTAACACTGCGGAGATGACGTCTGGGATGGATTGAAGGACTCAATGACACTGAGTCGTAGACGCGTTGAGTCTTTTTTTTTTTTTTTTTTTTTTTTGGGGGGGGTTTCTCCTTCTCCAGCCTTACGAATATTTTGCGATGTCCGTCAAGTCCGAAGCGCGCGGGTCTCTGACAGGTCAGGGATTGACTACTCACCTGATTTACCCAAGTAAGTACTTAGCCTTTTGCCAAGCTTCAGCGGTGTTGACGGTTGGCTACTTCTGCTGATGGAGCCCTGATCCACTTTCGGTCTCCATCAAGCGCCAAGTCAAGGAGAGGCCGAGGGCCCATGCTCTCTGTAAGTGCACTTGGCCGATGGGATCGAGGCCTTGATTGCGGGAGCGGCGTTGCTTCTGCACTTGCAGTGCGGCAAGATGGACAGCCAACCATTCAAATTCGTGGCTTTGTCGCAATAATGCAAAACAAAGCCAGGGAGTGTATGCAAAGCTTCTGGTGTGTTTGCAACATGCAGCAGTAAGTACTTTGCCAGACAGTGACCGATGCTGAGGACAAACAAAAACTGGCGCTGAGGTGTGACATAATTAAGCTTGTCTCAATGGATCGCCCACGGCAGGCCCGGAACCGGACCAGCAGGGGGCGGACTTTGCTTGTGGCGCCAGCTTGGAAAAGGAATGCTCCATCCAGCGCGCCACATGGCCACAGGCTGTAGCTGCTGTCCGAGTCTGGTGGCATAGTGATCACAAGGCGCCCGTGCCGGTCTGGTTTATTACTTCTAAAAAAGTTTCCTAGCCCGCGCCGCGCCGCCTGGACCCAGAACTCGACTGCCCCCTGTCTATCTGAAGGTGTCCCCGCAAATGCGGCAAGTCCAGATTGGTGTCCCAGATTCCTCCCCGGCTGCATGAAACGGGCTCTGAGCCCATGTGTTGTTTCCTCCTTCATTCACTCGGAAACCAGGGCCATTGATTGCCATTGTTATAACTTGCGAAATCGAAGCACTGCCCGTGGAGCGCTGCGCTCGGCTGGTACACAGTCAGACCAGACCACCAAAGCCATAGGCTTACAGCAAAATCCTTAACCACTTGCAGTTGGACGATATCCGCCGCCACCACCACAATCACCACCTCCGACACTCCAGCCCTTTATCCCCTGTCGCATGTCGCATGTTACACGCGTGTGTCGGTAAGCCGGTAAGCTCGGGAAGAGGGGCATCGTACAGTCGCCCTGCGCTGCTCCCATGCAAGCCGCATGACAACAAGACAGATCAAACCCTGGTTCAGGAAGAAAAGCAGCCGACTTGGCTCCGCCCGTCGTCTGTGTTGTCTTTGAAGCTACGCTTAACCGCCCGCGCATTGGAGAAGCATAACGACAATGGGGATGCGAGTGTGATGTGCCATCGTCAATCAATCAACTTGGGGCTTGCATACTGCCTGGGCTCACCACACACTCCTTTTGACAACCTGCTCCCTCCTTCTCGATATACTCTGCAGGCCTGATGGGCACCTGACTCCTCCTTGCTTTTGCTCCTCGGTACTCCAGCAGCAGCACTCAAGCAGCATCACGACTGGTTTGCGACACAACTCAATGCATCGTGGCTGGCCCCTTTGCTAAGATCCCGACATCTTACTACAGCCGCTTAGACCTCTACAACATACGCTCGTTTCTCTCTGTGGTCCCTTATCCCGGCCAAGCGTTTTTCATTTGTGCCGCTTTCCATCCCATCAGCATTCAGTTATTCTTGGTGCATCCTCGGGATCGAATCTTACTATACCCAGTTGCCTGGCCGCCCCCGTCCATTTAGCACGACAACGCGGCTCACAAGCACCGCCATTTCTCAAAGTCTCATGAGTCGGCTGCTCTCTGACGCAAGCGAGCGGAGAGCAGCATAGCTTGCCGCGCAATGTTTCTCCATTCGGGGGCAAGCCTACACGGTCACGAATATTCAGCCAAGAGGTCAACTGCTACCCCGTTGCAACCCCCTCG
This sequence comes from Keithomyces neogunnii, assembly GCA_020975405.1. Lineage (NCBI taxonomy): Eukaryota > Fungi > Ascomycota > Sordariomycetes > Hypocreales > Clavicipitaceae > Keithomyces > Keithomyces neogunnii. The sequence goes on along the minus strand of JAIOWQ010000001.1, from coordinate 5,313,527 downwards.
AAGACTTCCCATCTTGAAGTCTGCCCTTCGGCCGCTCGCCACCTCGCCTGAATCGAGCGAGGCTGACAGCTTCGTCTCACCACGCTCGGCCGACTTGGATACCGTTCGTAGAGCATCAACGGATGCAACCCATCGGGCGCCATCATTAAGCCTCCGGCAACGCGCGGCTTCCAACAACTTCACCAAGAAAGATCTTGCCGTACGATTTCGTGATCCCACAATGAATCAAATACATACCACATCTGGTAGCGAGGACGAAGACTCCCTTGCTGGCTCAGATCTCACCGACGGCGCCGCCGACATACCGATGCGTCGTGAGAAGCGCAGACGATTACCTCGCAAATCGACGCGATATGCCCTCGCCCAACCGGCCCCGCAACTTCTAACAAAGCAACGAAGACTGGTTCAAATCCGACCTCGACTACTGTTGCAACTCCAGAGCATAGGCGATAAACGAGCTATCCCTGCCTTTGACTTGATCCCATCTCAAGTTGTGGCAGGAGCCTTGATTATTCCCAAATTATCCAAAAAGTTTCCTCGCATGTTCCACGCCAACGCCGAACTGAGTCAGAACGATGTCCTTTTAGTTCACAGCGAAGACTACGGTTCATCATCACCCAAGCCATCCATGGGCTCTGGGGATGAAGGTGGGAGCGGTCCCCATGACAGAGACGTCTGCGCCGTCATTAGTGCAATGCCAGACGACTCAGATGACTCGGCAGAGATTGTGCTGCAAGATGGAGTCCCGTGGTATGCCTCACCCATGGCGAATGGCTCATATGAATTTACTAGAACAAACGACGACGGCGAGACGACTATAGCCCGGTGGGTACGCCGATCTACTCTATCGACTCGCAACAGCGTTGCCTCGTTTGAGCCACCACCTTCCACACACTCTAGTTTCCAAGACTTCTCGCCTGACTTTAGGTGGACATTCAGTATCATGGACCCTTCGTCACGAAGGCATCCCATCATGGGAATCCTGACATCAGAGACAGTGGAGGTGTACGACGTATACACAACACTGTCAACTTCCAGCGGACGGTTTCCGCCGACTCGCCCGTTTGGGCCGGGGCTTGCAGGGCAAGACCGAAGCCCATCTCCCGCAGGATTCAACACAGAATCAAGGGCAACGATGGAAGTCACTCCAGAGCAGAAGACGTTGATGATCGCCACCGCAAGCTGGGTTCGACTTCACCAACAAGGCTGGCCTGCCTCGGCAAACCCAAAGTTTGCCAGATCCATTCCGTCACATTGCCGGTCGACAAGCGCAAACTCGAAATCCTCCGCGCGAAGACAAACTTTTCCATCTTATGATGGTGACAGCTTCCGTGCAACAAGCCCCATCGACCCATCAACTACGCCAGACAGCATGCATGAGTCATTTTTGTCAAAACGATCAGGGCACCAAACGACGCCAGCGAGGGCAATGTCGACTGGCAGAGCTTTTATGAAGCGAAGGAGTGATAGAATGGAGGAACTGGCAACAGTGTATAGCCAAGAGCCACAAAAAGAACCACTGGGCTCGGTGCGCGATTCGGAGATTCTGAGCATGCAAAAAGGAACAAAGACGGGTTGTTTGAGCAAACTTCGACAATGGACTAACAAACTGCTCCGCAGGCAACGGGAGACGATGGAATAGAGAAGCATATTAGGGAAATGACAAGCAGAAGGAACTGCGGAACCACAGAGACCAAGGTCCTTGTTCATACGACTGGCATGAAAGGCGTTATACCCAACTAGCGTATCCTGTAATATGTATACTACACAACCAGCCCTCCACAACAACACAGGAGTATGCAGAAGAAAGTGCGTGATTGAACCTGATGATTGATTTAGAACCATGCAATAGCCCGAAAGAGATTTCAATGGGTTCGAGGGCATTTGTCTAAGCCTTTTGGTTCGATGGGGTGATTTGGTGGAAAGACTGACTAGGCAGAGAGGAGCTTGAGGAGGAAGCGCGGTAGACAATAACCACAGCGGTGCAGAGTCGCAGAATCACAACATTGAAGACACTGGAGCTTTTGTATGCCTCGCACACGCTATAAATTCGTCAACGATAGGCGTAAAACTTTTCTCTTGGCGCAACACTGGTGGTGGTGACCAGATCATGTCAGGTACCCGGAAATCTTGTCGTCTACAGTGGACATACCACTTTGCCCGTGTTTTGCTGCCCAAGGGTTGTACAAATGAGTGAAACGCGTCAAGTGTTGTTTGTATGTTGGCCTGACTGCTTGTCCGACCAGTTGATTGATGCAAGCCAGTTTGCGTAGTGTGCGTCGTGCGTGTGGCTGCCTCGGAAAGTTTGCAGCGCTCCGCACACGAAACCGATGAGAAAAGGGAGGGGCCCTCTTCGGAGCCACATGGTACCAGTCCCAGCACCGCTCGGCAGGCTGCCATGAGCTGATGTGGGCATGCATCGTGACATCTCCTTTTAGCTCCACGCTGACGAGGTCGACCCATTGCACCAGGCGCTAACGCTGGGAATAGGTCACTTGGGCGATGACGACGTGCATCTGACTGAACAAAACATGTGGTGGATAATTGGGTCCTGGATAGTGGAGAAAGGAGCTGCCGTCCAGGCTTCTGCCGCCTACATCATCACCACATTGTAGACGAGGCCCGGGACGACAGCCCAGCCCATGCGTTAATGTTGTCCCCTTCCAACCGTCGACACTTTTCAGTAATAAGTCCAGTCACCCGCACGAAGAAGCAAACCAGAACGCCCTACAGCAAAGTTGCAGTTATAGATGAGCGACTGTGCGCGCCCGTGCAGCTTTGCCCTTTCCGCACGCCTTTTACCATCGATGGCCATAATAGCAAAGGCTCCTCCCAACAGCCTGACCAAATCCTGCCCCGCTCGTCCCGGTGACCAAAAACCACATTTTTTTCGGCGTCCTGTGCTGATCGAGCCCCCCAGCATTCGCCTACTGTCTGGTTGCCAGGCGGCGCACTTGCATCCCCGCGCCGTCACCCCGGGAGTGAGGCTCGGCCACTAGGCGTGTTGTGGCACCAGCTAGCTTTCCTGGACATCTGGACTAGAGCTTTTTGGCACCAACGCCGCCCAGCTGCCCTCCCTGCCCGCAAGCTACCAGACCAGTGACTCGTCTCAATTCGGCCAAGTTCCCCCGAGCACCACGGCTGGCCACCGTAATCGTCGACGCCTGATAACTAAGCTGCGATCTCCCCCATCGCAACGACGTCGTTGTCCCGTGAGCCGTGGCCGACGAGAAGCATCCCTTTTCATCGTACTTATTCTTCAGAACTGCCTTTACCCCAGTACTGTATTGAATAAGGCCACTCATTCGTACGCTTGCATTTTTTTCACCCTCGTCGCCGCATCCCTCTCGCCTTGAGCGTTGACGTTTGTGCGACGCACCAAGAACCGTGGTCCAGATACACCATGGATGAGAATCTTGGATTGCATCGTGAGGGCTCGCTGGCAGGCCTGTCGGCCTCTTCGACCTCTCATCTCCTAAGCAACTTCCACCCTTACGAGCCCATCTCCCGGGCCACCTCTCCAGGCATTCCCTACCCGAAGTCAGACGAAGATGACAAGAAGCGTTACCGGCCGAGAACATTTGCCTACTTCCGACAGCTCCCATTCGATGTCGAGGAGGAAGAACAGCGCGATGCAGCCCTCCAGGGGATTCTAAAGCAGCTCTACATTGCCATCAAGGCCGAGGACTTTTCTCCTGGCGCCTTGCATTGGACCAGGGAGCTGCAGGCATGGATCACCCTGAAATTCGAGATGACAAGGGAGCTTCGAGCCAAGCTTGCAAATCTGTACTATTCTCTGGCGCTGGCGCCGGGCCTGCCCTCGAATACTGCAGATCGTTTCTTGCGCATGGTCCTCACATTGACGAGGTAGGTACCAATCCTGTCGGACAGGCTCTTGCAGCCCGCCATTGGGCTCGCTGCTTCGCCTCGTGTGACGTGAACTCGACGCTAACACAGACCCTTCTTCTTGCAACAGGAAGAACCACTATCTTAAGCCAGGCGAGGACCTCACGTTCGATTGGCGGCCAATATGGCACGAGGCCAAGGGGATTGTTCTGCCGTCCGAGGGCCCGTCGCTGCAGAGCGCCAGACGACGTCCGGTCAAGCAGCTGCTGAAGCTGTGCACCCACGCCCATACCTACTTCGACCCGAGAGATCGACCTGCCATGCTCCAGGAGTTTCTGCCCTACTTCAGCATAAACGACATGCCGAATGCCTACATCGTCTTCGGGCTCATCAACACATTCCTTCCCAGCCATCCTGCGCCAGAGAAGGACGTTGCCGCCCAGCCACAGGAGTTTCTCCCCACCATCTTCCACCTGTGGTCCATCATGAATAGATCACAAGCCACCGACATATCATTGATCGATCTATTCTCTCGCCTCGCGCGTGATCATGCGCATTGCCCCTATGTCCCATTCGGGGCCCATGGCATCTTCACCAAAGCCCAGTCCGACCTCATCTTCACCGCGATATTGCGCCTGACAGAGATTCCTGTCGGCCAATCCAACTCCCCGTACACGTCTCTCGACTATTTGGCAGGAACGGGATCTTACCTGAAGAAGGACCCCAAGAAGCACCCTATCCCTTATATGATGGCCCGACTGATTGTGAGTTCGCTGTCGCCGAGCTGTATGGACCAGGAGGACTCCATCATGGCCAGCCTGGAAGGCTTGATGGAATCCATTGATACCTTTTTCCATCCTTCCAACCAAGGTTCGTGGACCAGCATGCTGGGCCAGCTTACCCTCTACCTTACGGATGCCTTCCTGTCAAGGTGGAATCGGGAACAGAGCAGCGAGTTGGACCTTCCCAAGGAGCGCAAAATCAGCCCTGCTCTGAAGAAGCGGTTCGTGGCCTCGCTGAAAGAGGTTACGTTCATGGGGCTGTTTTCAAAAAGCACCAGGGTGTCGAATTGCTACTATCACGCCCTGCAAGGTCTCGCCTACCTTGAGCCTGACCTAGTTCTCCCAGGCGCTCTACAACGATTTTATCCCAGTCTCCAGGGATTGGTAGAGGTTCACAGAACGACGTCTAGTTTGAACAGCCTGCAAATGATTGCAAACGTCATGTCCAAGCTCAAAGGATACAGATGCCATATCACGGCGCTGCTTGCTCTGGCTCTGCCGGGCATCGACGCCAACGATCTAAACAAGACGCAGTACACGCTCAACTTCATCCAAAGCGTAGCCTACAGCATACCCTTTGTACCATTAACAAGCGACGAGACCCATATCCACGACACCACGTTGGCTATGCAGTGGGTTCAAGCCGAGATGGACCGCATGGAGAGGGATGGCCAAAATGTGCAGATAGATTACGAAAAGGAGTTGAGCGATGAGGATGAAGCCAACATCTTGCGATCCTCCACGGCAGGATTCGGCGAGTTTGTCCTGACCTTGCTGGGAAAGGTTTTCACCCTGCTGGAAAATCTCCCAGATGCAAACCAAGTTCGGGGAGGAACCCCAGAAGACAACGTTGTCAATGCCCTACCAGCAGCTCTATCGCCACTTTTCGCGTCGCTATCGCCGGAGCTGTTTGACATGGCTCTAGAAAAGATTGCGACGTTTGTTTCTAGCCATGTCGTTCACCAGGCTCGCGATGCCATGGCCTGGATACTAAATGCGCTTTGCAAGGTCAACCCAGAAAAGACACTCAAGGTTTTCGTTCCCATGTTTGTCATCAACATTCGTAACGAAATCGACCAAAATCACGCCGCGTCTGACCGTACCACCGGTACCGACTACCTGCCACGCGACAGAGCCCTGGTGTGGCATATAAGCATGCTTGCGATGTCAGTTGTTCACGTCGGGCGTGAAGTTATGAAGTACAAGGACGAGCTGCTCGGAATTGCGGTATATATGCAGGAAAAGTGCCGTGGCTTGCCTACTCTCCTGGTGTCCAACTATATACATCATTTGCTGCTCAACCTAACAAACACGTATCCCATCGACCATGCTCTTTACGAGCCCGAAGTTATCAAGCGGGGGTTGGATATTGAAGATTGGGGCAAGACGACGTCGCCTGCCGATCTCACCATTAGATGGCATCAACCGTCGCCTCCAGAGATTGAATTCGCCATGGAGCTTTTTGCCTCCCAAACAAAATCCGCGGCAGAGCAACTGGAGCTTCTCTTTAGCGACAACACTCCCGTTAGCAGGACGGGGAAAAACAAAGAGTGGTCCGACGAGGTGTCCAGATTGATGCAGCAGATTCGTCTGGTAATTTCTGGCATGTCCACCATGTTTGATCCCAAGCGCGCCTCAGGTCAAGGCAGTGAAAAGCTGAGCAACGGTAATGACGGAGATGTAGACGTCGAGATGGCCGAGGACGATGATAGCCTCGCCGATGGTGTCGAAGATGAGGAGCTGCGACCACAGTTCCGTTACAGGGCAGGATATCTGTTGAAGCCCGACGATGCAGGGTACGAACGCATTCACGAGCTTCGTGATCAGCTCGGTTGGCTTCTTTCGAAAGCCCACTCATTCCTCAGCGAGAACCAAGAGGATGATGTTACCTGCTCCACCGCTTTATGCAACGCATACCGCACGTGGATCACAGACGTTGGGATCGAACGATCCGCCCACCCGCTTGAGCGACACCTGAGGCTCTACAAGGCTGACATTGCCGCTTTCAAGATAAAGGGACTCCGAAAGGTGTATCCGCGCCCCTTGCTTATAAAGCGAGCCGAAGCTTATCAATTGCTGCGCATGAAACACAACGCCTCAGCCCGCCACAAGAGTGAGCTTGACAAGCGTTTGCTATTAGATTTGGCCAAGTCGTGCCAGTCGTTGTACGCCGACGTCCGTCGAGCTGCTCAGACGGCGCAAGACTCGTCGCTCAAGGTGATTATTGGTGGCAAGCCATTGGTTGTGCCAGTACTCCTTGATGGGTTGCGCAAGGCCATCGAGGCCAATGATCATGACCGCATCAAGGGCGGCATGTACACCCTGTTCTTCACGTCACTGCTTCGGACCATACAGCGAGACTGGCGGTTCGCGCCTGAAGCAATGACTCTCTACATTGAGACTGCCGGCATCGATAAACCTTCGATCCAGAATCTTGGATCTTCAGTCCTTTACTCCCTTCTTGAGTTTGGTAAAGCCAATGAGGGCCTGATTATCCTGGACAGCCAAGTTCTAGACTACATTAAACCACCCCAAGACACAAATGACGCCATACTCACCCGTCACGGAGTGATACTGGAGAGAAGAAAGAAAATCGAGTCCGCAAAGGCTGCCCTGGGATTGCAGCTCACGAGCAGAGCCAAGGGGGCGCACTGGAAGATTGCGACAAGATGTGCTGTCTTTGCCTTGAACCTGTGCCTGCGATTCGAGGACCTCGCCCCGGCCGAGTTTGTTGACCTCGTCGCCCAAGGCACCATCGACCCTCATCCCGGTTTGAGAGGGTACTACCTCAACGCGTTTACGTCCCTTCTCGGCACCATTGACATGCGAGCTGTCTACGGCCATGACTACATGAACTATCTCATGGAGAAGGAAATTGGCGATAGAAACAGGGTAGATGTCTCGGTCGAGAAAGGGGATGCCGAGTTTACCAACAAATTTTTGGAGGCATTTACGGAGCCCGAAGGAGCAGAATACATGGTTGATTCTGACCACCCCGGGTGGCTCGTCTGGGGCAACAAATTCACGGCCTTCCGGGCTCGCCCGCTCCCATTCAATTCGTATGACGAGCTGGAGACAAAACTTCGTCGCCAAGTTGGCAACATTGTGACGAAGGAGTGGATGTCTCAGTGCTTCGACTATCTCAAACAGGAACCACGGGACCAGTCCGCTGACAGGTTCCGGATGAGCAATGTCTATCTCCTAATGCACGTCTTTGATCTCACGTATTACGGCAGCACAACCGTCACTCTAGAGGAAATCAAACAGCTGGCCGAGGACGTGTTTGGCGATGGCAGCGACAAGCATCAACATCGGGCCACAGCCGAAATTCTCGGCGCCTTGTTGGCAGGTTCCAGCGACGACCCTGTCGAGATGCGCGACAAGGTCTGGACCTTTGCGGCGCCCATGCTGCTCAATATTTTGAACAACGGCCTGACGCCCGAGAATTTGCGGTATTGGCTCCCCTGCATTCACCTCATCCTCAACTCAAGAGATCCTCGACGATCGCGCGAGATTCTCGACAACCTCAAGGCATTCCGCCTAGACATGACGTCCAACGCGGCGTTCAAGGAGTCTTCCAAAGTGCAGTTGCTGGAGTATGTCCTGGCCGAGGGAGGCTGGCACTTTCGTCAAGAGAAGCCGATCCTCGACGACTTTCTGGCACACATTGACCATCCTTACAAGGCAGTTCGCGAAGCTATCGGCAAAGTCCTCTGGGTCATCTTCCGTACTAGGTACCACGAGTCATTTGAGAGCGTGCCCAAGCTCATCGAGGCCAACAAGAAGGTTTCGTCGATTGGCATTCGGCCATATCAGCCATCCGAGGAGTTGACGGCGGCCATGACGGATGTTTTTGGCCGCCTGGAGAGGTGGCGCCATGAGAGGGAGCCTGGTCAGCAAACGCAGTCATCGTATACCTCAGGATCCAAGACTGTGCTCGCTTGGCTCGACTATACCCTTTCCTCCAATGAGTGCACGATGCTTGTCCCTTTCTTTGCGCCCCTATTTATGGAGCAACTGCTGCACATGATGGATGTCAAGGAAGACCCGGAGCTGATGAGGTTTGCCTATCATGTATACCGACATTTACCCAACGTTCCGTTCAGGGAGGGCGAAGATGCCGAGTTTATCAATGCCCTGATTAGAATCGGCAGATCGGCAACCAGCTGGCACCAGCGTCTCCGGGCCTTGGTGAACATGCAGGTGGTGTACTTTCGACGCATTTTCCTCACTGCGGCGCCGGAGCGAGATGCGCTCTTCACGGCAGTGTCGGACATGCTGAGCGACCCGCAGCCCGAGGTCCGGTCGTGTGCATCGACCACGTTGGCGGGAATGATACGCTGCTCGCCCCGCCGCATCAAAGATCCAATCATTGCTCATCTCCAGAACCGGTTCGAGGAAGAACTACAGCAGAACCCAATGCCCAAACGAAAGCCCAACTTGCCCGGGACCGAAACACCGGTCGACGTGCACAGGCAGATCACTCGTCGACACGCAGCAGTTTTGGGCCTAGGTGCACTTATCGAGGCGTTCCCATATGCAACGCCACCACCAAAGTGGATGCCCGAGGTTTTGGCCACACTGGCCCGTAAAGCTGCTGGAGATCCGGGCGTGGTTGGCAAGGCTGCCAAGAGCATTTTGAGCGAATTCAAAAAGACGAGACAGGACAGCTGGAGCGTTGATCAAAAGGTGAGGGAGCAGCAATGAAGCAACGGTTTGACTTTGCAGTCGTGTCGCAAAAGGCTAACGGATGCATAGTATTTCACCCCCGAGCAACTGGAGGATCTGGAAGGTGTTCTTTGGAAGAGTTACTTTGCGTAAGACGACAACAATTAGAGGTTATCTTGTCTGTGCTTCTCAGCATGCAAGTCACGGGATTGTTAATGTAATGCATCTTGGTTGCAAGGGTAAAAATGAGGATGCCATGATGTCGAATGCTGGATATGCTGAAGGGATGGATATGGAGCAAAAGGCTACGAAAACTGCATTTTGTAAAGTAATGCCCGCATCAAGAATAGACAAAGGCCGGACGTGAATAGAGCCAGAGACGGTCAAGAGGGCTGAAACGTGCAGAAACGTGCAGACGGATGTGACGCCTCATGCTGTGGTTTGGACATGGGAAGATTAATCTGGTTTACAAGGTGTTTTGGTGAATTAGACGAGGTCACCTCTTTTGATGATGGTCACAGGGCCCGACTTGATGGACAAGACTCGGATATATATCAATTCAAAAAAAAAAAAAACATGTAATAACTGGTGCGTATATTCTTGACCACGTATCCGCCCGCCACATATCGGCATGACAAGGAGCGCAACATTGAATGAACAGCTGCCACGTCCATGTCTCGTCGACTCGAAACCAAAGTCCCCCATGGACCCGGTGGGGCATTCTCACACCCCGTTCATGGTGCATGGTTGAAGGTTCAAACCCCTCCTGGGGCATGTTCCTTGGGTGCGGTGACGTGCAATTTATATGATTTTGGCGCGAGGGGGCCAATGGCCATTGCCGGGGCTCTCATTGGGATTACTCGAGAGGGCGGTTCCGGGCGCAGGGAGAGCCGCGCCGAGACTGGCCAAGGCGGCCAGGACGAGAAGCTGCAGTCTCATTGTATGTTGAGCTGTGCGCGTGGTGTTTTGTATGACGCAGCGAGCGAGCGCATGTAGGTTTTGGGCAGGCTTATTTTTATTTTTTATTTTCTTGCGCACTTTTGGGAGGAAGGACTGGAATGGGAAAGGAGTGCAGTCGATCGAGAGGGGGAAAGTGATTCAGCGGACGGGGTCATGTCTTATATCGTGCTCGTGTCTGGGCTCATTTCGCACGCATCCCGGCATGTCTCAGTTGTTTCGCACTCGGTTGGATGGCGTCCGCCGGCCCCGTGGACCCTGTGCGCGGTCGATCATTGCCTGTTTGCTGGGGCTGCTGCGTCCCCTTTGTTGGTTTGCTTTCTGGTGTGGTGTATTGCTTTTTGGACAGAGGCGCGTTGGGACTAGTGCTTGATTCGCATCTCGAGTCACGTCGCGGCTCTTGCGTTGCCATGCTGCTGTGTGTACACAATGTACATACAGGCCTCATCTGTTCAGTTCCCGGCTAGACTTGATGCAGGTTGGAAAACGCCATTGCCAACCGCCGGCCTGATTCGTGGTGGAAATGGTGCACAACCGATACATCAATACGACCTGCTCCCTCCCACACCAACGAGTACGACGCTAACCACACCAACATGCATAAAGTCCATTGGCACATCTCGGCGATTCATACTCCTACAGTCGAGGGGGACAATGGCCAACTTGCCATTGAGAGCATCCTCGACAATTAGGATTTCCTGGAGGAGCGCCCTAAATCTGCCAGTCCGGACCCAAGTCTGTGGTGAACCATTTCCACATCTATACTATGCTGCTGCCAGTTACTCTTGGGTCAGTGCAGCAGTCCAAGCGGAAAACAAGTGCGAGTATGCAATTTTATGGACGCCGTGAATGACTGCAGCCATACTAATAAATCATCTGAAGCAAAAGGATGTCGGCGGTACTTTCAAGGTCTTCCCACAAACTCCGAGACACTCCTGAGCCTCGTTATTCAACCGACAGCCTTGTACTGTACTCCCCTGTACATACATACCCCGTACAGCATGCTGGCAAAAGTCCCTAGCTCAGCCAGATGCCACGCCGGCTCTTGGCCAGCTCGCAGTGAAATGTCTCCATGACGTCACTCCAGGGCACGCTGTGAGTGCGTCTCTGCTCCTCCGTCATGCCCGTCACCTCGTCCAGTCTCCGCATCTTGAGCTCCTTGTTGGGAAGCGCGCCGACCTGTGCCCCCAGCTCGGCTCTCTGGGTGTCTACATTAGCTCCTGGGGCGCCAGGAGGCAGGATGTGATGGGCTCCGGCTTTTTGCGCGCGCCAGCGTGAGGCCTCGGGGACCATGGAGATGCAGCCTGCTCGCTCGGCCACTCCTCCGCTCAAGTCTACCAGTATGATGCGCACAACGTCCATTGTTGGTAGCACAATGCCCGTCCACGATTCCGTGACGAGTCTCGTGGCCAAGTCACCGGCGCTCGAGTCCAGCGTCAGATCCAAGCGTATGTACGCCTTGCCAGGCTGTCCGCGATCAACGCCCAGGGCCCAGAACAAGTCGCCGTCAAGACCGGGTCGTGCGTACCCGTTGGTTCCTTTGAACGGCACAAAGTATGGCACGTGCGTGTCATTGTGCCGAAGGACGGCCGGTCTGTTGCGGCGGTGACCCCATGGTACGCCGGAGTCCTCGAACCGAAGCTCGACGGTCCATGCCTGGATATGAATGAGTGGCGCCAGACGGAACGAATGTGCCGCTTGAAAGGCGGCAAACTGCGACATGTCGGCTGGCAAGGGAACCACGGCGCCATCTCGCTTCTGTACCCAGACCTGGAAGCAGCTGCGTGATTGGCGAGACCCAGTCAGGGCCTTTTCTTCCTCCATTGCCGTCGTGTCGCCATGTACGCTGGGCGGGTAGCTGGCTTTGAAGTGCCATCCCGTCCACGACCAGCTCGGAAACCCTTGACGCCTGGTCGTAGGCAATGCCGTTCCCCAGCTCAAGCCGTTGACAAAGGCCATCAGGGCGTCGGATCGTTCGGCCACCACCTTGCTTGAGAGCAACGGCACGCCCTGGAGATGGTAGAGCGGCTTCGTCATTTTGGAAAAGTGCTCAAGCACCCCCAGGAAGGCATGCAGCTTGTCCTGCTCAAAAGTGAGCTTGCGGTGGCTGTACTGCTCGATGCACTGCGTCATGTGCTCGACAGACAAGGCATTGTTCATCTGCGGGAAAGTCGGATTCGGTACGTGACGGTAATGCCGTATCGCCGGATCCTCGTCGAGGTGCTCAGAGCACCACATGCGACTGCATTCAAAGTAGACGCCCAGGTCGGTGAAGAAGACGCGCCTGCGTGAAAAGATGGCCTCTTGGAACGTCCAGGCACGCTTGATCCAGTCCGACTGCGTTATGACCCGGGCATAGTGTGCCCTCGTCAGCGATACCTTGGCCAGCGTGACGCCCTTGGATGCAACCTGCGGCGCCATCTTCTTGCGGCCGCGCGATCCTGCGCCAGGAAGGCCGTGTGTGGCATCCGAGCCTGCTGCCGCATACATGGTGAAATGCGCCAGCTTGTACACTCTGTCCATGGCTTGCAGCTGCAGCTGCCTGATTTCGTCGTCGTCCTGGAAGATGCAGTACTTGTCCACCCACAGATACTGCAGGCCTGCTTCCAACGTCACCCCGACAGCGTCTTGGACGACCACGGGAAGGCTACCTAGCTCCAGGCGTCCCGCATCGTCAGCCACTTGCTCTGGTTGTTCCTGCTTGCCCCAGACATAGGACAGCGCGGCATACGGCTGGCCTGGCGGAAGCGCAACGACGCGACGTGCCTCGCAGTCGATGACCTGGAACTTGACAATGTCGCTTGCATCCCCGTACAGCGCCTTGTCGTTGCAATCTGCGTGGTTGGCATCACAATACTCGAGCCAGTCCTTGACCAAGGTAGGGCTCATCCTGTTTGCGTCGACACATCGGCCATTGATGGCCATCCCTGCCGCCGCATCTCGGTCACGTACATTGCAGATGAAGTCGGGGTTCTCCTTTTCAATCACATTCCGCACCCGACCCTCTGCGACGTCTTTTTCCAGAAACACGCCAAGGACAGTATTGTTGACAATGCTCGATTCTTGAATCGGGAGCGACCCGTACATGTCAAACAGGGTTAGTGCGGGAATGGCGTAGAGGCAGTATCCAAAGTCCTTGCTCAAGGACGGCAAGTAGTCAGGATTGTGAGGATGCGGCGTTCGGACCCAGGCGAAGAGTCGGCATAACGGACACTTGGACACATCCCAACTTGCAGCGTTGCGCCCCAGATGGGCGACAAGAAGTCCGCCATCTGGAACAGTCTTTTCGTTGAAGATGTTTGCAAAGTCGATGCGTGCGCATTTCCCACAGACGATTTCCGCGGTCGGTCGGGCCGTCTCCTCCCTGTAGACCTCGGTTCTATCCCACTGCTGGCTGCGGGAGCTGGGCTGGGCGCGGCTAGCCATTGGGACGGAGGATGTTGACGTCGATGAGGCTTTTTGCGACTGCCGCCACTTCCACGAGACTGGACAGGCGGAACGAGCAGGGCCTCATGGTTGTGGCGCTCAACCAGCCTTCGAATAGCCTCGGGCTTGCTTCCGCAATACGGAGTACGCAAGCCCGAAATACGGGCTACCAGATGCCATTCCCATTCTGGGACCTGAGGTAGTGCCGCCCTAAGCTGAGCTGAGCTTCGTTGAATGATGACTAAGCATGCCGAAGTTGGGCTGCTGGGCCAGCCTTGATTGACCCATGATTTACCTCTTTCTCGATGAGCTCTGGGTTGGCGTCGTAATTTCGCCGTTGAGAAGCAGCTGATATCGTAGAGGAATATAAGTCAAGCTAGCCAGACGAACGCTTGATAAAGTTCAGTCAAATGTGTGGAAGATGCCGTGGTTCGTCCAACGGCTCAGAGTCCACCACGGGTATGTGCGGGTCCAGGCCTTAGCGGCCGGTTTGGGTGTCCAACACTGGGAGATGGGGCCCTGTTGTGCACGTGACATGGCGACAATATGGCGACTAAAGCCTGACGCGTCACCGCAGAGATTCACAAGATGGCTCGTATGGTTCGAAACCACGCGTCAAATTGTACAGGATAGAACCAAAGGCAAACTGCTCACTCTGTGCCCCGTACAATCCATACGTCCCGTAAAAGTTTCCGCCTTCTTTACCAAGCACTCGTGACCACGGTGGTGCTAGGCCCAGATTCTCAGCACCAATCCTAGCACTGCTGTCAAAGTCAGCCAGCTTCAAGTGTTCATCGTTGTCGAGAAGGAGATTTGCCGGGCGAAGGTCTCCCTGCACCAATCCGAGGGATTCTAGCCAAGCGAGGGCTCCAGACAGTTCCACAGCCCATTGCTCGATTTTCGGTGTCGGCTCCAAACGCAAGACTTCAAGGCACACGTGTTTCTTAAAGTCTCGACACTGGTTACGTTGTAGACGAGCACCAAGGCTGTCAACCATTAGATGCATGAAATGTACACCAGGCAGCCGTAGAAAACTCCGAATGAAATATGGAGGCGCATGGCGCCGCTCGATAAGGTGGTATGTTTCGTTTTCGACCTGGAATTCCTCTAGGCGGCCGCGCACAAAGTATTTGATAGCAATGCCAGGAGCCGCTTCGAAAACCCACCCAGTCGCACCTTTAGAGACAAACCTGCATTTGTCTATCGAACCAGGAAGCTCTTCAAACATCATATCTTGATGGCAATTAAAGCGATAAATTTAGGATATCATGGAGAGTGGGAGTGAACACGATACATCCGTGCAGCTGTCGTCTTGTTCAGAATTACCAAGTTGACTTTCCGGATGAATTGTGGAGAGAGAGCAGCCAACGTCCACCATGCCTCGGACGGATGAGTGGGAAGAAGTGCCTCCGGTACGAGAAGATGCAGTATCTAGAGAAGCGTTGCTGTGCTGGCTCCTCTCACGCAGGAGCGGAGGTGGGGAGAGACTGCGTCCCAGGTCGGAAGCAGCGTGCTTGGTCGATTTGCTTGCCATCTAGGGAAAGTAAATCACGGGAATTCTTGGTTCTCCGGAGACCAGGTTCTGATCTATTATCGTTTCTCCCCTGAATTCTTGAGTACCAAGTTGTCGCACCAGTCACTGGGCACGTGTGCCAAGGGCGCTGTTAAACTAGCAAGCTGCGCTCGGATTATTGAATCAACGCGCCCGAGGCACAGGGCCCTGCGCCCTCTATAAATCGAGGCGCACACAGTCAATTTCATATGTAGAAAATCAAGGCTTTTTATAACATCTTTTGCACCCATCTTCGTGTGCGCTACGTGTGACATTCCCCCACATGCAAGTTGGTCCACCTGTGGGAATTCGCCCCGGAACAACTCGTGCACTCAATAAGAAATTGCGTGGCGTAATAGCGCAGTGAACAGCGGTTACTGCCCTGGCTGTTTGGACTGCCCAACGTCGCCGATTTTGATGGCAACGCGATTTACCACTCGGTCGCCATTTGTCACTTTGACAAGCTTTTCAACATATGAGTCGAGGCTTCCATTTTGCAAGTACTCCAAAGTCAAGTTCGGATCCCAGTTAATCAGCTCTGGGACGCAGGACGAATTGCTGTTAAGGCGCTTGTAAACCTCGGCCTCCAATCTTACACGATGGCGATTCTCCTCCTCGTTCGTTGGGCAGTCCGGATTCGACTTGGGGTACTCGACGATGTGACCCGAAGGAAGGAGTTCAACATGTGCCGTGCTCCCCTGGCCGACCCATCTCCCTTTCGTAACGTGGTATATAGTGCCATGGGGCACTTCAGTTGGGATCTGGAAGGCTGGTTCAGGCCAGTTTGGTTTTTCTTTCCGTCGCCATTCCCCGGGATGGGATGCGATTAGTCACAGCCCGCCCTACATGGTTTAACTGGCGATGCTGAAGACTTTATTCCCGCTCTATATTTAGATGCGTCTGCCTGGTAGAGAAAAGTCGTGGGCTGCCTCCCTCAGGAAACGTAGCCTGTGTCATATCCCGCGTTTAGTCTTTACGCCATGTTTCGACTTCAACTCACCACTATCCATCACACGCCAAATCTCAAACACACTTGCTCGCTCCAACTGTTGGAAATAGAAATAGATCAGCAGACTGTAAAGAAAAGCGGCGTCATGTGCTCCCAAACTTGAGCAACATGTTGGCAACATACACACCGTGCGTAGAATAAGTTTAGTTTATGATGCTAGCAAACTGGTTGTGCTGCTTGATTTGCTTGCTTGCATACGTCGAGTTTCGGCGAGTTTCGGCCTGCTTGTTGCGAACCATTTTCCTCCAGACCTGCAAGGCAAGTGGGGTTTCAAGCCTATTATAAAGACCAGACGGGCATTGGAAGCAAAGTATGCGAGGTGCTTTTATTAATTGAATGGTTTTGTGTCTTGTCCACTTGCTTTCCGTCGGCAACAGACTCCGGCTCGTCATTGATCATGTCGGCCGTCAACCAAGACGGCAAGGCCCAAGAGGATATCTTGCCCGACCTTGGAGACAAGGCTGAGCATCGAAACGCCGAGGGGGACGAGAAAAGTCCTGAGAAGGGCCATGAGGATCCAAATGTGCCTGATTCCGTGAACCCCCCGATCAAGTCATTGAAACACTAACAAGTTCTTTTCTCTGAATCAGAAATCCATAAACCCCGGACAGGATGTGACAGATTTCGTTCCCGTGCTAATGAGCTCGGACGCATTCCAATCAGCCAAATACAAAGACATTGACAGGGAACTAACCGCTCGATATCCCAACGCCCACCGCAGAAAACTCAAAAAGTTTTACACCAGACAGAACCAGCTCATAGACGACTATCTTGGCGTCGGGGACGAGGAGCATCTCGCGTCGGAAGAACAAGTTCGGTACCGGCCAAGGATCAAGTTTGCAGTCTACGCCTCCTTCACGGCTAACCTGTGTCTCTTCATTATTCAAACGTACGCCGCAATATCTACGGGCTCGCTTGCGGTAACATCCATACGCCCCCTTTCCGATGCGAGAATGGTACAATTCGCTTGCTAATTGACGCAGCTCTTCGCCACGGCAGCCGATGCCTTTATGGATCTCGTCTCGTCCATCGTCATGCTCGTCACGTCAAAACTCGCGCGCCGACCAAACATTTACAAGTTCCCCGTTGCAAGTCCCCCTCTGCCACTGGTTTGAGTGCCGTGTTTTCACTAATGCACTCAGGGCCGAACCCGGATCGAACCAGTCGGCATCATCATCTTTTGCGCACTCATGGCCACCGTGGCCGTTCAGCTACTGGTTGGCAGTGGATTACCTGCGGCGTGGCAAAAGAGAGGCTAACGGGAGTAGATTGAGTCTGCGAGAAATCTCGCCGGCGGGCAACACGAGGCCAGTCCCCTGCAGCCGGTGCCGCTCTCTCTTGTCGGTGTAGCGAGTACATGCTTACCCCCTTGTCGACTAGAGTTGGTCGCGGAGGCTGACCGGGTTGTAGTTGTGATGAAGAGCTGCATGATGGTGTACTGCTTCTTCTACAGACGGTTCCCATCCGTGCACGTCTTCTTCGTTGACCACCGCAACGACATCGTTGTCAACATCTTTGGGCTTGTCATGTCCATTGTCGGCGACCACTTTGTGTGGTACCTCGATCCCGTTGGCGCAATCTGCATTGCGCTGCTGATTCTCTTCTCATGGGCCGCCAACGCTTTCGAGCAAGTCTGGCTGCTGGCCGGCAAGGGCGCTCCCAGGGCCTACGTGTCCAAGCTGATATACGTTACCCTGACGCACAGCAGCCACATCCTCAAGGTTGACACGGTGAGCATCCCCGGCGCCGTGGACGATTTGCGCCTTCTAACGACGCGGACAGTGCCGAGCCTACCATGCTGGCGAAAAGTACTTTGTCGAGGTCGACGTTGTAATGAATGCGGAGACGCCGCTCCGGCTATCTCACGACGTCAGCCAGTCGCTGCAGCGGAAGCTCGAGGGACTGGCGCAGGTGGAAAGGGCCTTTGTGCATGTGGATTACGAGGACGAGCACAACATTCACGAGGAGCACAAGCCGCTGTTTGAAAGCGCGCAGTCGAGGACTCTGAGAGACTACTTTCGGTCCTTTATCAGAAAAAGGACCACCTCCAGCTCGGTGTAGTGGAAACAAGGTCACGGGCCGTTGTTGGGACCTGGGATGCGTCTGGTTTGTTCCGAAAAGTAACACTGTATTTATGGCATTTTCAATCTGGTCACTCGTGTTTAGTTAGGCCTCTTTTCTGCTTTACAGGATTTGCCAGTTGGTATCATGTTGACCCAAAGCATACGCACCAGCCCCACTGCCCAAGATTGACACAGCAATGGCATTTCAATTTTGCCTTGCAGGAGAGAGCCTTGACGAAGCTTGTCGAGTCGTCCATGGTGGGAGGAAGTTCGTCTGGACTCTGGAGCAAATGCTCCGCGAGCTTGGTTCGGTGTGGATCGGCCAAACTCAGCCCGCAGCTGGCAATTAAACAAGCACAACTGGCATCACCAGGCACCACCCAACTCGACGGTTTCCATGTCTTCCCTTTCTAGCAGGTGGCAGCAGTACTCGATGAACCGTTGCTTTATTTGGAAAGCGCGGCCCCGCAACCTCTGATAATCATTGGTCATTCCCTGGTTGTGTTGAAGCACTAATACGTGCAGTGGTGAACCAAAATGTCAATAGCACTGAGGAAGCCAAACTTGGCCGCAGGCCGCGGCGGTAGATGGCCAAATTGTGAACAACCCCCCCGACATCCTGCAACGGGGAATAGATGAAATGCTAACTTTTGACGCAGACAAAGCCGAATTAATGAACCCTACACGAGCAACAGAACAGTCAGGTAACCCGAACACAACCTCACGGTGCGAATAAACAAGAGCCCTGCCATCCGATGGCTTGGGTTCTGGTTCAACAGAAAGCTCAAATTCACTGAACATGTATAATAAAGACTTGGGCAATAAAAGCGACATTGTCGGGCATACGCAAAGTCTTGCAAACACCCAGCACGACCCACCGTCCACAGCAGTTAGAAGGGCGATGATAACCTGCATGATACCAAGCCTCACCTATGGAGCGGAAGTCTGGTACCAAGGACCTACTGAGCCTAGGAGGGACACCCTGAAGGCCAAGGACGCTCTACTAACCAGACAGGAGCAAACCTACTGCCACAATTCCCTAGACCCAAAACCTCTCTTCCTCTTTAATGGTAGTGATCGTCGTCCGAACACCATGTCTTTTGCGACCTTGTCACTGATGGCGGCGCTAGTTGGCACCTTCCCAGATGCCGGAGCCCTTATATTCCAAGGTGATAGGGATATCGTAATACCATACCGGCTGACTTCTCGTTTGATGAGGCACACCCTTGTCTGATGAGAGAGCAGCAGCGTAGCTCTGAAGTCATCATGGACTAGGCGTGATGACCTTGTGCGAATGTTTTTGCCAAGTCATGTATTCTCTCCAACTATTGCATATCTGACTGCGTAACCGGCAGCATGGGTCTCTGTGTTCGATGCTTGCTCATAGTCCGACCGCCTGTTGCTTGGCATGCTGGTCCATCCTATCCTGCAGACAGCGGTGTAACTGCTCTATGATTGCCCAAATGCCTTCTTTACCCTGTCGAGATAGTCTTCATTATCTTTTAGTTTTGCAGCTATTATGTCTGTGGCATTTTCTCCCCAGTACCGAAAGAATACCTCGTCAAATATGCTCATCTCGGAACGTTCCTTATTAAAAAGAGGTTGGATATGTCGATTAAATAAGTTATACATACCCTTTGGTATTGTGACTGCATGGAAGCACCAGAAGCTACCCCTTTTCCACACATGCCTCTTGATTAGTGCCTCAATAATCAAACTATTGCGCCGTTTCTCCTCGGCTGCATAGATACTTAGGTACTCATCAAGAATAGTGTCGTACTCGGCTATGGCATCTGCGTCGTAAAAGCTATTAACCGCCCTAGATGTAAGCTAGTATAGTGGCATTTGCATTTTAATTAGTTTCGCGTTCGCCTATTCAAGGTCAATTATCGTCTGGATGTTCCATTGCTTATTAATAAAGATATTCGATTGGTGAAGATCGGTGAGAGTCAAGTAGAAAGGTCCATCACGATATTCCGGGCTAATAAATCTATGCATAACAGCTCGCAGAGCTGTTAGGGCCGCGAGCTGACTCTCACCATCTTGTCGGTCATGGATTGCGTTTGGCTGATTGAGTATCTTGCTGTCTTGAAGAGAGAGAAGGTCAGATAAATAGGGCTCAACTGCTCCATAAGTCCTCTGCCGTGGGATGCCAGATGCAATGCCTTCATTTTCTAGCATCTGGAAGTGTAGATCAAGCGGTCTATTTGATAGAGTAATACAGCCATCAGAACGCATAGTTAATGAACCAATACGTGGCAGAGGTGTCCTATTCTGGTTTGAGATGCCTGCAGCCAGGTCAGTAGCTTTTATTACGCGTTTGATGACGTTGACCTTTATCACCCTTAATTCAACCTCAAGTACGTCAACCCCTACAAACCTAATTGTTGGGATTCCAGCACGTAACAGGTAGTATAATAAATCTATTAATTCCTCAAGTTTAAGATTTTAAGTTTGTAAGTTAGGGGGAAATAGTGCCTTTAATAAACTAGAGAGCATTTAAGTAACCAAGATTTAAACATATCTTACAAGGCGTGTTATCTGTATGATTCTATCCCTTTGGCTTGAAGCACGCTCTATTTCGGAACTGGTCAAGGGGGACACCCTCTATAAGCTCTGTAACCGAATATCTCCGGCCATCTGGATGTTCTACATGATCAAGAAGCTTTGGAATAGGAATTCTTGTTTGCTGAGAAACTAGCTTTAAAGCTTTAGCTTCATTAGTTATACGTTCATGATTCATATTGAACCTTATGGTTAGTAATGTGTTTTGGTAAGTTAATGAAACATTTAAGTCGTTTTTTAAAGACGTGCTAAGATTTGATTGCTTCAGACCACGGCCTGAACCATATAAATGGGGTACCATTAGGGAATAGATTATTAAAGGGAAGTCGTGACGATTTTTGAAATATAGTAGTGGTGAACTCGTATGCCGTATCATTCGTTTCGTAGGATCTAAGAAGAGGGATTGCTGCGATGCCGTTAGTGATAAGTTTAATGCCACTTAGGTGAGCACTAAGCTGTACAAGAGCTTACTATTTCTTGTTTCCACATTGCAGGTATTGTCTTCCCCTGACTGGGCATGTAAGATCGAGTCCGCTGAGTCGCACGGAGTGGAGTGAAGTCAGGCCATAGTGTAGAGTATAGATATAAGTTTTCTTAAAGTTTCTAGAGGTTAGATTTGTCGTCCCCCAGATATCATGATCTGGTGACGTTGTCTTCTTGGGACATATAGCTCCTGGAGCTGTGAAGTTGCCCAAACGTCGGTCAGAAAAATCAAGATTATTGCAAAAGCTCCTACCTATGGCGCTCGTCACTCGTTTAGCTGGTACATGCGTCTCTTTCGACAATCACCTGTACTGCCTCTATTCCGGTCCCAACAGCCTTCCTCGTCTGCATCTGCTAATACTAGCCAGCTATGCTCAAGCTAGCCATAGAGGTTTGTAGAGGTGGCATGATGATCGATTACGACCGGGTACTGGCTGCAGTGGATGAGGTAACAATTACACATTGCCACAAAAAGCCCTTGCTTGTTCCGACTCGCAGAATTGGGCGACATCAGGGCATCAGTCTGTTTCAATTTTTGAAGTTAACATGACAATTTGACTAGTTTATCAAGTGCTGTTCCTCATCAAGATAGTTCAGGACAGTGGCCAAGGTCCACAAACTCAGGAGTACTCTCGGAAATACGCAACGAAAATTTCGTACGTCAAAATTACCATGAAACAATTCTAATTCAGATGTAACAAACAAGTTTGCTGTACTTTCCCAGAACTACTCTGAAGCATGGTCCATGCAGCCTTCTAATTCTTTGGCCGTCTTAAGTGCTTCTCCCTCAAGCTGTTGAATAGGAATCTAACTTGGAACCAAAATTTTGACTTTGATGTTGCCCTCGTCATCTTGTTTCTTTGAGATAGACCTGCGGACTCCAGTCGAGAATCAACTACTAAGCTAGGTAATTCCTATGAGCGCCTGTGGCTGGCCCGGCTTGGGTGCCGTGGCGGGTCCCAAGGCAGCGCTGAGGTGTCTCACGTGAAGGTTGAAGCTTCACAGCATCTGCGGCAATGCGTCCGTGCTAATTGCCTTGGACGAGAGAGCCTCCTGTTTGTTCATGTCAATTAAGATGGCCAACTTCTTTCTGTCCTATTGCCAAGAATAGAGCATACATACGTGTCCAATCAAGATTGAGTCCATGGGTCACATGCGACTCACCAAGAGCCAAAGTGTAAAAACCCTATGCGCCCACCCGTGGATACAAATGCTAGTAGTGGTAAGAACCTGCGAGAAACTGGGGGAAAGGGAAGGCAGTGAAACGCCAAATACATGGTGAAGAGCACCATTGTACCAAACTCCCTGACGCAGTGGTTGCTTATTTCAACCGCAGTGCCCTTGGCACGCTTGTGAGTTGTAAGACATGCTACGAGCAGCTGTCGCGAGCCTCATGTCCAGATGTGCTGGCACCAGACATGAATGCAGCCTGAGCTGTTGGCCGTAGTCACAACTCACAAGAGACCAAGTTCAATCCCTTGTTAATGAGAGTCTGGTTGCAGATGTCAAAGTCACAGACTGCAGGCGGCCCATGCAGGCACAGCCCCGCAGCGCCCCCCAGTCTGCCCAATGGGCATGTGTCGGGTGGCCCGCCTAGCCCAGCGGCCAATAGCATTCAAACGCAGTGACCCAATGGCCGACGTCGTGTGAGGCTGAGGACGCACACAATCCTGCCTTGAGTCCACCTTTCATCACGATTGTTATCAAGTCGCGTGCGCTGTCGTTGAATCTCCAGCCGGCTTTTGTGTTGACCGCTCCACTAAATTGTCTTTGTCCCCAATCTGGTATGAACCGTGGGCTTCCTAGGCGAACTCGAAACCAGGACGCCATCTTGTGCCTTGGCCTCCTCTGCCCAGCATCACCCAAGTTCTAACCACCACAGCCACGTTGTCCTGCTCCATACCATGACACGAAACACGGGCTGGAGGCCAACCGAGAAAACATGTCAGTCAGCTTGAGATTAGGACGGGCTTAAATGGCATACCTCGCACTGAATACAGTCCAAACTGCCCTGGTGTCCGACCCCAATTCTCAAACCCACCCAGAGCAGTGGCCATGTCAAAGGCCTCTCACTCTGAATGTCCATCCAACAAGAAAGGAGCAAGGATCAAACGTCGCCGTATCACTCACGGACATCAACAGCACACCCTTGTCTCACTGAACTCATGACATGACGCACAATCATCACTCTTTACAACACACAAACACATAACTCATCTATGGCATGAGCCGTGCGTGCAATACCTCTTGCATATTCTTATCAATGAGTCGATTGACCTTTGAGACGCCGCGGAAACGTATAACAGACATACCACCCCACCCTCTTGGGGACACGGCGATTCTCCCTCAAATTTCAAGAAACGAACGCTCTCCACCATGTCACTTTCTGAGAGACTAACGGAAGCATGTCGCCATGACGAAGAGGCGGCACTTTCCATACTCGAAGCTCAATTTGACGACCTGACCCGGCGGGCATCAATAGCAGAAGGGGGCCCTACCTTTGACTCTGAGCCTCTGGTCCCTCCCCAACTTGCTCCTGATGAATCGAAAGACATCAATTGTGCGGACCTTATCAAGGATATGGAGGCGAATCGAGAAGTACACGAGCAGGCCTACATGAAATTACGAGACAAGCTTTCACAGCAAGCCCAGGACCTCCAATTCGATGCAAGATGTCGTGTTCAAGCCACAGAAAAGGAGAGGCAGGTTGACGGAATAATCCATAGGCTCCGCAATCAGGACGAGAAAGAGATATATGGTGCGGCGAACCCTCGACTCGGCCACGCCAAACAGGAGCACAACCGATTTCCGGGAGATCACTTCTTGTCAAATGTTGACGTTATTCACAAGACGGCCCTCTTTCGCGTGGCCAGTAAATTGCCAAAGGGTGCTCATCTGCATATCCATTTCAATGCCTCATTGCCACCGAAATTCTTGCTCGAATTGGCAGCCACAGAGGACAGGATTTTCATCGCCAGTGATCTCCCCCTCCTACCAGATGATAATTTTGTCAATCTGGCCAGGTGTGCCATTAACTTTTCCATCATACTTGAGGGAGATGAAATGGGCGGCTCCGGTTCAGACGACCTCTTTTCACGCGATTATGTTCCTAAGAGGTTCATGAAATTTAGCGAGTTTTTGAAACGAGAAAGGGATTGCTTTGATGGCCTAGAAGCCATGGAGTGGTTGGAAAGCAAGGTTGTATTTCATGAAGATGAAATTCACGGGCCACTGCAGACTGCCCGAGGGTGAGTAGCAAGTATTTCTCTTCGAAAGGCACTTTTATTCGGGCGATGGCTAATATGCTACTGCGTAGGGCTTGGCAGTTGTTTAATAATAGGACAAAGCTAATGAAAGGCTTGTTTAATTATGAAAGAGCCTTTCGAGCTTACACTCGAGAGTTGCTCTTGGATTTTGTCAGAGACAAGATTCTATATGCCGAGATTCGACCCACCTTTATGGAGAGCAACTACTTGTTTCCTGCGCAGGGGAGGGAAATGTTGAAGAACGACAAAATTTTGGAACTTATTATTGACGAGGTGGAAAGGTTCAAGGCGGACAGGGCAAACGATGGCGTCTTCCACTCTCTCAAAATCATTTATTGCGCCCCTCGGTCCTTTTCCAAGGAACGCATCGAGAGGGCCTTGGATGAGTGTCTTGAGTTCAAGCGAAAATGGCCTAAATGGATAGCAGGTATGGGAGATGTAACCTTTGCTGCAGAGTCTTTGAAAGGCCGCGCCTCACTAATGTACATGCAGGGTTCGACGTGGTCGGAGAGGAACAGCCGGGCCATCCTCTGAAAACCTTCCAGATCGAGTTTGCGAAATTCAAGTTGAAGTGTAAAGCAGAGGGTCTGGAAATCCCTTTCCTCTTTCACTGCGGCGAAACTCTCGATGCGGGAACGGAAGCGGATGGCAACCTCGTCGACGCACTCCTGCTGGGCGCGAAGCGTATCGGACACGGGTTTGCGTTGGCCAAGAACCCGCACCTCATGCAAGCAATGAAGTCTCAAGGGGTTTGCGTAGAATTGTGTCCCATCTCCAACGAAATATTGGGCCTGACGCCGCGGGTGTCGGGCCATGCAATGTACAGTCTCCTTGCAAACAATGTGCACTGCACTGTCAACTCTGACAACGGCACCCTGTTTCGGTAAGTTGCCGCCACTCCATGACAGAGACATCATGTGGGCAAATGACGTGGCTAACATGCAATCTCGCCTTTGCAGATCGAGCCTATCGCACGACTTTTACCAGGTCCTGGTGGGCAAAGCTGATCTCGGCCTCTATGGTTTGAAACAGTTGGCCCTATGGAGCATGCAGCATGCCTGCTTGGACAAAGAAGAAAGGGACAAGGTTCTGAGTCAATGGGAAGCACAATGGGACGATTTCCTGGACTGGGTTGTGAAGGAGTACGGGCAGAGCTCAGTCTCGGCATGAGATGCAGCGTGAGCAAGACGTTCGCGCAGTGCGACCAGGGCCACAGCGCGGTCCACCAGGAGACTAGTCACGCAGGGCGGTTCGGAGGGTGAGGCGGTGCAGAAACCAGGCAACCCACTGATAGGGCGGACTGGCTGCGTGCGGTGTTTGATGGACAACAGCATTTGGAGAAAGTGGGCTGATGAGCGGCTCAAGTCAAGGCGGAGGAGGGACAGCGAAGCACCGACAAAGGAGGCTCTGGCATCATCGGACTTGGATGTTGGTGGCGAAATAGACATGCGGGCATCGACTTCAGCCTGCGGCTGTATTTTGGTGCCACGGGTGCTTGCAACATGAAGTGTAGAAAAGGGGCGTACAAGTGTGCGAATTTACGGTAGAGAATCTCCACGTCTTTGGGCCATACAATTTCTTCTTCATTTTTGTATCTATACGTAAACCACAGAGGCCGTCATCACACAGCCCGCTGCACCTTGGCGACTCAGGACGGAAACCTGTGGCTGAGACTTGGTGAGACTCAGCGACGATCAACAAGGAACTAGTGGGCTGCGACGCATGCACCACGGAGGGGGCTAGCGAATCAATATGGCGGACCTGGCGGCCAAATGCTCCAGATGCTCTCTGGTGGATGCATGAGCGAGCCGGGCCGGAAGACGGCAAGCAACGGGGAGGGGCCAAAAGGCAAGCTGAACTCAGCCACAAGCAGTGACCAACCAAGGCTGCGCAGATTGGTGGTGTTACCCCAGGGCCCAATCTCAGTTCCATGGACCGACCCTATTTGCACCACCGCTCTCCCGCTTTTCGTCGCTTGAATTTTTCGCATTGTCGCGTTCTCATCGAGGTGCTTGACCGTGGCAGCCACCGACGCGAGCGCATCATGTCAGCTTCTTGAGCCCAAGTTGCTGTCGCCTTCCGCCTGTGTCAGCTAAAGAAAGAGATTGACCATCATCTCATCATCCCATCATCTCATACCTCGCCCGATACGACAGCTGCTTCCAGCCAACAGCAACGACTTGGGTTCGCAAAAGCCAAACACAGGCTTGCCCACCTACCCGCCTCACAGCACTTGCTTCACCTATTGGGACGCATCATGTCGCAACCAGGGGATCCAGACTGGAAGTGGTTCCCCAGCGTCAAGACGGACTGGTCTCTCGATGTGGTCAACTTGCTCGTCGTCATTGGCGAATCGTCCATTGCAGAACACTCGCAGGCCATCACGGCCTCTCTTCCGGGCATGTTGCCTCGCATCTTGCCCGCGCCGCAAGCCCTTCTCAAGCCGTCACGGCCAACCAGGATGCCCGAGACACACGCCCGCATGACGGGTGTGTACAGCGGCACAACCCTTGAATCCGTCGGCTTCTTCGCCAATATCATCACGCCCCTGGATAACCTGCCCGCCTTCAGTTTCAAAGTGCTAGACATCAGGCATGCTCTGCAGCCGGCGGAGCGAGAGCCCAAGCGGACCATGGGGAGCGTCGCCGCCGTCTTGGCAGCCGTCAAGCGAGCACTACGGAGGATGGGGGTGCACAAGGGCACTCGCGGCGGCGGCGAGGATGTCGAAAAGCCCGGCGACCAGACGATGCCGGGGCAGGATGAAGAATCCGCGCCGGAGACGGGACAGAAAGCCGCACTCGCCGAGGCAAGGAGCGCCGGCCGCCGGCCGCCCCATCGCCAACTAACAGTCCAGTTCACCGACGACACCGTCGCCGACATGGCCGGCATGGCCAGCGCCGACTTCCCGCCGGGGCACTCGCTCCCAAGGCGGCGCTCTACCGCCCGCTCGCGCGCCCAGGACCTCCTCACGGCCCCTACAGTCGCCGTGGGCGGCAACCGTCCCGCGGTGCCCGCGAAGCTCTTCTCGCCAATCCACCTCCTCTCCATCTTCTCGTGCGCGCTCAGCATCGCCCTCATCACCGCCGCCATAATCTGCCAGGACGGCGCCGCCATCCTCGCCGTGACCCTCATCTCACTGGCCTCCACCGTGGTTGGCTACGCCTCCTTCTGGCGGCCCATCCTCATGAAGCGCAAGCACACAAACGAGGTGCCGCGCGGCGACGTCCTCATCCGCACCCGCGAGGGCGCCTTTGTCCTGGTGCGCTGCTCCGAAGAGGTCGCGCGAGAGCTGTACTCGGGCACCGAGGAATGCGAGTACTACGTCGGCGGCAACACCTACCGCGCCCTCATGGCCCTCGGCACCACGCTGCTCATGCTCAGCGTCGTCCTGCTCGGCAACTGCACCTGGGAGCTCAAGGTCTTCATCGGCGCCTCCTACATTGTCCTCAACGGGCTCTACTGGGGCCTGGGCATGATTCCGCGCTCCTACTTCTGGGACCTGTCCCGGTACCAGTGGGAGGACGTCACCCCCGACGACGCCGCGCGCGCCCACCAGGTCACCAACGAGCACGACCAGCGCGAGGGCCACCCTTCCTTCACCCGGACCCTGTGGTACGCCATCCGAGAGACCAGGCTGGTCGGGTGGGTGGAGAGGAGCGGCGCGTCCCCCAGCACCGAGCAGTGGAAGAAGTGGCTGCGCGAGGCGGAGGCCGCCGCCGCCAAGGGCGACAGGAACTGGCCGGCCGTGGAGAGAAAGGACAGCATTCTCAAGGAGAAGCTGCGCAGCGGCGAGACGTTTGATCGTGCTGCGCAGCATGCGCCCGCCACCGAGGTCAGGCCACCGCCTGATTCGGGCAACAGGTGGACAAAGGACGGTACCTTTTAGACTATACTTCAAGAAGGTGGATATTTTGTTGCTGATTTTTTAGTGTTTTGGCATGGCATGGCATTGCGTTGGGCGGGGGGTCGCGTAGATTCTATCTTGGCATTTTCTACAGACAGCTTGCATCCGAGTACCTCTGTGCTCGATAATACCCATTTCATCATTTGTGTCCGTATTCGCCCACGGGCCCTTGACATGGGCATTACGTGCCAGAAATTGTCACAAACCATCACTGTTTAAAGTATCCATCTCTCAGCATACTCCAGAACTTGGGGATCCTATCCCCCCGTGTTCTCGCAGGTCTGTGACTTCGTCGCTCAAGATCGCACAGTAACGCTATTTCTGGACATTCAAGCGACAAGCAGGTGGAAGGGTAATCTCTGTCTATTTTGTCCACAGGAACATATAAGCCATGCCCAGTACTGCAAGTATTGAGCGCTACAATCCACAACACCGCTGCATTGTTCATGTTTCAACACGGCACATGGGCTACCATGAACCTTTGTCAAGTTTCTTCACTCACTGCAACATCACTACAAACATTGGCGAACCTGCTATAGCAAGGCTCCTGGTAAGCTCTGAAGGAAACATTTATAAATAAAACTCCAAGAATATAGTTGATTCATTACACCAGCTGACAAAAAACGAGCGATTTCAAACAGAATGACTCGCAACCCCTCAACCACAGCTGTAGTAGCAAGAGCACACAGCCAAACACCAAACCCCCAGATGGCTTCGCGCCAACAAGTACGCCACAAGTGCATGTTCCAACGCCGCTGAGCCTGAGACCAGACTAAATCTATGTATGTGACTTTTCAGAGTGCCTCTCAACTAGTCGTCAAAATAAACACCGCCCTTCTGGCTAATGTCAATCATGCCACCACGGAAGCTTCCCTTCTTCTTCTTGTTCTTCTCCTTGGTGAAGCCCTTGCCCTTGGTAACAATAAGATCCTCGTGGGCGCGCTGCGAGTAGTCCAAAGACACGTACTCGTTGGAAGCAAAACGAGGGTCTACCTTGATATTCTTTGGAATGCGTGAGAATGGCTCATTTTGCTTCTTGCGCCCATTGTTGACTGGGCTGGGAGGCAGAGGAGGATCTTTGACATCGAATTTAGGCGGGGGTGACTGGTTGTCCAAAGTAACAGATGTATCAGACGAGTCCTTAGATGCCTTGCGCTTGTTGTTCTTGTTCTTGGACTTGGACTTGGTCTCTTCAGAGTCCGAGTCCGAGTCTGAAGAAGAGTCTGACGAAGAGTCAGATTCCGGCAGCGCTACCTTGGCTGCCGCTGCAGCCTCGGCTTCCCCGTCGCTTTCGCTTTCGCTGTCGCTGTCACTGTCACTGTCACTGTCACTGTCACTGTCACTGTCACTGTCACTGTCGCTGTCAGAGGACGAATCATCCGACGAGTCGTTATCAACATCCATTTTGCCATCTTCGCTAGAGTCGCTATCAGAGTCGGAGCTATCAGAGGCGGATTTGGCACCAGCCGCCTTGGTAGTCTTTTGCTTCTTTGCCTGAGGTTCGTCATCCGAATCGGAGCTCGAGTCCGAATCGGAATCGCTGGCGTCAGATGAGTCGGAGGAGCTAGAATCCGCAGGAGCCTTGCGCTTCAGGTTCTTGGTTGATTTGGCATCTTGCTTGGGGGCCGCAGCAGTCTTTTTCTCGTCTTCACTCTCGCTTGAGCTATCGTCCGAATCATCATCTGAATCATCGCTACTGTCGCCTCCGCTTGAAATGCTTGATTCATCGCTAGACTCTTCACTCGAATCTTCACTGGAATCTTCACTGGAATCTTCACTCGAGTCGTCCTGGGATTTCACCTTGCGAGTTTGACCGCTCTGCCATAATTTGAAAATCGTAGTCAGAGAGTCGTCGCCGCCCTTTGAAGTGGTAAATACCCAGCCGTTCTTCTCGACTTCCTTCTCGAACGCGCTGTACGCCTGGGCGAAGGCGTGTTCGTTCAGAAAGTTGGCCACCAGGAATAAGAGTTCCGCGGGCGGTGCAGGGGCAGCCGCCACCTTGGAGGGAGAGGCCACCCTTGTAGTCTTCTTGGCCATTTTCTGGGCTTTGTCTTCGGTCTTGGTCGAGCTGGCGGTGGCTGTTGGTTTAATGGTGTTGCTGGTGTTGTTGGAAAAGAGCCAGGATGGCGGGCCGCCCAAGTCCAACATGTGCTCTTGGTGACAAATCTCTGGCAAGAATTGTGACAAGAGGGAAAGAGAAAAGGAAGGAGTCGTAGCGAATGTCCACCCGAAATTGATATCGATAATTGCGCCTTGCGATGCAGATTCAGAAGGGAAGGAAAGACGGCCGGGTTTTGATTTTTTTCTTTTTTTTTTCCTTGGTGCAAGGAATCTTCCCACCTTCTAGCCAAAGTTGACGACGAGAAAGATTTTTGTGGGAACATGGCTTTTTTTTCGGCAGGGGTCTTTGAGGTGGGGCCGTCGGTGGGTCAAGGGACGAGGTACAAGTTTCTTATCGCCTATCAAGGACAAACCAACTCCCGACCTCCGTCCTTATGCGGCCTTGGCCGATGGGACAGGTTCAGATCTGGCCAACCAAGTGCTTGGGCATTCATGTGCTGGTCCGGGCACTTTGATACTCCGTAGTTGTGGCCTCAAGAACGACATCTGGCGATGTTCCCGTTTGCCAGCTCCAAACATAATTTGCACTTTCCAGCCCCGCGCGCAATTGCACGCATCTTCCAACAGCCCAAGGCGCTCTATTCTGGACCCCACAGCTTGGTTGATTTTGGTCGCACGCCACTGAAATTGCCATCGCTACTAAAAAGGGTAGAT
The DNA here is from genome assembly GCA_020975405.1 of Keithomyces neogunnii. Taxonomy (NCBI): domain Eukaryota; kingdom Fungi; phylum Ascomycota; class Sordariomycetes; order Hypocreales; family Clavicipitaceae; genus Keithomyces; species Keithomyces neogunnii. Next base: position 5,282,231 of record JAIOWQ010000001.1, on the reverse strand, counting down.
AGGTAGCTAGGCGCCTTGGACCAGTGACGACCAATCTCCCATCCACCCCTGTTTATGCACCAACGGATCAACCCAATTCACGCGCCTTTGGTCCTCATTGGAGACCAGATCGTCGTTGACCGCTGGCTGCGTGATCTGCCGCGTCTTCCTTCGACATGAATGCCACAAAGCGCAAGTTTAAGGATTTGCTTCAAGGTCTGAGCAGCCCGCGCCCAGCAACCCCCGACAAAGACATGGACAGGATGAATGGGAGCGGCCGATACGGCACAGGCACAGCCAGCAACGAAGCCATTCTTCAGAAGCGACGCCGACTAGGATTTCCCGAATCGACGGCACCGATACTGCACAGCCCATCACCGACGACCACCTTTTCCAACGTGGTGCTTAAGAGATCTGGCACACAGCTCAACAGCAAGACCACGATCCATCCCCCGGCCAAGTACTGTCCTGGCGATCGAGATGAGCTGCTCAAGCGCTTGGCGACGTTTCAAGAAATCACAGATTGGACACCAAAGCCTGACAGAGTCAACGAAATAGAATGGGCCAAGAGAGGGTGGATATGTCAAGGGAAAGAGAAGGTTCGTTGCGTCTTGTGCCACAAAGAGCTCATTGTCAAGCTCAACCGGAGAGAGACGGACAAGGGAGAGGTACCGGTACTGGTATCTTCCGAAATATGTAGGCGACTCTGCTCATACGACGCCCATTCCCAAGAGTTTTGCTAACTAGCCACAGCGGAGGCACTGGTGGACAAGTATTCTGATCTCATTATTACCTCGCATCAAGAAGAATGTTTATGGCGTAAACGCGGCTGCGAAGGTATAACCAACCTCTCTGTAGCAACCCCAAAGAAAAGCACGTCATCTAATCAGGAAATCATAGATTCATTACTTCGGCTCTCATTCTCGAACACGGCCGTGACCTTAGCAGCTCTACGACAGCGATACGATGAGCTGTGCACCAGGGCTCCTTTTCTTCCATACGATTTCAATCTACGCCTACCGGACGACATGGACATTGACAACATTCTCACGCTGCTACCAGCCGACTTCTTTACTGAACCATGTCCCGTCGTTGACAAGTCTGGAGCCGTAGCTACGGACAAGCCACCGACCCGAGCTGCGCTGGCGCTGGCGCTGATGGGGTGGCAGGGCCTTACGAACCCCCGGATAGGGCAGGTGCCCAACTCGGCCTCGTGCCACACCTGTTTGCGAAGGCTGGGGCTTTGGATGTTCAAGAGCAAGGAGGTTGATGAGGAGGGACAGGTCGTCGTCCCAGCTCCCATGGACCATTTGGATCCGCTGCGCGAGCACCGTTTCTTCTGCCCCTGGAAGAATGCCCAGGCACAAAGTCGAGGCGGCGCTGCCTCCGACAGCGCGGCCAGTTTGGCAGGCTGGAACACGCTGGTTCAAACCATAAAGAACGAATCAAACTTGCAGAATGTATACAGTGGCAGATCAAGAAGAGTGGGACAGCTGCAAGAAGAGGAGGGGTTGATGTCACCTAGTGCTTCGAGGGGAGCCCGAGGTGCGCTGGAACCAAGTAGTCCTGCTACTCCCGCCCCCAAGGTCAGTATTGATGTGTCATCACCAGTTTCACCACAGGGTAATGCAGCGGATGAAGACGAGAAGGTCCGGGAAGCAAAGGACAAGGAGCGCTGGGCTAGGCTAAGAAGAGTCAGGAGCTTATTTGATACCAAGGGGTCTAAGAAGTCTCGACGGGAAGCAAACCGTCCGGGAACGGGGCTATCTGGCAAGTCCACGACTGGAACAAAGTAGCATTTCATATACCAACCCATGAGGACGATTACAATGAAAATGTTGTCTGTGTCAGCTGTGAAGATGAGTCTATGTGGCCACGTCGATGGCATAAGCTGCAAAATCCAGATGATGTACTAATACACAGCGGTGTCGTGGTGATCAACACCCAAGACCCTAACTCGCCCATTGGATATCGTCAAACGACACAACAGGACCGCTATACGTCACGGACTCGGCATTCTTGGTCACACTCTCGAGCAGGGTAAAGCCCGCCATTTCCAAAATAGCCGCCCTCACAGCCCCCATGCCGCCTCCGTTCTTCAACTTGCCGGGACTTTCCATGCCCGCGGCCGTGACGTGGACCTGCGACGCGGCGCCGGCGCCACGCCTCCATCTGCCGCCAAACTCCCTATCCAGGGAATCAACCTCCCGCTGAACCACCTCGGCGAGTGAGCCGCACCGATCAGCCCATCCGTTCCTCGCCTTGTCCGCCTTGGTCAGTACCACGACAGTCCTTGTGTTTGCCTCGGCCAGCGTCCGCAGCATCCACTTGTCCTCTGACAGGAGTTTCTTCTCAGAGGACAGCAGGACCACTGCGCCGCGCAACATCTTCCTCGCATGGAGGTACTTCATGATGGAATCGCCCCAGCTGGCCTGGCTCCTGAACCCGTACCCGGGCGTATCAACCACGACCAGACTGTGCCTCGGGGGCGGCGTGCCCTTTGGCACCAGCTCTCGCGGGATCTTGGGCAGCGGCCCTGTTCCGTAGGCGTTCATCAGCGTCGTCCTGCCTGGCTTCTGACTGACCCGCGCCGCTTTGGACTGGCCGACGAGGGCGTTGAGAAAGGTTGACTTGCCGACATTAGACGAGCCGAGCACCACTATTTCCGGAACGTGGTTGTTTACGGCATGGTGGCGGAGAGCCTCGGCCGAGTAGAGGAACTTGCACGGCGCCGAGAAGAACTTGTCCGCGGCAGAAAGCTGTTGGATCTGGAGCTTGGTGTTGCGCGCTGTTATATGCGTGGGAGAGGCGGGCGCTGGCTGGTGGCGGATCGCCTTGGACGCCAACAGAACCTGTTTGTACGGGCCGCTTGTGCTGGTATCTTGCGTTGCTGGATCCCGTTGCAGTGCGGGAGTTTGCCGGCGCAACAGTGCAGAAGCCGGGGCTCCTTTCTCATGTACCTCTTGGTCTTTGTCGCTCTCAGAAGTAGTCCGGAGCGGTGACGTGTGCCGCCGACCTGGTCGCTGCCTTATACGTGGACACGGTGAAGTTGAAAAAGGAGCTGTGCCAAAATGAGATGCCGCAGCGCGTCGACACAGCCGCAGCTCTCTGGATGCAGCTTGCCGCAGCGGCAGCATGTCGGCTATGAGACCGGATGACTTGGTATGAAATATGTCATGAGGCGGACGGCGGCTGTGAGATGGTCAAGGCGATGAAAGGACGTTGCGTAGCGCCACATTGGAGGTTGGAGTAAATAAATTATTGTTATGTAACCCCACCACAGATTTACAGGTTAGACCAAGCCAAAACTCCACATGCGACTCGTGAGCAAGCAAAAAAAGCATGACATGGGAACCAATTCTCAAGTATTAATTCAACGGGCCATTCATACCGATTCACTGAGATAAAAGGGAGAAGAAAAGAAATTAAACCCCTCTTGCCGGGTGTACAGAAAGTTGAGCAGGCGCGAGTCCTGCTGCTCAGCATCAGACAAAGCCGATATAGCCTCCTTCTCACCACCCATCATCATGACCGTCTCACTCGCCGAGCTCGACGCTCACGAGCAGCCGTCGGACGAAATGCGCTCAGAATGGAAATACTTCTCCCGCCTAGAGCCGTCGGTGCTCGTTCAGCACCCCCGGATCGACGACCCGCGGCTGCCGCTATCGCAAAACGGTTTCCGGGCCGCCGGGCAAATCGACAAGAGTCAAGCCGCCGACGCTTTTGCAGAGCTGGGAGAAGAACTCGGCGCATGCGCAGAGAGGGACGTGCCCATCATTTTCCACCCGCTTCTGCCCGGTGAGTAGTCCTCGCACGGCATGGCGTAATCATGAGGGCAGGAAACTAACACCACCAGGCCTTCTCGTTGTGCCAAACCTCGTCCCTGCGACGGTCCAAAAAGCGCTCCTGGCCAAAATGCTTCACAGGGACCTGTCCAACCCCAAGCACCAAACAAACATGCACCTGCACTATACTCTGCCCTACCCATCGCCATCAGACCCCGAGGCATCCCCGCATCATCAATCCTTCTTCACGCTTGCGCCAGAATCCTCGACGGCATTCACACCCAAGGACCCGGATGTGCACAAACCCCTCACGCCACGGCAGGTGCTCAACCGGCGTCTGCACTGGGTCACCCTCGGCGGCCAGTATGACTGGACGAACCGCGTGTACCCAGAGTCTGAACCGCCGCGTTTCCCCGCGGATCTTTCGCAGTTTCTCGAAAAGTTGTTCCCCGAGACACTTGCGCAGGCTGCCATTGTCAACTTTTACAGCCCAGGAGACACCATGATGATGCACAGGGATGTGAGCGAGGAGACGGACAAGGGTCTCGTGAGCCTCAGTTTCGGATGCGACTGCTTGTTCATGATTGCTCCGAGTGGCGAAGCTGCTGGGCACGAGCAAGAGACTGAGAGTGGCGAGGGAGAGAAAAAGTACCTGCTGTTGAGGCTACGCTCGGGCGATGCTATTTACATGACCAAAGAATCAAGGTATGCCTGGCATGGCGTGCCCAAGGTCATAAAGGATACTTGTCCAGGTTACTTGGAATCTTGGCCGGCGGAAAATGGCCAATATGCAGAGTGGCAGGGTTGGATGAAGAATAAGCGCATTAATCTAAATGTCAGACAGATGAGGGACTAGACTATCAAGTCCATCATCACTGGCCCACAAGGCCGAAGCGGCAGGCAGGCAGGGGTGGAAAATGCAGGCTTCTATGTATTGGGATATGAATATGCAGGCTTCGCTCCGTATAAGCATACCAAAGCACCGGATAACATGACAAGACCAAAAGTCATAAAAATGTCCAGGTCGCTGTGACTTTTTTTCCCATGGCGCTGCAATAACCATGATTGCTTGCTATGCGCTCGCCAAATGTAAAAATAAAGAATAAAACATCCTATGCAAACCCGAAGCCTTCCGCGTTCTCCAATGCCATTGCTAGTCTTTCTCGCAAGACTTCCTTGTCCCTGTACTCCGGTAATAGCAATGTCCCGTAACACGTATATGCAGTCGGAAGGTGGCCCTTGTCGTCCTCCTCCGCGCCGTTCTTTTGCACGACAAACTGCAAGTTTCGCATGCCGCCGACCGGCACACGGTCTGATGCTGTGACGAATTCGAGCAGCTTCCGCTTCATCTTGTCATCATATCTCTTGACTATGGACCAAAAGTCCTTGACGGTGTGGTGTGAGGAATCCCAGCCGACGTAACGCGTGTATCGCCGAAGCTCCGATATATCAATCTGCTGCACTCCCTGGATGACGGATTGCAGCGTCGACGGCGTCAGCAGCGTCAGTGACTTGGCATCCAAACACGCTCGAAAACCGCGTTCAAATGCGCGAAACTGCGGTCCAACAGACACGTCCGTCAGATACCGAATGTAATCGCTGACGTACTCGTCGCGGTTCTCACTTGTGACAAGTGGCGCTTCGTCGTCGGTTGGGGCGAGGCTCCCTCGGGTCAGAGGAGTCGGAATGCCCTGCGGCCAAGAGGACCCTTGCTTCGTCATGGGCACAGTCACATCAGTTCCAAACACCTCGACCGAGAACTCATACGTTCTCGCAAAGACGTCCTCTATCAAGCCGTCTGATTCGTCCCAATCCTGCAAGACGGATAGTCCATTTGCCAACTCCGGCCAGCCATCAGCAATGTGGTAGAGATCTTTCACGGGTTGACCCAGGAGCTTCCTGTACAACGCCTTGGGGAAGGTGATTGGAAGTGTCAATCCGTTGTAGACGGCTAGTGACACCAAAAGGCCAATCATCTCAAACTTCCATTCTTCGACAAGAGAGCCTGGCACAAACCATGCCATCCTCGTTCGCTCATCGACCGTAAATGCGCCGTACTTGGGGTCGAGGCATTCAGCAATTGCCAATCGAAAGAATTCCTGTTGCACACCGCCCGAATCAAAGCCTTCTTCACCACCGGCGCCCTCTCCCAGGTGAATCTTCAGGGGCCTCAACAGTTCTCTCTCTTGCCGTCTCCACAGCTGATCGAATGCGTCTCTGAGCACGTGCTCTCTGCTAATGGCAAGCACTAAATAGCGCGATGATGCAGTCTTGAGCAAATCCTGCAAAACGTGCTTGTGATGAGTGTTAGTCACCAGACTCCCCGGGTCAACTATGGCTTTCATCCTGGTCTTGAGAGAGCTAGATTCCTCAAACGTTCTGCTCATTCTGGCAAAGTTGATTGACCGAAAAAATGAAACCAATGTCTCGGGGTTGAAGAGGTATGGACAATCCAAGATATGATGCCTCTGCCAGGTAGAAGTGAAGTCAAGCCATGCGACGGGAACTTCCATGGCGTCCAGACGCTCCGAGAAGTAATCCACACGGAATTGTATGTCTCCAAGTAGAAGCATATTCCGGTTTTCATCTGTCAAAAAGAGTCAGCTGATAGTGCCGTATTCCATAGAGCAAGCATCACTTACACAATGTAGAAATAAGACGCATGGCCCCATGGAAAGAGCTGTCATTCGCGTACTCTGGTCTGCCGTTCCACTCCCGAAGAAGAATTGCCCTCGCCCAGTCCAGCAGGAGGGTGGGGACGCGGGTTTCATGCAATAACTTTTCCTCTTGAGTGAATTCGAGAATACGGACAGGTCCGCTTCCTACAAGATCCAGCTGGCCCAGCAATAAGCCCAGGACATCAATGCTAGCCGTGTCTACCGTGTCGCTATTCCACTCCGCCAATTCCGCAAAGCACTGCCGGGCGGCGATGGCGCAGAACAATCTCCGGGCCAATCGAAGAGCAAGCTCATTGGAGAAAACGTCATCATACTCGAGGCAAAATGAAGATGGCTGGCGAGCCGCTGCACCTTGACCAGATAGAACGAGACCGCTAGATCGAATACGAGACATTTCGAACAATGTCTTAGAGTCCGGTGCGCATGGCGCCGTAGCTACCAGCGCATGAAGGCATATTGACATAACACAGCCGGCTTCGAAATTAGACAATGAGACTTTTCCATTGTCTCCAAAGAGCTTGTTCGACGGCATTCGCGATGCGTTCAGCGCCTCGGGCGGTAAAAACAAGCTTCTGGCTGCGAGCCACAGACTATGGAGTACGAGGCTAGGTGCCGCGCGTGTTATACGCAGCATGCAGTACCAAAGGGTTTGAGAGTCAAACAGCTTGCCGTCTTTTGTGAACGACTTGACAAGCGCATGGGGGTCGCTCATGACATTGAAAATAGTCTGCTCATTGAAGGCCTTCCACTCGCCAGTGGAGACGGTACATGACGTTGTGTCCTGCTTGGGTCTGCTTCTTGCCAGCCTAGGTAGTTTGTTCTGGGGACTCGGATGACTTTCGGTCATGGTGAGCGGACCAAAGAATTGCTTCTCATCAGTATGATCCTCCTGAAACACATCGCAGATGAAGTCGATCAGTTCGACATTCAGCTGGCGCAAAGCTTGTGGCAAAGGGTAGTCCTTCCACGATTCGTCTGTAGGCAGTGGAGCTTTGTCATAATCCTCTGAGACGTGCTTCTGCCGCTGCGTCTTGGCCACTGTGACAGAATTGTTGATGGAAGTGTCATTTTCTGAATCTCCATGCTCCGACGAGACCGGATCGACTTCCTCAATGGGAGGCGGGGATAGGCAAGGGACATTCTCGAAGAAGGCTGGCTTCAGAGGAATGTCAGGGACTGTTCGGGTGATAAGACCAGGTGTCAATTTAGAAGCACGTGGTCTCTTATCTCCATGAAAGCTGTTTGGCTTGGCGCTCGTCTTCTGCCCGTCCAATGGGGTTGGGGAGAGCAGTGGCTCAAGAGACGACTTCTTTTGCGGCTTCGATGCAGCTGCTGCCTTGACAGAGCCTTTGGAGTTTCTGTTGCGCCTAGGGGGACCCCGTCGCGGTACTGACTCATCGGGGCGTGTTATGGGCTCAAGGAGGGGCTGCTGTCCGGCTTCGGGACCCAGAGTCGACAGTGATTGTGAAGACGCTGAAGTAGACGAAGAGTACTGGGTAACAGAAGTAGTGGATAGTTCTGGCGCCGCGGCCGTGCTTCCCACAGCGCCTTTGCGTTCGCTTTCGGACGGTTCGGGCTGCTTGAAAGGCGTGTCAGGGTCACTGGCTTCAGAGAATTGCTCGGATATTGCTTGAAGGCCCTGCGGAGTAAGCCACTCCAGCATTTTGAATGCGACCGTTCCGAATGTTGATGCTGCAAATGACCTGTAATCTCGGCTCACGGGTTTCTCTGCTACATTCACCTTGACACTGCCGACATCGCCTTGGTCGCTGTTACGAACAACACCAGGCTTTGACATGCCCGACTCTCTGCCTCGACGTGGAACATTTGTTTTGATAGGCTCGTGGTTCTCTACCACAGAAACTTGACGTCGTCTTCCAATCTGCACATGTTCTGTCTTGCATTCGGCACCGGTGAAGTTTTTGCGATGTCCCGAGGTCCCGGCTGTCTTGGATGATGTAGGTTCGAGGACCTGGGGTCGGGTTCGCTGCGTTGAGAAGATGAGATTATTCACGGCTGGCGGAGGATCATGAGATCGGCGCAAGTACGGGCAAAGTCCTCTATCCGGGTTATCTTGGCTTGCAAGGTAGACGGCCAGCGTTCTGGCGCTCGTGGGACTATATCGTCGGATAGGCGCCTTGCCCGCAAGTCGCTTTCGGCGCGTGAAGCAGGTTGCTGTTGCACACTGAGGAGAACCGCACCCATTACGGAGTTGTGCGATATACCTATTTTGTGGGGGAAGTTATCAGAACAAAATCTGCACACCAGAACGAAGCGGTCGGGTAGAGGGAACTTGGCCAGCAGAGCATACCTGTCGACAAACAGCTGGAAATCATGGCGTCTACTGGCTCGATGGATTGCCCAAACTCGTCGCGGATTTTCGACATCCTGGAGGTACTCGTGAAGCTCTGGAGGTGCGTCTTCTGGCAAGCGAGAAAAAGGCGCTTCTTGCCAGAGACCACCCTCCAGATCTAGAATACGCGGCAGGGCATTGCGGTCGGGGGCATGGGGTTCTGAGTTGCCACCATGACCAGCTTCTGTGTGCGCCGAGGCGCTCATGATGAGGGATATGGCGGATTCAGTGAATGCATCGGCCGGGGTTCTTCGTCCTTGGACGTTGCGTGTGTCAATAACGGCAGCTACGGACTGGCTTGGACGATGGGCAAGGGAATTCGGGCGATGTCGATGATTATGACGGATGCGGGTTGGTCAGGCAAAGAAAGGCAGTTGATGGATGTTGGGACTGGAAGTGTGGCGCTTCTCAGTCAACGGGCCAGGGTAGATCACCCAATGCTCAAATGCACTCACTATGTACGGAGTAGCGGCCACTCAACGGCATTTGTCGTCCACTACGTGGGCCAACGGCCAGGGGAGGGGCATGGTACTCCATACTGTCCACAACATTGAACAGACATCGGCTTTGCTTCCTTGACTGCATCCAGTCTAGCTAGACCAAGGCCTGGCAATCAATCAATGCGCACAATTTGATCTGGCGCGTGAAACCAATACGTCACCAAAGCACCTAGGGCCATTTACCACCATTTCGACCAAACCCCAAACCTAGTGGCTACAGGGAGCAAGTCTCCAATGCTCCCAAGCCCTCGGACGCATTACCATGCGCGCAATCTCGGATATAGCGAATACAGTGAGCCCAATGAACCCAATACCTATTGTTGGCTTGGGCGTGGGTGTTCAACCATTTGATGGCCAAAGCTAACCCACGTCGAAGCCGCGTCGTCAACTTGTCAGCTGTAGCCCCGTGCCTGCGTTTCTGTGCCATCGCTTGCATTGGTGTCTCTCATGAGTCAAACCCCATCTGACCCAAGGTCTTCGAATCTGCAGTCGGACAAACGAGCCAGCTGGCTGTCTGCGTATCCCTGCTCATGTTTGATGATGGGCGCACTGGGCATCGGAGCTGAATGTCATCATCACCACGGCTGGAACTACCTAGGTACATACGATACGAAGTAGGTACGTAGTGGTGCAAACTTGGAACGTTCTCGCTACCGACGTCTTTGCGGAACATTGAAAGCGCCTCCGGCATCCTTCTACGCACTACTAGGCTGGGAATGAGATTGACATTTTATTAATGTGGGCAGGAAACGGGGCCATTCTCATTGGGCTGCGCTGGCTTACAAAGGCGTCAAGGTTCCACGCTCTACAAGCCAAGCCCCAGTGCCCCCTTGGGCCGAGAATCAAAATTTACTTAGTAGGAATGGACTATGTGCCCACCGCCTTCAGCTTTTTGTCTGTCGCTTGGCTCCCCTCATTGCAGCCGCTCAACTCTGCCAGTTCTGCCCCGCCCGTCCCTCTTCTTTCTGCCGCTTCTTGCCAAACCCCGCCACCAAAAATCTTCTTTCGCCACTAAGTAATTAATAATTCCTGTTGTCCATGAGCCTTGCTTTCACAACCACACATCTGCATCGACGTCAGATCGACGTCGACGTTTCTTGATTTTTGGTGATATCTTTTCTCTTTTAGATAAACTCGCTGCACTCTGCAATACAACTCAGACGCTTCGCAGCCGTCGCTCGTGCTTCATCATGGCGAGTGTCGCCGCCGCACCAGCCGGTACTGGTACCTCTGCCTCGCATCCGTACACTTGTAACACGTGCCAGGTTGCCTACCGCAACATCGATTTGCAAAAGGGCCACATGAAGAGTGACTGGCAGTAAGTTGCCCCCTTTCCCGGTGCCATGTTGCCATACATGAGTCTTGGTGTCTTGAGATGATGTACTAACCGGCCGGTGCAGCCGATACAACCTGAAACGTCGAGTTGCTTCTCTGCCGCCAATCTCCTCCGAAGTTTTTACCGAAAAGGTCCTGCAAGCCCGTGCCACTTCTACAGCAGAAGCTGAAAAGGCCTTTTTCGAGGCAAAATGCGACGCCTGTGCCAAGTCATATTATAGCGAAAACGCCTACCAAAACCACTTGCTTAGCCAAAAGCACAAACTCAATGAGGCGAACGCCGGTGCCCCCCGACGCCGACAGGATGACGAGACCACCTCTGTAATCAGCTCGACCTTCTCTCTTGGTGAGCCTACTTCAGTCGCCAAGGATGAACTGGACTCAGACGCCGAGGACGAATTCAACCAAGTCATTGAAAGCCTACAGAATGCCAAGGTATCTGCGGAGCAAAGGCCGTCGCCAGTGAGCAGACCTTCCAATCCCAAGCCCGCGGCCACTGGTGCGCACAGAAACGGAGCTGGCGAAGGCGACTCAGAGTCGACGACACCATCCCACTCCGTGGCCGAGCCTACTTGGACTTTGAACTCGTGCATCTTTTGCAACTTCGAGTCGCCTTCACTTCCGCTCAGCGTTCAACACATGGAGCGTTTCCATGGCATGTTTATTCCCGAGAGACCGTATTTGATTGATCTGGAAGGTCTCGTCAAACAGCTACAGCAAAAGGTCAGCGAATATCACGAGTGTCTGAGCTGTGGCAAAGTCAAGTCCACCGTATTTGGCGTACAAACACATATGCGTGACAAGGGCCATTGCAAGATTCCTTTCAGCACGGAAGAAGAGCAACTTGCTATTGGTGATTTTTACGATTTCCGCAGCACTTATTCTGATGACGAGGAAGACGACGAGGATGAGGGTTCGGATACCGAAGGCGAAGAGGCGCGTGGCGGCGCCAAACTTGGCTCAAGAAGAAAAGCCAGGATTGTTGGAGATGACGGAAAGGAGCTTGGTGGCGATGAGGATGCTGAGGGATGGGAGACGGACAGTTCTGCTTCATCACTGGACTCTGCAGACCTTACCGCAGTTCCAGCCGAGGGACATATCCACCAATATGAGCGTCTTACGAGACACCCTCATCATTCTTCCCGGGATCCCCGTAATCACCGCCAGGCAGATGGATGGCACTCGCGTGCACACAAACATACTCACGCGGCCTTTTACGACGACTACGAGCTGCATCTGCCCTCTGGCAAATCTGTTGGTCATCGATCACTCAACAAGTATTTCCGTCAGAATCTCAACAGCTACCCCACACCCGAAGAGCGAGCAGAGCGCCTGGCGATTGAGGGCCCCGAGTCTGGTGAGGAGGATCGTAGCAAGGACCGTAGCATCGTTCTACGTAACGGTCAGCGCTTCAAGAGGGATGTTGTTCCCCGTGGATCCATGGGCCTAGCCAATGTTTCCGACGAAAAGAAGCGAGCAGTCCGCAAGTCGGAACAGCGTGGCCGAGATTTGGAGCAATTCAACACCAAGAGGACGGACTGGATGTATGGCAAGAGGAATAACAACCAAAAGACGTACTACTATCGCTATGACGGTGGCGGTTAGTCGCATAGAGTACCACAAAATAGACTTGACGATTTTGCAATGATGAATAAGCTTTCCGCCCACGACTCATGGTGCCGTCTGTGACTTATAGGTAGGATTCATGAACACCTGGTGTAGGAGTGCACATTCAAGGTATACCAAACCTGGACAATTGCACCGTGTCTTGCACAAGGCTATTACTATGTCGTTTTCTAAACATGTCCTGTGAACATGGTGAGGATGGACTCTAGCAGATGGCATTTGCGAATACGGCATGCTAACGTCAAAATTGGGTTTCTGATTCGAGACTTTCTCACGACTTGCCTGGGGAAGACCGCTTAAGCCCATAATCGCCCTGGGCTTGTCTTTGCCAAGGAACTCAGTTCCGCCAGAAATATATACAGTACGGCGTACACGGAGTATATAAATGAACTTCGCGACATGTCTGATTTCGTTTCATTCTTCATCTCACCGTTCTCCTACTAGCTCTCCCCAGCGCACTCTGCATCAAGTGTCTCGACATTTGCCCCAGACCAACCCCTGTTGTCAGAATCTGATGACACCTTTCACGCCGTTGGAGGGCTTACGGACGCCAGTATCCAAGGTAGTGGAAAGGTGCCAGGATCAGCTTTCAAATTGCGTGTGCAAATCTAGCTTACTCCCCTCTGCACCCTTTCGAATGAAAGTGAAGATGCGCATACGCAGTACAAAACATGAGACACCTGCACTTGGGCTTGGGGGGGCGAGACTTTCGGAAATTAAGCTCAGCCGCAGTCCAAATATGGCTCCAGGTCGCATCTCAAATTTATTCAACGCCCCCTGCCACGCGGAGTAACGGTTGTGGCATGTCCTTGGTTTCGTATCGCCGTATTCAGCCGACTTTCAGATGCAAAGCACAAAGCGAGTGGTTAGATCACAGGGGATGTTGGTGTAGCAATAGGGGTAGCTGATGAAATTGGACCATGTTTTTTCGTATTATGTACTTACACGGCTAGCTGAGTGTCTGAATTTTATAAATATAAATGGGCTAGCAAATCATGGTTGGAAACAACCGTGGGCCTTGGCGTGTGGGAATTCCCAGCCTCATTGCATGTCAACCAAACGGAGAGTTTCCTGTATTTCCAGTATTTCCAGTCAATCTTCCCCAGTGCTGTGAATCATGTAGGACCTTGATTTGTTATTAGCCACACCAAGCATTTTCCCGTCATGGACCGACCGTATTTCTGTATATCCATTGAATCCCTGGAAGACCATTGATAACGGCGCCATTGGTAGCAGAGTGGAACGGTGCTTGGTGGTGTTTGGGACATAACACAGAAAGCTCAGGTGTCGCCGCTTGTCTATCCAGCGCCCTTGGCCAAACCAGTCGTGCGCCAAGGCGAGAGCAGTGACGCGGACAGAGTGCACTCATATGGCCGTCTTGCGTTTGCGCTATTCCAACCGTCGTCTCTTCTTCTTCTGGCAGCTTGGGTCCGACCGCAGCCTTATGGACGTGTCCAGCACCTCGTCCGCAGTCCTCGGGATTGGACTTGTTCCTGGGACACAGTCCATGATCAAGAACCCATGCGCATCATCGCACACGCTCGTAATTGGCCCGCCCTGGTTCCATCCCGTCGAGATGCCTGCCACCCGCAGCTTCATCAACTATGCGCCATTCGAAAATGGGGCCCGGTCTTTCAAAACAAGCGCTCCATTGCATGCCTGCGCAGGAGAGCGGAGCAAATCTTGAACCTTTATAATTTGGAGACGTGGGTCAGGAGATGCAACAGCCTTGTGCCAGTTTATTTTCAGGGACAAGGACCTCGGGTTGCCGGGTATGGCGGAGCGGCTTTGTGGAGCTGCTCTGGTAAACACCAGACTCAGTTTGGCGCAGAGTCTGATCAATTTCTGCATTCTGACAGAGACATTGATTGTCTCAGGGCCACACCGCGTATAAAGTTCGCTCCATGTTGCCATACCAGCTTGCAATAGAGAAAAGAAGCCGAAACGTCAAGAGATTCTCGTCGGGGCCTGCAACGCTATTCAAGCTACTACCAGGAGCCCTAGATGCCTTTCACCAGAGAAAATAATTTGGCGATTACTTTGCACATGTACATACGCAAGATAATATAATATCCCAAAGCTGCCAGTCATGTCCAGCCACTAGGACAACGCATGTATGCATGTCAGCCGCCTTTTTTTTGCGTTCCTTGCAACGAGTAGTTGGATACCTTGGCAAAGTCAATCCCGCCATTTACAGCAAATACCTACAAGTGCTTGACGGCACGGAGATATTCAGCGCGACTCTTTACTCTGTCGATTACAGACGTCTCTTCAGCTGCTGTGGACAGGCACTCTCGATTTTTACAGGGCGGCTCCGTGGCCTTCGGGCACCCAAGGACATGGCAGCGTCTCTGTGTGCAGTCAGTGTTGGGCTACTGAGACAATTGGAAATGAGCCGCGTCCAAACTCGAGTCGCACAACATGCAGAGTTACAGAGGGTTCCAATATTAGATTGTCTGACAAAGAAATACAAATCGTGGCAGGATACGCACAGCAAGCGCATGTAGATGGACGGACGCAAAGTTAGCAGCTCGTTTGCGGACATGAGAGTCTTCACAGGCCCCAGCGCTGAAGAAGCACCATGGCCCAAGCCCGCAGTCTCGAGCCCAGAAAAGCGTATCGCGGCTGGGGCTACAAGCTCTGACACCCGACTGCCAGAATTGACTGAGAGACGAAGCCGCCATGCTAAAATTGGCAAACAAGAACAGCATCTCAGCAGCCACTCCGCCTGGTCCCCAGTTAAAAACGCCTCGTTGGCATCCATCCATCCACTCATGTTCCGGCAAAAACAGGAAAAACAATGTGCCCTCCATGCATTTCACCTGCAGCATTTTTTTTATGTGCGCAGCCTCGAAAACAGGGGCTTGTCTGACAACCGGGTACCGCAACTGGAGACTACGACGAGAGTGGTGGCGTGCAGGAGCCGGGATCCTGATGAGTGGTGGACATGCCGACAACTCATTCTCAACATGGACTGCAGGTGTAATTCTGGCACCGGCTCTCATTTTGTTTGAGCTGCTTCTTGCGGATCAGGGCGACACAAGCCAGCGCAGCCGTGGGCTTGCAGCGTCGAGAAGTCGGCGACAAGTACTCCGTACAGACTACAGAGTAATACGAGCTGGGCTGCCAAAGCCTCATGGGCTCGCTAGCTTTGGGCTGGGGTGGTTCGCCATCTTTCATTTAAACTTCCCTGTCCGGATGGGATGGGCAATGCCTGTCTGCTGGAATTCGTGCTGATTCCTTGCCTTCTGTTGACCTTTGCTGTGCCACGACATACTGTCTCCTCTGTGCCTCATATTCAATGCACGAGGCCGGGTCTGTTGGCCCCCGCGCTGTAATTTCTCACTTTCCACCCTTCCTGCTACTTGAATTTCTTTCCTCCCCCAATCTTCTGTTTCTTCTTACCGTCCATCCGTTTGATTTGTTTCGTTGCAAGCCCCCTCTCGTCGTGGTTAGAGATTCATAGCCGCAACCCTGAATCCCATCCAAGCCACGGGAGCAAAACACAAGACGACAGACGGTCACGACTATATGCAATGATGCGGAAACGGGTGCATCTCTTCTCTCCTCTCCTTCTCGCCCTGTCCATCTGCGTCCCATGCGTCCTCTCAGTCCACAGCGACTTCTCATTCTACCCCAAGGACTCCCAGCCCTGTCTCAACAAGGCCTCCGCTGACTCTCAATGCACTGGCGACACTTTCAGTGAATTGAACAAATGCCTTTGTGGTAACGGCGGCGACTTTGTTATCAAGGCAGCCCAGTGTTTGGGCCGTGAGGATTCAAAAGATGTATCATTGGTATACACAACATTGGCAGGCGCCTGCCTCGACTCGACCACGCCTTTGGCAATTAGTACGGACCAGTTTCATGATGCTTCAGTAGTAGTAGTGACCGTCACCACTTCAGTCTCTGGTGTGAGTAGTACACCTACGGCAGCTCCTACTCAGACGGGCTCAAACGGCAACAGCAACGACAACAACAAGTCGTCAGGTCTTTCACAGGGAGCCACCATAGGCGTAGCCGTCGGTGCATCGGTAGGAAGTGTGCTTGCCATAGGGGCGCTTGTTGTTCTGCTTCTTCGACGTCGCCAGAAGAAGAGGACGGAAGACGAGGCCGGTCCGATGATGATTGAGAACGACTACTACAAGGGCAACTCGGCGGCCTTGTCTGCCGAGGCTGCCGCGTCCTCTCCACAGTTTGGATTCGACAGAAGATCCTGGGTATCGAGGGCTTGGCAAAGCCTTTCATCATCACCCAACCTTGGCAAGAGCCCAGCGCAGGTCAGCCCCATGTCGTCGCCTCCTCCGCCTCTTCATCCGAACCCCGCGATGGATGCCGCGACTGGACAGGCATTTGAAATGGACGCTTCGGCAGCGTCTCAAATTGAGCCCGTGGGGGCGCCTGTGGAAATGGAAGGGTCTCTGCCCGGGCACAGACAGAACCAGTTTTGATCGCGCGTGTCAATTTGGAGTGTTTGGGAATATCAGTTGCATTTCAGTTTCAGCATGGCGCTTTTGGCATGTTTTATCGCCGCCGTTCTTGATATCATGTATGGGGAAGTGTCCTCGAAAAAGAGCGTCGAGCCGCTGGGTGAAGGGCTGTCTTGTATTTAAATTGACAAGTAGTAATGTCTGTTGTTGTCGTGTATATCTGCATTCACTGGTTGGTCGTCGTTTGGTTGCCATTTTGGGGAAGGCTGATTTAGCTCGTGGGGGCTCAGAGTAGCAGCGAACCTCGGCAGGCGCGACGACCAAGTCCCCCTCAACAAAGGGCGAGGACAAGGCAAATTTCCTAGTCCCAGTCACACAAAGACTAGGTTTCATTGAATTAACCATTCTATACTATACTTGAAGCTTCTGCAGCGTCACCCAAGGAGAGTTGTGCGTGCCTCGCCAACGACGCGATGTCACAAGTGAAGAAAACTGTGCTCATTACCGGGTAGGCAGTCTCTGACTCTCTGTTACGCAGTAAAGCAGCCTCAGGGGATCGTCATTACTAATTTTGTAGGTGTTCTCCTGGAGGTATTGGCCACGCTCTCGCTCTAGAGTTTCACAGGCAAGGTGCGGTCTCGCCCGTCAAACCACCCATAAGCACCCCGACTCATCACAGACAGGCTGCCATGTCATTGCCACGGCTAGGAAGCCCGAGGCCCTCAAGGCCCTTGAGGAATTAGGAATGAGTACCGTCCAATTGGAGGTCACCGATGCCAAGAGTATCGCGGCATGCAAAGCCGAAGTTGCTAAGATAACCGGCGGCAAGCTTGACATTCTGGTCAACAACGCGTGAGTGCCAAACTGTTGCTGCAGTGAGAAAGACACCATCTCATACGTGCAAATTCAGGGGTGTTACGCATACCATTCCTGCCTTGGACATTGACATGGACGACGTTCGTCAATCCTACGAAGCCAACGTTTTCGGGCCCATGGCCATGTGCCAGTCCTTCTCGAGTCTTCTTATCCCCGCGCGCGGTCTCATTCTGCAGATCTCATCCGTGTCGTCCGTCATGCCCTATTTATTTGCCAGCATATATGCTTCCACCAAGGGCGCATTAAACTCGTACTCTCGCATCCTGCGCATGGAGCTGAAGCCGTTCAACGTGCGGGTCATGGTCGCCATGACTGGTACTATCCGGTCCAACATTATGAACCACTTTGATCGTGTGCTGCCGCCGGACTCACTGTACAAGCCTGTTGAGGACGTCTTTGTGCAAAGATTGCGCTTCAGTCAGACACGAGGGACCATGGACACGCATGTTTATGCGAAAAAGGTTGTTGTGCAGGCGCTCAAGGGAGAAGGATGGCTAGGCGGCTGGGTTGGTCGAACACCGGATTGGTATTGGGCTGGCGGGTTTTCGTACGGAGCCTGGATTTTGGATAGCTTCCTTCCCAAGTGGTTGGCTGAGATGGCAGTGGCATGGTTTTTCAAAGTCGGCGTATGGTCAAAGAGGCTTCATTCTGGGAAGCGCGAGTAGAATACTTGTCGCACTGGAGCCATCGCCTCAGCATGAAGGAGGGTGTAAATTTCGAACGACGGCGGAACTTGCAAACCCTAGGTCTACCATTTGCAAGAGCCATGGCGAATATGTTGATGTCCTGAGTCATGACCTTGCGAGCCGGAAGGAAACCGGAGGTTCATCTGTGTTGGAGCCTGTCATGGCGATATTTCATCATCCAAAATAGCAACCAATATTATGACTGCAGGTGGAAAGGCTTGGCCCTCCCATTGTGCAAGGCTCATGCCAAGGCGGTTGGATACGAGTGCCAACGCCGCTGTGAGTCCTGCGAGTCAGCCTTTATTAGTGAGAAGACGGAGTCACCCAAAGTTGCAGGCAACCTACACTTACTGGGCAAATGCAGATGGTGCCTTCAAGATGCAATTTTGTTTCTTATTCAAGGAGCCGCAAATATCAGGGCTTTAATTCAGCACAAGAGGCCATATGGAGAAATTTAAACTATATCGAGGTGTCACGCTGTATGAAGGAGTTGACATTTCCTCTTTTGGGTACTCATCAGCAGTCATAAATTGAATCAACCCATGATACATTTAAATCTAGACCAAGGTCAAGAAATGGCCATTGAATGGGGGGCTTAGCCGCAGCCTTATCAATCGTCTCAATACGAGAGGAGTTTCTCAGGACTTGTAGCTGCAAATCATGCGGGCCAAGTATAATATTTCTCAGCTACTCAAGTACATCTTGGGACATGCTCCCATTGTACAATTCACTTGCACTGCACATCAACAGTGAGCACCTGATATTTTCTGCGTCTATTTCACGGAGCATTTGCACAATATATGCCCATCTTGATACGGAAAATACAGGGCCAACAACCAGGCCACCCTGGCGGACGTCAACATGGCAACTAGCTCGGTTGGCGCCACCGCGACATACTCGATGAGTAGCTTCATCAAGGGGTTGAACAGGGCACTTCCAGATGTACTGCGAATCACGGCTCTCACAGGCTCTTTTGAGCGGATCGGCGGGTGCCTTGGCGTATCGAGACTGCTACTGCAAAGACGTGACGGCCTGGTCAGGCTGGTGCAAGTGCACAAATGACGGCGTTGACGGACGGAACATTGTCGCCCAAAAGACCGTGCTCAAGCGGGCGGCACATATTCAGACGCAGGGAAACGATGACACCCCAGAGGCATCCAAGACGGGACTGGCATATGCGTACCAGCAAATGAGAGCCGAGGCCACCACCATGATCATATTGTACACGTCCATCACTTTGCCGACTGGACCTCGGGGGCCAAGCTGCTGCGTGACGGGCCCAAAAGGCAAACGTCTTCTGCACCCTCCGGGACGGAGACATTTCCTGCTCGTCGACGTACCGGTATCTGTCTGCGGTAACGGGCAGAATGACCTTTGTTCTCTCCAAAATCACGCCCGACGCCATCTCGGCAATGACGATGGCCATGCTTCTCACCTGGATGGACACCGATCAAGGCAAAATGAAGACTCAGTCCGAAACAAAGATGCTGCTGGAAATCCCAACGTATAAATCTACAGACGGCGGCATTTCCGATGCTGCCACGAGCGAGGACGACCCCAAGGACCGTGAGGAACGACTCTGCGCAAACGTTGGCAGAGAGCACACCGAGAGCAGCAGCGTGCCCTGGGTCGAGTGCTCCGTGAGAGACTCTCGCGCGCAGTACGTCGTGTATAATCCGCGGAATCTTCGTGTTCGGCCAAAGTGCGCAGTACATGGAGAGGATGTGTGCAAACGGCGCTCCCGAGCCTGTCCATCACTGGCTATGCGAGGAATGCCATCCGCTCCGGGAGAAGAATGCGGCCAGACCTTGTCCCGGGTGCGGAGTCTTGACAGAAGAGATATCCGGCTGCCGCCACATGACTTGTCCTTGCGGCGGGCATTGGTGCTGGGGACGTGGAGAGGCACATCCCGCGGGAAACATATACCATCATATTGCAGAGAGCCACGGGGGCTTTGGAGATGGAATGGGGCTATGAGTCGGAATATGAGTACGAGACTGCTGACGATGACTGAGGAGTCTTGGGCCTCTTATTCTCATGAGGCGGTTGTTGTCCCGATAATGCGTCAAGACTTAGTTGCGTGACGCTTTCTACTATCCGCATCCGAGGCAAGCTCCTAGCTAATACCTAGGTTTGTGGTGGTGACCGCGCAAACATTGCAACGGGTAAAAAAAGGGTGGAGGATACCAAACTAGCATTGCAGCTCATTAATCGCATGTCTCTTCACGAACCCCTTACCGCCTTATTTTACCCTCTATCCCTAGCCACTAGCCTTGAATATCCCCTCAATCTGAGTGCAATATAGTTGCAATGGCCGGCTCAGAATCATGCCCTAAAGCTCCGATCTCAAAGGTTGGTGCCGCCAAATAGACTCGGTTAATCTCTCCAAACTAGAATACCCTTGGCGTACAGTCCCGAGATAATACCCACCCCTCTCTTTGGGTCCCTCGCCGCTGTTGCACTCGTGGGATACTCAGTACCGACATAGAGACTTTTCAGTCCGTCCGTCTCGCTCCATTCTGCAACCCACGATGTGGCCGTGGCCGTCTTACAATACGCCTTCATCCCACCGTCTGCTTTCGCCAGTTCCACGGCATCATTGCAAATGTACCGCGTCGTAGTGAACTTGGCAAGGGATGGCATGTGAGGGTGGCCAGCTATGAGGAGTTTGCCTCCATGGAGAGACAAGTTATCCGGGAAGAATGGCACTCCGATTGACGACTTGTACGTCAGAGAGCCATCTCGCTGGCGCTCATACAGGTATACAGCATTTCGGCTGGTTGACGCCACAGCCACGGTGGTGCTGTTGAGAATTTCAATGCCATTTGCGAATCCAGCGCGGGCAACGACCTGTGCCTCGGTGACTCTAGCGGGCTCATCCTGAGCCAACCTGACGTGTACTACTGTTCCGAGTGCAAGACCGAGAAAAGTCTCTGTTCTCGAGAGTAGTATGGACTTTTTTGCCAGAAAATGGTGGTCGTTGGAGACGTAAAACTCATTGCTGTTGACAAGAGCGATTGAGTTGGGACCATGGATGAGCGGGTGCTGGATGGTTCCGGTGTGCGTGGCTACGAGCTTGTCAAGGTCCAGGTTGAACAATTCGACACGGGGGCCAGCTTTGGCATGGTTGGCAACGAACAGGGACGAGGTTTTGTCGTCATATGCCATGCCCAAGGTGTGAAAGTCTGCAATGCCCGGAAAGCTGGCAATATCAACTTGCTTGAGAGCCTCGGCATCTGGCTGTGAGGCGTCCTTGTAGTCGTAGACGTACAGGTTTGCGCTGGCTACAGGACCAGGGAGGAACACGCCCTGCAAGCACGTATTAGTTGTCAAGATCAGCGAGGAGCCACATCTGCAAGCCGAGATGAGATTGTGTTGTTACATACCATGACTGTGTTCCACCGCTCCCGTCCTGGATCGCACGCCATGATGGCCACGCCACGACTTTCCACAACAAGGGCATCCTCACAGCTCCTCACCCGGTCCGCAAATTTGATTTCGTGGCTGCCAAAGGTATTGATTTTTGGCAGGCGTCGCGGAGCATTGGTGTAGAACGAGAGCAGCGCCTGGCCACGGAAGTAGAGCAGTGATGACAGCGCTGTCGACAGCAATATTGGCTGGGTTCTCGTTAGCAGTGCCTTACTCAACGTCAAGGGGGCAAGACAAAAGAGCTCTTACCAGCGCAGAACCTATCATTGTAGAATATGGACCGATACACTAGCTTGGCGGCGGATTACGCGTAAACTGGCCTGGTGACAGACACGAATGAGCGTTGGAGGAAAGCCCAAAGCCTCGGGAAGAAAGTGCCAAGTACCTACTTTACGTGTCTACTGAAGTACTTACCCATGCACTCTGGTATGAGACACGCAGTGAGGGGAGAGGGTAAAGGGGACTGCTATGTGGAAGTCAGCTCACACGCCACATTGACTGAGCTGTAAAGGCGGGCAGTCTATTTACATGCGTATCCGTATTTACGCAGACTAGTGTGAACAAACGCAGAGACTGAATGCTGGAAGCCATGATGGCTATCCTGCTGGTGGAAGCTAATGAAGCTGCGGGCCGAACCTGCTGGACTTTGCTCTGCTCGGCCAGTGTTGCGTGTCGCTGGGTAAAGTACGGACTCCGGAGTACCTACCTAGGTACCTAGGTACTTAAGCCATGTATTTTTGCCTCGGATGCTTGCGCTGGCAGTCGGCCCTTGGAAATTCAAAACCTCTTAAACAGACGTGTATGAGAAGGGCCGCGTAATGTCTGGGATGATGATGGGCGCATTTCCGGTACGTCGACAGCTAAGCGAGGCTCGAGCGTGTGTCTTTAGGTACCTAGGTACCATGGCGCGCCACCCCTGTTTTTGGTGACAGGTTTGGTGACAAAGTGCTGTCTTGTAATCAATTTATAATAGTCATGTGGGCTGTATCATAATTTTTATCTATTGCAAGACAGCAGTTTGTCACCAGAACTGTCACTAAAAACAGGGGCCGCGCGCGAAGGTAGGTAAGTAATCAGCGCGTACTTTAGGTACTTCAACAGAGAGGCAAGCTCGTGTCAGCTTGTCCCGCACATAAAGTACCATTAACTAAAGTAAGCACATCCACTAATTTATACTTGCACGATGGTGTTGTGTCTGACCTGTCAGGATCATTTACCCGAACCTCAAGACCATCCATCCCCTCGTTTGTCAGATCGCTGCCCAAAAAGCCCGTCAATGGTGAATTAATCACCGTCAGTCTTGAGTAGTTTCTGTTAGACTTGTTCGATACCAATCATGCCCGGCTCAAGCCCTTGTATATGGTAGTGGCCTGACATGTTTCAAGTCCAAGGTTAGGCGCAGCTTGAAGGCCCAATCAGGGCTACTCTCAATTACGTCGAGCCAGATATCAAGCAGGTGTGCCGAATTGAGAGAGCCGACGAAACAACGACAATAAGATCAGAATGCTCCCTTTTAGATTTTAGAATATTGTCCAACATTGATTAGGCGAATGAAGCCCTTGCGTTGTTCTTGTTAGCAATTTATTGCAGCACCACACCCCTCTCGCAGTCGACGCTTGGCTTGGACCAACCAGACGAGTTGTGCCGCCTGCCTGTCACCAGGATGACGGGCGCATAAGCCACCACACTGGTGCACAGTTGATCAGTTGGGCACGGAGGAGCGCTGACGCAGCTCGTGTTCCATGCCATGCTCCTGCGCTGCCTACACCCAAACTCCTTCCTCTCGCCACTTCCCTCCTTATTGCAGGTTTCGATGAATCCGTCGGCGACGCTCAGTTGGATGAATCCGAGTTTCGTCCAGCTATCAGTAAAATCTCACCACTACGCCTAATTGCACCACCATGTCTCGATTTTCGCATTACGACACTGATGAAGGACGGCTACCTGAAGGCATGCGTCGCGTTGGCTACGATGCCGATACGCAGGTCTATACATTTCAAGATACAGACGGCAGCTACTGGGAAAGCGCCCCAGGCTGTCAATATGGGCAGCTAACCCGTGTCCACGATGGGCAACCGGAAGACGCTTCAGACACGGAGCCCTTCCTATTGTCTACGCAAAGCTCGCCGTCAAAGTCGTGGCGCGCCGAGCTGATGCCACTTCTCAACTTTGGCTTCATCATCGGCTTGTTTCTTCTTGGTGTCTTTTGGTATCTGCATTACGCGGCGTCCAGCGGAGACTCGGCTCAATCTACCTGCGTCCCAGGAACATCCCCGTACACGATTAAGCAAGGCGATACCTGTTGGGCGATTGGGAACGAACGGGGAATCAGCGTTGATGCCATTCGGCTGGCCAATACAGCGCTGGACTGTGACAAACTTGGTGTGGGTTCTGTCATCTGCCTCCCCGACTAGACAAGGGTGGCAGACGATGTATCTTGCTCCATATAATACTTTGCAGCTATACATGGCACTATCTCTTCATGGTTTTCGGCCAGGTTGTCCCCTCACAGGGACACTGGGTGCAATGGCTTTTGGCATTGATATCACTATGCTTTCTTTGGGCCTCAAGCGTCCACTTCTAGGTCATTCATTGTTCACTGACTTGAGTGATTCAGTGGCTAGGACAGAAGGGTGCGGTTGCTTTAACGAACAGCAGCTCGACCGAGGCGGTTGCCACCTGGAAAGGCCATCTTTAATTAACAAGCGGCAACACATTTTTGGTCATCAGCCAAGCACATGCCAGCAAGTATGTGCGTGAACTAGATATTTGGGTCCCTGTCAACGAGGCTCACCAAACCGGCCGAGCAACACATGTGCATGCTAAGCAGCTGGACCACCACAAGCAGGCAGACATTAAGCTTCGTCTTTGGACAAGATGTTTGGTCAATTGCTATACCATGGCAGGGCGGCAAAGGTGTTGATATGATAACGTGGCGCCTCCTTCGCTGAAAACCAATGGCTAGTCGAACTACCTTAAGCTTCACATTGTAAAGTAGCTGGTGGGCAGGGGATATAACATCATGTTTCAACAGTAATGTAACGACTCTTTGGAAATGGTGGTAACTTCACGAGCAAGGCATTTCAGGTGTCAGGATGGAGCTTTGACGGCTCTGTTACTTGTCATCATCAAGGTGCCAGCCTCCTCACTCGCTTGAACAAGTTTAATTCCGCCAATGCCGGATCCCATGGACTCCGCAGTGAGGCAGCACAAACGGACATTGCGCTAGTGGCCGCAGAAGCTGGACCCTGTTTCGCACATGATGACTTGGGGTGTAGGTTACTAGTTGCAATGCTCCCGGGGAGGGGGGGGTTAGGGAATAAAGCAAGATAAGATAAGAAATATAACAATGCAATAAAGGGATTTTTTATTGACGGGTTTTGGAAAACGTCCGTGGGCCCCCTGTCTCTAATGACTGAGCACTCCTCAGCGGGTGGCTGGGAAACCCCTGGGCAGCGACTTCCAACAGCAAGTATTAAAGTCTCAGCGGACACTCGCCGAAAAATTTTGTTGCCAACTTTTTCATGTTTGGATTGGATTGCCAACTAAATCCATGTCAAAGGCAGGGCTTGGCTTCATGGCCCATGGTGCTGACCACCTACCTACCAGTCCGTCTATACCTTCAACAACCGACCGACGATTGCCACCAGCCAGTGGCCTGAAAGATTGACCAAGCACCCGGCCCCTGTGCACATCTTCCCTGCCGTCATGTGCGTGGAAGGATCTTCTTGCTGCCCCAGCGAGCCTGAAATGGTGTGTCGGGAACCAGCGAGGAGAGGACGCCTGGTTGTTTATGCCTGGATGCTGCGATGCTCGCTGTGGTCTGGCCATTCGCCCAACATGGGAAAATAAAATTGACGCGCCAGGCCGCAATCCAATCTGCCAATTGCCCTTTGCCCCTCATTGAAGCGGGGCTCTGGCCCAGAGGTCCCTTGGCTGGCGTTGCCTCCATAATAATTTTTTTTTCTGGCGACCAGACAATTTCGAGGGGCAGACCGCACTTTTTCTCCCCCTTCACCACCTCATCTCCCTCTATTCCTGTCTTTTCCTTTTACTTCTTGTCGCAAGAGCGTTGCATAGCGAAGCGGCGAAGATGGACAAGGATCAGCTTGCTCAGCTGCTGCAAGCCAGCCAAGTTCGTAAGTGCCAGCCCTCACATCACCCTCCCTCTCCTTGCACCTTGTTTTTAGAGAGATTTGACGCCAGGTGTTTGCTTGCTTGGAGACTCCTGGTCGTCGGCTGGACTAGCCGTCTTTCAAGAGGCTTGACGGCGTAGCAAGATTGTATGCAGACCTGGGATTTGGACACTTTTGCTAACACGTTTTCAACAGCCAATACGGAGCAGGTCAAGGCTGTCACGGCCAACCTTCAAAAAAACTACTACTCCAAGCCTGAGTCACTCATCTTGCTCATCGAGATTGCTCTCACCCATGGAGATGGCGCCATTCGACAGCTTGCCGCCGTTCAGGCCCTCCGACTCGCTCCCAGACACTGGGACAACACGTCTCCGGACAAGAAGCCTTTGGCTCGCTCTCACTTGCTTGAAGGCGCCCTGAAGGAATCTTCCGCCACCACCCGCCACGCACTCTCCCGTCTGGTTGCCGGTATCGTCGGCCTCGACATGGAGAATGGCGACGGTGAGGAGTTCCTGAAGCAGCTTCTGCCTCTCAACAACAGCGACAGCGTCCAGTCAAGAGAGGTCGGCTCCTTCATTCTCTTCTCCATGTTGGAGGAAAACCCTCACCACTTCGAGGAACACACCCACCAGCTCCTTCAGCTCTTCCAGTCCCGCATCGAGGACCCAGAGAGCAAGGAGGTCCGCATCAACATTGTTCAGGCTGTTGGCGCTATCCTGATGAACATCGAGCCTGAGGAGGACCCGCAGTCCCTCAGGGCTGTTCAGGGCTTCATCCCCAATATTGTCAACATTCTCAAGGCCGCCGTCGAAGCGGAGGATGAGGAGAGCTACCAGACCATCTTTGAGGTCTTCCACTCCTATCTGGCCTGCGACCCCAGCTTCCTGGCCGCTCACCTCCAGGATTTGCTGCAGTTTATGATCATCCTTGGCGCCAACCCTAATGCTGAGGATGACGCCCGAACTCAGGCTCTGAGCTTGCTCATCCAATGCGTGCGCTATCGCCGCATGAAGATCCAGGGCATGAAGGACATTGCTGCCGAGCTCATGGTCAAGGCCATGCACATCATTACCGAGCTCGATGATGACGATGAGGAAGAAGACATGACCCCCGCTCGTACCGCAATCAGCCTCGTCAACTCTCTGGCAAGCGAGCTTCCCCCTCGCCTGGTTGCCGTTCCCATGCTCGAGCAATTCCCTGCCTTTGCTGCCCACTCAGAGCCTGGTTACCGCATGTCCGCCATGCTCTCTCTCGGCAATGCTGCTGAGGGCGCACCGGAATTCATCTCCACCCAGCTCCAGCCTCTGCTGCCCACCGTCATCAGCCTGCTCTGCGACTCGGACATTCGTGTCCGACACGCTGCCCTGGTTGGTCTAATCCACTTGGCTGAGGAAATGGCTGATGAGATGTCGTCGCATCATGAGCAAATCATTTCTGCCGTCTTGCAGAACCTCGAGTCCGCCTCGCAGGGCCCTACCGATAAGAAGAATATCAGCATTGTTCGTTGCGCTTGTGGTGCCCTCGACACCTTCGGCGATGGCATTGACACCAAAATCATGGCCCAATATGGTCCCAACTTGATTGGACCCATGGTCAAGCTTCTGGACCATGAAGATTTCGGCATCAAGGCCGCCGCTGCCTCCGCTGTCGGCGCCATTGCCTCTTCCATGGACAAGGGGTTCCAGCCTTTCTTCGAGGGCGCCATGAAGGCTCTCGGCCGCTTCGTCATGCTCAAGGAGTCTGATGAGGCCATGGACCTTCGCAGTGCTACCTGCGACAGCCTGGGCCGAATTGCCATTGCTGTTGGACCTGAGGTCTTCCAGCCATACGTTGTGGACCTGATGAAGGCCAGCGAGGAGGCTTTGCACCTTGAGAACCCTCGCCTGAAGGAAACGAGCTTCATCCTGTGGTCCAATCTGTCCAAGGTTTACGGTACCGATTTCGACCACTTCCTTGATGGAATCTTCAAGGGTATCTTTGCTTCCCTCGAACTCGAAGAGGAGGAGATCGACTTGCCTGGTGTTGACCCTAGCCAGCTGGCTGAAGGCGCCATTATTGGCGGCAAGCGTGTCAAGCTCAAGGCCCCTAGCTCCGAAGAAGACCGCATCATCGCCACTGGCGGCGACGATGACTGGGAAGACATGGATGATCTTGCTGGCCTGGAAGACTTTGACGCCGTCACCGCTGTTGCCCTTGAGCAGGAGATTGCGATTGATACCCTGGGCGACGTCATTTCTAACTCATGCAATACCAGCCACCTGGAGACTTACGTGGAGAAGTCCATTGAGCAGATTATTCCTTTCGCTGAGCACACATACGAGGGATGCCGCAAGAATGCCATCTCCACTCTCTGGCGCATCTACAGCCGTGTATTCCAGGTCTGGGAAGAGAGCTCTGGTTCCAAGTGGCAGCCTGGTATGCCACCCAACCCTGCCCCTCCTGCTTCCATCAACAAGATTGGTGAAGCTCTGCACAAGGCTACCATGGATATCTGGACCAGTGACAGCGACCGGTACGTTATTCACCCCTTGCTTTTGTCTTTTTTTTTTTTTTTTTGTCATGAAACTTTGTCCAAAATGATGAATACCTTGCGTTATACCCAGCTCACTCAGACGCACATTGCGGGTGCTGAGAACACGTTTAATCTACTTCTGACTTGGACTTGCAAAATCTATTTAATGTTTTCTGCTGCATGGTTGCCATCTATCATCAGGGTTTCCATGCTGACACACATGTTTTAGATCCGTCATCACTGAGATCAACCGCAATGTTGCTGCCACCTTGAAGGCCTGCGGCCCTGCTGTTCTTGTCGCCAAGGATGGTATGCTCCAGGAGCTTGTCTCCGTTGTCGGTTCCATCGTCACACGCTCGCACCCTTGCCAGCAGGATCTGGGTGCCGAGGATGAGGAGCAAGAAGTCGATGCTGGCTCCTCCGAGTACGACTGGCTGGTCGTCGACACCGCCTTGGACGTCGTCTCTGGCCTCGCCGCCGCTCTTGGAGCCCAGTTCAGTGAGCTGTGGAAGATCTTCGAGAAGCCTGTCCTTAGACTTGTTAGCTCTACCGAGGACGTCCACCGCTCAACCGCCGTCGGCACCATGGCCGAGGTTGCCAAGTACACTGGCGAGGCCATCACAGAGTTCACTGAATCTCTGGCCACGGCTCTCGTCCGCCGCCTGTCAGACCATGACCAGCTGACCAAGTCCAACGCCGCCTATGCCCTGGGTCTCCTCATCCTCAACTCAAACGACACAGGCAAGACCATTCCTCTCTACCCCCAACTCTACGAGAAGCTTGAGCCCATGTTGTCGGTCCACGAGATGCGCATCACCGACAACGTCGCTGGTTGCCTATGCCGCATGATTATGAAGCACCCCGACAGCGGTTTCGTCGAGCAGGCCCTCCCGGGCATCGTGAGCGTCCTGCCTCTCACTGAGGACTACGAGGAGAACGAACCCATCTTCCAGTGCATCTACAAGCTGTACGACCAGTCCAACCCCACCGTGCAGCAGCTGACACCACAGCTGCTTGGCATTTTCGAGAAGGTCTTGGGAGAGCCCGAGGAGCAGCTGGAGCAAGATACCCGACAGATGGTGCTGCGCATGGTGCAGACTCTGAAGCAGTAAATTTTGCCTATGACGGAGGGGGACACGACGAAACAGACGTATTGAAAAACGTATTTTGTTTATTGTTCAAGGATGCCCTAGGCCATGAAGATATGATGACTATACTTGATGAGATTTGCGAATCAATGACAAAAGTAAACGGGCGGTAGCGATGCTTGAGTTTCAACAAAAAGGGGGTGACTTCGGCACTAGTTAATAGAAATTGCATAGGCAATGAACCATGCTCACTCAAATTCTGTACCCTTGCTTGCCGTCATGTAAAAGTCTGACCTTGTAGCTGTGAGGATGCCAAGGCGCATGCCCAAATCAGTTCCCAGTGCGGCCGTCGCATCTCGCACGTAGAATCACAAAACAACAGTAGAACGCAAAAAAAGCGCGGTGTGATTTTGAATCAGTGGATGACGGATATCATTAAATTGTACATGGTAATGGTGGCCTCAATGAATCACCCAACTACCATATCCTCTTTGCAACCATCTCATACCTGGCAACGCCCATATAATCGCCGTCCGCCCCCTTCCCGGCCCCCTCGTCATTCTTCTTGCCCCCAGGCCCCTTGTTGCCCTTCAAGCCCTCTGACTTGTCGGCATGTATCCACCGAGCTTTATCATCCGTAACCTCCACCTCACCCCTTCCGCCGACCCGTCTTCCTTTAGTGTCGTACGACTCGCGATCGGCTTTCCCCATCGCGACCAACTTCTCCTTTTGCTTCATTTTGGCATATCTATTCCGGGAGTATTGGAGGAGGACCATGCCGAGAAGGAGTTTGAGGATGAGAAGGACCAGGAACGCGATGAAGAAGACCACCACCATTGTTAATGCGGCGATGAAGTCATCCGACGTCCATGCGTACCAGGGGCGAGAGTTGAGTGGCGAACCGTAAGGATAGCCGTACGTTGCGCGGCCGAGGGAATCGCGAATAATGGCGTCGAAGCGGCTTAGGGCGGCAATCATGGCGGGTGACGAGGGCACAGCGGATTCTTCGGTTAGCGAAGTTTGTGTGGACGGGGGCAGAGGCATGGGAAAATGCGTGGCCAGGAACATGTGGTAGGTTTGGACAGAGGCGCGGATGAAGAGGCACGAGAGGGGGATGACGGCCAGCCCCAGCCTGCGTGTGAGTGACGGAGTGACAAAGGCCTGCTAACGGTTAGATGCTGACTGTGATACAGGTGGAAAAGACGTCCATATGGATGGGGCTTTGACTTACGTTGGTGTAGTAATCTTTGCACAGAATATCCAACGTCCTTCCGTAGAATGTTGGCTTGATGTTGTTGAATTTGGTGACATAAGCATGTTTGATAGTATCAACCAGCATTTCACTCCCAACCACAATTAAAAAAGGCGACAAGGCCTCGCCCGATTTCAACCATGATGGCAACACCGTAAAGCTATGTGGCAAAATGGAGGGTGGGTGCAATGGCACCGCGCTCGTGCCATCGTCATGCGTTGAATCATAGCCTGCGCCGGGAACAGAAAAGGCACCAACTTCTACAATATTGCGCATACCGATGATGAGGAGCATGATCCAGAGATGGAAGCGTTCCACAATATCGGCACACGTCAACTGAAACACATTGTCCTTGTCGAAACGTTTGAACACGGTGCTTTTGATTTCGACAAACTGGTTGGATAAGAGGAGGGTGAGGAGAGCGTTGGAGTAAGAGTTGACTGCAACGTTGAGAGTGATAACCTGGTAATAGAGCGCGATGGAGTGCATGCAATTGTACACGAGGGCGAGAATGAACATTCCCAGAGGAAGCAGAATCTTGGATCTACCAGAGGGGTTTCGAGATAGCGTTTCGTTGCTAAAAAGACATTCTAGGATATCTTGGCCAAGGGCCGAAAGAAGACGGTCGCCAACTTCGAGGATATTGTATATAACGTAGAGCTTGATGGCGGATTGCGCCCGAATAAAGTGATACATGCGGCTGGCATCGAGAGTCATAAGCGCCACTGAACTGCAGATGATGACTGCTCCCTGCAACAAGTCTGCTTTATGGAATGCGGACAAGCTAGAAGGGGTCGACTTGGTTCTTCTGTGTCGGAAGGTACCCGACTTGGGGCCTTGACGTCGACCATTGGTAGGAAGTGGCGATTTGAGCACTTCCTCGCCCTCGGCATGTTGTTGGTCTGTCCTCGCGTGGTGCAGTCGATCACGGAGAACCGAGGCAGATACACCTCCTCGGTCACTCGACGGGTCCCTCACGCGGCTGCGACTTCGTGAGCGACATTGTTCGGAGACATCGCTGGGTCTTCGGGATCGATTCGTTCGCCCACGCTCCCACAATCTGCCTAGCCCGTTCTTCACATATCCCAGGAGCCATCTCACCTCTTTGGATACCACATGACCCCACCATTTTACAAGAACGCCAAGCGCTATGAAAAATCGTATAGGAAGAATAGTAAAGGTATATAGCCATGCGTCTAAACATGCCAGGGCGCCAAAGTACAGCGTACGCTCCAGATAGGGAGGAACTAGCAAAACATTCTTCAGTCGCTCCACTTTGAGAGCGTAGGACTCGTATGGCAGGTCATTCAAGTGAGACTGATGAATGTACAAAGGGCTGGGCCTCTGAGCTGCGAGCTCCAGCTGCAAGTGCGTTGGAAGGGACATGGGTGGCAGAGGTATCATGGACGGAATCGGTGATGGCGGAGAAGGGCCAATGTACCCCTGGCTCTGCACCGGGCTAGGTGCCGTTGGGGAGGCGTACTGTGTATTTGCAGGCGCTGGGCCGTTTTTGACCGTCAGCGATGGCGTGTGTCCGTTGGGAGCACCGTGAACGGCGGCGCCATCCAAATTGAGCGACGGTGGTCGGGACAGAGGATTGTATGAATATCGTCGAGGAGAGGTGGGCTGCACGCTGCCGTCAACCACGTATGGCGGGGCCCGCGATGTTGGCGGTGTTGACACAGTCCGCGGCGAAGCCGATCTCTGAGGCCCATCTCTGATTTGCCATCTCGCGCCGTGTCCTGCAACGACGCCGTTTGTCTGATTCTTGTCTAATCTTCTAGGATCCGGAGACTGGCTCTGCATTCGCGGTTGCAGCAGTTCCCTCTGATCAGCCATCTTGGCTGCCATATCCTGGTCTATTGAAAGACGTTCCGGGGCTGCGGCCACTGGCAACGAGTCCGGCGAGCTGGTCAGGTCTCGCATCTCGGCAGCCGTGAGTCGCTGTACACTCTCGTTTGTTTTGTTCGTCGAAGCACTCGCCCCTCGCTGACGGGACTGGGCATTTGACGGAGTGCCAGATGCTGAAATCGCAGCAGGAAAGGGGGTCTCATCAATGTAGCTACTCGGGGAAGTTACCGCAGCCGTATCTGTCAAGGTAGGAAACTTGGATCGTCCTCGGGAGGTTTCATCTTCTGAAGCAGACGGTTCGTCTAGTGCGGTCGCAGGCGGCGAAGGGTACCCGTGAGCTGGCCCGGTTGACGAGGAGGCCGACGGGGAAGCTGTGGTCGAGATCGTCGAGGAGAGGAGGGTGTTGATAGAATCCATAGTTGCTGCCATCGTGGCAAGAGCCTTTCTGGCTCAGTTTACGGGAACATGAAGGTTGTCCAGTGTCAAATCAGCGTCGATTTGGGTCTAGCGAGAAACGAGCAGTGGTAGAATTCCGACACAGGCGCTGATGTACACGTGGATATCGGACAGGAAAATGAAGGGCAACTGCGAAATACCAAGCCCATTTGACTGGAATCGATGTCGAAAACAAAACAAAAATGTCCAAATGGCCAGGTTGCAGTCGCTACAGTCGCTGGGGAATCTTGCAGGGATGAGCGCTGCTTGGTGGTGGCTGCCGCCGCTGCATTGACTGATCAAGGCAGGCGGTCAAGTCTGGTGCGCTCGCTGGCGTTGTGCCACTGGTTCTCAGCGGGTCTAAATAGCGCCGGGTTTAGTAAACTACCAACAGCCATTCCCGGGTGTCAGCTGCCCAGCTGAATGACCTTCGCTGTTTACATCTCAGCTATCCGAGTCCATGGTCATAGTCATACGAGATCAGCACCACGTAATGGCAGGAGCACAGGCATGAGTTAGATATATTCAACTGTTCTTGCTGCGAATTGTCTCGGAACAGCCTGCCGGTTGCTCTCAATTAATCACTCGGACAGCTCAAACTACTTCTGTTCAATTTGACTTGTTTGCCAACGATATCTTCTCGCGCTCACATGCTTGGATGCGAGCCTGTTACTCCACCAGATGGTTATCGAACCAAGCGACGGCCTGCAGGAAAGCCTGCTCCTTGGCAAACTTCTGCTCCTTGACATTCAAGTCACCGCGCACGGCAAAGCCGTGTTGTGCACCAGAAAACAAGTTAATCTGATAGGGCTGCTTGGTGTCCTTGAGAATTTCCTCGGATTTGTGGCGCTTCTCAGCGGGGAAGATGCTGTCCGTCTCGGCGGCGGCGATAGAGAGAGGACCAGTGATGGCGGCAAGCTCGGCCTCCTCGACAAAAGACGGGTGGGCGACATAGCCAACGTCGATGCCGTCCTTGTAGTGACGGACAACATACTGGTTGTTTATTAGCACGCTGTCGCGCGGCCAGTCTACGCGGAGGGACCCAAGACATACCTTGGCGCCAAAGCAGTAGCCCACAGCACCAAGCTTCTTAACACCCAAGGACTTGATGTACTTGATGCCAGCCTCAACAATGGGGTCAACATATGGCGCAGTGTGGGGGTTGTTTCCATCAGAGCCCTTGGTCAGCCAGCTCATGAAGTCAAACCCCTCAGGGGGGTTCAGAAGCATGGGGTCACCATTGAACAGGTCCAGCACAACCGTGGTGTAGCCCTGCTCGGCAAAGAGGTCAGCCATCAGCTGGCTGTTTTGCCAAATACCAATGACATCGGGCAAGTAAAGAATTCCATAGCCGGTCTTAGCCTTGCCCTCGGGGGGAGTAGCCACGTAGGCATCGATTTTGTTGTCGATTTTGGTGAGCTTGCCGGTGGGCTTGCCTCTGTAGACGGTGAGAGAGTGTTTTTTCGATCAATTACCAAGAGCTTGGTGCCGAGAACAAGTCAATTCTGCCCGCAGGCGAACAAATTGTGTGGTCCCTTCGGCCAGGCAAGCTCTTGTGCAACAAAGGAGGGGTTGAGGAGCTTCGACATACTCAAACAAGTTTCCGAGTGTGCAGCATCTCGCAGGGGGGTGGGAAGCCATGTTGCCGGATGATTCAGCTGGGTTGAGCTCTGGAATTGGACAGATAAATGATAAATGAGAGAGTGTCTCGACGTTGGAAGATTGATTTAATCACAGCTTTTGTAAATCGACGGACACAAAATTTGGATTTGTTCAAGTGGGCACTATTTCATCCTCTGATCCAAGCTAAAACTGTGACGCCATCAGCGAGTTGCCCCTCACTCATTTGCTCTTTCCCGCAGGTCTGGTTTGCCCGGCATTCCCGCCCGCCACCAATGGTCTGGTAAATGCACGCAGGCATCTGTGCTTGGGCCTCCAACAAAAGGCAACCAGACCACCAATGGCGTAAATTCCTACCTGCTGGCCACGGCTGTATTTCCATATAGTAGTCGTCTAACAGACAATTTTCCACGGGCCTTGTTGATCGATGCAACAAGGAAATTGTAAATTGTACACCCATGAAATCCGAAAACAGCTTCCTGGAACGGGTGGTGCTATATCGGCGCCGAAACGGGCACCGAAGCGAACTGTGATAGCTGGTCCCCGCCGCCACTGTGGGCTGCTGTCAGCAGCAAGTGTCTGGTTGAAGCTGCGAAACCATGACCAAATTTGCTTCATTTTTGTCCCCTCCTCCTGGGAAGATAATTTGTAGCGGTCCTGTACGAAAATTTGAGCAAGATATTTACCAAAACCAAGACATAGTTTCGCAAATGAACAACCTGATAGTATAAGCTTGCTGCCTCGTGGTGGATTGCCCCGCTCCGAATTGCTGGATGCATCCCGAAAAGTATCCAAGTTCGGGACAGGCATTGCGCAGCGGGGGTGCGGGATAAATCTCTCATTGGAAGCATGTAACAATTAGTGACAAGATGGCAATCAACAATTTCGTCAATCTGCAGATCTGCCTTATTCAATATGATGACGATGATTTCTCTATCCATCCAATGTTTCCCACGCCGCCATCGAAGCTGCGGTTTTAACAATCTCACCATGCAAAGATAGTGGGCTTCATACGTATAAAGTGGAGGCTAGAAGTTGCCCCTGGCTGGATTCCTTGGCTGGACTGATTTCTGTTGATGTTCCTATTATATATCAACCGTCTACTAAACCTGATGCCGACGTCCCGGAGAACTGTCTTTACGTTAAGGGAGATAACGGGCTGTCCGACTTTAATGTTTCAATTATACTGGGTATCATCTAAATGCAAGCCTCAAGCACAAATCGCTCTTGCCCTACTTGGTCCTCAAACCCTTGGGCTTCCTCTTCTTAAACACCACTGGAGCAATCCCGGACTCACCACCACCATCCTCGACCTTGATATTAGACTCGCCGTCCTTCTCCTCTTTCAGCGTATCACCAGGTATCCTCGGTGCAGCGTCTTCTTCTTGATTCACGGTATCTTGCCCCTCCTTTACCTCCTGCTTCAACAGGGGCGTGGGCTCGCCCGCCTCATGCTTGAGCTTCACCGTCCCGCTCAGCAAGGCATCCAGCTCCTCTTGATCCCCCTCTGGCATACTTTTCGAATCTCTGCCCCATCTCCGCGGCTTCTTGAACAGTCCCTTTATGGCGTCCTCCTCCTCCTTGTCCTCCTCCTTTTCCTCTCTCTTTCTCACTCCAGTTGCGCCTTTGGCCGCCTTTTGTTTTTGCTCCGGTGCCTCTCCGGCCTCGTCAATAACTCGCGTGCTCGTGACTGTCCATTCACCAGGCATGGCCATTTCCCCGCGAAAATCGTCCGGTATCGAAACGCCCATCTCCGCCAACTGCTCCCGTTGCCTCATGAGCGATGATTCCGTAGAATTGTTCCCCGGCGCGGAAGCGCGTCCTGGTCTTGACGGACCTGACGACGAACTAGAAACGACGCCATTCAGGCGGTCAATTTCCCGTCGTGCTCGCTCTTTTTCGCGCTCTTCTCGTTCGTGGTTGCGGTGTAGGTCTCGCAGCGATCGTTTGATTGCATTTTGATGTTTGGCTGTGGCCTCGTGGTTCTGGCGCTCGAGCTTGGTGTCGCGCACAAAGCAGGCACAGTGTTTGCACCAGTAGTTTGGTGATGCTTTCCAGTATTCCGTCATGGTATGTTGGGTGCACTTGTTTCTGCAGGAATTGATGGCAGTCTGAAGAAACCTTGGGTTGCAAATTCCCAACGGGGACAGTTGTATTACGTAAGCACTGATGTGATGGACCTCCATCTCGCAGCTTGCAACATGCTTCAATTGTTACCAGAGGACAAAGGAGGACAAGTACAAATTTGCCAAATATGCAGCTGTTCTCATTTATACGACGTATCAAGTACCATCTGTTTACAGTTACTTATTACCCATCCCTCAAAAGGTTTCATTAAAGTCCAATATCTCATAAATGCATCAATCCGATTTCCAACAAGGAGCAACGACAATCTCACTCTGGAGGTGAGCAAGGTCAATTTCTGTTGAGCGAAACCATACCATTTGATCACTAGTGCCACACAAAACTCGAGAAGCGAGTGGAAGGCCACCACCCCTCATATGTCAGGTCCAATTTATAGGTAAAGCGCTGCACAAATGATGGCCACAGCGACGGTGGCAAATCCAGGGAAAGTCCTGTGGGCAGCTGCTGGAATAGGACCGGTTGTAGGGACACTGGTAGTGTTGGTAGGGGCCTGAGGCTGCCCATCAGGGATCTGGGTAACAGGTGGCGGAGGAGCCTGGGTTTCAGTAGGCGCCTGAGGCTGTCCGTCTGAAATTTGGCTAACCGGGGGCGGAGGAGCCTGTGTATTTGTGGGAGCTTGGGGCTGTCCATCGGAAATCTGGCTGACAGGTGGTGGAGGAGCTTGGGTCTGGGTAGGAGCTTGAGGCTGGCCGTCCGATATCTGGCTCACTGGGGGAGGGGGAGGTGCAGTCTTGGGAGGAGCCTGGATCTGGCCATCAGAGATTTGGGAAACCGGAGGCGCGCCAGTTGGGCCCTGGGGTTGACCATCCGAGATTTGGCTGACAGGAGTGACAGAGGCGCAAGGAGTCGTTCGGACCTGCACTTGGCCATCGCCAATCTGACACATGGGGATGGGGACAACCGTAGTGTGAACCTGGGGCTGACCGTCACTGAGGACAGTGACGATGGTAGTCTGGACCATGCTGGTACCAACAGGCTGGCCGCCGCCATTGCCACCGCTGCCGCTGTTCCCATTATTGCCACCGCCGCTGCTACCATCACAGGAAGTCGCAACAATCTCGATGGGGGAGCACTGAGCAGCCCAGTGGCGGTCATACAGGTTGTAAAAGTTACCAGAAAGACACCGGTAGAAGACAGTAGAGCCATCGAGAGCAAGGGATCCATTCTGACAGACTGAGAACCCAGATGACTTGATGGCGTTTTCCTGGGGAGGAGCGTCGAATTGGAACTGGTAGTTGGATGCAATATAACCAGTTCTGTCGTGAGAGTCCTTCAGGATACCGTCCTTGAGGGTGAGAACCAAAGTTCCCTCGCCTTCACACGCACGCTTCTATGAGCCTGTCAGTGCCTTTCCATTCATCATGCGTTCCCTCTTGCGACGAGATGTTTACCTCAATGTTGCGCTTGGCCGCTCCAAGAGAATAGATTGAAACCTGGAATGTGCCATCGCGAGAACTGCTGCAGCCAGCTGGGGGCTCAGCAGCCAGGCCTGTGGCCGCAAACCCTATCGAAGCAGCTGAAATCCACTTCATGGTGCTATTCATGTATTTGTAAGCTTTGGCTGCTTCCAGGTGATATGTTGAGCGTGAAGGAAAGCGGTCCCGGCAGTCACCGTGACAGATACGCCAGGGAGTTTTGAAGGTGACAAAAAAGCGAGTATCTTGTGAGTTGTCAAGCTTACCTTGAAATTATTCAATATTAAGGTAGTTTTTCGAATACACAATGCAATTAGGCTCGCATCAACTCCGGTTACGGATGCTAATGGTATACAAGACCAAAACCTAACGATGGGCCAATTGTCTGTCCCAGCGATAGTCTGGATAGATCGATTGGGTGTATGTGCAACAAGGTGAAGCACGTGCCAGAGCGAAGGTGTTATTGACGATCAGGAAAAAATAGCAGAGCTTGCAATGAGAGAGAAAAGATTAGATCCCAGGAATGGGAGGGTGCCTGGGCACTGATATATCAATACTGGATGGATGATGTAGGATCGGATAGAACCAGTGTTTCCACTGGAACCAGCCTGGAGCCCAGATTCTTTAGCCTGCCTCCAAGATCCGTTGCCAGAAGTAGATACATGATTACTAGCGCCATAACTCATGCAAGGCCCATGCTTGCTCTGGCTCGACCAGGATGCAGACAAGGTGCTAGAGATCCACAGTTGGAAAGTTTGGGTGGCATTTCTGATGTCAGTGGGTGGCGTGTGAACGGCGACGAGGTGTCAGAATAAAGCATGACTTTGGTCCAGTTCTTGCTCACTTCTAGGGCATTGTATGTGTAAGTCTTTGCACCAGAAGCCCTTTTCTTCTACATTACTTCTGAATATTACTCGGGCTATAGAAAAAAAAACATGCTTATCTTGCAAGCCAGATCAGGCCATGGCTTTGGATTGGCCCATTGAGTATCCAGGACATGTGCTGGCACAAAACACCAGCCACCAACAGAGCAAAGGTACCTACTCAAGAAGAAAGCCAGGCGGAGAAAGTGAAAACGGGGTGGGGGAAGTCAGCCAAGTGTCCATACGATACAGCCACGTCTATCCTAGCAAGCTCACAAGATTTCGGCCAACGGTGTCGCATTATGAGGCGACGAGCAAATTTAGCTGGAAAATTTGTGCTCAGGATCTAGAGTGCCCTTTTTTTTTTCCAAGGCTGGCTGGCTGGCTTTCTGTCTTCCCCTTCTCCTGTGCGCTACCACCTTCTTCGCTGATGAAAATAAGTTGAGCCTTCAGTTAGGTTTTGGAGTGAGGTGAACACATCAACGGTTCCTCGGGCGAAATTGAGGGTGGTAGGGGTGTGTCGATTAACAGAACCGCTCCATCCCCTTCTCAGTGGCGCTAGTTGACACTTTCTTGTCTTCATCGCCGAGACTATGTACTTGGCGGATCGTCAGGAATGTCTCAGTCAGCTCAGCAGCCGAGTGAGGCGGACACGTTGGGTAGAGAGAGAGAGAGAGAGAGCTGAACGCATGGCTAGATGTGGGCGACATGCTCTCAATGTCCCTGACTATTTCCCTGTCTGAAACCGGCCATTCGGAGAGTTTGTAGTGATTTCCATCAAGCATCGAGGAATGGATTGTTGGGAACAGATGCCAAATACAATACAGGCCAGGAGTACAATAAGCTGATGTGTTGCTGCTCCATCTTGTGTGTTCCGCCACCCGACGACGATCTCAGGGCTAGTATTGACTGCTTTCACACCTTCCATTCAATCACTCACTTTGCTCCGCCAAACTGCTGAAGTTCATGGAGACCGACCGTTCAATCCGTGGCGCCTAGCTAGCGTGGCGTACATGGCCCCTGGCCCAGCGGCCCCAGCCCGGCAATCCGAGACGAGGCTAAACCCATTGTCATGACGAAGTAAACGTTGCGGGGTTAGCCTTGGAACGGGACTACACTTGGCCATGATGGTTCACAAACATCATATGCCGAAGTCGTTGTGGATGATGCGAATGACAACGGCAAATAATGGGCTAGATTCAGCATTGTCCGTGCCATCAGTTAAAGGTGGACAAAGTCCCATGGCTAAAATCGTACATTCCTTCCCAGGACGTGGTCCAGGGGAGCAACTCAATTGCTCGATGCAAAACCTTGGGAGTCGGTTGGGGGTCGCGGTCAGGCCAGCGATCGCCACTGGCGCGTCACATTGACAAGCTGGTTGGCTCTAACAGGCGGTCGCTCTGACCATGGAGGCGTCGGAAGATGGAGGCAAGGAGCCGACGGTTAAGGCCCCAACGGCTGGTGAAGCCATTGATTGATGGATGTGTAAGCCACAGAATTGAGTACGAGTGTGTTGGATCAGATTGCCAGACTAGGCCTGCTCCCTCAGCGGTACTAGGCACAGTAAGAAACGACGAGGGGAGGTTGCACGGCACGGAGATGGCGGCGAGGTGTTGTTACAAGACAAGTGGCTGGTGCCATTCGATGGGGGTGGTGCATCTCTTGGCTCATTGAGGACATTCAGTGCGCACAATGAGGAGGCTGGGTGGAGGAGTAGAGAATCGGCGAGTGGGTGGGTTGGCCGATCGAGGGAAGCAGGTGGGGACAGGAGCCACCCCGAGTGGGGAGAGATCGCCCAGTTGGGCCATCGGACCGCCAAGTACCTACCTGGGACGTAACACGATGCAGCAGCGGGAGACGGGACAAGTCGCTGTGGTCTCGCTAGTGGCTGGCGTCGCCCGCTCCAGTTGGCGCAAGACGGCCCAACATTGAATGGCACAAAGCGCACAAAGAACTTTAGAAACAACGATCTTGGGCCTTGCATGGGGGCAGCACTCGCATCTACGGGACAGTTGTACAGTGGGCACCAGCCACCGGACAACACTGAAGGCCTACCGTACCACATAAAGTACAGTAAGTACTTAAGTACTTAGTAGGTAAGACAGCAGTTTATCACCATAACTGTCACCAAAAACAGGGGCCGCGCGCGAAGGTACTTAAGTAGCCAGAAAGGTACTTCGGTACCTACTTAAGTACTTAGTACTTTACTGACATGCCGTATGTACATACCTGCGCTGGCCACTAAGCACCAGACGGATCCCAGCTCCCTCCAGACCCCTTGTAGAGAATTGGGCCGGGTCTGGTGGCCTTGATCCTTCGCCTCCCCCTGACACCACCTGGCACCTCCTGGCGCAGACGTGTGGTACTGCAAAGATTTTGCTCCGAGGTTTTGTATCCATCCATGCAGCCTGTCAAGCTGTCTGACAGAAACAGCAAGTGAATATTGAAGATTGACCATTTCCCCTCTTCTTCGCCCAGTTGCCAGGTGACCAGTCGCCATCAGTTGACCATGGTGTGGGAAGGGGTGAAGCCATCGCATCTCAGGTAAAATGACGCCAATTGTTGTCACATCTTTTCTCCAAGCCGTATTTGTGCCTTGAAATCGTATTCAAGTTGACCATTTCACGCGAGGCAATTGACTTTATCCCCAGCTCACTACGGGCGGCGAGCTGCTGGGGCGCAAGAAGAGGATTCGCCAGGCTGACCGTGAAGGGATATTCTAGGCTGAGAGCGCGCCCCAAATACAAATTCCGCTCGTTCTGTCAGCTTAACGTTACGAATGGAGCTCTTTTTGATCATGGCTGGCCAAGAGGCTTCCAATATGAGAGCTGTCAGGCGTCCACAAACAATAGCCCCAAAGTAAAAAATAATAAAAAAAGCATGGATATTATTACGTCACGTCCACACTTGGTTGCATCTAAACTTTACCACACTGGATCAAACGGCGCTGACCGACCGACTTGCAAGACATTTCTCCTGATCCATCCAAAAGTTATGCTCTCAATCGGATCCTCTACGAGCTTTCCCCCTCCTTTGAGCTTTGGCCACGTGCGGATAGTCTTTCGAGCCGCGTCATAAGACATGCTGCTTTGACCCTCTTTCCGGCGTTTCCCCTGCAACGTAGAAAGTTCAGTCTTCTCTGTTGTGTCATTCGAGTCTGGCCAGTGGAAACTCGCAAAAATGGGG
Organism: Keithomyces neogunnii; assembly: GCA_020975405.1. Taxonomy (NCBI): domain Eukaryota; kingdom Fungi; phylum Ascomycota; class Sordariomycetes; order Hypocreales; family Clavicipitaceae; genus Keithomyces; species Keithomyces neogunnii. Next base: position 5,240,051 of record JAIOWQ010000001.1, on the reverse strand, counting down.
TAGTCGAGATCCATGTGTTGCACAAAATCGTCCAACACTACATGAGCGATTAGTTGTGACAGCCCTTGTGGTCCATCCAGCTGGGTTCCTTGACACAGAAGTATCACGAGGCTGAAATATTGTACGACCCAGCTCCAGACGGCAAGGCGTCAGCATTCATATTGGACAACTACATAGGTGGTCTGTGTGGGTCATGGATGTATGAAACAGCTGGGGACACAAACAAGTTTGCACGAGTCGGTTCGGTTCATGCCGCGCTCTGAAAACAGCCCAAAACAATTGCAACCACCTTGTGAGCGTTTGTACTTGAAATCCGTCAAGGATTGTATTATTTGAGGTGCCTTGGTGACCAGCATCCTTTGCTTGTCATTGGGTGCCTCGTGGCAAGCCCAGGTTTTGCTTGAAATTGTACAGAGCACTATCAATGGGCCCAGCTGCGGTGCTGGCAGTTCCTTCATTTCACAACTGGTTCGTCAAACACCGAATGACGCTGTGCTCGACTGCCCAATCAGCATCCTGACCTGCTTGGTGTGTGTTTGAGGTTTTGGCCCCTGCAGGGTTGGAAAACCAAACATTCTGAGACGGCCAAATGCGACCACGGCAAAAATCCATGTTCAGCCACGACGGGTAGTAGATTCACTCGCTTGTTGGCAAAATGCGACTCGGCATGGGCTGTCTGATAAATTCAATCTAAACCAAGTCTGCTCGCAAAATCCTCAGGCCTGTCACTGATGCACATCAATGCGTTCCACTGAACGTCTTCTTCTTGGTGATTAGCATCACCATGACAACATCATTCAACCACCACTACCTTGGCCTTTTAGATTCAGAAATGCAATTTTAATCGAATTGAAAGATCGAATGACATGATACAAAACAGGAAGCTGCTGGCTACGAGTCAATACGGCCGCTATCCGCTGCTCTTTGGCTGGGTACTGTGATATTGCTCTAGGGTAGGCCCCAACCAACGATTGAAGGAATTGAACTTCTGTACTAAATTGAATGTGTACAAAAATATTCCCTGTGAACCTTGAAATGTATATCTATATACTCATATGGCAGCAGACTGAAATTGACTCTGTCTTCTGCTCTGTGTTGATGTTGGCACGTCGCTATGCATTCTGAGGGGCGATGAGCAAATGGGCATCCCAAGTTCGAAACAGTCAAAATTATAACAGACCATGCAGCGAGTTTGAAAAGCTAAGATATGATGATTGAAATGCAAGATCGTAAGATATCTGCAATTATATTCGCACGTATCAAGCAGTACCGTTTTTGTAGCTGGGTTGCGAGTAAGAGAGCAGCTCATCACTACAGGATGATATTCCGTGCTCAAGTAAAGCTGCGAATTGGACACGTTTTTTCTCTAGACTAGAAAATAGTTCATATAACGACGAGATTTATCTTGGTCAGTCTCTTCAGCTTTGACATCACGTCTGCAGCTCCATCCAAGAAAATATTTGATATCGGGTAAAGGTTATTATTATACCAGTGTCTATCTTGAGAGTTTGCAGGCACTAATGACGGCCTGATTCAGGAGCGTGCACGAAAGGGCGAGTGAGAGAACTAAAGAATCTACTGACTGATAATACATCTTAAATGCAGCGTGTGAACTGTGCAAGCTGGAGTCTCCTCCACTCACAAAGGCAGATATCCTTTTGCTAGCTGATAGTGTAACACAATCCAAAGATGTAGAGAAATGCGGTGACTTGGCTTCAACTACTTGAAGGCATCATCTGTTGGTGTTGCGTGAAGAAAACACACGTAGCACAGGGCTAAAGCAATTGCCACTGCGAGAGACAACCATCGAGGAGCTCCAGCTCATGATTGGTATTGCAGTACGAGAATTTAGTTGTAAGAAGAAAATGTCCCCTTTCCGAAAATTATGACCATTCCGAGCCCCGTCATTGAAAACTTTGGCCAAGAATGGAAGACAAAAGCGCCAATTGTCAAAAACACAAAATATCTGGGTCTTGATCCCGCGGAGTTCAACTTGATTATAGCCTCAGCATAAGCAAATTAAATCGGGGAAAGCGCTATTGAATGTGAACTACCTTCTCGAGGTCCTGTGGAGGAGAATATGTTGTCGCGTGCGTTATTGAAGCCGAGATGAGAGCGGCACCCAGAGGTGACAGATGCGACAACCAGACATCTGCAAGCTAGACGCTGTGAAAGCGAACAGGCAGTTTCGACCAAATAGGAAAAGTCAAGTCCAACATGACGCCTTCCACGGGGTAAGCCAGAAATTGGCCGACAGCTGGCGTACTTGCAGCACCTGCCTCGCGCTGTCGCAAGCTGAACATGATCCACCTTCACCAACCATCTACTTCAACATGGACCTCTACATCCTGCTTTGAAGCAGAAATAACCCAACGCCGAAAGCATTGCGAATCGCTTTGCCCTAGATACAAGGAGAAGACGGAGCCGGGGGGACTATCATGAATTCAGAGTATATCGCGAGAAGGTCGAAGCCCCACGCAAAATGGCGTGCAAAAGGCTTGGCTCCGTTTCCAGATGTCCAAATGATGCAGACTGACGAGTCTTTAGCGCGGGTGAACGCAGTTTTGCTAACCCTTTGCGGGGAGTTGCTATTAACGGCTTAAGGACAAAGGGCCTCTGTTGTCCACGTGTGGCTAAACTGGAATATGATGGTGGCGCATGTCAAAGCGGCGGCCATTGTAAGCCTGTTACTTGGTGGTGGGCCGACAATTCCATCAACTTTCCAAACCTATTTGGAGCTTATACAAGAGCCATGGTTTGGGGATGATTGAAGAACTCGCTCTACCAGCACTGATTGAACCACCATCCAAGAGGAAATATACAAGCTACCTTCTCAAACAAGATGGTGATTACGCATCGGCTAGCTCGTCGCAGGCCTTATCTCTGAGCACGCGCCTCAGCCCATGTAACCCCATGACCTTTCCTCTTCTGCAATTGGGGTTGTGTACGCCAAGATGCAACCTGCCTGCCTCTGGAGTTGCATCGTGAGCTTGGCTATGACCTGGCCAGAGCCAACCAGATCAAGCGCCAAAGCTCCAGCAGCAGCCCAAGGTCACTAGGAGAGGCATTCATAATCGGCCGGAATAGCGGAATAACAAGGAATGGCAACCGTCCTCGCTATTGTCCGCACCAAAGCAACATCAAATGTTGGGGGAGGTACACGCTACCAGCGACGTGCCGAAGCAACACAACCATGAAGACTCAGGGCCCGGCAGTAACTGTGTCTACTAGCCTTCCAACTGGCATATGTAGTAGGTGCTGGCATGAGCTCACCGGTTTCATGGTCGATGTCTTGGCGCGAAGAATGTTGAATGGAGACATGACAGGAGAGGTCGGAAGGATAGAAAACCGCAGCCCCGCAAAATAGGCAAGTATAGTATGCTTTTCGGTAAGCTAGTTGTATAAATTCATTGGATGATTGATGCTTGAAAATCCCGAGTCTAATGAAATACTTGCGCTATTAGCCCCTGGTCGCATTACGGCTGACGTACCCAATCCGGCAGGTCCTCAGCCCACCCAGATCTCGCCATGGGTTTCATACGTGATGTTATCAACTTATCACCGTTAATTGTTGCACAGTCCCTGGTCGGGACAAGGAGCGCTCGGTTCCCATGTGCCTGAACAAGGCGTCGTGCCGGCGCCTCTTGGCGTGGCAGCCTTGTGACTGGGCGATGAGAAATACAAGGGCTGAACTATGCCCGACGAAGAAGTTGACGAAATCGGGTGAAATGAACATGCCCTGTCTGTCTTCGGGCCAAGAGGGATCTTTGTTGAACCCGATCAATGCAGGATCATCACTCATGCGAGCCGCCCAACAGTGTGCCCGGGCTTTCCTGGCTTCACCTCGAGGTGGGGAGCCACAGGAAAAGTACCACATCGCGGTCCAGCTATGTATAAGGATTATACATTGCCGGGATGAACTCTAGAGCTTCAAAGTCACCTCGCAGAGCCGCATTTCGACATGACTGAGCCCCTGACATCCGTGCTCCGTGGTTAATGGCCAGGAGTCAAACCAGCAGACCGGAAAACGAGCATGCGATAGGTTGCTTGATCGCTTTCATAAACTTTGTGACTAGGAATGAAGCTCTTGGCTCCATCTATACAACATGACCGCAAGCCTGCGTCCTTGTTACCATGTTTAAACAAGGTCATTGCGCAGCGGAAATAGGTTGAAACCACCAAGTCCTTCCTAATCCACCTTCCTATATCTCTTGATGAAGGACGAGCTAAAGCCCAATCCGAGATAGGTAGCTGATGATGCAAGTTGGAGAACGGTAGTATTGCCGCTGTGGTAGTCACCATCGTTCGGCGGATCTAAGCCAAGCTTGCAGGGTCACAGGTGGACGGGCTTCCCTTTTGGTCTTCTCGACTCAAGATAACAGGCTTTCTCGGTACACTCATTCGAAAACTTGTTGGTATCGTGGGAATGGAAACGAATATAAAGTCAGGATGATGCTCCTCACAACTTCCAGGTATTTCTGAAGGAAACACAGACAGGCTGAACTCAAACAATCGCAGCCCGGGCCACACTCTCCCTTTGTGCCCTTCCTTGTTTCTGCATTCGAAGATTATATTGATTCGTCATGAAGACCGCTGCCATTCTCGGCCTTACTGGCCTCGCTGCCAATGTTCTGGCCCATCCTGAGAGACGCCAGCCCAACGATGCTGTTCTCAGCAAGCGTGGTGTCGACCTGAGCAAGTTTCGCATGCCGGAGCTCTCTGAATACACCGTTTCCACGAAGGCCAAGTCGAACCCGGCTGTGAGCTCTATCAGCAAGCGAGGAGACTACGTCAGTGCCGCAACGCAGCTCGTCAAGACTGTCTACCCTGGTGCACAATTCCGCTTGGTCGATGACCACTATGTTGGCGTTGATGGCCTTGGCCATGTCAACTTTAAGCAAACCCTTCATGGAATTGATGTTGACAATGGTGACTTCAACGTCAATGTCAGCCCTGATGGCACCATCTTCTCCTACGGAAACAGCTTCTACAAGGGCAAAGCCCCGACTGAGAGCCCCCTTGTCAAGCGGGCATTCACCGACCCTGTCAATGCCTTGAAAGGTGTTGTCGATATCTTGGGGCTTGCTGTCAAGGCCACCGGGGCCAAGGCTGAACACAAGGGTGTTTCTGAGACCTACATCTTCAAAGAAACCCAGGGTGCCGTCAGTGACCCCGAGGCCAAGTTGGTTTACCTCACCAAGAAGGACGGCTCGCTTGCTCTGACCTGGAGAGTTGAGACTGATGTCATGGACAACTGGTTGTTGACCTACATTGATGCCGACAACACAAAGGAAGTTCATGGTGTTGTTGACTACGTCTCCGACTTTGCGACTCTGCAAGTCTACCCCTGGACCGTCAACGACCCTAACGAGGGCAGCCGTTCTGTCCAGACTGACCCATGGAACATCAACAGCTCCCCATTCACTTGGTTTGGCGATGGTTCCAAGAACTACACCACCCTTTGGGGCAACAATGCCGTTGCCCAGACCAACCAGGACGGCCACAACAACGTCAACGACTATGCAAAGAGCTACCGCCCGACTTCTGCTTCGCGCAAGTTTGAGTACCAGTACTCTCCCAGCCAGTCCGACAAGAATGCCTACCAGGACGCCTCTATCACCCAGTTGTTCTACACTGCCAACACATACCACGACTTGCTCTACACCTTGGGCTTCAACGAGGCAGCCGGCAACTTCCAGACCAACAACAACGGCAAGGGTGGCAAGGGCAACGACTTTGTCGTCCTCAATGCCCAGGACGGCTCCGGCACCAACAATGCCAACTTTGCCACTCCTCCCGATGGCTCCCGTGCTCGTATGAGAATGTACATGTGGACTGAGACCACCCCCAACCGCGACTGCGCATTCGACTCAGACGTCGTCCTGCACGAGTACACCCACGGTCTGTCCACCCGTCTGACCGGCGGCCCTGCCAACTCGGCCTGCCTCAACGGCCTCGAGTCCGGCGGCATGGGAGAGGGCTGGTCCGACTTCATGGCCGTCGCCATCCTCGTCAAGGCCAATGACACTCGTGCCACCAACTTCCCCGTCGGTGCCTGGGTCTACAACGACCCCAACGGCATCCGAAGCTACCCTTACTCCACAAGCACCAAGACGAACCCCTACACATACGCCAGTGCCAACACCAAGAACGAGGTCCATGCCATTGGCGAGATCTGGGCAAACACCCTGTACGAAGTCTTCTGGAACCTTGCTGACAAGTACGGCCTCACCGCCGACAAGTACCCTACCTTTGACAGCAAGGGCATCCCCACGGACGGCCGCTTCCTTGCCATGAAGCTCGTCATTGGCGGCCTGGCCATCCAGCCTTGCAACCCCACCATGGTCTCTGCTCGTGACGCCATAATCGACGCCGACAAGACCCTCACTGGCGCTGCCAACAAGTGCGAGCTCTGGAAGGCCTTTGCCAAACGTGGCCTCGGCGCCAACGCCAAGTACAACAGCGGCAGCAACCGCGTTGAGGACTTTACCGTACCCGCTGGCTGCTAGAGTAGTGCATCATATTTTTGCATATCACGGGTATCTCAGAATGTACGGGGAGGTTGGGCAGGCCCGTGACAATGTGCGTCTGGCAATATTTCGATTCCTTCTCTTTTTCGTACATGTTGAGTCGTTGGATGTATATAAAGATCGAATACATGTACATGTGCATCTGAACATGGGCTGTGTCGTGAGCTTGTTTCGTAAAAGGTCGAGAGGACCGTGAGAGTCGTAGCAAGGTTCTACCACAGTAAATACACCTACTTCTTCGGACAGGGGAGGAAGATACTGGACACCACTGATGCATAATGATGCTCATAAAGGAGGCACCTCACGCCCATGCGCCCATGTACGTTCGAAATCATGCTCTATTTCATCACTCCATCCCTATGCTACCAAGACACAAAAATAAAAGTATCACGTCCAGACACACGCTATTTATTGCCCGACGGCGCCCCTTTTCTGAAATTTGCGCAACAAGGTGCCCAACTTCCACTTGGCCATGGGACTAGCCACCTCGTCTGCACCGACTAGCCTCCTGACGAGGATATTATACAGCCCTCCAAAAGCAAGGGCGATGGCGGTGGATGTGAAAATAATCACATTGTACGGCATGCTAAAGTCGGGCGTGGGCAGGTACAGCAGCAGACTTGTTGTGCGAAGGTTCATTACTTTGGGCTCGAGGGTGCGAATCACGGCGGCTGCGACGTCGAAGCCGCGGTTCGCATCCGGCGGGTACTCGGTGTACCGCAGAATAGCCTTTTCAAAGTCATATGTGAGGAAGACGGTGCACTTGGGGGGAATGCGCATGAGGAGCTCGAGCTGGGTGCCGCGCGAGCGGTCCAGGGCCGGGCGGTAATGGATCTGCTTGATGATCTCGGAAGAATTGGTGGTTGGGGCGGCCGAGGTCGAGATGCGCGTTGACAGGGTGTGGAGGTAGATGCGCATGAACCACGGCAGGGACTCGAGATGGACGAATTCGACTTCCACGGCGTTGGGGTTGGTCAGGATGGCCTGCACGCCGCCGTGTTCTTGGCCGTGGCCGGTGAAGCTGCGCTCTGCGTAGAGGAGGGGCTGGACCGGCTCGACGAGTTCTCTGGCTGCTTCGCCCGGAGTTGAGGCTTCGGATTTGGGCAGGATGACGACAAAGTCCGTCTCGGGAGGGAACGTGTAGCACCTCGACATGCCGTTGGGGTCCTTGATTTCGGTAGATCCCTCCGAGGCGTATACGATGCGCGAGTTGGGGACTTGCAGGCACACGGGAGGCAGTGAGGCATCGGCAAGCGGGCATGTGCCCTTCATGGGGCGACCAAATATTTGCGAAAGCGTCCAGTCTTGGCCGTTGAGGTGGTCGGCTGGGAAGCAGTGCTCATGGTCATGGTAGGGCTTGGAGGAGTCACAGACGAGTTCGTGGTTGGGAGGTGGCCTTGGGATGGGATTGTCTGGAGGTGTAGGCGTCAGTCTGGTCGTCATGGTATGTAGATAAACGAGTCTCGTCTTCTTGCGGCGACGTACCTCTCGGCCTCTTGGATCGTTCAACATCCACGACCATGTCGATTGTCTGCTCCATCTGCAACACGCAGTTGTCCGCCCCGTCACAAATCGGCTTCACATCAATCGCCATGCTCTGGAATGAAGCGTCAAACAGCTTATGTCCGTCCAGCAGGCTCGCAATGCCTGCTTTTCCATGACAGGGCAGTAGCTTGAGAAAGGGCGTCAGGTTCTCGGTGCACACCACCTCGTGAGGCAAAACACCATGTAGCAGCCTCGTCTTTGCCAGCGTCTCGCCCGAGTGGTGGCCCTCGGGCTGGAATGAAAGAGCTGGTCGTATGGTCCTCGTCCCATCAATGAAGTTGAGACTGGCGCAGAACAGTCCCGAAAGCGCGTTCGTCAGTGTCAGCCAATTCTCGTCCGCCTGCTGGTCCGTCTCGGCATCCATCCACGCCCATAGCTCGACACCAGTGCCGCCTTCTTTTGTGCCATCCCACGGTCGGGCTCCCCAAGTCTCTGCGTCCCAGCGCCCCAATGTAAATCGTAGATGAAGCTCTCGAGTGCCCGCATACTCGAGGATCTGACCGAGCGATCGGGGGAAGAGGCGGAAGTTGTGCGCTTCAAAGTCGGCCACGGAAGTGTTTGATCTGAAGTTGAAGCTTGAGAGGAGCTGCGAAAACGGCAACGGTCGCAGGGTGAGTTGTTCGTGGTAGTCGGTGGCGGCAGTCAAGGCAGGGACAAGAGTTGCCAGCAAGAGCGCCAACCGAGGAATCATCTTTGTGAGGGTGTGTGGTCAGTGCGATGGCAAGCAGGAGTTACGCCGGCAAAGCACAACTGGAAGAATAGACTAGAAACGAAAAAGAAAAAAACGGACAAGTGGCCAACGAATGGAGCTACCTGCGCGATTGCAGCAAGATGGACATCTCATGTGCGTCGCGACAAGTTTGCTGCGGATGGAATCTCCCTGTCCAGGACAACAGTATCATCACGAACGCAATGGGGAGCAATTGGATGGACAAGCGCCTGGTCCGTGCGTGAGGTGGGTGGCTTGGGAACGCGGACCCCTAGCAAGGCGGTGGAGCTGGGCAGAGTTTTGACTTGGACCTCGACCACCGCGAGCTTGCCGCATCATTTGGTTGACTGACGGCATCATCACTACAAGGCGAATTCGTTCTCCCATCACCACACCAGCCGTACCTCTCAATCCAGACCTTTGACCGCCAAGCGCGACACCAGGAACCATGGCCGCCGAGCAAAGAAAGCTGCTCGAGCAGCTCATGGGCAGCCAATCCACCTCACGCGCCACCCAACTCTCGCTCACAGATCCGAAAGTCTGCCGGTCCTACCTCGTCGGCACATGTCCACACGACCTCTTTACCAACACGAAACAAGACCTGGGCCAGTGTCCCAAAGTGCACTCCGAACCGTTAAAGACCGAATATGAGGCCCTGTCGGATCGAGAGAAGCAGAGATATGGATTCGACCTCGATTACATGCGCGACCTGCAAAAGTACATTGACGACTGCAATCGGCGAATAGACGCAGCGCAGAAACGACTCGAGAAGACGCCCGACGAAATTCGACAAACAAATGTTCTGGTATGTCGCAGACCAGCTCCCTCCCATGTACATGTATCATATTACTAATAGCAAACAATTAGTTGAGATCCATCTCTGAGCTCTCCGCCTCCATAGCCAACGGCTATCTCGAAGTCGAAGTCCTCGCCTCCATGAACGAGGTGTCACGTGCCATGGATGAGAACTTTCGCATCAAGCAGACCATGCAACAAAAGGCCGAGAAAGAGCGGGAACTGAAGGCGCTCTCTGATACTTCTGGCCCGTCAGGTCACCAGAAGCTCCAAGTATGCGATGTATGTGGCGCGTACCTCAGCAGGTTGGACAACGACCGCAGGCTGGCGGATCACTTTTATGGAAAAATGCACCTAGGATACGCCTCTATGCGCAAGACGTATGAGACGTTTCCAAGAGAGATGAAGACTAGACAGAGACAGGGCATGATGGATGGAGATGATGGTCGCGGTGGAGGCATGGGCGGACCCAGGGGACCGAGGACTGGAGGGTACAGGAGCGGGAGGGGAGGAGGGAGAAGATGGTAGGCACTGTATCTTTCGACAGGGCCTGGTCTTTCTTTGCTTCAGGGCATCTGAAAAGAGCCCGTGTGGTAAAAAAGGGTACTTGTGGCGTTATACGCGGGTGTTGCTTTGCTGTACTGTACATTTTGTATTTGTTTTGTTGGGGGTTGGATGGGGGATGGCTGCATACTCATTCTGGCGTTGAAATAATGGTTGATTAGGAAAAATACCCGTCGATAAAAGAGACTTGCTACATTTGACCCAACTTGCTACTTTGGTTTGTCACGGCTGCAAAAGAGAGGCTGTTGGTGAAAGTTGGATTGTGGTTGGAGCTATCCTTCCACCTGCTGCAAGTGCTGTTTCCCCCTCTCTCCCCCCTTTCTGTGTACTAGTATCCAATACGGCAGCTCTCGTTGTCCCTTCTTCCACATGTTGACATCAAGGTATCCAAAATACTACAGGTTCCCGCCTTCCTCACTCATCTCAGTACCCTCCCTTCATTTCCATCACGACTGCGTGATGCCCATACTGCAAAGAAACTATGACTTCCCCTGCTGTTGCTTCAGCTCATCAAGAGCCTCCATCTCATCATCCCACTTGCTACCTGGGGGAGGCGGCGATGGCAGCGTCGGGATAGGGGCTGGGGCAGGTTTTGGTGGATATGACACAGGCACCACTGGCTCGGCCGGCTTTTTGGGTCCGTCCGAGGGCAATGCTGGGAATTCGTCGACGGTGAGAGACGGCGGCGGCGCGTTCTTGTCATGAGGTTTGGGAGGTGGGCTGTCGAATCCTCCTCGGCCGCCGCCACGTCCCCTACCGCCAGCACCACCGCCGCGGCCACCGCGTCCCCTTCCCCTATTGCGATGCCGCTCGTCCAGGAATCGGTCCACGTCGGGTTCATCGTCTCCTTCTCTGGCATACCTGCTGCCCCCAAGACCACCACGCTTTGCGCCCCGTATCCCGCCGTTGGCTCCCTTGAATACTCGTCGAGCTTCTTCCTCCAAAATGGCCTCCTTGCCTTCGTCCCAACCACCCTCCTTCATACCCATGGCTTTGAGCTTGCGCTCACGATTCTTTGCCCGCTCATCGTCAAGCTTGCGCTTTTCCTCTTCTCCGCGACGCCTTCGCTCAGCTTCCTCAGTCCTGCGCTTTCGAGCTTCTTCCATACCCTTGGCATAGGCTTGAGCGTGCTGTTTTTCATCCTGTTCGGCCCTCTCGAATTGACGCGTCTTCTCTGCAGCCAAAAGCTTCATCTTTTCCATCTTGGCGGCGAGTTCGTCCTCGGTGAGTTTCTGGCGTGGATTGGCGCCGGATTGAAGTCGTACCTCGGCATTTGCAGCTGTATTCTGTGAGGGAGGGTACGATTTCTTGTCTCTGGCTGGCGCCGTGGGGGCATTGGGTGGTGGCGAGTCGTTATTGTTCTCGTCGTCTTTTGCGTCCTTGTCCTTGTCCGTATCTTGCTCCTTGGGTTCCCTCGGCGGCACGGGCGATTTACTTGTCGCAGGAGGAGGCGTAGACTGTTGTCTCATGTTGGGGTTGCCCTTGCGAGCGAAGCGCGAAGATGATAGATTGCCGCCTTTCGCCAGAGCCTGGGTCCGGGGCTGTGACTGTGGTTGAGCTGGTGATGGCGACGACGACACATGGCTTGTCGGTGCTTGGGCAGGCGGCGATGACTTGTTTGGTTTGGACTGCCTTGGCTGTACGGGTTCTTGAGCTGTAGGAGCAACAGGCTCGATTGGTGCCGGCTCTGGAGTGGGTTGCCACTCTTCCTGGACAGGAACAGACTCGCTCTCGACAGGCTCGAAGTCGTCATAGAAGAGGTCATCGTCGGTCCGGCCCCCGAACTGGTCCTCCATTTTGGATCAGCACTGTAGCAAGGGTGCAATGTCAGCTTCCCAGTTGAGAGCGATACCAAAAGATCCTAAGGAGACACAGCGGGATGGCTGATGCTAACCTACGTAATGGATGAAGTTGTTGCTACGGGCTGCTCAAAGGCAGGACCAAAGAAGGTCGAGCCAGCCTCGAGTTCAGCCTGGGGGCGATACAGAAGTGGGTCCTGCAGGGTCAGCCGCGGGATGGCCCCAGTAGCGCTCAAGGTTCAATGTTGGGTGGGTGAAGACACCAAGGAGTCGAGGAGCCAGGAGCACCAGACCAGACTTGACAAGGCGCTCCAACATGTTGCTTGGTCTCAGCATCCATTGGCAAAAAAAGTAAACATTAAAAGTTGAAACTAGGGGGGGGGAAACCGGCAGCAGACTGAATAAGGGAACAGCTCGTCAAAGCACCAACCAGATCGCCCTGAGCGTCCATCCCCCCAAACTACAGTCTTTCTCGCTGGCCCCTCATCCAAAGACTCGCCAACTGCCCTGTCACTTTTATTGATTCTACCTGCAAGGACTGGGACTAGACTTGGAGAGAAGATTTTAACGATGCTCGCTGGACAAGCCAGTTTGGTTGGGACAACCAACAACGACATAGATCTAGTGTGATTTATTTCTCCTCGTACATGGCTTCTAGACTCCCTGTCTTCTCAGTCTTGACAAGAACTTTTTCATGCTCAAGCTCCTACAATTTGATTCAAAAGAGCTTTGCGTACAGCGGCGCAAGGTAATGGGAGCCACTGGGTGTTACGTGCTGGAATCCCTATATGTGTGCATGTAGGGATCAACGTAGTTGAGGCTGAATTAGGCATATTAAAGGTTAAACATATAAAATACGTGAGAAAGATGAAGTGTAAGTACTGTTCTGTGATATGCAAAATTCTTGGTTGATTCCATCTATCTAGAGGTCGGATTTGACAATTCATACGCTGGCTCTGTCGTCACGTGCGCCCCCTCTTGTGTACTTGTCGAGGTTTATATCATAATAACCAGATAGATAGAATTAACAAAGAAGATATATATCGTAAAGTAATACTTATACTTTATCTTTCTTATTTTTTTTAATAACTTTAACCTTTAATATGCCTCATCTCACCTTTACTATATAATCCCCTTTTGCATATAAGGGATTCTAGCAGACAACACTTACAGTCAGAGGAGGAGCGTAGCGGCCGCGGCTTAGATTCAAATTTGAAACCAGCTGCTCCCTAATCCGTATCCGCCGCGTTTTGTCTTGCCAGCGCCACACAGTGACTTATCGTGGACGGAAAGTTGGAGCACTTGGTGAGCAAAACGCCCGACGTGCGGATCCAGCAGCGTCTGATTGCAACGTCAAAAAAGAGATGGAGCAGTCGGCGTTCCAGCTCGGTTCGACGGCAGCCATGTGGATTCGCTCGTCTCCAACTTTTACACCTCAAGTGACGGTTCTGCAGCAAGCTTGTTCCAATCAAGTCGTGACTTCCCCCGCCTCGATGCTCAATGCGAGGCAACCCCTCAACCCGTCCATGCAAGCTCGTGAACTGCCATGTCTCGCACAACTGTAACCCAAGCCGCGCACTTCATGTAGCCCTTTCACCTTTCATCAACTTACCCATCATCAAACAGGCTGGACCCTGGACCCTGGACCCTGGACCTTGCCAACTGACCATTGTCACTTGTCACAGGGAAAGCTCACCTTGTGACGTCCTGTATCGCCAGCAGCTCCTGCTTTATTTCATGACCATATTTGAAATCGCCTCGCCCCGTCACCGCCTTGCTCTACTCCAATCGAGCGATTCGTCACAAAGCACGTAGAAATCCCCCCCATAGTCTGATCCTCGACACACTCATTTCCTCCAGCTTCGCACCTTGTCTAAACCAACCATGTCTCTCCCGCCAGGTCGCCCGGATTGGAGCAACGTCGACGTCATCCACCGCAATACTCTGCCGCCCCGGAGCAACTTTTACCTGTACAAAGACGAAGCTGCGGCGCTCATCCAAGACGTCACCAGAGCCAAGGCGCAATGTCTCTCCGGGACATGGAAGTTCCACCTGTCCAAGTCTCCCTTCGAAGGGCCCAGGGACTTTTACTCGCCCGGCTTTGAGCCCCGTGGCTTTCAAGACATCGCCGTCCCCGGAATGTGGCAGCTTCAAGGGTTTGGAAAGGGTCCGCATTACACCAATATTCTGTATCCGTGGCCCGTTGATCCACCCAATGTTTCGTATCAGGAAAACGAGTGTGGCCGCTACCTGACATCTTTCCATCTTGACAAGTCGCACGCAGACCATCAGCTTCGGCTGCGCTTCGAGGGCGTCGACTCTTCATTCACAGTGTGGATGAACGGAAAGGAGGTTGGCTACTCGCAGGGCGCTAGAAACCCTAGCGAGTTTGACGTTACAGAATTTGTACATGTCGGCAAAGACAATAACTTGGCTGTCGAAGTGTATCAGCGCTGCGATGGAAGCTACATCGAGGACCAGGACGAGTGGTGGCTCAGCGGCATTTTCAGAGACGTCCATCTTCATGCTTTTCCCAAAGTGCATCCTGTTGACATACACGCCATCACCGACTTGGATGAGAAATTCGAGAATGCGACCCTGCGAGTGAGGGTCGATGTTAGTGTACCTTGCAAGGTGGCGCTCAAACTTGTTGATGCCGAGCATGAGGAGATTGCTTCACGTACCATGAAGGTTTCCAAATCAGACGAGTTCAAGATTGACGTTGCGAATCCGCACAAATGGACTGCAGAGACGCCGTATTTATACTCTCTCGTGCTCAACTTTCTTGATAGCACCGGGTGCAGTCTGGTACAGCGCGTCGGGTTCCGCAAAACAGAATTGATTGATGGCGTCTTCTGTGTCAATGGAAACCCCATCAAGCTCCGGGGCGTCAATCGACATGAACATCATCCCGATCACGGCCGCACCGTACCTTATGAATTCATGCGTCGAGACCTGCTCATCATGAAGAGGCACAACATCAACGCCATTCGAACATCGCACCAGATAAACGACCCTCGTCTATACGATGTTGCAGATGAATTGGGGCTCTGGATTCTTGACGAAGCGGACCTGGAATGTCACGGATTTGGGGCTGTCGGTGGCGACGCAGCCAGCTACACATCTGATAATCCAGCCTGGAGAGAGCAATATGTCGATAGGGCTCGTCAGATGGTTGCTCGCGACAAGAACCATGCTTGCGTCATCCTGTGGTCTCTTGGTAATGAATCTTTCTACGGAAAAAACCATCAAGCCATGTATGATACCATCAAAGCCATGGATGACACACGGCTGGTTCATTACGAGGGTGATTGGAATGCGCAGACGGTCGATATATACAGCCGCATGTATCCAGATATCGATTACGTCGAATCCGTTGCAAAGGAGAGAGATTGGAAGAAGCCGCTGGTGCTTTGCGAATTTTTGCACTCCATGGGCAACTCGGAGGGCAACGCCAAGGAATATATCGACTTGTTTTACAAACACCCTAGATTGATGGGAGGATTTGTCTGGGAATGGGCCAATCACGCAAGTACACCCAACAAAGTAGACGTAGCATGCATGAACGCGGCCGCGGCTTGCTAACACATGGTTTGGCCAGGGCCTTCGGACCAAAACCAAAGATGGCGAGGAGTTCATGGCATACGGTGGCGACTTTGGTGATGAGCCCAACGACTACAACTTTGTCATGGATGGCCTGCTGTATTCTCAGCACACGGTAAGCTCCAATATCACCGAGTATGCCAAGTCGATTGAGCCGGTTCAGACACTGTCGTTGCATCATGATCGCAACATCACCATTGCAAATCGCCATGATTTTCTCACATTGGATCATTTGGCCGCGACTTGGGCCATTATTTCTGACGGTAAAGAGCTGTCTGGTGGGCGCGTTACAATACCCAAAGGTAACCACAGACTATCCTGCACCAAGAATCTCTCTGCAACCGGGACGCTAAGACTCCGGTTCTGCAGGCATCAAACCGCACTCAGAGGCACTCGTTGCCGCCGAGGGCTTTCACCTCGGAATGTTGAAAGAAGTCCATGGTGAGGCATATCTGCAGCTCCGATTCAAAACGAAGCACGAGACCAACTGGGCTGCTGCTGGTCACCAAGTGGCAACCGGAGAACTTCGGGTGTCACGGCCATTGTCGGTCCACGCTGTTCAGTCTGTTGAGCCGCCGATGCCGAAACCAACCATGCGCATGGCGTCAGACTCGCTTATTTGCATTACTTCTGCATCTGGAGGCTCAACTTGGGCGATAGACACTGTTAAGGGCACCCTTGTAAGTTGGAGGCGCAGAGGCCTTCCTACGCCCGAGGTAATGACCCAGCCCATCACAATGGACTTTTATCGCCCTTTGACAGACAATGATCGGGGAGGCCATGGGAGGGAGTGGGTAGACAGGCGACTTCATCAAACGTCGACGCATGTGAAGCAGGTCCAGTATCGACAAGTTCAGGATGGCATAGTGGTGGAGATGAAGCACCGAATCGCGCCTCCGGCTCTTCTCTGGGCGGTTGATACCACATGGACCTACCATTTCCGAGGGGAGACACTCTCCATAAAAGTTGAGGGAAAGCCGCAAGGATTGGGTCTCCCATCGACATTTGCACGCATTGGCATCACCTTGGGTCTTGCAGGGGCTGAAAATGTAAAGTGGTGGGGTCGCGGTCCAGGGGAATCGTATCGCGATAAGAAGCACTCTCAACTTTTCGGAAATTGGGAGTCCACCATTGATGGCCTCTGGGTTGACTACGAATTTCCCCAAGACGGTGGTAACAGGACCGACGTTCGTTGGGTCGAGGTTCTAGGCCACAGTTCTCGTCTTTTGCGAGCAAACTTTGGAAATCTGGACGGCGCGAGCTTTTCAGCAATGCATTACTCACCAAAAGACGTTGACGACTGCACGCACCCGTATCAGCTGCATAAGCGGAAACGCAACGACACAATTGTGAGACTCGACTGGGTACACCATGGACTGGGGACTGGCTCCTGTGGTCCGTGGACTCTGCCACGGTATTCGTTAAAGACAGATCGGGCGTTTAGTTTTGATATTCTGTTGGACTAGATGCATGCCAGTGCAGCCGGTAAGCTGCAACGCTGTATGCTGTGTCAAATCGTGCAATCTGGATAGTTTTTGTCCTTGTCCAATACAAATCCTTCGTCCAAGATTCAAGATTCCGCATGTACCAAAATAGCCGACTGTTGCTGGGGCTTCTCCTGTTGCTGCATGCCCAATGAATCAACCCCAACTAGCGGTGTCTGGCGCTGCTGGGTGTCGGGGGAGTTGGGATTTCAGTCACATCCTGCAGGTGTATTTTGTTGTCGGGCGCAGGGGCCATGACGTGGCTCCAGGTCTGCATTGCGAATTCTCATTTAAAGGGAGACCCGACGCTGTTGCACTGAGGGCTCCCCAGAGCATGCCATGCCCCCAGAGTGACACGCGACAATTCCTCATGACAATTCCTTTTATTCCAAACCTCTCAGCAAAGTCGAGTAATGTGGCATGATGGCCGGAACGACGTCGACAGTCACGATCTCGGCCACACCAGCCGGGTTTGCATGGGAGTCGCAGGGACGGTGTTTCGGATGCGACAAAATTCGAAAGGCGGAAGCCAGAGCACAACTTATGCGAACAGGTTTCAATGCAGGTATGAGAGGCGTCCTTGACGATTTATCCAGTGAGTTCGGTCAAATCTCATTGATTCGCGCATCACGACCCAGCCTTGAAGCGTTCGGTCTGGCATGATTTAGAGTGGAAAGCATCGAATTGAAACCTCGAGACAAAGCGAGATGTATCTGTGCCTCGAACTGATTGAAATTGCATGGTTCCAAGGTTGTTTGTGGCTTCCTGGCAATTGGCGGCTCGGTGCCGTTGAGTGGATACGTGGGGAGGGAGCCGCCAGAAAGACAGCAAGTGCTAGCCTGGGCCCGCCGAATTCGCAGTGCGCTCCACCCACCCAATGCCACGCAATTGAATTGACGCCATCGCAACTTTTTGGAGTCACATATCACTCTCCTCCCTCCCATGTCTTCCCTGACTTTTTGATTCTCATCCATTGACATTTCGGCTGGGAATGATTGACTTCCACAGCCCTCCTGCCGCATAAAAACCTGAGAAGTCTCTTGTCTTCTCCCAATTTTCCTTTGACCTTGGAGTTGGAGGCAGCTGCTGCCAGACGGAAGCTTTGGGATGCGGTCAAGCTACAACCACTTTTTGAAACCCAAGCTAACCAACGAGCACGGCCCGTGCATTTAGTAGCTATGGCCACTCTCACCGCACAGCAATCTCTCTCGTCGTCGGTTACGAATGCTCTGGAAACCCCCGAGGCCACGAAAGCAACCCCCGAACTCGTCCACAGCCTCCAGCATAGCAGCACTGTGCTCGCCTTGGCTGTCAGTCCCAACCATGACTCCATATACGCCGGCACACAAGACGGTGAAATCGTCGTCTGGTCATTAGACACATTCCATCAGCTTCGACAAGTTCAAGCACACAAACGAAGTATTCTATCGCTATTTCTCTCTCCCGATTCTTCGCTTCTTTTCTCAAGTGCCGGCGATGCTGTCATAAACGTGTGGTGTCCCAAAACTTTGCGACGCCTCTACGAAATATATGGCGTGCATGATGTCGGGGATATTTTCTGTACAGCCTATAGTACACAGCACGACACGCTGTACATTGGAGCTCAAAATACAACCATACAATGGGCGAAGCTTAGTGATCCCTCTAGTCGGGTGTCTCCGGATTCGCAAAGTCATCCAGATCGACGAAGCCACAGATTTTTTGACTCAAAGGCTGTTGGGGGTGGAGCTACGCCGAGAAGAAACGAAGATCGATGGGCTCTTATACCGCGAGCACAGTCTGTTCTCGAGATCGATGGCGGAAACATCCGCCACTTCGCCCACAACGGTTACGTATACTGCATGCTGATGGCAAAGGGTCCAACTGTCGAGGTGGACTCGGATGAAGATGTCCTTATTTCCGGTGGTGGTGACGGTACCATCAAACTGTGGAGCCTGAGCGGCTCGAACAAGAATGGCCGTAGCCATATCGACGGCGACGGCAGCGGAATCGAAGAAATCATGACCCTCGGCACTGACGATGCAGACTCTGTCCTGTCACTGGCACTGGACGGGTCTTTTCTCTATGCCGGCAAACTCGATGGTATAGTAGAGCTTTGGGATTTGGATACCACTCAGAGACTCCGGGTAATAAAAGCCCATGGCGGAGATGTCATGTCCCTGCAAATGGGATGGGGATGTCTCTGGGCTGGCTCGACCAATGGATGGGCCAGCGTTCGTCGCTCCATATTTTGCGTTCTTGAAGCTATAGAGCTAACAAACAGTACAGAAATATAGCACTGCCCACTATTGTACCCATGATCACGTATCATCGGACAATGTTAGTCAAAAGTACCAGTGTCTTGGAGAGTGGAAAGCGCATCAGGGCAAGATTCTCGCTTCTGCAATTACCACACACAAGTCACGGCGTTACTATATCACCGGTGCAAACGACGATTCCATTTCGATCTGGTCAGTCAAAGACTCGACGTCTTTGAAACCGACCAATGCGGAAAAGAGTGACGATCTGTTGCTGTCGACACTAAGTGATTTTGTTTCTTACAAAACAGTGTCGTCTCGGCCGGAATACGCTGAAGATTGCCGCAGGGGCGCCACATTTCTCGGCTCGCTCTTCAAGCGGCTGGGTGGGCATGTTGAAATGCTCAGCACAGAGAAGGCCCATAATCCCGTCGTCTATGCCAGATTTTCTGGCAAAAAGGAAGCTTCAGAGGGACGAAAGCGTATACTCTTCTATGGACATTACGACGTGGTGGCGGCTGACGGGAAGAAAGGCAAGTGGGCCACGGATCCCTTCACCGCCACTGGCACCAATGGCTTCCTCTACGGCCGGGGAGTCAGCGACAACAAGGGCCCCATTATTGCCGCCTTATACGCAGTCACAGATCTCATGCAAGCGCAGAGGCTAGAAAACGACATTATTTTTCTCATCGAGGGCGAGGAAGAGTTTGGGTCACGAGGCTTTGAAGATGCGGTGAAGAGGAACAAGGAGCTCATCGGACAAGTAGACTACATCTTGCTGGCCAATAGCTACTGGCTCAACGATGAGGTTCCATGTTTGACGTACGGACTACGTGGTGTGCTTCATGCCACAGTATGCGTTGACTCTCCCCGACCGGACATTCATTCTGGCGTGGACGGATCACATCTGTCGGATGAGCCACTTAGTGATTTGACATGTGTTTTATCCAAGTTGAAGGGACCTGGAAATAGAATCCAGATTCCTGGATTCTACGATGGGATTCCTGCCATCACGCACGAGGAGGAGGCGAGATACGACGATATTGTTTCCATCATGGTTCGACATCAGTCGCAGGCTGTATCAGAAGAAAAGCTGAAACAGTCACTTATGGCGAGGTGGCGCGAGCCCAATCTGACGATTCACCGCTACAAGGTATCCGGCCCAGATGGAAGTCTAGTTAGTAGCCATGCTAGTTCGCACATCAGTCTGCGACTAGTACCTGGTCAAGAAGTGGACACTGTATCCAAGGCAATGTCTTGGTTTCTGCATCGCGAGTTCGGCCTTCTCGAGTCCCAAAATCGCCTCACCATCAACATTGACAATGAGGCCGAGCCATGGCTAGGAGATCCGACAAACGAAATATTCCGCACCCTGGCACAAGCTATTGTTGAAGCATGGCCAGATCAGTTCGATCGAAGCGGTATTGCCAACGGTCCCAGCGGCAAGGTACATGCCTCGTCGGTGGGTAAATCGTCCAAGCCGCGACAGCCACTTTTCATTAGAGAGGGCGGTTCTATCCCTGCCATCCGATTCTTGGAAAAGGAGTTTGGTGCTCCCGCAGCGCATTTGCCTTGCGGACGTGCAAGTGATTCAGCACACCTGGACAATGAGCGTATGAGTCTAATCAATCTGTTGAAAGCGAGGGAGATATTTGGCAAAGTTTTTGCGCGACTGTAACGCAGGAAGGAACCACTTTGAGGGGAATTGGCAACGGTGAGCCGCGCGAGACACTATGATGAATCAGAAAAGGGCTATTGGTAGGCATAATAGAACCAGGATCTGGGATGGGATGGACTGGCGTTTGGTCAATGGGATGTAGGCGATTGAAGAAATCAAGATGGAACAAGACAGTTTTGCTACTATCTCCCTAAGTACTCGCAAAGTAGGTGTAACTACCTACCTAGTTTTCCACTTGGTAATGGTCGGAGGCTCAGTTTGCCCTAGTTGGCCCATGGAACAGGGATGCATCAAGCTTCCCAGATGTCGTGGCATGAAGATTGTGGGGGCATACAACCAGGAAACGTGGAAAAGGTAGCGGACCTCAGACCAGACAGACCAGACCGTTGATGGATGCCGCAATAGCGGGGGCAACGGAGGCAAGAGAGGGGCCGAGGCGGCGCATCTGGCTTGTGGTGCATTCCACGGGGTCCAAGCACCGGGCGCAAGCTGGGATCCGACGGAGCCGGGGTGCGGAAAAGACATGGCTGATGGCTGCCCTCGACGTATAAATTGTCCATGAAGAAAATGGGCAGGCTCACAGAGCAGCTTGCAGCACGATCGTCAGTGACCAGCCTGCGCACCATGTCTGGACACAACACAGCCGAGAACCTCGAGCAGGCCAACGACGCACCCGGCTTCATCCCGCCGTCATTGGCGCAACACACCCAGGTGACGAGGCTCTCTGACCAAATCTTTGCGGCCGAGCTATCGTCAGAACTATGCATTGGCAGTGGTAAGGCCGCGGCTCTCGAGCAAATCATGATGTCACATTTAGAAGCTCGGTCTTAACCTTTTGTGGCAGTCCCCAATGGCGGCTACGTAGCGTCTGTCATTCTCAGAGCCGCCCAGGAGTACCTCAAGGCCATGAAGCAGCCAGACACGCTCAATTTACATGTGCAGTATCTCAACCGCACGCAAGCGGGGCCGGCATACCTGCTCGTCGAGGAGGCTAAGATGGGCCGCAGCAACTCGGTGCTGCACATCTCGCTGCACCAGCACGACCTCCTGGAATCGCAACCCTGGCTGGACCCGGCGACCAAAGCCCACCACGGCGAAGTAGTGGCGTACGTGATCAACGCCAACCTGGACAAGGAGCAGGGCATCACGCTCAAAACGCACTGGGGCCTTCCGTACGAGCCAGCTCCGGCGGACCTGACGCTCATTCGGTCAGGAAAGGACGCCAAATGGGAGCGGGTGCGCTCCGGACACATGGAGCGCGTCCCCAGCGCCAACACGCTGGAGTACTACGGACAGCGGGCAGGCCATGCCTTGCCTTCCACGCATGACTACTGGATCCGCTGCGCCAACGGAGAGCCGTTTACCGACATTTCACTGGGGTACGTGGCCGACGCCGCGGCCGCCCTCATACCGGAGGCGTACAGGCAGCGGGACGAGAACCGGCCGCCGAGGGAGGGAGAGATTGAGCTTGGTGCGGTACTATGGTACCCTACGCTCACGCTCGCGCTCGAGGTGAAGAAGAAGCTGCCCGAGCAAGGGGTGGAGTGGCTGCACATGAGGGCATCTAGCAAGGTGATTCAAAGGGGAAGGATGGACATGGACATTGTTGTGTTTGACGTGGCAGGGGACGTGGTTGCCCTTAGTCACCACGTATGCCTGGCTGTGCATTTTGCAAAGAACTTCAAAAAGAGAAGGAGGCCGCAGGAGAAGATTTGACGATAAAATACTAGAGTGTCTTGATCTTGTCTTGATGATACAGACGGGGTTTGGGGTTAAGGGGTGAAAAGGGGGGGGAAGGGGGGGGTAAAAGAGGCCTGCATGTTTATACACCCCGTGTCGCTAGCAAAATAACACCACCACTACTACTCTTGCCCAAGCGAGTCGTCCCAAGTAACCTCGACAAACCACAGATTGCCGCTCGACTTCCAGGCGCCTTGCCAGCGGAACCGGGCGTCGGCCTCCTCGAACAAGGACTTCCAGTCGCCGGCCTCCCTCTCGCGCCCGTTGCAGACCGTCTTCATGAGCACGTCGAGGATGCGCAGCGTCTTCTCCTCGGCAGAGGGCACAGCGCCGGGCGCCGGCAGGACAAGGTCATTTACAATGACGCGCGCGCCGTGCCTCATGGCGGGAACCAGGGCCCTGAGAACTCGCACGACGCCGGTATCCGGGAACGCGTGGAAGATGTGCCGCAGCAGGTACGCCCGGGCAACGGTGGGCTGCGTGTCGAAGAAGTCGTGCGTCGTGAGCTTGACCCGGTGGGCGAGGTGAGGCGGCACCTTGCCCATGGTCGCCGGCGTCCGCATGCCGGGCAGATCCTGGACCTCGAAGCTCAGTTCGGGGAAGCATTCGGCGATGGCCATGGACACGTAGCCCTCGTTGCCGCCCATCTGTGTACACACACGTGGTCAGCCAGAGTCTTGCCATTCAACACACCCCCTCGTACAACGCGACCCCCTTTGTTTTGCAGGCCATTTTTCTTACATCTACCACTGTGGCGGTGCCGAGCTTTGCCCAGGGGTAGCTCTGCACAGTGTGTGACAGGTCAAAGCCCTCGCTGGAGCCGTGGGCCTTCATGGCGAGATCGTATCTCTTGGCCCGCGCCGCGTCCGTCTGTGTGTGGTTGAAAAAGGTGTCGTTGTGGTGGTACGAGAGGTTGACTGCCTGGCACCCGGGGCGTTCAGGCCCAAGTTAGCAAAGCAAGCCTTGGAGGGAGGGAGGGAAACGACGGGCAAGCTCTCGTACCGTCTCGGTGGGATCCTGTGAGCCGGGCCACTTTTGCATGGCGGCGACGGTGTTACCCGCGGGCAGGAACAGGTCGACGGTGTAGAGGCCGACCCAGCTCACCAGGGACTCGTCGTCGAGCATGACCAGGGAGGCGCGGTTGTGGGCGACGCGGAGCGGCTCGGGCTCACAAAAGATGTTGTTGGCCATGGCGAGGCGAAGCAGCCTGCGAAGCTCGGCGGGCGGGACGCTGAAGCCCGAGACGCGCTGGATCTCCCTGCTCAGGTAGTCGTACGAGATGCATCCGGCGCGAGGCACGGCTTCGGCAATCTTGAACGCATAGATGGCGTGCAAGGGGATGTGACTGACAATCTGCCAACCGCCACGTCGTCAGCAGCGGCAAAGCTCGAGACTGCTCCTGTCGCTTGGGCTTTTCTCGGCTTTTCAACTTACATCAATGGCCATGAGCTTGAGCGCCTCGCGCGGCCCCAGGACGAGGTCGCGCAGCTCCTTGGTCAGCGACAGCACGCGCTGTCTCGCCCTGGCCGTCTCGTCGTCGGTGTCCTTGAGCGGAAAGTCGGCGAGGCCGTCGGGCTCGTACGAGGGAGCGTCGAGCCCTTGGCTGTAGAGCCCTTGGGCAAGAAGCTGGGTCGACTCGTCGATGCGCTTGGCCAGCGTCTTGAGCCTGTCCACAGATGGCCGGGCTTCGGCCCCGGCGAATGCGAATGCGTTTCCCATGCTCCCCATCTACGACGTGGTACGGGGACGAGATATGATGCAGGTACGTGGTGTTACAAGAGGTAAGGCCGGATGGACGAGAGACGCCGTCTTGTGCGTGTGTGTGTGCGTGTTTGTGTGCGTGTGTGTGTCGTTTGAGGATGCAAAGACTCGAGCTGGCCAGAGAGGTCTTGGTCTCGATCAACGGCCCAGGGACGGGATTTGCTCAGCAGGGGAAAAAACACAAGGCAAAACAAAACAATGAGTCTATATAAAACGCCTAGAGAGTGCTGTGCAACCCTGCGACGACTTCTGTATCCCCTCCCACCACCCCTTGTCTGTCGCCATTCACGGACCTGGGCCCGGCACTCGTTGTTGTTGGTTTTTTTCCTGTTGAACCGACCGGTCCTCGCGGTGCATAGCCGGCAGAGTATCCAGGCTGTTGGGATTTCACTCGAGAGGCATGTTGAGGAAAGGGGGAGGAGAGTCATGCAGCTTATGCTGTGCTGGGGAAGCCGTGGCACCATCTTGGCAGCGTTTCTATTTGTTTGCTTGTGAGACTATTCCAACGGTGAAGGCGCGTTTGTGCCTTGGCAAACTTGCTGTTGTTTGCTGCCATTATCCCCACGACAAACGAGATTCGTCGTCTCTGGCTTTGGTGTCTGGGCAGTGGTACTCGGTATAACAGCAATCTCTGAATCAGCAATGGAGGCCATGGCAATGACATGATGTATTGGGTACTGAAAAGAACCTTCATCACGGCCATGTCCACTCGACATGTTCACGGTGCCATTCTACCGCCGGCAGATCCATCAGGGAATACGAGAATGGCCTCGGCGATGCAAAAAAAAAAAAAAAAAAAAAAAAAAAAAGGTGGGGGGGGGGGGGGGGTTGTTGATGAAGGAAAACTAGCAAGAGACGCTGACAGCGCCAAGTCCAAGCGTCAAACAGCAACACAGGCCTGTTGACGCGTGTTGACGCCTGAGTCAACATCAGAAGGGACGACCCGGGGATACAAACGTCTGCAGAAGCCAGGCTCCCTGGCGAATCGGTTTATTTGTTCAGTGTTCGGTTTTGGCTGCAGGTGTGGAGGCTGCAGATCTGATCTTCGGGGCAATTGCCGTCGTCCCTGCAGCCCACTGGGCCTGTGTTACAGCGCTCGCCGGCTTGGCACTGCCCATCACCTATGCATGCATGCAGCGGATACAGCAGGTGCGACCATAATCAATCCCCAGTGCCTTCAAGCACTTCTGGCAGCTGCCTCCGATGTCCCTTCACGCCTCTCCGCTTGGCACAGATCCCCCCCTTCTCACATTCTTTGCATTTGCCAATGCAGCGCATTTGCTGTAAGTATTCACCACCCGCCGAATTAGGCGATAAAGGTGCGCCCCCACCTGGACCAACACGAGCATACCTTGGACCTGAGATTTGCTGGAACCCACCAGACGCAATTCGAGTCACCCTCGGCATTCGACTTGCACTGGTCGCAACAGCCTGTAAAGGTATTGCAGGTGGCCCCCCCACAGTCCGCGACAGTTTTGCACAGCTGGCATTCATGCTTGATGGTATCGCACAAGTTGGTGGCACAGTGGAAGTGGTTTGTGCCCTTGGTGACGCATTTGTGCTTGACGCTGCATCGCATCCCTGCTTGCATTTGCTATTTTCACAGATCTCGCCCTTTGAACATCTGGCATCCGAGGAACATCCCGGTTGGCACTTGGAGTCAACGCAATGATTCCCCAAGGTGCATTCATTTGCGTTCTTGCAAGGCCCACCTGGTGCCGCAACTGGAGGCGGCGCAGCATTGAAAACCTCTCCATCATTCATGGTCAAGGCAATCTTTGGTTTGCCTTCCGACATGCCGACGCCGGCGAGTGCCAGCCATGTGGTGACGCTCAGCACTGCTGCTGCTGCTGCTTTCATGTGGGCTGTGTTTGAACTTGTGGGACAATCGCCCTGTTTGTAAACGAGACTGGTGGTTGGGATTGAGTCTTCTGTTTGGCACTTGACCATCGAGTCGGAGACTTGTCTATTTATATTCGCCCCGCGAGCGCCAGGTTGCTCTCTCATTGTCATGGCTGGGCAAGACTGCCAATGTCAGCGTGGCGGCCAGAGCCTCTCTCTCTCCAGCTTGACAAGGTATCAAGACCATCATTGATGGTCAAAAGCTACACGACACTCTTGTTGTAATGCGAGCCCGAGGAAATCATCACCTGCCATGGCAAACGGCTGTCTGCCGCAGCAAAAACTGTTCTGTAGACCAAATCGAGACTCGCAAAGGTGGCCTCTGTCTTTGTCATGTCATGTCATGAGTCGCGGTTTGGTCCAAAATCGTACTTCATTAAATTTGGTTGTGTCGGTGTTTGTCTGCTGTGGAAAGGACCTCGTTGAGGAATAAAGGATACAACGACGCCCGCCTCGTTATGCTCCGGCTGTCTCTCGCCCCCATGATAATATTTCGAGCTTTGTACCACGTCACTGAGTCGAGAAGGCTGTAGACAGTACTCATTGGCCGCGCTTTCGTAATTGGCTGTTCTTGACAGTAAGCTTATGTCCAAGTCGCAGCCCTGTTGAGAAACGGGATCACCGTTGACGGCGAAACTATGACAACGAACGGCCAGGTAACGTCAAATGTGATAGGATATGATATTTTCCGACAAATATCCTTCTCTTCTTGCATGTCCCCCCCCCTTTTAGCGCCGGAGGAATTCCAAGAACAACCATCTCTTATGCCGTTCAGCCCGTAGAACGTTGACGCCCTGGCAAGTATTCCATTGGTAGTTTTGAAGCTCGGCGAAACCTTGAGTGTGCCCCCAACCGCCATCACCTATGGGCAACTGACTGGTAACGTAGGTACAAAGACGGTGCAGGGACCGTCAAGTCGGAAGTCCCGAGACACCACCATTCCCGCTCGAGACTAAATTTGAACTGACAGGTTGCAAAATTATATTACAAAGGTTGTTGGCGGAACTTGAGCTGACTTGGTTTTCGTTGAAAATAAGAACGAAGATGACAACTGACGGTCACAGTGTTTCGATTAAGTAAGGGCTCGCCATGAAATTTTGGCATTGGATTGGGGTCGGGACGGAACTTTACCTTGAACGAATCCAAGTCACCGTAGCACAAGCGAGGAGCATCATCAAGGCAAAGTAGTATCGACAGCCTGTTCTAGCTGAAGTCCGAGATTCTGCTCACCCCGCTCAGCATGGTACCATTCGCAAATTCCCACGTCCGCAATATTTCGTGGCGAGCTTTTGTAACTGATTGTCTTTGCTGTCGGGGACGTGGTGGACACGACTGTGCCACAGATAACCTGAAGATCAGTAAATGCTTGTGAGTGTCTGTTCTCGAGAAGTGGTAGTCGTAATTATTACCTGTTGTACTCGAGAGACAGAGAAGAACCAAAATGTAAAATGTTAACAAAGCCATTTGTAGAGGCTTTGGAATTTAGTTCTGCCGTGTTCAAGCAATAAACGTATCCATCTCAGAAAAGCACTGCAAGGAGCCCGTAGAATTGCGGCAGTAGGGCTGCGAGTTTGCACGCGCCTGTGTACTTGTAGATTCTCAAAGCGTACCTTTGTTGTAATGGTGAGATGCAGTCATGAATCGTGATGCTGTAGCTATTCGCTTGTAACACAACCTACCCTACACGATGCAACGGAATGCCCATTTCATCGTGACCACTGACCGCATCGTCAACTATGCTCCTCCCGCTCTCAGTATCCAAGTCACTCTCGCCCTACTGCAACAACGCATTGTCAAGTATTGCCCGCATGTTGTGTTGATTTTTGTATGCAGCTGCCTCCCATACCATGCCTCGGCCATGCTGCGCCTGCAAACTGCCATCTTGACGTCCAAAGTCCCGTGGCGCTCACACCCACAATTCTTATTAAAGGGACCTAGTCACCCAGGCACCCGCTTGACGGCGGGTCTGGGTCTGCGGCTGAAGCTGGACGATCCAAATGAGGCGGCCAGGGGCTGAACAAAATCTCGTGGTTGCATCAAGACTTTGGTTCATGGGGTAACAGGCCCATCCCATGCCAAGACTGCTCTCGAGACCCTCAATCTTGGCAACAACGACCGATTCTCCATCACGCTCAGCCTGTTTCTTCAAGGGACCAGACTTTCAACACACTCATCTGTGGGGGGCATCGGCCCGTGTTTGCACAACCAGGGCCTCAAGTTTCGTGTCTGCAGCTGCGTGCTGGTAAATCTTCACAGGGCTTCTCAAGGCAGGCTTCGAGCTGGGTGACTGCCAGTCACAGTGTACCATCTTCGCGATCTCGACTTACACTCATAGTCTGACTCGACATTGCTTGGTGTGAGTGACGGCAGATCAGACAGTCCCCACGGGGATTGGCTACGAAGCAAAAGCCAGGCGGGAATCAGTCACGCTGCATTCAACGGGCGGACGATGCGCAAGGCGTCGCAAAATGTCTGACAATGAGTTGATCGTGGCCGTGGTGGCTTTGCTGGTGTCAGTAATAGCTCTCATGGCCACCTTCATGCAAGTTCTCCAACAGTATTATGCCTCTGCACGTGGCTACTCGCAATGCAACGAGAAAGTCATGGGTGAATGGGCAAAATCAAAAACGAGGACTTTCTCTTGGGATGAGCTGAGATACGAAGTTCAGTTCGACGCACCCGTCATATTTGTTGCACCGCCGACCAACGACAGAGGCCCTGTTCCAGATGCAGACATTTTCTACCTCAAAGGCACACAGAAGAGCTTCCAAGAGACAGGCACAAATTCCGAGGTCGACCTGCGCAAGGAATATGAAAAGAGGTCACCCAAGGAGAGAATCCACACTGCGGACAATGAGCGTGCTTCCTGGCTAGTGCTGCTTCTAGCCGTACAAAAGATGGAAGCCATGTCTCGGGAATGGCAAAAGAGACAATATCTTGATATCGGTCCGCCGACCAAGGCTGTGGGAGATTACGGTTTACCTTCGGCCCCCCCAACTTTGGATGAGGCTCATACATTCACCGTTGCCCTGCAAAGAAAACGCAAAAGCTGGGATACCATGCCCGCATCCGTCACAAAACCCTACGGCACCACCACCATGTGCCACTTGATAGAGATGATGGCTGCTCTGGGCGTGTACTGGAAAGAATTTGACCGAAAGCGGGATCGGTATCGCGCCGAGGGAAATGGGTTTGTGGTCCTCGGAGAAAGAATCAGCGAGCTGGGCCTCATCTTCTCCTTCCAGGTGTATGGAAAGTGTCTTTTTGAATGGAACCGCGTCATCCCGGTTGACGAGGTGAAGGAGCTTTGCTTTGGCTACGTTCCCACCATCTATCGCGCGGTGTTGGACCATAGCCGCTTGGAGGCACCCAACAGCGAATTACATAGTTTGGGAACGCTGCAAATGGCCACCAGGGGTGAAATCGCCGAGACCTTGGCCGCCATAGGATGTACCAACAACGCTGTCCAATGTTTCTTGGACGAAGCAAGCAGAACCTATCATCTGTTTCCCTGTGAGCCCAAGCCCATGTTGACCTGGCGTTGATGTGGCACATAATATGCTAATGCTGCGGCTAACAGTGTCATTTGAAATTCTGGGGATGCTGAGCCACACATTCCACATCCAGAATAGTGGCTTCACTTACATACCGAATCCAACATCGGACCGTTGGGACAAACGATCCTTTTCTCTCGTCAAGATAATGGAGTCGTATCGGGTCTTGTCCGAGCTTGAACTCCCGAATAGCAATCGAAACTCGGCCATCTATTCCAGAATCACTTACCACATCGCCCAGGTTCTGGAACTGCATGAAGAAGGCAAAGCTCCGAATCGCATCTTGTTTCTGAGAGCGCTTCATGATGCTATAGATGACTGCGACGAGATTCTAACAGCACGGGGCAGGTGTGAAGGAACAAATGGCGTGCCCTTGGGGCCGGCACAGCCTTCCGTCAGTTCTCAGCAGCAGCAGAGTAGCCAGGATGAACAGACAAGACGGCGCGAGATTGTCCAAGACGTGCTGAGGTCTCACATCCAAGAGGTTCTGCGGCTGCTCAATGAGCGAGAAGAGCGCCTCTCAGATACGCAGTCGTTACATGTTCCCGACATGATTCCAGGCTCGCCTCGGATGTCGAGGCATTATGAACGAATCGCATCTCCTCGCTTTGAGGATGTGGATGGTTGTGGGCCAGATGAGAAGCAACACAGGTTAATGGAGGTGTATTTCGAAGTGATTCGAAAGCATGTCGTGCAAAATGCCACACAAACTACGGAGCGGAGAGCAAGCTTCGTGGGGGGCCCGAGGGGATTTGCATTTCGGCGTCGCGGTAGTGTCGGAACCCATTCCAGTGTCGCCGCCCAGTCTGATTCTGGCGCAGATGAGCCAGCGGTTACTCTCCATGCCACCGGGGTCGATGCTGGTAGACTCTCGAAATCGAGTAGACTGGAGGATGGCATCGCCTTGAACGTGAGAGAATCGGGTTCACACGACGAGGACCCCGATAGCCCTGGGACCAGCATTGCTTTGACTAACGAAGCTGTGTCACACGATGATGTCTGGTGCACCTTGTTATTCAGAATGATTTGCTGGTTGATGCTGCATGACTTTAACAAACTGGACATTCAGTTGAGTAAAAGCGAACTGCTAGGAAGTCGTATGCCCGTATATATTGCATAGCCTACGCAGCATAGCGGACCGCGTTGTGTTACTGTGCAGTTATACTCGTCAAAGCTATGTCTTTGTGCCAAGATCTGTGCAGAATACGAGCTCGTTGCTTTGCGCCACGTTGTCATTCGAATCGTCTCGTAACTTGCTGGTGAACAACTTGGCGGTGTACTTGTGAACTCTCCCGACTTCTCTTTATAGCAGCCCTTCCCGTAGGGCGAGGGCTTTCTCGCGGCCCACAAAAGTTTTAGTTGGTTCCTTGACCTATTGTGGCGAGAGTGACGTCGCGTGAAGTGGCCAAGCCATGAAGTATTAGCGATGAACTAATACCAGTTGACCCAGAGTTGTTATGCGGGCGGTTCGAATTGGACGCCACGGCCTGTTCTAAGGCCACTATTCCCCACAGCTTTCGAATTTGCGAGCTGGAAGTAGAGTTTTTCAAGATCCAACCTCTGGTGCCTTCCGATGCCGCCGACTTCATTATTCGGAGAGGCGCCACTGCAAGCACTTCAAGGTCTCTGGAGACTTTGAACATCTGGCATCTTTCGTCGAGAGATGTCGGGGTGTCAGTTCCTCGGGATTCATGTGCACCAGATAAGAGGTGCAGGCTTATGAACAGGGAGACAGAGATAAACCAAGTCAATGCTGGGAGTTCAAAGATTATTTGGCAAAAGTCTTGCTTAGCCAAGCCACAAACTCCCTTGGCACGCGCTCCCTTGATATCTTGTCCGTTGCTTGTCACTTGTTTCCCCCATCCCGTCCTAGTCATCTCCATACTGTTGGATCTTGAGGTACAAGCGCCTGGCGGCGAACTGCGGTGAGTGGGCGGTTTAACACCCCCACTCGCTTTTCTTTGTTTGTACACCATCGCCGATGTGGCTGCCTAGGGTCAACCGTCGCGCCAACCATCACCAGGGCTGGCATGTAGATAAACTCAAGCCAACGGTTGGTTACCTCTTGTAGGGATATGGGAACGAACAGACCAATTTACCAGATGTAGCTCGACATGTTTCAATCCTCTCGGAATAAGAATGGCCCTGTCTGATGTCTGCGCTCAACATTGCCATGACGGGAGAGAGAATGCGTGCTTGCTGCAATCCTGCAGTCAGCATGCAGCGAGCCAAGAAGGACCAACAACATGGTAGGAAAGGGTGACATCTAATCAGACAAGTGGGCATCAAGTACGGAGTAAAAGCATGTGGTATTCCGACCTTGGGGATGCGGACGTCTCGGCCCAGAATAAATGGGATAAATGGAACAACAATAATTGGAACGAAACTGGCCGAGCCCGTCAGAAGCACGCAACAAGGTCGTGGTGGCTGGTAAGCGAGTCTTGTACGCGACTTATGAGAAGCGCGCAGGGCCCAGGCATGGGAGGATCTGGTGGGGAAGAATGGCGGCCGCAACATGCCCTTGCCGGCTGCAAAAGTCTTGATTGAAGCCAAGTCCGTGAACACCCAGTCCGAAAATTGCGGGCGAAACAAGGAAAGCAGAGGTGCGACGTGGGGTGACTTTGGCCAACACAAGACGGCGCTAGTCCCATGGCGATGAGAATGTGTTCTTTGTGCTAGTCGGCAACTTTCCTACTTGAACTGAGCATCGCGTGCCTCAGCTGATATGTATTCAACAATCTCCACCAAACAGATGTCGTGAGAAGTCGGCCAAGGGGACCTGTAGACACGTTCATAGTCCCAGCTGAGCCATCTCAGAGCTGTTCTGAGCGGATGGAAAACCATTCGGAGGCGAGTTTCATCTCTCATCTCTCATCTCTCATCCCTCGAGCCACTTCTCCCTTTCGTTGCGTGTCGAGGGCTTGGGTAGAACATTGCCGTCTGAGGCTCGTTGAGAAGGAACAACATCGCTGCCAGAGAAGGTGCCAACCATCAGGTACCTAGCCATGTACCCAGGTACTGGGTTCCGGTACCCCGTAATGTGCATCAGTGCCGGCCACTATTAACGTCTAAACTTGGCTTGGCCCCGTCCTTTGTTCTCGACCCACGGTTAGTCCGCGCCTTGCCTTGCCTTGCCTGCTGCCCCGTCACCCGTTACCCACTCTTTCGGCGTCTCCTTTTGCCGACCATCAACTGTCACTTTTTTACTCGCCATCTCCTCATCCAGCGCGAGGCTCACGCGCTTGTCTCCTCACCAAGCCGCATCTCCAAGGCCGGCAACCCGTGCATCTTTTGCAAATCCGCTCCGGAACAACCTTACTTTCAACCATAGACATCCCCATTCATTGTTTTGCGAACCGAACCGTTGGGGCTCGACCGCCCGGCGTCGATTCCACAATCCTTAGTCTGCCGGCTCCGGCATCGCCTCGCCTGGCCTCGCCGCCGAACCGCACCATCATGGCGCCTTCGCCCTTGCCATCCAGCCAGGCGTCAGAGCCACGACGTCCACGGAGCGCACCAAAAGTGTCGGTCAACATTGCGCAAGGCTCTGGCTCTCATACTAACGGCCGACGTTTCCAACTCCAAGTTAGCGAGTGCGTTGAGACAAAAACCGTTACCACCACAACCCGGCTTACTCGCAAGTTTCCCCATGTCTTCCTGCGTGACCCAACCCCGCTGGCAAGTCTCGACACGAAAGAATACCCCTTGGCTATGAAGCCAACTCCCCCGGAATTGTTGGAATTCTCATACAATGTGCCCGAGGACGGATGCATCGATGAAGATGTAGGTGACGACCAAGTAAAGGACACAACCTTGCACGACATGAGCCGCCATCTAGCTGCCAGACCTGTGAGTTGCCCACAACCACAGCCCCTTGAATGCAGAGGCCCAAAGCCAGCATGGATACGAAAGCGTGGCAGATTGAAAGGTGTATCAGTTTATTCCATGAGATGCATGCTGACGACATGGAAACAGATGCAGCAAATAGGCACAGGTGCCCTCACGCCGACGGCTGTCAAGACAGAACCCGGCCTTCATGAGACTCCTTTTCCAACCCGGACTAGCCGTCAGCCATCACGATCACCCTCTGAAGGGTACCCCAAACGCACCCGACAGACTCGATCTAGTGTTGCCGATTCGCCGACGTCTTCGGCATCCCATGGTGCTGTCAGCTCCATAGTCACCCCCCGCACATCTCAACGCCTCGCTCGGTCCTCTACCCTCCACGCTGTATCGGATAAGCTGAGGCGATCCGTAACACAAGGCAGCTCGCATTCTGCTGGCGGCGTAACTAGTGGGAACACAGCTGCTACCGGCATGCCACCCTCCAACCGTCGTGATGCTGTTGATCGGCCCCAGCGAGGCGGATCCGGCTTCCTCGCCACTCCCGATACTTCAGAGCTTGTTGGTTCAACCCTAGAGCGCCCTGCCCAACGGCGCCGCTCTATGCACTTGGACCGGACCCAATTATCGCAAAACCCAAATGTCCTGCCTTCAGCTGCCTGTGACGCGGCAAGCCCAACTGGAAGTGACTCTGCTACAGTTTTCAGCAGCAACGTCGCCACACCACCAGTCACTGATGCCGATCCCGAATCTTTTGCAGATGCCGACGACTCGCTTCAACACTCTCTCCGTGCTGCCATCCATCACAGACCCCCGATTGATGTCGTTGCTGCTCAAGATGCAAGCCTTCCGAGCCCGCGATTGTCACCCACTCTTGCTGCCTCCCAATTACATTCTACTGAGTCGGAAGACGCCGCCCATGTCAGCTTCGAAACTTCTGCGAGCGATGACACCTTGCCATGGGCAGATGGGACCCAGCCTACCGAGGATAGCAAAGCTTTGCAACTCATGCCAATCTCTCAGTCAAACGACCATGGACGAGGTTTGATGCGGTCTCAGCTGGCAGATGGCTTTGGACCTGTTGTCCTAGACACACAGACGCTTCTAGAAGCGTTTGACTCTATGAAGACGGAGATGAAGACCTTCATGATGTACCAGTTCCTCCGCCGTTGCCCTCGCCCCACACTCCGACTTATTGCCGATACGGTGAACCCTGCCCTGATGTGTGATTTTTTGTGGCAGCTCCCGCTGGAGCTCAGTTATCATGTCCTGTCTTATCTGGACCATCGAGATCTCTGCAGAGCTGCCCAAGTGTCGAAACATTGGCGTAACATTGTCGATCGTAACGAGACGGGCTGGAAAGAATT
This sequence comes from Keithomyces neogunnii, assembly GCA_020975405.1. Lineage (NCBI taxonomy): Eukaryota > Fungi > Ascomycota > Sordariomycetes > Hypocreales > Clavicipitaceae > Keithomyces > Keithomyces neogunnii. Next base: position 5,204,940 of record JAIOWQ010000001.1, on the reverse strand, counting down.
GCTGGATAGAGATGGCTATACCATGGCACCTGGTGAATTGAGCAAGGCGATTGTTCAAGGTTGGGGCTGGCAAGATCCAGTTGGCGCCACGGGGTATGAACGGGATCTGAGCATGCAAGGCCGGCTTACATCCTCCGAATTCGAATTAACAAGAGCTTTCCGAAACGAAGTTACTCCAAAATCTAGGAGTAAACGGAAGCGTGGCCTGAATACTTATAGCGCGTCAGAGCGATCCAAACGTCGATCCGGCATATCCCAAGATGCGTCGACTGGCGCTGTTAGAGACTCAAGAGTTGAGACCGAAGCAAAGCAGCACAGGTCCGAGGGCCCTCTTTCTGCTGCGAACGCTGCGGCAGCAGCAGTTCCCGATCCCCAGCTGGGCCTGTCCAGTCTTCGCCAACTTCATCTCTTCAAGTCCATTTATCGACGCCACCACATGATCCGTCAAAATTGGACAAGCGGAAAGGTCAAGCCTGGACATGTCGCCTTTGCGGCTCATCCTCGACACGTTATTACTTGCTTACAGTTTGACGACGACAAAATCATTACGGGCAGCGATGACACGTTGATCCATATATACGACACAAAAACAGGAAAGCTGCGAAGGAAACTTGAGGGCCATGAAGGTGGTGTTTGGGCTCTCCAGTACGAGGGCAACATCCTTGTGTCAGGCTCAACCGATCGATCTGTTCGCGTTTGGGACATTGAGCGCGGTCTCCAGCAGCAAGTATTTTATGGCCACACTAGTACTGTGCGATGCCTGCAGATTCTTATGCCTACCGAGACAGGCCGAGACGCCAGTGGACAGCCCATCATTCAGCCAGAGAAGCCACTGATCATAACGGGATCCCGGGACAGTCAACTGCGAGTTTGGCGACTTCCTGAAGTTGGCTCACGCAGATACATCCAGACGGGACCGCCGGCGCAGGAGTCTGACTGTCCGTACTTTATTCGGGTTCTTACTGGCCACACGCACTCTGTCCGCGCCATTTCGGCTTATGGAGACACCCTTGTCAGTGGTTCCTATGATAGCACTGTACGTGTATGGCGTATCAGCACCGGCGAGTCACTGCATGTACTCCGTGGGCACTCTCAGAAGGTGTATTCCGTTGTTCTTGACCACAAGCGAAACCGGTGCATTTCCGGCTCCATGGACTCGCTCGTCAAGATCTGGGATCTTGCGACTGGTGCTTGTCTAAACAATCTCGAGGGCCATACTCTACTTGTTGGTCTTTTGGACCTCCGAGATGAGCGCCTTGTATCAGCTGCGGCAGATTCGACGCTGCGAGTGTGGGATCCAGAGAGCGGCAGGTGTAGGCACACTCTGATGGCCCACACTGGAGCCATCACTTGCTTCCAACATGATGGACAAAAAGTGATTAGCGGCAGCGAGAAAACGGTGAAAATGTGGGATGTCCAGACTGGCGAGTGCGTGCAAGACTTGTTGACGGATCTCACGGGCGTGTGGCAAGTCAAATTTGACGGCCGGCGCTGTGTGGCAGCTGTCCAGCGCGACCAGCTGACCTATGTAGAGGTGAGATGAGCACTCTGAACCATCGAGGCAAGAATATTGATCGTCTTTGCTAACTGTACTCTCCCGTAGATATTGGACTTTGGAGCCGTTCGCGACGGCCAGCCCCCTGAGGACCTTGGAAAGCGCATTCTGCTCAATGAGCATGAAGTGCGAGAGATTATCGAGGACGGTGCTGTGTGAAACGTTGGTGTCACGGCGACTATTGATACCTGAATATAACTATACCAGACACATACGACAAGACCGGAGTAGCGACGTGCAGAAGTTGCATAAGGGTTTAATGCATTGGACAAGGGTTATGATGAATGATGCAAGAGGCTCGGTTTTTATTTATCTTATTCGATATATCAGTGTGCATGGTCAAGGGCTTAGGAAAGGTTACGGTATTGGCGTTAAAAAGAGTTTGAAGCGGAGAAACAGAGGCATATTTCATCCTGCTGCTGATGAGCTGTGTATTCATGGAGCAAGAGGAGACGCGAAGGGAGCCGGCGCATGTTTTAATACATTGAATTGATGTTGGGCTTGTTGGCAAATTTACTCATGAAGCGCCCAGCGAGCCATCTGGACGTTCTGACTCGGAAGAAGCTTCAAGACTTGTTGGAGCGCCATGTGCTTTTGGCATATTTATACAAGATGACTACTTGGGTGCCCGTGAATATTGCCTCCGCCATGGACCACTGGGCGCAAACAATATTATGGGGGGGGTGACGGGATGTTGGCGTCCTTGGCCGTCGGGTCTTCGGCGAGTTGCGCGCCCGTGCCTCTTTTAGGCAAGGCCCGGTCGCCAATCAGCCGCCGTGGAGGATGAAGGACGGTAGACGCCACTCAAACGAATTCCCCTTTATGGCACCCAGGTGCACAAATTGGGAATAAGGCCGACTTGATGGCGGAGGGGCTCCCTTGTAGTCTGCAGTTGTCCGCAATGTGTTTACTAATAGGCGGCCGGTTCCCCTAATAGCCTGGGGTCTTTTCAAATCTGGTGGAAGCAAGTAATAAGCCCTCACCTGGTACTCCCCGTTGTGGGCGGATGCGTGAACTGGCCGTGTGCCCGCACACTTAGTTATCCGCGCTGCCATCAAACTCGTCTGTTAGCAGCGTCGTATCACGGCAGACATCAAATGGGGTTCTTGAGCAAAGCACTTTCCAAGGCCGGGGATGTGGCCCAGCAAGCAGTGGGGGAATATCAGAAGAAGCTACAACAGAGAGAGCAGTCGGGGCAACACGCCAGTCAGCAGAATTACTACCACCATCAACAACCCCAGCAGCACCCGGCTCACCCGAATTACTATCCGCAGCAGCAGCAGCAGCAGCAGCAATCTCATGTCCAGAGTAGCCAGTCACTGAATTACCAACAGCAACAGCAGCAATATCATGTACAGGGCAGCCAGCCGCAGCAATACCAACAGTATTCACAACAGCACACTCCACAACAACAAAGCACATATTCGCCCCAGGGCCAGCCCCAATATGGATACCCTCTCAACCCCGGGACTTTGCAGACTCAACAGCCGTTGCAACCATATGAGCCTGGCTACCAGCCTGGCTACCAGCCTCAGCCTCAGTCACAAGTCTTCCACCAAGGCCACTTCCCCGATCCGCATAGCCCAACTCCCGCAATCCATGCCAACCAAACCCCGATCCACCGTCCCTCTCAAGACCGTCACCTCGCGGCTCATGTCGAACAGACCCGCTTTGAGAGGGATAGAACTGTGGCGGAAGCTGAGAGCCTTCGGATTGAAACCGAAGGGCAAACGAGAGTGGCCCGGGAGGATCTTGCTGCAGACAGACAGGCCATGAACCAGTACCAGGACCCGTACGCTCAAATGACAGCTCCGCCGCCGCCGCCGCCGCCGCCTCAAAGACCTAGCTCGTGGGATCAGAAGAGCCTGACAAGGACAAGTCAACATGTGCCAACTGCTCCTGCATCAGCGGCGAGCACGCAAAGAGAGTCACCTGCAGCGACTTCATCTGTACAGAAGCACCCACTTACCAGATACGATAGCACCCCAGCGACACATATGCAAACGGAACCAGAAACGCCAAGGCCACACCTGTGCGGTATCACGCCCATCGTCGAGTGCTGCAACACAGTCGTGTCCTTTCCACTCGACTGGTTCATTCACCCGTCGGCGCCATCATTCACCGTCTGTAGCCGCTGTTATGTGGACCACATATACGACTCGCCATTCAGCTGCGAATTCGTGGCAACACGCTCTGTGGAAGGCGAATCGCGATCATGTATGTTTGGCCAACCGCGGATGAAGGAGCATCTGTGGCCGCAGTGCAAATCGTCAGGAGATATAACCCCAGTACTCGAGTTTATCAAAAAGAGACAAAACATCCAAAGCTGCCCCGAAAAGCTACTGCAGCAAAAGCGGAATCGATATGTATCCGATCACATCCCCGGCGCCACTATGTGCGAGGCATGTTTCGAGGACAACCTTTCACACACACATTTTGCTCAGAGATTCAAACTCCAGCAGGCCGAGACGGTAGATGAGCAGTGGTACTGTGACTTTAGTATCTGGTTCATTCGACGCACACTACAAGATAATCTAGGGTCGGGGACCTGGGGAAAGTTTTGCGACGACTTCAAGGCTCGCCTGGGAATGCCGGATTGCCCAAAGCTGACATCTACCGTCGCTTCCCAGCGAGGGTGGTACATTGCAAGCAGAGGACCGCCGGGGCTGCAGGTGTGTCACACTTGTTTCTGTGACTACTTGTTTGGAACCGCTGCGGCGGACTCTTTTGCCCCTGGAACGCCCGAGGGGCCGAACGGGACGGCGATTTGTGTTATGGGGCACCTGAACATTCTGCTGCCCACCATGAGGGCCTCAATCAAGGAAGATTGGGAGCTATTCTGGGTAGCCATGGATCAACTCGGGGCAAATCCCATCTGTTCTGGCACTGGCACAACCAATGCCGTGTGGTTCACGACCAAGAACAACCCTCCCGACTTTGCAGTTTGCGGCGCTTGCATGGGCGCCGTCGTCACAGCCCTGGGAGGAGCTCGCCACTTTATGCCGAAGCCGGGGACGACGAGGAGCGACACGTTTGTCTGCAACTTCAACACCAGTAAGCCGCGCTGGCAGCAGTTCCTCCAAAACTTCTCAGAGGTGCTTTACACGGGCAAGCCCAGCTCACTGGAGCAAGCAGCTAAAAGGTGGGCAAGCGTCCCGCTGTGCCCCCGTTATGACCTCAAGAAACCAGGCAAAAGAAGGTGGTGGGGGTGGGAAAACCTGCAGGTATGTGAGGAGTGCTACATTTCCTTTGCCTCGGGCTCGAGATTCGAGTCCCAATTTCCCATCAAGGGGCTGTTTGTCGAGGAGCCTCGCATTTGCGACCTGTATTCCCCTCGGATGCGCGGCTTGTATACCAAAGCCTGTCAGGAGGACACGCTCCCTTCCTTGCTGGAATTCGCTCGCAAGCGAAGAGCTGTGTTTCTCGAGACGATCCCGCAGTGCGAGGAGATTCTCATGGCGCAGTTTATGAAGGCGCAGCATGCCAAAATGCTGGGCATTACGGGGTCGTTTTACAAGGCCATAGGGGGAGCGCAGGCCGCCATCAACGGATACGAATACAATGTAGGGAATGCGCAGGTCGGGTATGGCTGGAAGAACGAGACCGAGTTCACTGGCGCAATGTATGACCACCACATGCGTCAGATAGCCGGCGAGGTTGGCAATGGAGGTCCTGTGATGATGATACAGGTGTTGGAGCAGAGATGGAAGGAGGTTGAGTGATTGATTGATGGATTAGCTGAGATATAGGTAGCCGAGCTCACTCATGGCTTCATGGCCACATCGTGCGAATGTCAGCATGTCTTAATCAATGCCAGACCACGGGGGCAAGAGAAGAAGGGGAAGCTCTGCTTCAAATCTTCCTTGAGGCTCGAAGCCCAAGCTTGGGTCGTACCTGTACCTTGACACTCATCGCAAGTGGATGTGTATCGCTTTATAAAACACCACTTTGGGGTACTGGGTACCTACTTATCTAGGTAAGTAAGTACCTAGAGGCTAGAGCTGGTGGGCGACTTGGGTCTGGTAAGCTGGGAGCTGGGGAAGGCGCGATCAGCGCTGGAACACCCTGCCCAACGTCGCCGTTTCACAAGGCCGACGAGCCCGATGTCTCCAGAGCATCAGGATCTCGACTTTTTCTCCTGTGCAACCAAGTAGGGCGACGACGTGGCCATCCACACATAAAAAAAAACAGCGACAGATCCTTAGCCGGTTGGGCATCCCGTGCTGCACGACGACGCAGGGCGGCTCCCATGCAGCTGCATACGACTGACTTTTCTGCCACCATGCATTTGTGGCGGCACTAACGTCTGATGCTGAATGGAATTTTTTGTTTGCTGTTGCGCAGCACCATCCAGGGCTAGACGAATGGAATTTGCGGTTTGGTGGGGAAATCAGGACGCACTTGAGAAATCAGGTTCAACCAAAATACTTCCGACTACCTGGGCAGCGCGAGGCCGCCCACCACCCGCTTTGACAGTGGCAGTGGGTGGCCCTTTGACCAGCGGTCAGCTCAACATCGCCACCATTCGCCAGTCCACCGCCGAATCCCTTTGGCGTATTCTGGCCGACGACGCCCTGACCGGCAGACGGAACGCCCCGCGATTTGCTGGTGGAAGCCGAATCCTCCACTACTCGAGCTGACAATGACTTGTTCAACTATGGAGCAGAGGCCTCCCTAAATTGGAACCAAGCCTGGCGGCGCCAACGGGAACGGCCAAGGTTGTCGGCTGGGCACGGGAGCGCAAAAATTCGATTCCAGCTGGGTCACGAACTTGGACTTGACCAGGGGAGGGGGGGATGGCCTTTGTGATAGGATAAAAACTGCCACCACTTGTCACCTCTTCAGTTGCAGTACTGAGCGTGAGTGGCGCCTCTCCCGTTTCATGCACCAGCGCCTGACGAGACGCGGCATTGAGCGAACAACCAGCCAGGAGCCAATAGCACGGATGTAGGTCAACAAGTGTGAGGGAACGTTGTTTCATGCCGTATTCTCTTTCACTGGTCCACTTGGCCAGCTTTTATTTACCCTTTGATGTGTCAAGACATTAGACCTGCCTTTATTAACCCTCCCCCATTCTATGCGTCGTTCCGTCAAAGAGTCTTCTCTTCAATATTTCCCCTCACAGTCGCATACATTTTCCGCCTCTATTGGTTTCTGTGCCTCGGTAGTGAGAGCAGGGGGGATTGCACTCTAGTTTACTCCATCATCCCAGGGTCCTCGTTCCCGCAGCCGATCTTCACCGACACTATCGAGGTGGGGTCAAGACAGCTCCAACCTCGTCTTGCGCTTGCGACACTTTCATTTAAAGAGAAACTTACCGCTTCTAAAGAGGCTTGATCTGTCCAAAACCTTGGTAGGACAACCGTGTGCGGTTTTTCGGATAATCATAAGAAAGACCAAAACCCCGGGGGTCTTCCGCCCCTGCCAAAAAATATGCCCCTCGAGCAAACCATCACAATTGTCAACAATTCGGGCAAGATCATAAGCACTGTAAGTCTTCTATATAACCCCATACATTCCCGTGGAGCGAAAGATTACCCGTAAGCCAGTAGAAGTTGCATACATTAGTCTGACCTCAACCAGGGAAAACAACTATTTTCCATCTTCAAGGAGGCAAAAGCTTCTTACGATGAGAAGAAGGCAGAGATCAAGGGACTAAAACGTGCCGAAACTTTTGATCAATCTCGAAGTGTATACCGCCACCATGAGCATCCAAGACTACGAGGGCGTCCGAGCCACAGCGGCCGTAGTGTTTATCAACCAGAACACTACACCGAGTTTGACTACGGAAAAAACCCCGAATATCATGAAGGCCAACGAAGCTCACATGATGCTCCCAGCGAGGCAGGCTCTCGGAGGAGTCATGGATCATCGCACTCACAGTCTAAATATCGCCACCATAGCACGAGAAGTCGACCGGCTTTGACCGAGAGCAACCTAAAGACACTCAGCGAGATTTCCAGCACGACACCCAGTAGACCGCCAATGGCATATCGTAGCCCTTATGCGGAGACAATCCCCAAGGACATGATGGTGTCGAAGCTTAACTTTGATCAATACGATATGAAGGGTGTGGATGAAGTCGATTGGAGGAGATCTGCCTTGCTTGCTCGACGCGCTTCTGAGTCAGAGTTTGACGCCAGTTACGATCAAGGCAAGGGCAAAGAGATTGACATGAACCTGGCATACGGCAACATACCTCCTGATTTGGCATATAGAACAGACCTGGATCCAGTCGAGGAATCTGAAGAGCAGAAAGCAAACCAATTGGTGCGCAGGGTGGAAGGACTTTTGGACGAAGCGCATTGCATACAGCACTCTGCAGGCTCCATCATCAAGCACCTTCAACAAAAGCCCGACGCAGCCGCAGCCGTGGCTCTAACTCTGGCTGAGTTGTCTGCGGTGGTGGGCAAAATGTCACCCGCGTTCCTTGGTTTCCTCAAGGGTGGCTCGCCGGCCGTCTTTTCTCTGCTCGCGTCTCCGCAGTTCCTCATTGGCACAGGCATCGCTGTTGGCCTGACGGTTGTCATGTTTGGTGGCTGGAAGATTGTCAAGAGGGTCAGAGAATCCGCAGCTGCCCGGCAGGCGATAGCATATGATGGGGTCCCGATGGATCAGCCTGCACCACCGCGGACTCATAGCGATTACGGCGACGGCATTGAAGAGGCTCTGATTGTCGACGAAGAGCTGAGCACCATTGAAACGTGGCGACGAGGCATTATGCCGATTGGCGCCGATAACGAAAGTGCTGACGTTGAGCTCATCACTCCCGAGGCGGACCGTGCCCAGAGAGAGAAGCACAAGGATGATTTCGATCTTCGCTCGCATAGGAGCGCCCACACATCACGTACCGCCAAGACAAGCAAAACGTCCAAGACGGCCAAAAGCTCAAAGTCTACCAAGTCACACAAGACATCGAGCAAAGATAGGGAGAGGGAGATTCCCGAGCGTCGGAGCAGCAGAAACGCCACTGTTGAGAGCGCCAACGGCGACTCGGAAGTAAGCAGGCACCGATCCAGCAAGAAAGAAAAGGATAGGGAGCGAGCCAAGGAAAGGGGACCGAGAATGATTGAGGATGGCCGAAGCAACAACATGGATCTTGTATTCCGGCCAAAGGCACAACGACAGGGTGATAATATGCTGAAAGCACTATTCAAAAGCAAAGAGAAGCGAGAAAGCAGGGCTGAGCTCGTTCTCGCTTAGAATGCAGGCCGCGACGACATGTTTGACACTCAACGACAGGAATTGCACGAAGTTGGAACACTTTTCGGCACGACTCTAAAAGCGCCAAAAAAAAAGGAGAAAAAAAAAAGGCATTAGATGGAGAGACGCTCGGATCGATTGTAATGGGTATTCATTCTGAGGGAACACGGCGTTTCAGGGTAGGCCACGCATTCTTCCATGTAACATTTGTTTTTTGTTATGTGCATCCATGTAATCTAGCAGAGCCTGCATTCATTGTCTACATGTAGAATCTTTAGGCGTCATAGCTCTAGTGAACCAGACTCGGTCTCACTTATCGGGGCAACAAGGATGACCTTTGTCTCCTTCATGGCTGCATCACGATACGAATATGTAAACTGCCACCCACTCGCGGCAGCGGCGTGCTCTCCTCGGTTATTCATGACCACCAAGCCGGCCTGAAGATGAGGAAACTTCCTCGTCATTCGTCTCACCGCATCCTCAGCGGCTGCAGCCGGTGACATGCCGCGTCGCATGTTCTCCACCGCCTGGTAGCAGGGCAAGAAGCGCATCATGATGTCCCCGTCACCCGTAGAGCCGCATCCCCCAACGTCGCTGTCGACGTAGGAGCCGCTGCCGGTGATGGGGCCATCCCCAACCCTGCCGGGGACCTTGTGTGCCTTGCCATTTGTCGTTGTGCCCGCGGCCATGTTTCCATGAGCATCGAGGGCAATCAGCGAAATCGTGTCGTGGCCTTGTTCGACCCGACGTGCGTCTTGCCCCGACGTCACGACGTGCTTCAGAGGCGTGTAAGGCCCGCACGAGGTGTTGGGGTTCGGAGACACGCCCACTCTCGAGTTGGGCTGGCACCTGTTTCTCTTCCACTCGGCACACATGTCCCTCGACTCTTGGGTTGAAAGGTTCTCTTCCTTGAAGCCGTTTTCCAGCGCGAACTGGGTGGCAAAGTCGCCGACGAGCATGGTGTGGTCGGTGTGCACGAGCACATGTCTCGCCACGGCAATGGCATGCTTGACGCGGCGCAGGGCCCCTACGGCGCCGACGTTGAGCGTGTTGCCGTCCATTATCATGGCGTCGAGGGTGGTTTCGCAGCTCTCCGAGGGCGAGCCGCCGTAGCCCACGGTGCCGTCGCACTGGTTGGCCTCGCAGGCTGCGCCGCCCATTTGCACCGCGTCAAGCACCGAGTGCGTGCTCGCGAGGGCTTGGTGTGCTGCGTCGGCGGCGACGGTGAACGGGCCGCCCCAGGTGTGCACCACGATTGGGGTGGTGCATGCTGCGAGCGGGATGAGGAGACTGTGGAACGGAGAGTTGCGCATGGCGTGTTTTGCCCCTCCAAGGCTGTCGCCTGGGATGGATCTGACAAACCTCCAAAGGGTTTCTCCTTTTTTGTACGCAGTGACGGCCAAGATGGTGGGCGGCTTCGGAGTTGAATGCCGTTCAGGCGCAGGCGATAACTTGACTAAACTTGATATGGGATAGGCCATAATAATTTGGACCTGACAAAGGTTCCTTCCTTGCGTGGGGGCCCCCCTATAAAAGTCCATGGCCCTTTATAACCATGGTCGCCCTCAGATTCACGCAAAGTCTAACTCTCGCCTCCGTCCACACGCAAAAGAAGGCGTCGCTGCACAAGTCAGTCATTGCGCGTTTCGACGTCAATCAAGCTGATTGTGCCTGCTCGTATTACTGCATCGAACACCTGTTTTCTTATGCAACTCGTAGATTAATAGAATAAGACCCCGCTCTGGTACCATTACATGCTATAAAATGGTGCCAGACACACCAGCCGTAGCCCCTTCACAAGCCAGGCATGCCGCGCCTGTCGTCAACCTCCTTCAACAAACTATCGTCATATACCGTTTTCTAGTCTCTGTTCACTCAGACGGCCAAGATGACGGTGCTGGCTTGGTTCCCGCCGCACATCTTGACGCGCTGTCATCCCAGTTGCGAAGCGCCCTCGCAGCGGTCGAAACGCACCAGACCCAGAATGCAGATAGCGGCATTCTTCCATGGGCATGCTGCAAAGTAGCCCAGGATTTGTGCTTGAAGCTCACTCGGATTCACACCCGCCTTGGTTCCTTGGACGGTCTTCGGCTGGCCGACTTTCGCACGGCATGGCCAGTCGTTGATGTCGAAGCCCTGGGAGACCGCCTGAGCGAACTAGTTGGCTACTATCCTGATGCAACCCCCCCTTTCAAGTGAGTTCATGCATGATATTCCAGGTGACCATATGCTCATTCTTCAATAGGGCCTCCAAGATTCATGCTGATCCAGCACCAGCCTTCGAGGATAGCGTATACATAACCGCTGAAGACCATGTCGACACTACGGAACAGGACTTGAAGGCGAAAAGTGTCGTGAAAATGCCACGAAAGAGCAAAGTCAAAAACGATCCCGCGGCAATATACCAAGATGCTGCAATTCAAAAAGCAGCTCAGAAGCCGCGACTGGCTCCCGCAAGTCTCCTCCATGATTTCATCCTCGAGAGTCTGGCATACAAGACCATGCACGACAGAGAAGAAGAGGTTGTTCAAGCTCACGACACCACCTTCGACTGGGTTTTTAACATCACAGAAGGTCACCATAGACAATCTCAGGGCCTTGGACACCAGTTGACTACCTGGCTTGGCGCCGACTCTCTTGGCCCAATATACTGGATAACCGGAAAGCCGGGCTCAGGCAAATCGACATTTATGCGTTTCCTCTTTCAGCACGCCTCGACCCGAGAATACACGGAAACGTGGGCGGGCGGAAAACCCATATGCATGGCTGGATTCTTTTTCTGGACAAGCGGATCGCGAGACCAAAGGTCCCAGACGGGTTTGCTGCGTTCGCTCTTGCACCAACTGCTGTCAAACAACAACGAAATCATCCCAGAAGCTTTCCCCGAGCTGTGGCAGAAACTCCGAGTCATGACGACCAAGGAACGCATACAGTTGTCCCTTGAGTGGACAGCAGAGGACCTGCTAGCCGCCTTCCAGCGTCTCGTGGATGCGGCGCTGCCTACCATGAAGATGTGCCTGTTTATAGATGGCCTAGACGAGTTCGACGGCGATCACGTTGCTCTTATCAACTTCTTCAGAGATCTAGGCACGGGAAAACACGGCAAATCCATCAAAATGTGCCTATCCTCGCGGCCCTGGTCTGTTTTTGAGAATGCATTCGAACATGCTGTCCCACACATGAAGCTGCAAGATCTTACATATGCGGACATGGTCAAGTACACCGCCGACAAGCTCCTAGACGACAGCGGAATAGGACAGTTGTTGAACGGGAATCCCGAATTTGGAGAAGCCTTTGTCAACGAAACCGTTCGCCGGGCCGACGGCGTCTTTCTCTGGGTCAGACTGGCCGTGAATGAAATGGTTGCCCGTTGGACAGCGGCGTCCGACATGGAAGGCTTAGCATCTATCCTTGAGCAACTTCCGACCCATTTGGACGCCTTGTTTGCCAAGCTATTGTTCGAAGACCAAACTAGCACCGAGCTGGCGGAAACGGCAATGATATTTGAACTCGTTCGTGCAAGGGAAGTCGTCGCCGATTTCGTGAGAGACGATTCGGCCAATTCTCTCACCGTCTGGGAGTTTGCATTCGCTCTTCTAGAAGGAGATGACAAGGAAACTACGGCCTGGCAAGTACAGGAAGCGACAGACACCTTAATTTCCAGTCGTTGCGAAGCAGCTGTTGAGCAGATTATGCACCGCTCGGCCCGTCTACTCGACCTTCATCTTCCGACACGGCAGGGCAACATCACAGTACCTCGCTCATCAAGAAATAGACGCGACGCAAGAGCCACGGCCGCCCGGCGAGTAACGTACATACACCGCACAGTCCGCGACTGGTTGGTGGATGCAGAGATCCAGGAACGATTGGCCTCCCATGCACCTCAGGGGTTTGATGCCCACCTGCGGCTTCTGCGATCATACGTGCTTCGACTCAAGAGGCCGCTGGAAGAAGTCGAGCACCACCGCAGGTTAGATGAGTGGTGGCCCGAAATCACGCTCGCGCTGACGCATGCGCGATACATGGCCAACGACCCAAGCGACCTCCTGCAGCCCTTTGTCAACGAGCTCAACGAGACCCTTGAGTGGTACTGGCTCGAGAAGCCGCAGGATCCCTATGACCACTGGGCCAGAAGTGCCTTTGGCTCATATGAGATGCGCATGAAGGCCGCTCCCATATGGCAGCCGTTTCTCTGTCTTGCGACCAAGTTTGGCCTCACGCGGTACGTTTCCCAGGAACTCGACACTCGCCGCAAGGCAGAAGAACATGGCACCTCTGCAGAACAGAGAGAGCTTCAGCAGCATGATTCCACGCCGCTGCTGGCATACGCCACCGAGTTTACATGTTCGCGCATGAAGACCATCTTTCCGCTTTCGGACCCGGAATTGGTCGGATTTCTCCTCCAAAATCCCTGTCGTATTAACCCAGGCGCCAATAACGAGTATTCAGACTTTACTACACGATTGCCGGTCACGCCCTGGTTGGCACTGTTGCGGCATCTGCGCAACGCTCGTCGGCGCGGGTTCATAGAGTATTACGATACAGACCCTGCCGGTACAGTTCGGTGGGCAAATATCGTGCGCCTTTTCTTGGAGGTTGGCGAGGCTGATCCGCATGCTGTCATCTTGAAAGACAACTGGGACCCGGAAATCACAGCTTTGGGCGTGTTGGAATTGCTGGAGGAGACGTACGGCGCTGTCGAGCTGAAGGCGTTGAGGGAGCTCATTGTTTGCAAGCAGCAGGGCAAGGGAAAGAAATGGACGTATGCTCTTCGTTCAAAGAGGACATGACAAGTATGCGTCGTTCTCGTTTGTGCAGAATACATGCAATGCCAAGCTTAATATCCATCCTTGCGACTGACCTCGTTCATCAACTTTCTCCCCTCGCTAAATCTCTCCACATTCTCGGCCAAGATTTCCGAAAACCTCTTTGCATATGTCGTCGCTGCTCCACTTACATGCGGCGTAATGATTAGATTCTTGGCACACCACAGCTTGTGGTCCTCGGTAAGTGGTTCCGGGTCCGTCACATCGAGCGCAGCCCCTCGAATGAGGTTCGTGTCGAGTGCCTCAATCAAGTCATCTGTATTAATGATGGGCCCCCGCGAAATATTGGATACAAACGTCTTCTTCTTGCCTAGCACCTGGAACTCTTGCCGCGAAATTAAACCAATCGTGCTCTTTGTAAGAGGCGTCGCAAGCACGAGCAGGTCCAGGTCCGAGCCCAGGAACTCGTGGAGTTGCTCCTTGGAGCCGCCAGAGAACCACATGCTGGGGAGGAGGCCCTCGGGGTCACCTAGCCCCGGGGGAGAATAGGAGTCGTCGCGACGAGATTCCGGGGTGTTGCGCGGGTGCAGCGTGTACGCATGCACATCCATGCCCATGGCTTTGCACACGCGGGCTACCTGCCGCCCAATGCTGCCGTACCCCAAGATTCCACTATGCCGTGTTACTCTCAGGACGTTTGCCAGAGGAAGGGGGGAATGCGCTTACACTCTTTGTCCAACAGAATCATCCGGTTCGTCGAGTCGCTGCCAGCGGCGATTGCGCTGAAACTCCAGGTATTGGGGCACTTTCTTCCTGGGTCAGCTTCACTTCACCCCTCTAGGTCAGACGACTCTGCATGCAGCTCACGCTTCTTCTTGTGCGCCAGAAATGTCCCAATCACCCATTCTGATATCTGGGGTCTATGAACACTTAGCAAGGTTCTCATTTCTCATGTACCAAACTTTGTATAAACCCACCCGTGTACTCCGTTGGCGGTACAAAATGGGATAGTGGTATTTTGAAAGACTGGACTCCCGAGGACAGCGTCGGCCCCGGCGCTCATGACTTGCACAAATTGCAGCTTGGGCGCCTGCTGCAGAGTCGGGAAACAGGTCCCGGTGGCCAGTATGCTGACGTCCTTTCTGTGCTCCTCTGGAATCTGGTCCCAGTCGCGCGTGCCAAAGGGGACCTGAAGCCAGGCCACGGCGAGCCCTGGAAAACGAGCGTGCAAGCTGTCGATGAAGTCCTGTGAGGGGCCCCCCCATGGTGTGAGGGCAAGCAGTTTGTGGCCTTGCAGGGTTGGGTTGGCGTTGGCGCGTATCAGCGTCATCGTTACAACTTGTTACTCTGGCCGTAGTCTACGATATGGGCATGGAAATGGCGGCCGTCTGAGCTTGAGATTGTCTTTTGGCAAGGTTGAGTTAAATGGCTTTATGATCACGCATCGGCCGAGGCAGATGCTAACACAACTTGCCCCACATATAACATCATTGATGGCGTGAATAAGTCGGGGGTTTCTGGACACGCAAGGCGTCAAGGGCATCCGCTGTCGACTACCTAGCTGGGCAAAGGGCGCAGGGGACATTCAATAGTGGCTTCACTTCGAATGCCGCACACGCCAAGCATGATACGCATCTTATCGGCATAACGTTGCTCATCAGAATCACAGTCCCAAAGCGGGATCTCTATGCAGAATCCAGATATCCCTGGCAGACGACTTGCGTATTGATAAGCAGCACGTCAGCTCCAGCTCTGCAGAGTCTTGCAGTATGCCACGCTGCTTGGGCCCCGTACAGAAGCAAGTTTGATTTTCCCTCAACAAGAGGCTCAAGGACACCGGGTTTTTGATATGGGCAGTCATGTTCAAATGAAGATGGCACTGATGCAAGTCAGGGCTTCTACCAGATAACTCCCCATCCCTGCATCAAATCATTGCCCTTTACAAACCATGATATTACTTTGGACACACTGCACACCAGCAATCTGGACAAGACGGGATTCACGGGACGCAGAGATGTGAGGCCTAGGCGCACGTATCGCACGGGCCGTTCCGCCATCAAACCACACCAACGGCCGGAGCCATGATACCGTGGTTTCCATCACGGCCGGTTCAGACATACTTTGATCCACACCGGGGGCGACTATATGCATGAAGGAAACTTGAAACCAGAATTCTTCAAAATTATCCTTGGAGAATTTACTTGGGCTGTCTCTGAATCCCATAATGGTCATTTGATGGCTTCTTGGAGGCGCTGGGAAGCATATAATTCTAATCAAGTTTGAAGAGGTGATTGTACGACTGACACGGACCTACAACGGTAGCGAGCATGTCTTCATATTACTGCTACAGTATAATACTACAAGTGCAACACAAACCCTCATGACTTGGGCCAAGTGCCTCCACATGCCCAAACTGGGTCCCGCGTGTTGTAGCATTGAAGGATGTGGTTTATCAATACGGCACATCGAAATGAGGTCTAGAACACGTCGAAGCAGTTTAACATCGCATGCTCAATTATAGCACCCGGCAACAGACCGCGTCTAGGCCACGCACTGGCACATGTATCCCGAGACGAGACTTATACCGTTATCGCCAGCGCGGCGCGGATGAAGAGTCCCAGCTCTGCATAAACGTGTTCCAAATTTTGGCCAGAAATTCTTGTCCACGAGTAATTCACTCCCAGCGTTGCCTTGTTCAATTCATAACACTTGTCAAGCAAAGGCCCGGCATCGCTAAAGCGGCCCATGCTGACATATGATACACCGAGGCCATTCGTGACACCGACAGATGTGCGATGTAAGGAATCGTCCACATCATTCGTTGGTTGAATGGCTGCGCGAGCGCCTTGGAGGAGCCCGATGCTCTTCTGAAATTCGCCTCTGTGGTTATACGTGATGCCTAGGTTAATCATACACTTGACAGTCGTTTGATTTCATTCTCCAAGGGTTGGCTTTGCCAGCCCAAAGGCTTCCTCCTGCAACCGCGTGACTTCTTCTGTGTTCCCCATGGCCAGGCAATCGACCACAAGCAGGTCCATTGCCGCAATTGTTTGGAAATGAGCTGGTCCCATGAGCTTTCGCCGGGTAGCATTTACCCTTTGGTGCATTCGGCCGCATCCCCATGACAACTCACACTGGCGTAGCTGTTGGCGAGATTCTGCGTGCTGGTTGCTGTTTTGGTGCTGTCTGCACCCGTCGCCCGCTTCATAATGCCCAAGGCTTCTTCTTCCAAGTCCAGGCCATCGCGGACTCGGCCCTGCCCCTTGAGGTCGAGTGCGAGATTGTTGATAGACTTTGCCGTCTTTGGACAGCGCCAGGCGGACCTGCTTCTCTGCGTCCTTGTATCTTCCCAAGCAGCGGAAGTTGTAGGCTAACCTTGTTCTACACAAGGCCGTGGCACCAGCGATGGTGCCAAAGGTGCGCTCAGCAAGTGCAGCCTGCTGAAGCGAGAGGCAGGCATCATTCGAATAGTTGCCAGCAAAGCGTACGAGGCTGACAACTTGCTTCTCGATTTCCTCAGCGGCCAGCACCCTATTGCATGGGAGATTTGCCAGGGTTGAGCATTCTTGGCTCTTCTTGCTTTGGCATTCATCGTATTTGCATCAGCCGGACAGACTGCGAGTGAGCCAAAGCACAACCAGTCCATTGCGTATGACCGGCGCTGAACACAGCAGTGCCTGCGCGTGCATTTGTGCTGCAATTCTGCCTGTCGATGGAACATGCGCATGCAAGGTCAACCGGACCATTGATGTTACAGCGGTGCGTCGAGTGTGTGTGGGCATCAGGTTCAAAAAGCCATGCCCCGTGTCCATGTGATGCAATGTTGCTCCACGTCGGAATTGGGGGGTCAGCAGGGTTCTCCGCCGCTAGTGTTCACTGTTGACAGCTTTTGGCTAGTGGCTGCGGGGAACTGAATCGTGCCGAAACTCGGCAGGGAGATTCCCAATGTCAGGGAGACAATCCGTCCCCTCTATTAACCTTTAAAGACTGACGCCTGAATGTTTTGTCCAAGATTGTGACATAAAATCTCACCGTCTGCACAACGACAGCGGTGAAACCTGCTCCCTGAAACTGCTACAGAGAGACTGCCAAGGCCGGCCCTGGCCTTGCGTGACATCAATTGATCAGCTGTCAGCTGACAGCTGGCTGCTTACCGCCAGATTCCCAACATTTTCCCCCAGGAACCAAAAACACCTGCTCCTTATTTAGGCTTCGATTTCTTCCAAACTTGCCCTTTTGCTGCTCCTGAACGCGTGAATATGGTTCGCGTGCAAATTCAAGCCAACATGAGACCTGTTTCTCAATCTTCGCCGTATGTTGGTGGGGATCATGGCCACCAGTATCGGTTTACCGTTTTGACAGACGGCGTCCTGAGATACGAATGGGCTCCAGATGGGGTGTTTGAAGACCGGCCATCCGCCTTTGCTGCCCAGAGACAACAAAAGACTGTGCCCGACTACCGGGTGCGAGAAACGAATGATTCGGTAGAAATCATCACCTCTCGTTTTCACATGACTTATAACAAGCAAGAATTCACCCCGTTCGGGTTCTTTGCTGTTGTTCACGGATATACAAACAATACGTGGCGCTACGGCGACCCTGGTTCGAACCTCGGGGGCACATATCGCACCCTTGACGGGGTAGATGGCCGAATAGGCGTTGAGCCCGGCGTTGTCTCTCGGAGCGGCTTCGCCAGCATCGATGACTCTCATACCATGCTTTTCACAGAGGACGGGTTCGTGGCACCGCGTCAAAGTGGAAATGGCCGAGTTGACGGATACCTCTTCTGCTTTGGCCGCGACTATCGCGAAGCTGTACGCGCCCTTTACAAGATATCCGGCCCTCAGCCCCTGCTGCCGAGGTGGACGCTGGGAAACTGGTGGAGTCGGTACTACGAATACTCTGCCGACTCATATTTGGAGCTCGTCGAGACCTTCAAGGAAATTCGGGTTCCCCTCTCCATCGGCATCATAGACATGGACTGGCATCTTGTCCGAGATCCTCGTGTCGTTGCTGCCGGCGTAACCGGATGGACAGGATATACCTGGAATAAAGCTCTGTTCCCAAATCCAAAGGCATTCATTGAGGAGCTACACAGGCGCAAGTTAAAGACGTCGCTGAATGAGCATCCGGCCGAGGGCGTTGCCAACTATGAAGAGATGTATACCGAAATGGCGAAAGCCTTGAACTTTGACACGTCAACTAGGGAAACTGTTCCATTCGACTGCACAGACCCCAAGTTTCTCAAGGCCTACTTTGACATTCTCATCAAGCATCTAGAAGACGACGGCCCTGACTTTTGGTGGATTGATTGGCAGCAGGGTCCGTACTCGCGACTGCCGGGTATTGATCCCCTCTGGGTGCTCAATCACTTTCATTTTTTGCACAATGAGCGGCTGCAAACTGAGCGGAAGCCAAGTGAAGGCGGGGGCAGTCGACCCATCATTTTTTCGAGGTATGCTGGGCCCGGAAGTCAGCGTTATCCTGTTGGATTCTCAGGGGATACCGTGATATCTTGGGAATCACTGAACTTCCAACCCGAGTTCACGGCAACAGCCAGCAATATCGGATACGGCTGGTGGAGCCACGATATTGGCGGCCACCAGAGGGGCCTTCGGGACGATGAACTCACGTCCCGCTGGGTGCAGCTCGGCGTTTTGTCTCCCATCATGAGGCTGCATTCCACGAAAACTCGGTGGGTGTGCAAGGAGCCGTGGAAGCTGCCCACGGGTTCTGGACAAGGGCCCCAGGACGCGGTCATCAAGTTTATGCGATTGCGGCACCGACTGATCCCATACTTGCACACCATGAATGCTCGGGCCGCGGAAGAAGGGTACCCGTTGATTCAGCCCATGTACTGGGAGTACCCGAACCGCGATGAAGCCTACGCGGTGCCAAACCAGTACTACTTTGGCACAGAAATGATTGTTGCGCCGATTACATCACCACAAAACCATGCTACAAAGACTGGCAAGGTCAAGGCGTGGCTGCCCCCCGGCTGCTACGTCGATTTCTTCACGGGAGTGGTGTATCAAGGGGACAGGTTCATGTGGCTCAACCGCACCCTAGACAAGGCGCCCATTTTGCTAAAGCAGGGCGCTATTGTGCCACTTGATGCGAACTTGGAGCCTGGGAATGGATGCGACCATCCCGATGGCTTCGAGGTTGTGGTGGTAGTCGGGGCCGATGGCAAGTTCACAATACTTGAAGAAGAAGACGAGCACAAGGATGCCAACGGCCCCCAGAGGGCGGTTGCCTGGCGCAAGACATCCATTTCCTACACTCAGTCAACGGGGACAGTTTTGATTCAACCATCTGGGCAGGGCAACGCAAAGGCTCGAGAATGGAGCCTTCGTCTGCTGGGATACAAGCCCAAGAGTCCCCCCAAGGTACGAGTCAACCAGGCAAGCGCCAAAATGGAGGCGAGGCAGGAAGACAACGGGTTGGTGGTCAAGATTGGGGAAATTCCTCCTGGAGGAAACGCGATCGTGGAGCTTGGACCGGACGTTGGCTTGTCACTCAACGATGCTGCGGCGTTGGCCGACCCAATCCTGTTTGCTGCCAAGGTCGAGTAC
Organism: Keithomyces neogunnii; assembly: GCA_020975405.1. Lineage (NCBI taxonomy): Eukaryota > Fungi > Ascomycota > Sordariomycetes > Hypocreales > Clavicipitaceae > Keithomyces > Keithomyces neogunnii. Next base: position 5,184,841 of record JAIOWQ010000001.1, on the reverse strand, counting down.
GAGACCAAGGAGGCCATTGATGATATACTGGGTCCCAGGGGCACACCGGCTTCCGTCAAGGCATCAAAGGTTGATGCGACCGATATGGATTCGGACCTGCGACTCGTGTTGAAGGAATTTTTGCTGGCCGACAGCAGGGTTTGAGACGTAGCCAGAGCTTTTACGTGGTTCATGTCTGAGGTTCAATCCCCCGTCCGTTGCGACCCTCATCAAAGTCGTGTCTAAGACCTGCCGAGTGAATGTCTTGGACCACTAAGCCAACCATGTGATGGGGCACACAGCTAATCGCACCTAATTAGGTAGGGTGAAAGACTGGCATATATTACGTCTGGTAGCAAATAAGCATGTAGTGGCTCTGAGCTAAAATGGTCCAAGAAACATAGAGAGCTGGGACTAGTTACCTTTATAAAGAGCATCTGCTAAATTTACTTGCCAATTTGTAATATATGGCACCTTGTACCAGATAGATACATCAGTAGGTAAATACTCCGTACTAGATGTTGATATGCGGTCTTGCATACGCCTGCCTTTTGCCCCACCTAGGAGGCTAGGCCTGAGATTTTGCTGGAACCCTGATGGGGTGTAGCATGTTGCAGCTCAGATTGTTCTTTCTCCACAATACCATTGATTGACCTTGGTTGTTTCTAATTGTCTTGGTCGGGTACGCCAACCGCCTGGACAGCAGACTGTTGGCACTGTATAATTTACTCTTAATACAATACACATACAGCTAGAGACGCCGCAGACATGCGCCATGGAGTGGGGTGTACTGTGATTCGGCCAAGAAAATGTCCTCGGGTGAAGTTTGTCCTGTCATGGCCGCGTCAAGGGGGGGTCTAGTGTTCACTGTTCATGCTGGGGCTTCAAATGCAGGTGTGAGCTAGAACATGATGCATCAATGTTTTTGACATGGCCATGTTCAATGTAGGTTTTAGACTCCAATGGCAGCCAAGTTATCCCTTAGTGCAGCGTACTGTGTCCAATGCCTTCTCCATCTTGCGGTTGGGATCTTCCACCTTCCCAACCTGGCCAAACCCCGGCTCGAGACCAGACCAAAGCGTTTGTGCGCGTTGATGGAGAGATACAAATATCTCCATCTGATCCCATTCACCCCATCTCCTCCAGCCAACCTTTTCCATAGGTTCCTGCACATTCGTCGGGCGCCAACATGAGTGTCCTTAGCCTTTGGGTCGCGCTTGCTCTCGCAGTCAGCCGCGCCTGTGGTCTGCGACTTGGAGACACATCGACCATCGCAAGCGGAAGCGCCACAACCAATGCCAACATCAAGGCATACAACCTCTCTGTGCCGATTGATCATTTCCACAACGAAACCAAGTATGAGCCGCACTCGGACGGATTCTTCAGCCTTCGTTACTGGGCCGACATTTCCCACTACAAGAAGGGCGGCCCCGTCATCATTCTACACTCGGGCGAGTTCTCTAGTGAGGGTCGCTTGCCCTTCCTCGACCACGGCATCGCCTCGATTCTAACCAAGGCCACGGGTGGTGTTGGTATCGTCCTGGAGCATCGTTACTACGGCACCAGCTGGCCGACGCTCAATGCCACCACCGAGAGCTACCGCTTCTTAACCACCGACCAGGCACTCGCCGACATGGCCTACTTCTCCAGGCACCTTCAGATTCCCGGGCTCGAGCACGTCAATCTGGCCGCCCCTCAAACCCCTCACATCCTCTACGGAGGCTCCTATGCCGGAGGCTTCGTGGCCTTTGCTCGAAAAGTGTATCCCGACGTCTTCTGGGGCTCCATCTCCTCGTCCGGCGTCACCATGGCCATTGATGATTTCTGGCAGTACAACGAGGCAACTCGGAATTGGGCTCCTGGCGAGTGTTCGCCTACCATTCAGAAACTGACTGACGTCATCGACCACATTTTGTTGGGTCATGATGCCAACCTGCGATTAAAACTCCAGGCCATGTTTGGGCTGCGAGACCTTCGCAAAGATGAATTCGCTAGCCTCCTCATGGAGGCCCAACCCTCGATTCAGGGGACCAATTGGGATCCGGCCGTGGACAGCATAGATTTTGGCCTTTTCTGCGCCACCATCAGCAGTGATTCACTCCTGTTCAAGAGCACCGAGCAGCACATGGCTCGTGTTCGCAAGTTTGTCGAGGATGCTGGCTACGGCGCAAACAGCAAGTCATTAACAATTCGCATGCTTAACTATATAGGCTACGTTAGAGATTACGTCAATAAGAGAAAGATGCGATGTGAAAGCGGACAGAGCCTGCGGGAGTGTCTGTCGGTCCGATTCTTGCAGGGCAAGACTGAGATTGATGAGGACAGCTGGGAACGCAGCTGGACGTACCAGACTTGCACAGAGTAAGCGCAGCCGTCATATTGGTTGAGTCGTGTGTATTTTTGTTCGCGTCGATGGCATTACTGACAATATTTTAAAACAGATGGGGCTATTTCATCAACGGTGCTTCGACTCCAAAAGACCGTTATGCCATGGTCTCGCGAGTCATCACCGCCGAGTTCAGCTCCTACTTATGCGGAAGCTGGTTCAACATTACGTCTCGCCCGAATGTTGACATCATCAACAGACACGGCGGCTTCAACTTTAGCTATCCCCGCGTCGCCCTCATTGACGGCAAGCAGGACCCTTGGCGGAGCGCTGGTGTCCACGCATCACAACTGCCCCCGCGGAAGTCGACGCCGTCGGAGCCCTTTGAGCTTGTCAACTGGGGCGTGCATCACTGGGACGAGAACGGTCTCAGCCCTGAGGATGTGCAGCTGGATGTCGAGTTGCCGCCAGCGCAGGTCTCTGAAATTCAGCAAATGGAGGTCAACATTGTAAGGCAGTGGTTAAAGGAGTTCAAGCACAAGGATGATTACGACGTTTTGCCTGAGCTTAAACGAGCTACCAGCTGAGCAATGGCGGATACTTATAGACGTAATAGACGATGTTGTTATCGAGCATCAAATGCATTGCCTTGTATCCATCCTCCCGTCTAGAGGGCACTACTATGTATATAGCTTTAAGAATGTCATTGAGCTTCCTCAAATGGATATTCTATAGCATCGAACTTCCCATGGCAGGGACTGCTCTCCAAGCATCTCTAAACAAAGCCCGCTGGTGTCTACCCTGCTCACGGCGTCCCAAAACCCGGCCCCTCCACCAAGTAACGGCCAGCAATAAGTTCTTCCATCACATCAAAGCTCTTACCAACTATTGTTCTTCGACTCACTTTATTTCACATTGTGTTGCTAGTAAACTATATCCCCAAGGTCATAGAGAAGCAAGCTGACCACGCAGACGGGCATAATGCTCACTTTTAGCTACATTAAAGTGAGTAAGTCCCTAAAGCACTCCTTTCACCTAATAATTTTAAGATAATTGGCCTGTCTTTAGCCTGTCTTTCCTCCGATATTGTACCATGGCCAATATTCACGTCGGCTCTGGAATCATTAACGGCGTGTTCATTTATATTGGTATGTGGTTATAAATCGCAATTCTGCTTTTTAGGTGCTGCGCTTGACTCGTCGTTTTTGGTATCTTTAAATAAAATGTCAGTAGGTCATTGCTAAGGAAGGCCATATTATCTCCAAACGATAGCTAAGTACAGTAAGTACTGTAAATAAGATAGCCTGGGATGCTGCCGACGAAGTCGGCATCCTGGGCGCAGGCAAAGCTGAGGCAGCCAGGCTATTTCTGTATTCATCTCTCTTTGTGCTCTCTCTTTGGGCTCTTTTAACCTGTCCTTTGGCCTGTTTATTAGCCTCTCTTCTAACCTCTCTTTTAGCTCTTTTGGCTCTCTTGGCTCTATTGGCCTCTCTTTTAGCTCTCTCTTTTAGATTTTTTTTATTATTAATTATGAAGCAGTATTGTGTGTTTTTTCCCTCCGGAGGCCCTCTGGGAGCCCTGCCGCGGTCCGCTTGCAGCGTGCTCCTGCCTGCGGCGCTGCCTATGTACCTTCCTCAACACCACAACGCGCCTGCTAAAAGCATCACTAACTTGGTACGTACCTTAAATTCCTTGTTGTCTAATCGCCGATGCGTATTTGAAAGTGATCGGCCTCACTATTAGATTCATTCTAAATAGGCAAAACGGGCAGCTGCAGCCTGCGGAACTGCATCTTCGCTTGCCTTCGTTCCGCATTTCATACGCAAAACTCAGGCAAGCGCCGCTTTGCCTGATAATAAGCAGATCTCAAATGACCGACCTAGATAGCTTCAATTGAGGATACCACGGCACACGTGCCCAGTGATTTATTAGTGCGGGCTCCCCACCCCACCCCCACCCCACCCCCAAATCGGCACCAACTCGCCCCACCAATTTTTTTTTAAGCATCGACTCAATACATGCTGCCAGCTGTTCTTGCATCGCATCAACTCAACCCTCCTCGCAGAGCAGACCCAAGATGAGCTCCAAGACGCCTGTTGTTGGCCTCCTCGGCGGAGGCCAGCTGGGCAGGATGCTCTGCGAAGCCGGAGCCCCCCTGAATGCCCAGATTGCCGTGCTCGATGCAGACAATTGCCCCGCCAAGCAGATCAACAGCAGCCGCCATCACGTCACGGGCTCCTTCAAAGACGCCACCAAGATCAAGGAGCTGGCTGCCAACTGTGACGTCCTCACCGTTGAGATTGAGCACATTGAGACCGAGGTTCTGGAAGAAATCGACACCAAGGGCGTGCAGGTCCGCAACGCCGATGGCACAACTTCCACCAAAAAGGTGGCCATTCACCCATCATGGAAGACTCTCCGCCTCGTCCAGAACAAGTACGAGCAAAAGGAGTACCTCCGCAAGCAGGGGATACCCATTGCCGAGCAGATGCCTATTGAGTCTGGCGACGCCATGCTTGCCTCCATGGAGGAGGCGTCCAAGAAGTTCGGCTTCCCCTGGATGCTCAAGGCTCGCAAGGACTCCTACGATGGCCGTGGCAACTTCAAGGTCTCCAGCCGCGCCCATCTCGAGCAAGCCGTCAAGGAATTTGGCAACCTATCCTGCTACGCTGAGAAATGGGTCCCATTTGAGCTGGAACTTGCCGCCATGGTCATCCGAACAGAGGACGACAGTGGCAAGTTGAAGCGAGTCATCCCCTATCCCGTCGTCGAGACAGTCCACGAGGACAACATCTGCTCAAAGGTGTTTATGCCCCCGCGGAATGTGCCCCAGTATGTGTGCAGCAAGGCACAGAAAGTCGCCACGTCGGTGGTGGAGAAGCTCTGGGGACGAGGCGTCTTCGCCGTCGAGATGTTCCTGACCAAGGAAGGGGACATTATTTTCAACGAGTGTGCTCCTCGACCGCACAACAGCGGCCATGCTTCCATTGAGTCTGTTCCTTACATGTGAGCCCAAACCACCTACTGCCCTCCCTCTTGCTTGTACTAATGAGCCTACGCAAAAAGGTCCCAGTTCAAGGCCCAGCTTACCGCCATCCTGGATGAGCCACTCCCCCAAGTTCTGGAGCCTCATATTTCTTCAAGCATCATGATCAACATTCTGGGCGGCGCCAGCCCAGATTCCCATCTCGCTCTTGTCGAAAAGGCAAAATCCATGTTTGGCGAGAGGACCGCTGTCTATGTCCACCTGTACGGCAAGGAGTCCAAGCCCAGCCGCAAGATTGGCCACATCACCATCACTGGTTTCGGGTCGATTGCCGAGCTGGAGGAATTTTCCCGCCCATTGCTGGCAATGACGGATGACATTCGTCAAGAACGCCTCAAGGCATCAAGTACAGCTCTGCGTCCTCAAGCTGCTGCTCCCGCCGCCGTTGGCAAATCGACCGCCGCACACGGAAACCCTCTTGTGCTGGTCACCATGGGCTCCGACTCGGATTTGCCCGTTCTCAAAGCCGGCATCGACATCCTGAACCAGTTTGGCGTCCCGTGGGAAATCGACATCACCTCTGCGCACAGAACGCCAGCCAAGATGGCCCAGGTCGCCATTGACGCAGTGGATCGCGGAATCAAGGTCATCATCGCAGCGGCCGGAGGCGCAGCTCACTTGCCCGGCATGTTGGCCGCATACACACCCCTGCCCGTCATTGGTGTGCCCGTCAAGGCGACTCATCTGGATGGATTGGACTCTCTTCTCAGTATTGTTCAGATGCCGGTACGTACAAAAGAAGCACTGCACTCGTTGTCTTGTGACCTGCCCCCAAAACAAGAGAAACAGGGAAATTCTGCTAACACTTTCACAGCGTGGTGTGCCCACTGCGACAGTGGCAATCAACAATTCCACCAATGCCGCTTTGCTTGCTATTAGATTTCTGGGCGCTTTCATGCCTGATCTGCTGGACAAGATGAAAAAGTACCAGCTTGAGATGGAGACTCAGGTCAAGGACAAGGCCACAACCCTGAGAGACATTGATGTAGATGCGTATCTGGCCAAGATGGGTAAGAAATGAGAAAATATATACGAAATCAGCCTCATTTCCCCCAGGTTTAAGGGAGTTGTAATCGGATATCGCGGGTTGAGTGGATTGGCGTTCAGTGGTAACTTGATTTAGATAAGACACCAATCAAAACATGCAGTAGGAATTCGAAACAAAAAAAGATGCCGTTGATGATCAGTTGCTCAGTTCCTCACAACTCATGAGCAAAGGTGTAGGAAGAAGATATGCATCCTCGGTCTCTACCAAAGTCGTATGGGGTATTATGAATACCCGAGTGGCAGAGTTGATTTGGCGCTTCCATCGCTCCAAGGGATACCAAAACATCTAGAATTGGTTCTACATTTCCATTCCTTCGCCAGTGCCTTTTCGTTGCCCTGGTTATCCTCCCTTTATCTAGTCGAGTCTTCATGACACCAATCCCAGCTCTCACACTGAGCTACTAGGGTGTATCTATTCGGCCTTGTTCAGGCGCCATGCCATGGTTCCGTTGAGGCAAAAGGGGGTTAGGCCACGGCAGGCAACTTCTCCTATTCACGCCATGTTGCGAACAAGGGGGCCGTCTGCATAAAGAACGACAATGCTTAGATCACCCAGCCACGGCAATTTCCCACAACACCATGTGACAATGATATTTTGTCATCTCCATCACCCCGGCGATATAAATGCCTGTTTGCTTTTTCCTTCTTTACTTTTGGCGCCTCATCTCCCCGTCATCAAGGCACAGAGCGCTGCCCCTGAGTCCTACTCACTAACCTGGATAAAGTTCACGACACCTTCCACGGCTTGTTTGGCCAGGCGGGGTGCCTGGTTAGTCAAAGTTTATGCGGAATCTAGGTGCCGTACGTGGCCATCAAGTTGACAGGCACCCTTGTTGGCAATGGTGGAATATTGGGGTGGTTGGCACCAGGTTACCAAAACAGATGTCATCGCATGACCTGGGCTTCACAGTGCTCCAGTAGAGTGGTCGAGTTCCGGGTCAATTGGTCCGAGACTCGCACCGACACTGTGAGGGCTTCTTCTTTTCGTTGCTGTGGTCGTAGTGAAGTGCAATCCACCCATTCTCCAGGTCGTGGCTCCTGTGACAATGATGCAGAGGTCCCGGGGCGAGGTCGCACCGCTTTCAGGGGCTCTGAAAGTCTTCACCAGGAACAGCAACGCTTGTTTCGCAAGTTGAAAGTCTACTGTCTTGATTACGGCCCCCTATCTGCCCAAAAGCATCATTCGCATCGAAGCACCTCTAACTTGAATGGGCCCGATTGAGTTTTTCAAAATTTCCGGCAAGACAACATGCTGCAAAGTATATAGTCTGCATCTGCGAGCCCCATGGACTTGGCGGGATCTGACTTCCTTCGGATCTCTTTGGTTGCGGGCCACCGGGAGACCCTCTCCAGACGCGACCTGCCTTGCGCCATATACATACATTCTTCTTCGGGATGGCCATGACAACTCCGACGGAAAGACGAGGTAGCAATGGAGAGATGGCGGCAAGTGAGCCCAGGTCGGAAGAAACCATGGTGACTGTCCCATACGCAGAGACGGCTGAGCGTGAACCACCGGTGCCCATTGTCCCTGCCAAGAGTCCCAAGCGAACTTCTAAGGATGAGGCTGAGCGTCCACGCTCGGTGCTTCTCCCCTGCTCCTCGTCCTCTGTATATGCAGAGTCAACCAACCCAACCATTGTGGAAGTGTCTCATTCTATCCAAGAGCACACGCTTTCACCCTCGGCGGCCATGGCGAAACCAATGTCTGCTTCCATCTGTGAGGTGGCCTCGGAACAGGGTCTTCCGGCTGAAGAGGTTTACGATGATGAGACGGGGCTGCCTGTGTATATCGCACCATGGATTCTTCGGAGTGAATCTGATCACCAGGGCGAGAATGGCCTGCTGGGGAGCTGGCCACCGGCTCGAGCTTCGCCGCTGCGGCCGCCACAACCCTTAGACGAGCTGGCTGCTCCCAAGCCTCTGCCCCCCTTCCGAAAAGCCGGCAACGCCGGTTCTGTAATAAGCCAAACGCTCAAGAAGAAGCGCAACTTTTGGATGTCTTTTCGGAAAAGCAAGGCAAATGCTGCATCTGCCACGGCGTCGTTGGTATCCCTGATATCGCCGAGCACACTGGGTCGAACGAGTTCGACATCAACAGGATCAGCGGGCGGCCGTCCTACTATACGGGTCGATGGCACTTTGTCCAAGTCTCCTGACTCTAACGTTGGCAAAATGAGCCTTGCCACTGCTAGAAAGACGTGTGGTGGACGGGATGGGGCCGCATCTTTCAATATGATTGCAGGCACAAGAAAGTACGCCGGCGTGTCGATTTCGGAAGTCCAAGTCCAAGTTCAAGTCGGAGCCCCTGTCTCAACGCCAATAGATGGAGGGAAGAAGCGTGTGCCACGCGGGCGGACGAATTCAGGCCACAGAATCATCATGGTGATTCCTGAAGAAAAATTGTTTAATGACGAGTTGCGAGCCCGATTCTGCTGCTAATTGCCATGAGAAAACATGGCCTTTCACGAGATTGCCAAGAAGATAACATGACAGAAACAAATAGCCAAGATGATGATACCCAGCTAAGCCCAGAGAAGGGAACAAAAGATTGTGCAAATAGCCCGGCCGGCCAAGAGAAGGAGTGCCGGAATGATATGAAGTCACTACACTTATTCTGTCATTTACAAACTTAGTACGCCTTAATAGCATTTTCTTTTCTTTGTTCTGCAAATTATAATCAGTGCCATTGAGTGTGCGGAGCAAGAAATGTAATACCGTACTGACGTTGACGATTCAGAGCCCCCCGTCACACAATTTGAGCTGCAACCATAATCCCTGTTCACCATGAACATCCTGGCTCGTTGCGATGCTTGGCGTGTCCACTTTGCAGCTGCCCCGCGAAGTCCATCTCATCTTCCTCCATCCGCTTCAGTAGAGGAATTCGCTGCCATTGGCGACGAGCGGCCGGCTTGTTGACAAGCATTGTTCCATCCTGGTCGTCATGGTCGCTGATGGTCCCGACTTCTGACCGAGAGACAAGATGCGTCTTCTCAATGTCCAAACCTTCATCCTAGAATCTTTCAACGGCGCAGAAGAAAGCGTCCCACCTTATGCCATCTTGTCGCATACATGGGACACCGTCGAGGCGACGTTTGAGAAACTATGCAGCACGCCAACAAAGCGCCTAGACGACCTTGCAGAGTTCCAAAAGGTTAGACGGAGCTGTGTCCAGGCGGCACGGGACGGTTTCGCATATATATGGATCGATGCCTGTTGCATCGACAAGGGCAGCAGTGCTGAGCTATCCGAGGCCATCAACTCCATGTTCAAATGGTATCAGCAATCCTCCATATGTTACGTCTACCTGAGCGATTTCCAAGTATCGCAAGGGCAGTCGATGCCAGCTCAGCAACACGCATTGCTTGCTCGAGACAAGGATTTTTGCTCGTCTCGCTGGTTCGAGCGCGGCTGGACGCTCCAAGAACTGACTGCGCCAAGACATCTCGTCTTCTTCGACAAGAATTGGGTTGGCTTTGGCTCGAGAGATGGTCGTCTATTCGGGGCTATTTGTGATCGCACCAGCATCTTGCCTCACGTCTTTACCAGCCGACATTGCATGTGCTCAACCGGCTCAGAAACATGCCCAGTGTCTGTAATGCGCAACGGAAAATGCAAAGGATACAATGCCAAGGACAATCTCCCGGATATCCTTAGCTCCCTAAATGCGGCAATCATCATGAACTGGGCAACGAATCGCTCCACAACGCGAATTGAAGACATGTCATATTCTCTCATCGGCCTGTTCAACATCAACCTGCCCTTACTTTATGGCGAGGGTGGGAAAGCATTCATGAGGCTTCAATCAGCCATCTTGGCACGAAACAATGATCACTCCTTACTCCTGTGGAGGGAAAAGCCAGACAGAGATGAGGGAACTTTTAGTCGCCCGGGTTGTCTCTCGCGGTCCCCAAAAGGCTTTGAAGCTCCGCCGCCCATTGTGCCTCAACGAGAGTATTACGATTTCGATAATGAAATGGTCCCTCGCCTAGCCGTCGGCCTCGCGGATAGCATGGATCCAATAGAGCTGTCGGAAACAATATTAAAAGTAAACCTGTGGCTATGTCCGTGTGAAGTGGGTTATCCGCTCATCAGCCGCTCTGGCGACAGCTCTGATACACAAGAGGATTGGGCATTGGCCATACTCAACTGCCATGGCGCTTCGGACTACCTCGTGCGACCGGCTATTCTAGTCTCACATATGGGCTCGGACTTGTACCGCCGCGTAGCTTGCGACTCCATCTTTCTGGTCAATCCGCGGAGGAGACATGGGAATGCGGCCGTGACAACCCTTTCAGTATATCATCGGACGCCAAACGCCGAGGACACGGGGTCGAATTGGATGCTTATCCAGCGAGTGTCCATGAGTAAGTGTGCCCAGAAGAGCATCAAGCTGCTCGTGCGCCCAAGCGGGCCAAGCTTGCTTCGCTCGGCGCCAAGGCGAGTCGACAAAACCTTGTCGTCAATAGACTCGGTTTGCTGCGTCATCAACCAACCCCCTCGTTGCGACTCTACCTTGACTATCAAGATTCTTGGAGGATACCCGAGAATCTACTCTCATGGCTCCTGTCCACCCACAGTGCCAATGCTTCGGAGCTACATCAAGTATAGCTGCAGTCGAGGTTTTGGTCTCATTGGGGGAATGCACCTATTTGAGCTCGGCCTGTCAGGAGTGGCCGCCAAGATCAAAGTCTATGTCATTTGGGGGTCATATCACGATGAGCCAAGTCGGCATCGTCACACTCAGAGCATTGTATTGGAAAGACAATGGTGCAGAATTTTCCGGGAGTCTTATTTCGGCAGTGATGTTGAGGTTCCCGTTCTGGAAGCAGGCGAAGAAGCTCTTCGGTATCAAAGGCGGCTACACGCATGGTTGGTGAAGCGAAGTGCAGACATACACTGGCACGTTATTGATAGGACAGGCCATCGGCGGCCAGTGATGCCGGATCTCAGTAATGGAAAGCAGCCTGGGGCGGACAGAGCGTTGGATCTGTTTCCGGATGGCAAGGTGCGCATAGGCTTGAGCGCGCGCATGAATATTGAGCACGGCTTCGGCGTTACGTCGAATGATATTGAGCTGACCTTTCTAACGCCTGACTGTAGGGTTGGCAAAGGGAGTCTTTTGACGGAAGTTTCGAAGACCAGAGGTTGGCTTAAGCCAGTCTTTATGGCGCGTTCCATAACAGGCTTTGGATCGCTCTCTTCAGCGAGGCGGATAGAATGACGCATAACTGGAAATTGAATCCGGTGCCCGAAAGGGTCATGCTAGGGCTCTGACTCTGATGCCAGAGTAATAACGGACACTGCACAGCCTGACAGTTTCGCCCCATGTGAATCAATAGTGTCTGGTGGCCAATTTCCGCTAATCCGACAGGGGGTTCAGCTCGAGTGACAGACAGCCGATTTACCTGGCACCCGTGTTGGATATTTCATTCGCGGACATTGCCTCGGGAAAATGCAAATGTCTCCAGGAAGCGTAGGTTTCTCTGGCAGTAGATGAAGGGTCATGGTGTTTCGGAATGCGTGAGATGGACGCGTCTCGCCAGAGCGTGTTAATCTCCAGACAGCGGGCACATTTGCGCAGGCCGGGGCTGAATGTTGATGGGCAGGGAACAGAGTCAGGGGGGGCGACGTAAGATTATGTCAAGTATCTCGTCCCTGCTGCATCCCCGTTCGTCGGTTCGTCCACTGGCGTTGTGTTCCACGTGATAAACCCCGGCCCGGGCCTTGACGCGGGAAATTGCAGCGCAGCAGAGGAAGCAGCAGAAGCAGGAAAGGCAGCGAAGGGCCTCCCTGCACCCGTCATCATCCCTTTCAACACTCTCCGTAGCTGCCGCGAAGGGTAAGCACAGAATACGACGCCTGAGCGAGAATCGTCAGAAGAATGATCAGGTAGTAGACTGCGGCCGCCGTCGAGTAATTGTTGCTCGTCGCTGTGTGATTCACCACCAACAACGCCCAGCTTGAACCCAAAGCTGCGGGCGAGGCAAAAAGCAAAGACCATCTGGATTCTAGAGCAAGACGCAATTTGGCTTAATGCCCAGGGAGGCACAAGATCGGCATGGCCACACGTCGAGATGCAGCCAACAGCGGCTCGAGGGACCCGACTCCCCAAACAGGCAATACAGACTCAAGCACAAATGCCTCCCGCTCCAATCGGTCAGATTCCACGGGCGGAAAACAACCAAAGAACACTGGGAAATCAAAAGGAGTTGCGTGGGCAGACGATCAAGGGTCCGTGCAGCGACCGCAGCAACAGCAAAAACAAAACCAACGGCAACAACAACAGCAGCAGCAGCAGCAGCAGCAGCAGCAGCAGCAACAAGGACAGGAACAAGAATCTCGGGAAAAGTTGACTTTTTATCGCGAAGGAACGCCGCCCCCTCTAGACGATGACGATTATCAACAGATTAGCTTAAGCACTGGGCCCCATGACGCCGGTGCTTACTCGTACGATTACAGCTACGACCGCGTGGCTCCGCCGGCTCCGATCCCTCAAGCGACCATTTGCGGCATCCGGCCGCGCTTGTTTTGGATCATTATCGGCGCGGTTCTTGGGGCTGTCGTCATCGCAGTTGCCGTTGGCATCGGTGTGGGAGTTGGGGCGAAACATGGCTCATCGGACAAATCCGCACAGGCGTCCTCCAGGTCTGTCTCCTTGCGCCGCACTTCATCTGCAACGGCATGTTCCACCGCCACGTGGTTCCTGCAGCCAACAGGCACGGACATAACCTTTGTGTCACCATAGTGACCATACTAACAAAGCCACCTAGTGCTTCGATCCGTACCGTCACCCCCACGTCAATACCAGTCGAGGCCACGCAGGCCCTGCTCCCTGCTTGTCCTGCCGCCAACAACACCAAGTACGGCGTCAAGGCAGTGAGCAAGACTTTTCTTCGCCTGTGCGGAATCGACTATACTGGCGAGGGAGGAGCAGTCGATTTGGGAGTTGTCTGGACATCCAGCATGCAGGATTGCATCAACAGCTGCGCTGGGTATCCTAAATGCACTGGCTGCAGCTGGGGCGTCATTCCGGGCGACGCTGGCAGCGATCACAGGTGCTGGCTGAAGACTGATTTGCAGAAGCCTACTCCTGTCCGAAGTGGTTGGGAGTTTGCGATTCTGCAATGAGGGAAGAGGGGGGAGAGAAACCAGCCGGCAAGGCGCAGTTCAAGCGAGTTTATTTGTTATTTTTTTTAATCTTGGGCTGTATTATATTTTATCACGACTTCTACGGCATGATGTAACGACGGTAACTTGGACTATTTAATACATAATCAAACCCTTGCGTGCTTTACAACAGCAACAGGCCATTTGAGCATCAAGTCACCGCCTCCTGTTTACCGGCTTGGCTGTTTCACAACATCCTCCTTGAGCACACCGTGACATGTCGCCATCAATGGCTATTTAGGTCGAGTCTGACTGCTGACAAGCAGGCGCCGGACATGGGACTTTATTACAACCTCTCCAGCTGACAGCCAGATGGCACTAACTTGTCAGAATCCCCACATGGCGGTCCAAAACTTTGCGACTCAACGGTCAACACCGCTGTTCAAGGACTAATCTTGAGCAATCAACACAACAGCAACAACCGATTGCAGCTTGAATAGTCCATTGAAAATTGACAATGGGGGCATACGCTCACTCCTCACAGCTCAGGGTCTTTGACTCTCCTCCAGAGCAAATACTTGACCTCCTTGCCTCTCACCTCCCAGCCTCACTCACCATTCTCCGCCGCCTGCAGTTCGCCTTGTACCGGAACTTTACGACTCCCGATGCGCGCATCGTCTTCTCTTCTGACACGGGACATGTCGGGGATGGACCACTGAAGCCAAAGTACTTTGCTGTAGCGTATGCGGAGTTTTCCACGGGCCCCGACACACAAATGATCATGTATTCATCCATGGAACACAGCCAAGTGAACGACACGGAGATGCCGGAGCATGAAACGCACGTCATGAACATTGTGCGTGAGCTGATTCGCCTTCGCAAGGACTACAGCGGCAAGTCGGTCTACGGAAACAGCTTGCTCGTGGGGTCTTTGCACTCGGGTGTGCGCAAGGTCTTGGTCAAGCATCGAAGGATCACGCCGCGGCCATCGGGCGACTACGACAAGTGGCTGTTCAAGATGCAGCAAGTGCCGGAACTGAACGAGACCCCAGAGGGCATGCACTGGGGCCGGGCTTCTTTGGAAGACTGTAGACTTGTCGCCTCGAGAACCGACATTCCTAGGCCACCGTGCGTGTTGCGATGTCCTTCGCCAGACTCTTGTGTGTTTGCCATTGCTGACAATTTTCACTCTCAGCGAGTCCCTCGTACGGCTTCCAGGGCTGATGTTGAAGCTGCAAGATGAAACACCAATCGCGTGGGCGTTTACTGGTAACTCTGTCTGCCCCGGCGGTTGTGTGGCTAGTACTTACAAGAAGCAGGTCTTGATGGCTCATTGATCAGCATGCATTGCGAGGTGAGTCATTTTTGCCACCATGTAGGGATGAGGTACGGTGCTCACGTCGTAAATTCAAGGACGGTTACCGCAGAAGAGGCATTGCCAAGTTGCTGGCAGCCAAACTCCTTCGCCACTCGGGCGAAGAGTTCGCCAGCGCCAAGTATGCTGGTCACGAATGGGCCTCGGCGAGTGTGGCTCCAGATAATGAGGGCAGCCGCGGGCTGTGTCGGAGTTTGAATGCCACGCCACATTGGTCTGAATCATGGTGAGTGGAATGCTGCAGACCCCATCTAGTTCTTGTGGGCAAAAGCAGTTGAACCTAACTAGTTGCAGGGTGATCCTGGACTTGTCAGACACTGTATAACCACAACTCCAACTGAGATGTGGGACAACAAGCACAGAGTCAGATTCGTTTATTCGTCAGTATTGCTAGTCATATCCGTGCTGAAATAGCAATCATGTGATAAGCAGAGCGGGATAGACAGAACCACGTCACGAATAGACGGCATCACGGCAGTATACATGCTGGAGACCTTCAGAGTAAACGCTAGACTTGAAAAGTTCCCAACTCACCGGAATCCTGGTCAACTATTCCGAACTCGCCTCCCAGCCCAATCAGGCACCAGTTGGTCAACTCCCATCAACTCGAGCCGGCGTTGCACAACATAGTCGTCGACTCGTCGCACTTTGCGTATACCAATCTATAGCAGTCCAGCCCCCGAGGCCTTGTTTTACCATTTAGCCGCCCGGCAGAATGCATCAACATCTTGCACCCGTTTCTCTCTTTAGCCTCTATTATCCCACTCGGTACTCCGTTCAAACCCGGGAGAAATCTACCTTTTGGACTAGCCTCCTTTCAGATTCAGCAACACTATTCACCAGTTACAACGACTTGCTTCCTCTCAGCTCTTAGCCATAGTCCCACTCGCTATGCACGGGAGCCCCCTACTCCGGGGGCGGCCCGGCACTTGTGGTCAGGAAAATGATGACAAAGTTGGGGAAAAAGTGGAAGAGTTTTGGCCTCGGCCCCCCTTGTGCACAATAATATCATGGCTTGGGCCTTGTCAACTGGTCTACGGGCTTCATGAGCTGTTGTCTAAGCTTGCAATAGGAGCTCTGAGAGTCCTCGCCGGTTCCCGCAACTCCGGCCGTCGAGATATCACGGTCCCTAAAACTATTCATGCAATGTTCCACAACAATCTTCTAGCCAGGGACGGGGCTCGCCTGAACCTATGCTGCATGTCGTGAGGCACCGGGCCAATGTGACCCCAAGGAGAGAACCAAAATAGAGCTAACATCTCAATAAGGTCATAAGGCCGGCCGCGGTCATTTCTTCCGACTTTACGGTTACTTGTAGAAGCCATGATTCCGGGATACTACCTTGGACTGTATTAGCCGGGTGGTAAAAGTGAAGGTGTGCCCTATCTGCGTAGATGAGGGCCAATTGATGCCGTTACGCACAGAGCACACTTCTGAAACCTGGGGAAGCCTGTCGAGATGTCACCCATTGCACCGTCGAGGAGGGGATTGGTGATGTTGTTGAACTTTGCCGGTTGATGGCCGTGGATAAATTGACTCGAGTTCAAGCTTGAGGATAATTCGGTTGAAATGGATACCGGCGTCCAAGATGTTTTAAAAGCATCGCCATTCTCGTCGATATTCGAAGCAATTGGAGCAAGAAACCACTCTTCCAAGCACAACAACGTCTTTACTCACACTTCCATCTCAAGACTCAGCCAGGCTGCATCAGATCATGGCTTTTCTCACCTCGGCTCTTGTCACTCTCCTTGCCGGAGCGGCCGTTGTTCAATCTGCTCCCGCCGAGTTCTCTCTGGTTGAGCGAACGGCTCAGGGAACCGGCACCGACAATGGCTACTACTACTCCTTCTGGGCCGACTACAACAACGTCACCTACAACAACGGCGCCGGGGGATCATACTCGGTCACTTGGTCCGATGGAGGCAACTTTGTCGCCGGCAAGGGCTGGAATCCCGGCGCAGCAAGGTATAATCGCGCAACCCATGTCGTCATGCCTACACTCTCGGCAGAGTAGCAAGCACAGGTGCTGACATGTTGCTCTTCTTCAACCACAGGTCCATCTCCTATTCCGGAACCTACTCGCCCAATGGCAACAGCTACCTCTCCGTCTACGGATGGACCACCAGCCCCCTGATCGAGTACTACATCGTCGAGAACTTTGGCACCTACAACCCGTCCACCGGCGCTACCAAGCTGGGTTCCGTCACCTCTGACGGCTCGACCTACGACATTTACCAGACCACGCGTACCAACCAGCCGTCCATTATCGGAACCGCCACCTTCCAGCAGTACTGGTCCGTCCGCCAGAACCACCGCTCCAGCGGCACCGTCACCGTCGGCAACCACTTCAACGCGTGGGCCTCCCTGGGCCTCAAGCTGGGTTCGCACAACTACCAGATCGTCGCTACCGAGGGCTACTTCAGCAGCGGCTCCGCCTCCATCACCGTCTCGGAGGGCACATCCTCCGGCAGCAGCGGCAGCACCTCTTCCAGCAAGACCTCAAGCGCTGCTAGCACCAGTACCGGCACCGGCAGCAGCAGCGGTGTAAGTTGAGAACCAACCAGCCTTTGTTGATGCGGCATAGCGTCATTGTTGTATCGATGAAACCATGCCTGTGTCCTGCCCGTTCACCTCTCAAGACCAAGATGACTGACGTGATGTGCATCCACCTAGTGCTCTGCCAAATGGGGACAATGCGGCGGCACGGGCTGGAAGGGTGCTACTTGCTGCCAGAGCGGCTCGACCTGCACCTACTCCAACTCGTACTACTCCCAGTGTCTCTAAATTCTGACCCTCGTCGCTCTTCCCGGCATCTGGATATCCCGGTGAGCGCCCCTATTCAATGAACCAAGCCCTGGGGTGTATGAGTCCCAAGCGTGGAACGGCCCAGGGGCATATCGGTCTGGACAAAATTTGCTGCCATGTACATATGAATCGTGCGTATTGTGCTTGTCTCCTTTCAACACTTTTGTATTCAGACATTGGGAACTGAGGTGGTCAGGGCTCACGACAATGCCCTCTGTTTCCAGGACAATATTAGTTACGATTAGCAATTTGAATTGAATCAACATGTTTCATCAGACTCGTGGGTACTACCTGACGTGGGGGTTGGCCGTGTATCCCTTGCTTTGTCTATGTTTTGGGACACAAACCGTACATGTGTGGTTTGACAATAACAGAGAACCGTCTTGATACCCAGTCTGCTGTGTAAAATCTGTGGACTGGCGGAGACATTCTTCATTTACCCAGTCTGCTGTGTAAAATCTGTGGACTGGCGGAGACAATGAAGAATGTCAGTCATGCATGTAGGGCTCTGTGAGGCGTTGGGATAGGGAATTAGACATGAAGCTTCTGCCAGTTTCGTCAACTTGTTGTCATCGTTAAAATAGACTAGATACCGAAACGGCGTGAAGATTGGGAGCTGAGGACATGCGGGTGCTTTGGATAGATGTTGTAGGGTAGCATTTCTCTGGCTACTCGGCATTGCGACCACTTCCGATGTTCCGGCGGGAGACGATATTGCCAAGCACCATATAAACACAATGCGAATGGAGCCGGACACTTTTTATTCCCTGTTGAGTCCGCCGCTATCGAGTTTGGTCCATTTTCTGCGTTTCCGTTGACTAAACCGGGCCGTAGCAGGAAAAGCTGGGAGTGAAGCCGAAAGAGTCTGGCGCATCCAACTAGGCGGGTACAGTGTCAACCGGAATTTGTTGCACCGTATCCATCGTGAACAACCAAGCTCTGTTCCTGGCCACGGATTCACAACAGTGACAATTCGTTTCCCGCCCACAACGCAGGTACCCAGCCAGATTCCCGAGTATCTCTGCCGAACCAGTTAGGATGCCAATGATGCCAAGGCATGCGCAAAAAGCAGTCGCCTTACCCTTTGTGCACTGCAGCTTCTGCTAGATGGCACCACATACATCATGTCCACCTTTAATGGCATTGTATCCGAATTTCCAGACATACGAAGTAAGTCGTGTATATCCCCTCGAGCCATTCACTTGATCGAGTAATAGCCAACGCACTGCAGTTGACTTTTTCCGACGACGGCTAGATCAGCAGCCGCCGCTGGCATGCTTCCTGAGCCACGTCCACAGCGATCACCTGGCAGGATTAGACACGCTGCGCTCTCCCTTGCAAGTAAAAATTTGTCTCCGCCTGTGGAAGAGCTGTATTCTAATCTTACCAGTGTATATTGTTCTGCGGCAACGCGGGAAATCTTGCTGCGTCTGGAAAGGTACACGTGTAGAATCAACTACGCCAGGGGCATTTTGGAGGCCAGACAGCAGACGTACAAGCATCTCCGGAAAGTACTGGTAAAAAAGACGCACCCTCATTTTCTCTCACGCTGTGCTGAATCTACGTAACAGAAGGCGCTGCCTCTTGAAGCACCAACGCTGATAGAGTTGCGGCCTGGACTCGACATCCAAGTCACACTGTTTGATGCTAACCACTGCCCGGGCTCGACCATGTTCTGTAAGTGACAGTATAATGAAACATTGCAGGCATTGGCTTACACGCACCAGTGATTGAAGGCCAGGGCCAGGCAATCCTCTACACCGGCGATGTACGAGCAGAGCCGTGGTTTGTCAACGCGCTTGTTCGGAACCCATGCATCCTCGAGTACACGCATGGCCTGAAAACACTGGACAAGTTATACCTCGACACCTCGTTCCTCGACGACATTCCTTTCCAGACAAAATCGGAGGGAATCGCAGATCTGCTGACAAAAGTGCGGCAATACCCAGACGACACCGTCTTCCATCTGCAGACGTGGACCTTTGGATACGAAGATGTATGGATAGCCCTATCCAAAGCACTAAAGTCGCGCGTAAGCACCCATTTCAAGCTCTTCTACTGCCATCTCCCTAGCTGATTATACAGATCCATGTCGACGACTACAAGCTGCGAATATTCAATTCTCTGAGGAGCCGCTCGTCAAACCAGCTGTTTGCGCCACAGTTCCATCTCGCCGCCGGCGCAGCAGTCTTGACGGGACACATGTGTGCCAACACACAGCACCTCGGCTGCCTTACCTCTGACACGAACATCCGTATCCACAGCTGTGAAAAGGCCAACATGTGCCCCGTCGCCAGACACCCGTCTGTTGTGTCCATCCGGCCAGTGGTCTGTCGCCTCCCCGGCGGTGAGACGGTCACCGAGGCAGGCGTAGGCGGCGGCGGGACGGATTTCTCCCGAGAAGCAGAATTGAATTGCATCAAAAACGAGGACTTTGAAGCACTGCTAGAAAAGTAGGTGCACTGTTGACCAAATTTGTCCGTCCTGCTGACCACTCTTCAGAGAGCCAGCCTGGAAAGAGATCAGCAACGAGGCAAAAAACGATATCAGAATGCTCTGGAAGAGCATGTCCTCCAGTGGCCGAGACCTGTCGCTCAATATGGACATTGAACATTTCGGGCACGACCAGTCTGTGGACGTGAATTCTATGATACAATCTCTGGCCCAAGGATCGCGTGACAAGTTCAACATCCCCCAAACGCCAGGCAATGATCGGCCCGACGGTCTTCCGAGGGTCATTTTGTTTCCCTTTGCAAGGCACTCTCCATATGGAGAGCTGTGTGGCCTGGCCAATGCATTCAAGCCAAAAGACATTTGGCCGTGTACAGTGGACCGTCGGTGGATGGACCAAGGTACGTTGTTTCGTGATGCTGGCACTTTTCGAGGACCTTGTCTAACCCTTACAGAAATGACGGTAGAAGCTTTATTTGGGAAGTACTGTTCGAAGCAAATATTCCAACATGACAAGCAAATGGCCGCGCTGCTGGCGCAGCAAAACGACACCATAAATACCCCGGCCGTCGACTCCCAGCGTACTGATTCTCACGATGGTTGCTGGCAAATAAGGCACAAGATACGGCGCTGCAGTGACAACGCAGACGTGAGTGCCTCAGCTGAAGCACGATGCGCGGAAATGACAACACTTGTCTCGTCACCTGAGCAAAATCTTCCGGTAGAAGATGCACGCCCTTCAACCGCATCTGCTCCATCGCAGCATACAACAGATCAAGATGGTGATGCCACCTTGCCATCACGAAAACGGCGGCTCCAAGGGTTGGATGTCATCGAGGGACGTGGTCAAGAGATGGATGCGTCAGACTCCCAAATGACAAATCTGTCAATCGCTTCGTCTTTTGCGCATCATTCCGCTCTCAGACAGGATGCATACGACGCCATGTTGAGCAATGTAAATGGACATGGATCCTGGCAACCAATCTCTCTCATCTCCACCGACGGTCATCACCATGATGCAGAACAAGAACTTTGAGCTTGTATTAAACTACGGCCAACTCGCCTTACTTGTTGTGTTCGAGGCTCACATTATCCATTGTCAACCCGAGATGCGTGTAGGGAATATGTCGTGGCTTTGATGAATGATATACAGTATAGAATGAATCCGTCGCCTCGTTTCACAGGCCCAAGCCCAAGCCTAGACTTTCGCCGCCCAGGAAGATGCCACCCGTCGAGTTCTCTCGCTCCTTCAACAACAGCGACACGTCCACTCTTCCACCCGTAATATACCGCTCGCTCACGCCCAGATTTACTCTCTGGCTCAACTCGTGCCTCAGCTGGGCCTTCAACGCACCCATCTCCGTCTTGGTCAACGCCTTGGCTTCCTTCTCCTTCTTTCGTCGACCGCCACCTCGACTGCCCCCACCCCAGCCGCTTGACTCAGTAGCTTCGAATTCTTCAGAGTCGTATTCGACGCCAAGTTCCTCGGCAGCGTTCCGGAGCCAGGTGTCATTGCTGTGGGCCTTTTCCTTGGCTAGGATCGCATCTGTAATCTTCTTGGCCAGATCCAGGCGTGGCTTCAGGCGGGAGGCAATCTTCCTGTCAACGGGCAGACTCTCAATGATGTGCTGCTTCTTGCCCGACGAGGCTCGCTGGGCGTGGACCTTGGCGGCGAGTCTTCTCGTGGGGAGAACTTCGTCGGGCGAGCAGAGAATGATGCTGACACCGCTGCGGTCGGCACGGGCCGTACGTCCAGAGCGATGGATGTAGGTATCAGCCGCGCGGGGGACGTGGTAGTGGATGACTTGGTCGACCTCCTTGATATCGAGACCTCGGGCGGCCACATCGGTAGCCACGAGGATGGTGTTGCGCGCTGCTGTAAACTTTTCGAGAGACCGCAGACGGGCTTTTTGAATCATTTGCGAATGTAGAGGCAGCGCGTTTTGGTTGAGGTGTTGAAGGAGAGGCGTGATGCGGCGAACCGCAGAGATGGAGTTGGTAAAAACCAATGTCCGACGACCGGGGTTCAGCAACAGAACCGTGTACAGATACAGATCCTCCAAGATGTAAGAGTTAGCCACTTGCCGTAGCTTCAAATTCGCGCTGCCAGCACACAAGACTCACCTTTTCCATGGCTCCGCACTCAATCAGGCCCTCGCGGAGATTGTTGGCCATCTGGCTCATGGGGTTGACGTCGATGAATCTTGGCTCTCCTCTGAACTTGAGACACTTCATGAGATACGCCATCTTTTCCTCGTCACTGCCAGTCTTGGCACTCTTGCCCTTGCCTGCAAGCTTGGTCTGCAAGTTCTTGTCAAATGTTGCCGAAAAGACCAGCGTCTGTCGAACGGTTTCCTCATCCTGAGAGTCCGAGTCGTCAGAGTCCTCGTCCGCCTCCGGATTCTCCCTGTCCAAGGCTCCGATAATGTTCTCCGCCTCCTTGAACTGCCCAACCTTGAAAAGTCTATCCGCTTCGTCGACAACCAAGAAACTGATACGAGTAAACTGTCTTTGCAGCTTGGCATCGCCGTCTAGCACCTCCCACAGACGACCGGGGGTGCCAATGACGATGTCAGCCTTTTCTAATTGTCGCTGCTGCTTCTGAATACTCAAACCACCAGTAACAACGCAAACGTACGGCGATGCGGGAAGTCCATCGCATACGGCTTTGATGTGATCACCAATCTGCTTGGCCAGTTCTCTTGTAGGGCTGAGAATCACAGCCATGGGTCCGTTCCTCTTCTTCGTCCCGGGCCGGGACTCTTCATCCTGCTGCTGCTGCTGCTGCTGCTGCTGCTCCTCGTACATGTCCAGCCACTTTTCCACAATGGGGAGACCAAACGCAAGCGTTTTACCAGAACCCGTTTGTGCCTTGCCAATCACATCTTGGCCCGAGATAATGTCCGGAATAGACTCCTTTTGAATATTCGTCGGTTTCGCAAATCCCAGCTTCGCAATGGCCGAGACAAGGGTAGGCGACAGGTTCAGCGCCATCCACTCGCCCATGTCAAGGTCTTCGGCTTCGGCTTCCCCGTCCGCCATTTCTGCCAGCGCCAGAAACTCGTTTCCGGTCCCATGCGAAGCGGACTTTTGTAGCTCTTTGTCGGCAATCTTCTGTTGCTTTGCTTTCGCCTGTACGCTGCCATCATGTTGCTGCTGTTGCGCCTTTTGGGTCTTGTCGCTCTTGCTCTTGTCCTTGCCCTGCTTGACCGCTGGAATATTTTCTTGAGTTGTCTCGCCCTCCAGGCCATCTTGAGAATCGCCAGCTTCGCCGGAATCGACAGGCTCGCTCGCCACAACATCGTCGCCAAACCCCTCAAAAGACTCCTCTTCATCTTCGCTGTCAAAAGGCACAGGCTGCTTGTTCTCGCTATCGCTCTTCACAACGAATTGCACGCTCTCGCCATCCTTGACCACATCCACGCCAGAAAGGACTTGCAGTCCGCCAAAGTCTTCGCCTACTGATTCCCAAGCAAGCGACGAAGCGTCAAATACTGTGCGGCCGGTCGGATCAGATTTCGTCTTGTTATTGGACTTTCCACCAGCCTTGGGTGTCGATTTCGGTCGTGTGCCGCCCTTGGGCAGGTTCTTATTTCGCTTGGCTTCAGGCCCGGTGGTCGGCGGAACCTTGCGTTTCTTGGACGGAGGTACCATCGGGGGCTGCGATGGGGGAATTCGGCCGCCAAATTATTATATCGCGGCCTGGTACACGGACAGGATTGGGTGGAACGGTACGTTTGATACGTTGTTCTCTCCGCAACAAGAAAAGGTCAGTGGTTGAAAAGGTATGCTTGAGCATCCTCAGTGGAGAGAGCCCTGGCTGACATGCGCCTTCCGCTCAAAAAAAAAAAAAAAGTTCCTCTTGGCCCGTAGTGGGTTGTCCCTCTTTTTGGGGGCCGCACGCTATGCTCCATCGGGGTAAACTCAGCCGGCCTCCGATCTGCCGTCTTCCACTGACATGGCGCCATGAATGAATAAACTGGCCTATTTATAGCTGCCCATTGAATTTCCAGGGACTTGAGATTCATACAAAGAGAAATAGTAAACGTCAAATGCGTCATGCTACCAGATAGTGGTAATATATTCCCAGCCCCATTTTGAATGTAGGCTCCATCCATCTTCAAAGCTTCATATATGAGTACAGAGCAAAGCATTAGTTATAAGCCCTCAGATCCCTTTCCAAATCGGGATCCTCCAGCCACCCATCTTGCCACGCATTTTTTGCGTCAATGCCTCGATGTCATTGCTAAATCACTAGTGCATCTCTTAATGCGCTCCACGGGCCCTCTTGGCTCCGCCGCCAACTTCTGAATCGCCTCTGGGACGCTTTGCTCCTGGTTGAAAGTCCACCGCTCCCGGGTTCATGCCACCCCGTCCTCCTCTGTGACCTCCTCTACCACGTCCACCTTGCCCTGCCGCACCACCCTCTTGATTGCCGCTAGCCCCGCGCTGCCCAGGAGGAACATAAGCACCACCTCTTCCACGGCCACCTCCGCGTGGCATGGGAATGCCAGATCGAACCGGTTGTTGCTGTTGGCCTTGCTGTTGCGCTTGCTGTTGCGCTTGTTGTTGCGCTTGCGCTTGTTCCTGTTGAGCCTGTTGAGTCTGTGCAACTTGCTGGCCTTGTTGTTGCGTCGGTGCTGGCTGTTG
This sequence comes from Keithomyces neogunnii, assembly GCA_020975405.1. Taxonomy (NCBI): domain Eukaryota; kingdom Fungi; phylum Ascomycota; class Sordariomycetes; order Hypocreales; family Clavicipitaceae; genus Keithomyces; species Keithomyces neogunnii. Next base: position 5,160,052 of record JAIOWQ010000001.1, on the reverse strand, counting down.
GGCTTGGGTCGCTGGGCTGGGAGCAGAGTCAGGCTTGACGGCAAAAGGATTGGGTGCGCCGGAAATGGTGGCGTCTGCCGTCACGGCAAAGGGGTTGCTCGCAGCCTTTGGTGTTGGGGCTCCGCCTGCAGCTGGTTTGGCTACTGAGGGCGTTGTTTGAGATGGCTGCTGAGCGGCTGGAGTGACCGCAGCAGGCGCTGGGGCTTTTGTAGCTGGCGTTGACACCTGTTTCGCTGCTGGTGCTCCCCTTGCTGGTGTGCCAGGTGCTGAAGGCGCTGTTGATGGTTGTGCTGTTGGTTGTGCCACTTTCGCAACTGCCCAGACCTCCCCAACAGGCCTATGCGGCGTCTCGTTTGCTGCAGTCTCCACGACGCTTAGCTTGGCCGTAGCAGACTTCAATTTGTTCTCAGCCATGTTGATGCGAAGAGTCGACTTTTTAGACTCCATGAGCTGTGCTTGCTCCCTCGCCGATGATATCTTGGCCTCGTACTCAGATTTGATCCTAGCGTTCTCTGACTCCAACTTTTTCTTGATGTTGGCAGCAATGATGCTCTTAACTGTTGCATTGGTGGACAGGAATTGTCGAACGCTTCCATCATCCATTTGTGAAAGATCTGGCGGGCCGGCCGGTGTAGAGGACGTTGCAGCAGGTTGTTGCTCTTCTGATTTGGCCGGTGTTGAGGGCGGTTGGGCTGTTGTCGTGGGTTTCTCTCCCTGGTTTTCTGCCTGCCAGATGAGCTTCTCCTGTTCGAAATGCAGCTTAAGGTCGTCCTCCTTCTTTTTGAATTCCTCCTCCATTTTCGACCTACTATCTTTGAGTTTATTGTTCAGGGTATCCCGCATCCTGTCGGATCGCTCCTTGATGGTTTGCTGGATCTTGTTCTCCACCTCATTGGCCTTTTGTTCAAACTCGGCAGCCTTGGCCTCTGCCGCAGTCACCTTCTCCTCCAAGGCTTTCCGTTCTTCGTCTGAAAGACCAGTGGCTGCGCCATCGGTTCCTGTCGTTGTCGCTGTCGTTGTTGTCGGTGGAGCACTCTCATCGACGGTGCCATTAGTCTGGACGGTCTCAGCGTTCTGGAGCCTTTGCATAGCCTCATCGCGCTCAGAAAGGGCATTTTGCAGCTCTTCTCGAAGCCGCTCCAGTTGTTGCTGTGCCCCGAGCTTTTGAGCATTGACAGCTTCGAGTTCCTTTCGAGCATCGGCTAGTTGTTGCTCCAACTGGACGACAACTTCGGCTGATGCCGTCGCCTCAACGGGTTGGACAGCGGGGAGGGCGACAGCTTGAGCTGCCTGTTCTTCCGTCTGAGGCAGTTGAGCCTGTTGGCGAAGCTCGTCCACTTGTTGTTTAAAGGACTGCACCTGCTGCTCAAGCTCCGACTTTTCCTTTTCAACGTTTTCGGCAAGTTGTTGGGCAACCTGGAGATCGCTACTGGCCTTGTCAAGTTGTTCTTGTAACTGGTTGGCTCGCTGAGCAGCCTCGTTCTTCTCGCCCGTAAGCTTCCTTGACCGGTCTTTGAATTGCTCAGTGAGTTTTCCACGAGTTGTTTGCCAAGCTTGGCGTTCGCTCTCCAACGTTGTTTCAAGTTCGGTAATCTTTTCTCGAAGTGGCTGCTCGCCTTGCCTGAGGCCATCGCGCTCAGCCTCAAGGTCAGTGATGGTGTTCTTGAGTTGCTCCATCTCAGCTGGGTCGACGCGGCCGTACTTGGTCAAAATGCCCTCGGTTCGCTTCTGCCAGCGGTCGCGGTCTTCCTGAATTTGTTTGATCTCATCCTCAAGGTATGATTTTTGCGTGGAAAGATTATCAATTTCCGCTTCAAGAGGTTGTACCTTGCCCTCCATCTCTTCAATCTTCTTGGTCTTTTCAAAAATTTGGTCCTTCAGTTGGCCATTTTCATTGCGAAGAGCAGAGCTGCTCTCACGGAACAAGTTGAGCTCGTTGAGTTTGTCCATCAAGTCTTGATGTGTCATTGACGCACGGCCGCTTTGTGCAGATTGCGTCCGCTCTTGATCAAGCTTCAGGCGAGCCTCATCCAGCTGGGACTGTATGTACTCAACTTGCTGTTGTAGGCGTTTGGATTCTTGTGTCTTCAAACCGTACTGAACTTCCAATATCTCTTTTTCACGGCGCAGGTAGCTGTTCAGCTCCCGCAACCCTTCTAAAGCATCGGTAACATTGACAGGTGACATGCCCTCGTCGCCATCCTCGGTACCATTCGATCTACTTTGCTGTAACGCAGCAACCTGTGCGGTCAATCCTTCGAGCTGCTCATGAAGCAGCTTGTTTTGGGCGTTGACATCCTCCCGGCGAGCTACCAACTCTGACATTTCTTGCTCGAGTCGCTGTTGGCGGTCCGCCCAAGAGCTTTCGTTTTGCGCGAGTGTGACCTTGGCGGAATCGGCTTCGGCCCGCAAGGATGCTGACTCGCTCTTGAGTTCGTTGTACTGCGTCCTTAGCTGCTGGACTAACTTGGCAGCCTCGGCGTGCTTAACTAGCTCTTTTTCGTAGTCTTGCTGGGCCTTGGAGGCGATTTCAGCCTGGGCACGTAGATCTTGCTGATGATATCGGGCCTCTTCAGCATGCCTAGCGCTGTCCTCCCTCAAGCGCTTCAGCTCATCTTCAAGGATAGCCTTTTCGTCCTCGTACTTTCGAGCAACGTCGCCTTGAGAGTCGCGCAGTTGCGACAGCTCGGTGTTTGAACGAGAGAGCTCTTCGGACATGTCGTCGATACGCAGACTGAGCTCATTGATCTTATTGTCCTTGTCCTCGATCATGGCATCCATCTCTTGTCTATACTGTTCTTGAGACTCGCGCAAGTCGGCGAGTAGTTCCTCATTGCCCTGGCTAAGTTCTCTGTACTGTTCAGCCTGCGCCTTTGCGTTCTCGAGCTGGGTATTTGCAATGTCCAGATCCCGCTTCAAATCAGAGATGTCGCTGTTGAGTTCATGGAGCTCTGCTTCAAGCTCTTCTTGTCGTTGGTTTCTATCAATGCCGAAGCCGGGTCGTGGAGTAGGTCGAGGCTGCAAACGTCCAACCTTTTCTTCGGCATTTCGCAGTTCAACTGTCAGCTCATCAACGCGAGCTTGTAAATGGTCGCGAGTTGTTTTGACGCTGACATGGTCCTCGCGGATCTGGCTAAGACTCATCATGAGCTCGTCAATTCTCTTTTGCGCCTCTTTGGCTTCGTATTCCTTTCGGAGCTGCAGCTTCTTGCTCTCCTCTGTTTCATTGGAAAGCTTCCTTTGCATATCAGACATCTCACGCTCCAAGGTTTCGATCTTGGCCTGCGCCTTTCGTCTGCTTTCGGACTCCGACATGTTGCGTTCATTCTCCAGTGATTGTTGGGTAGCAAGAAGGTTGTTTAGTCGATTCTTTTCTTCAATTAGGTTCTCGTTATCTTTGCTCATTCGATCCTGTATATCTTTCCAAAGCTTCTTCTCGGCCTTGAGATTGGCGGTTTCATTTCTCATGCTGTCCAATAAGCCCTTGGTCTCAATGAGTTCCTCGGCGACCTGTTGCGTTCGAATGTCCTGCTTCGCGGCATTCTCCGAAAGAGCCCGAGCCCTCTTCTGAAGCTCGGTATTCTCGGACTGCAGAGCCACATAATTGCTCTGCAGCATCTCCCGTCGCTCAGACTCTAATCTGACTTCGCCCTGCAATTTAACGCGTTCCGTCTGGAGAGAATTCTTCTCCGCAGATAGATGATCAACATGGGCTCGCAGGTCTTTGCGGACACCATCTTGAGCGTCCCTAAAGCTGTCGTACTCCGATTGCAGCTTTCGAAGAGCTTCACCGAGGGACTCGGCCTGTTCGCCACCCTCGATACTAGCGAGCGGGGCACGCTGGCTACCGTCCAGAGAGTTGCGCATCATGGAAGCCTCGTCAACACCAGCACCGCGTTGCTGAAGGATTCGTCGGAACATATCTCGCTCTGCCTTGTAGCTCTCCATCGTGCTCTTAATCGATCGGCTCTCTTCGGCCATGACCTCTAGCTCGTGCTGCAGCTTCTCAACACGATCATGATCCTCCTTGGCCTGGTGTTTTGCGGCGAGGGCTTCTTCACTCTCGAGTTGCTCAGCCAATTCACGAGTAATGCGCATCAAATCTTCGTTCTTTGCTTGCAGAGATTTGATGTCTTTGAAAACCACCAGCTTTTGAGTAATGAACTGATGGGTGTCGGAGAGGTCGGAAAGAGCTTCCTCAGTAATCTCCCCCCTCTCAAGTTGCTGAAGTCGGTACTTCTCTTCTTCACTCAGTTGGTTCATACCCTTCTCGATGGCATAGATATTGAAGACAAGCATCTGAATTTGGGTTCCCAAATCCCGGAGCTGTGTTCGCAGGATTTTCGCCTCGGATTGAGTTGTAGCCAGTGCGCTATCTGCCTTGCGAGCTGCCTTTCTTGCAACATCCCGCTCCTCGAAACTTTGTTGCGAAAGTTCAGACATCCGTGCGATTTCACCTCGGAGCGTATCAGACTCAGCTTGCAGCTCTTGAATTTCAGGCGCCTTGGCTTCAAGAGCTGTAAGCATGCTTTCAAGCTCCTCTGTGAGCTGATTATTTCTACGCTTCTCGCTGGCCAGCTGGCCCTTTACCTGGTACAGCTGCTCAATGGCCTGGGTGGCAGTGATTGCTGACTTGCTACGAATAGAGGCTGGGGTGGCGAAAGGTGAAGCCGCACGACCCATCATGGAACCATTCGCTCGTGGTGTTTGGGGCGCAGAGCCGGGCGGAGCGCCTTGATCCAAGCGCGCATGAGCTTCGTCCAATTCACCTTCAAGCTGACCGATTCGCTCCTCCATCTCCGTCACTTTCTGTCGTTCTTGTTCCAGCTCCAGGCGAACTCGTCGAAGTTCGTTTTCGTAGTTGTCTCGCAGTCGCTCTCTCTCGGCTTCAAGGTCTCGCACACGTTCTTGATGCTTCTTGCTCAGTTGATCAGACATGTCGACAAGCCGTCTCTGGTCCTCCAATTCTTGTTTGTAGCTTTCGACGGTAGTGGCAAAGGCACCTTCCTGCTTTTGCAATTTGACCAGGGCCTCGTCTGCCTTGGCCTGCATGGCATCGAGACGTTCGCGAAGCTGCTGTTCGGATCGCTTAAGCGCGTCAACCTGTGACCTAGCATCCTCGCTCTCACGCTGAAGCTCAGCAATGCGAGCGCCCTTTTCCTTTCTGTATTTCAAAGACTCCTCGCTCTTGGTCTTGAGCTCGCCCTCGAGCCATTCGCTATTCCGGCGAGCTAGTTCAAGCTGTTGCTTTAATGAGTCCTCGCGATATCTGGCGCTATTGAGCTGACCCTTGGCATTTTGCTCGGACTGTTGAAGAGCCGTCACTTCTCGCGAAAGTTCAACATTTCGTTGGTGTTGCTTTGTAAGTTCCTCCGTAATGGTTTCATCGCGCTTGTTGTTTGATTCGATGATGCTGAGGTTTGTTCGGTTCGACGATTGCAGGGTCTCAATCTTGTCGTTAAGACTCTTCACTTCAGCGGCATGATCCGAATTTTTCGACTTCAGAATCTGCAATTCGTTCTCTAAAGACTGTCGCTTCGTCTCTGCAAGTGGCAAAAAAAACATGATTAGTGAAGGGCTTGATAAATAGCACAAATTCTCGAACCAAAATATGGGCATTAAAGCAGACAGGATGGGCAAAACATACCCTCTTCCTTGAGACTTTGCCTAGCATCCTCAACATCCTTCAGTGCTTTCTCCGCGGTAGCTTTAGAAGCCTGCGATCTGTTTTCGGAACTTCTGACCGCGTTTTCCAGCTCAATATCGGTTTGAAGCTTGTCAGCGTATAGTGTATCATGGTCATGAGCCTTGGCAGCGACAGCTTGGAGCAGTGTCACTACCAATTCCGCAGTCGGATAGGTCGTCAGTGTTGTCACCACGGGTTGGTCGAGGCCTAAGTGACCCGCGATATAGGCCACGTCGACGCCAGCTGCCGCCATTGTTTAGCTTGCCCAGATGAACAGCAGAGGCTGCCTCGTCAGCACGTGGTATGCGGCGTGAGGACCATCCAAGCTCAAGGCCCAGGAGTAGGAAACAAAGGGGAAAAAAAGAAAAAAAGAATACAAGGGGGATTAAAATATCAAAAGGGACTCGCAAGTCTCTGTCGAACGAGATCGCCGAGCGGAGTGATAGGTACGGCGAGGCGCGAATGGTCTACAAAGTTGGTGGTGAGGTTTCGTAGTTCCGAAAGAAATGAGCACCGGTTCCTGGAGCTACGGCTTGAAAGGCTGCCTGGGGCGCGCCTGTCTTGCAGAGGTGAAATCGGAGCTTGGCAAGGTCACAACAATAGGCGTCGCACGGACCATGACACAATGTGATTGGGTGGGAGCACAAAGACCTCGATAGACAATCCGAATTTGAGCCGTGGACTACCCTAGACTTTCACACGTCAAACAACAAACAACACGAAGCCCTGTGCAGTAAACCGCAGTCTATTCTCTGGTCTGACAGCTGGACGGCAGATCTTCTTGAATCTTGATGCATCTATATTAGATCTTACGGTGGGCGTTCGGGCATTGGGGTCTTAAACTTAACTAGTTCATGCGTCGCAAGCCTATGTATGGCGCATATGCTGCTTTAAGTCACATGTTCCAGCCACGCAGATTCCAGCTGCATGAATGCACAAGGTTCATCACCGCCTTTTGATCACATGCTTTTATGATGTCAACGAAATCACTGGCGCGAGACAGTCACCTCCTCGTGCACTGTAAGAGGAGACGATGGGTTGCAAAACAGCTCACAAGGTGGTATTGTGATACATGTCATGTTGCGATTATCAGGTACATTCTGCCCGATAGCCTAAACTGTGTAATCCAAGGCCTTGCAAATCCAAGGCCTTTCCAAGAACCGTCGCTATGCTGTACAAGTCATCACCGTGTGATTTGATGAACCCCATGATAATAAAACGCCTCGCTTAAAATCACACCGTTAGGCAGCTGCTGCTCTAGCAAACTGTATATTCCCATACCAACGCCACGCGACAAAAACACTAATTCAGGTTCATAAGTCTTCTGACGCACCCGAAATCCGGGAATTCTCGGACCCTAAAAGCGCGCACAAGAGAAAGCTCGTGCGAATCTATCGCCGAGCTGTAATGCGTGAGAAAATGCGAGGGATACCGCCCCTGGAAGAGGGCGACGAGCTTAGTGAGGCGTGTGCCGATACTGACTCGCCTGACATTGTTGTCGCACATGAATCTTGTGATGTCCTTCGTGTTGAGGATCTCCGTGAGCTGGAGACGGAGCTTGCAACGTTGGTGGCCGAGTTCCAGGAGGTAATTCTGGCGGCCTCCTCTAGAGCAGCTTGCTTCTCATTGATGACGGATCGCAGAACTTTCCAGAGTCCGTGACCCAGCTCATCCCAAACAACGGGAGCTTTGAATAGTCGTCGGCATGCGATGGTACCTTCTTTTTCTCCCAGGCAGCCGTAAGATTCGAGCTCATTCATAGTCGGTACGGCATCGCACACGATTGCAATATGGTCCATCTGATCGCACCACTGGGAGGTATGCAGAAACTCAATGACATAGTTCCATGCCTCGGAGCGGGATTCCTCCTCCGCCTCCAGCAGGGCGCGTTTACGTTGCTCTTGTTCAAGGAGCCGGCGCTGCTTCCGCTTCTTGTGTGGTAGTTCGAAAAAGGTAGTGCTGTGATGTCGAATAGGAATAGGCGTGGCAGTTGCGGCCAGTCTTGCGGTTTGTACGGCCGTCATGTTTGAAGTAGATGGGAGCGTATCTTGAGCTCCTTGCTGGCGTAGTGTATGTGGGCGTGTGAGTTATTGTGAGTTGTAATGGGGCGAAGAGGAGGTTATATATCAAGTCCTGTCCCCGTCAAGGTTCAGTCCGCCGGAGACTATTCGAGTGTGATGGTTTAAGCTTTGGGCGGAATATGGATCGATTAGAGGCGACTTGCTGCTGCGCACAGATACCCCAAGGATAAAATGGCTTTGTTAGCCGGGGAAATTCAACGGCTGTAGGGCTCTTGGCCCGTTTGTTCGCAGGGCCTGGGGAAGGGGCCTGAGAGTCTGGTATATAAATACTCAAGCACTGCCAGGGCCAAGTGATTGGCCAAAGCGGTTTGAGGGCGCCGATAGGATGAACAGAGCCGCTGTTTGGGCCCTTGTTCATGTGGCTGGATATTGTTCCAGCCCTATTTTGCTGCTGTTTCTGACGCGGTACCAGCGGTTCAAGTCGTGGTTCACGGCACCGGGTGGCGGTCAGATAATGTACTCGCAGCGTCGATCAGCTAGGTAGATGTGACAAGGCACAGGGCCAGAGTGGGTAATGCTGTATGTTTCTTTTTCACTCGCCCGTCGACAATAGCAACAGCCTACAGGGCCTTGGGCGAGACACAATGTTGGAGGACTGACTTTTTAAAAATGGAAGCAGGGGTGGTGCGAGAGGGCAGGCAGCGCATATTTTATCTGGGAGCCTAGCCAGCCCGGCCAGCCGAGTGCAGCCCGGCAAGCGGTTATCTTTATTGTTCTCCGTGAAAATGCCGTCTGCCTGTTCCCAGGCTTGCGATAATACGCCGCCACCCGCATCTTCCCTTTGTTGGTTGCATCTGGCCAGCCGCACCCGCCCCCAGGCCCAGAGGGGGGCCACTGGGGGCCTTTTCGTCCTGACCCACGGTGCATGTTTACTCACACCCAGGCCCGTTCAGTCGGTTGATTCATGGAGCCCATGGGCGTCTGCATCTCACCCCGTCGTCTCACCCCATCACCTCCCGCATGTCAACACGCAGAAATGTTACGACACTCCCACAGGCCGCCGTAGGGGGTGCGACCAAGGGGCGTGTGCTTGTTACATGTGCCATCGTTCCTTTCCGGATACCGGCTTGGAGGTGCGCGGGACCGCGCGAGACAGGAAGCTGTGGGGACTGCTGAGTCAAAACAAGGAGGGTCAAAGCATCAAGGGATCAAGCCGTCAAGCCGTCGAGCCGCCATTCCCTGCCCGCCAGATGAGGCAGATCAAGGTGCTGACTACGCCAGCGGTTTGCCGGCGGTAGGGCGTCTCCGTGGGCGCGCAGCACGCTCGGCATTGAGCAGGAAATTAATTACCATCTCTGGCGAGGCATCCCGAGGCGCAGTCGAACAGCAGTCGAACAGCGAAGCAGAGACAACACAGAGGTATTTGGCGACTCTGCGTCTAGGGGGGTGTGAGAGCACGCTGTGTGAGAGGATACGCAGAGCGAGACAGTGTGCCAATTTTGGCTTTTGCATGGTTTAATCACCTTCGTGTCTTTTATTACAGTACTGCGTACTGAACTGCGCTCAGATTGGTCGGCACACCAACCAACAACTGTACCAACAGTCTGACCTCTACACCAGTTCTGTCTCGGCGGTTGGGGTGTTTGGCTCCGCGCCAGCCAGTCACATGCAGTTCCGTCCAAGAGGCGCATTTGGCGGTGTTGGAAACATGACTCCGATAGAGCTCGACGGCTGATGAATTTGTGGGGGACTGCTGTTTCTCTGCCGTTCAAGCCATGATTAGAGCGACTGGGCAGCCCTGCGGCCCATCCAAAGGGGTGTTCGTGTCATCTTTCTGATGAACTCAGCCACGGCTCTGTCATTGTCCCGAGCTTTGGTCGGGGCCGAATAGACAGCTATGTGTGTTACTCGGGTACCGTGGCATCGTGTTCATGCGCTTTGCAAGACCAATGTTTCCAATTTTATCACCTGGCGTAATTCAACTATGCATGCCGTATCGGCAAAGCCTCCAATACTGCTGGCCGCACACTGCAAAATTGCAACGTGTCTCGCCCCAAGATGGACATTTATCGCGAGTCGTGTCAATTTCATGGACCATGTTTCGCTCATTTATTTTCTTCTTGTCCGTCTCATCTGGGAACAAAATCCCGACCAACTAACTCGCTGCATAGCCTCTGAATCATTTTGCCCTACGGCGCCCGGGGAACGTAAAGGGAGGCGTCGGCGGATAAAGTACATACTTTGAAGCAACAAAAATTTCAGGATGACGGCGATTTGTGGCATAACTGTAATCCATGGGCGGCCTTCGCTTTTTACGGCCACCGACTGGCTACATGGGCTGCAGAGGCATTTGTGGCATGCATGTGGCCAGCCCCAGCCCAGCTATTTGCCCAAGTCGGCCAGCCAAGGCGGCCGGCCAAGTCGGCCAAGTCGGCCAAGTCGGCCCCAAGGCACGATCCCAACCCAAGAAAGAGGGTGTGAAGACGGAAAAAAAAGTTGACAGCTGGCAGAAAATAGTGCAAAACAAGGGCGCTGAACCCAACAAACAAAGTTGCCTGCCGATCGTTCCACACAGCCTGGCCTACAAGACAGAGGCGTGCCGATGGCGCTGAATATTCAAAAAAAAAACCCCCCATTCAAAAGGGAAACTGTGCGCGGCGCTTACACTTATCAGGCAATGTTGAATCTAAGGGACCTCCACGGACTAGCTAAGCCGGACTGTGGCAGAATGACCTGCTCTTGCTCTCTCTGGTAGGTAGTTGCCAACTAGTGCAGAATGGCGCTTCTCTTTGTCATGCGGCTGGATGAGATCTTTTGATCTTGAGGCTGTTCAGCATGTGCCGTGACGCAGACTTGCCTTTCTTCGGAGCACACATGGTGGCGCCACGGTCCTGCGATGCATTCATTTCGTGGCAATAGGCGAATGAATGAGTGAATGAATGAATGATGTGCTTTGCTCCGTATTCAAGGCAAGCGGTGTGAGATTTATTAGAGGCTCCACGGCGGCCCCAGAGCGGGTTTGATGGGGATGTCTCGTTGTGCCTAATTCAGAGTGGCACCCGGCAAAAGGTGTGGGTAAATGAGGCGCCGGGAAGCGGCAATCGATAACCACTGGTGCAGCACGGAAGTGCTAATCGTATTAGACTACTGCTAGCCCGTGACAAATTTCAAATCACTGCGAAACTCGGTCAACTCGGCCAGTTGTTATTATCTGCGCTTCCGCCAAAGTCCACAGCCACCACCATGACACGAAACAGCCCAAAGGATCGGTGTATGATGACGATGCAGAAAAAGGGCGTCATGTGCGCGTGCATTTTCGTGTCAGCAGAAAAACCCAGCCATGATTTAGTATTGCCCATGAGTCGGTGGCAGCTGAATGGGTGGTGATGGAGGGTTTTCGGGGGGCCCAAGTCTTGGGCCAACCAAGACACAGCAATCTACAAGCCTCCAAATACGTACTCGCCAAAAAACAAGACACTAACAATTACGGCGTAATGGGTGTCTTGGCGTCCCAAAACTCACACCGACTGCCGTATGTGGATCGGGTTTAGCCATCTCTCCGGGCCAGTGGCATGTGAGTCTGCCAAACTTTACCTCAGCTGGCGCGGCTAGCCTCAATCTTGGCCGTGTCGACATTCAATCAACGACGGCATGATACTTCGTGGAAGTGACGGCGTTGCGCGCCATACGACGGCATATATGCCGAGCTTTTTCTTCTTCGCCCAACAAGACTCGGCCGACTTGAAGAGGCAACATTAAACAGGGCTGAGTCAGGCTGGTGTCCTCCCCTCATTACGCGCCGGGACTTTGCTTTTTAAGATCCGGCGCAATGGAGCCGAGCATCAGATGACACCTGGGGGCTTGATGCGCAGTCATGCAGACGCACCTGCCGTGCGATGGTTTACTGGGCGGCAACCCGCCTGCGTCGGTTGCACCAGTTACCTCGTCAGCATATCCATGCAGGCATGTAAACGAGAAGATGACAAAGCGATCAGTGATTAGATCCAACCGCCAAATTAATTTTCCTGCCGGGCCTGCGGAATGTTGCCCAAGTCCGGCTGCTGCCAAAATATGGCTCCTTGTGATTCATCACTCGTCACTTGTCGTTTGTGAGAGAGAGGAATGTGACCCGTGCTTTTTCTGGGGGTCAAGATCCCAACGATCTTAGCGCCAGCTTAAATCCCCCCCTGGGAAGTTACCCGTGGCGCAAACGGCTTATCTCAGCTGTCTAAGACCTCGACAACAGCTCCCCTGCATGGCATGTACGGATTTCACCGTTGCTCTGGCATGGATGCAGCGCATTTGGTATTTCCTTCCTTTTTTTTTTTTTTTTTTTTTTTTTTTTTTTTTTTTTTTTTGGTTTTCCGCATTTCAAAAAGTGTGATTTGAGGCGCAAAAGGGGAGAGAAAACGCGAGTAAGAATGCAACGTATCCCAAGTCACGGCCAGGGCTGTGTCAGCACTGGAAAACGTCACGGTCGGGTTCAATGCCTCGATTAAGCGCAGCCATCACGTGAACGAGACAGCTCCAACACGTCAACGTATGATGCAACACATTCTTGCAGCGCGCTGGGTTTGTAACTTGCTGTTGCTGGTACAGCATCAAGGGTAGCCTTGCAAAATAATGCATATGGCTCCTGGTCTTGCGAAACTGTGCAAGGCTTGCATTCTACAGCACAGCACTATACATTGACTAAAATCATTCCGCGTCCGATTCAAAGTCCAGAATTTCTGACGACTGCATGCTATTTTATTTGTCTTGTTGATGAAAGCGACTGCACCCGCCGCGACACCAAGGTATCCTCAAGCCGTCTTGTCTGCATGAGTCTGCAATACACGATGCTCAAGTCTGAATGGCCCTCGTTCCGGGCGCGCACACCACCAGAATACCTGTGTATCACACAACTAGAACAAGCTGGCGAATGGCGCAGAACTGGCTGTTCTTTGTGCCCGCTCTCTGTGCCATTCACTGAACACGGGCAAAACAGCGACGTGATTGTCTTCTTCACTCCAACCCAGCGTGAAAAAAACCGGCTTTGTTACTCGAACTCGACTGAACTTCAGCATGTACCCATGCATACAATTGTCGCTGCCGTCCAGGGCTTATAACCACGGAGTTGGCTGATTTCCGCGCGTACACCTGCGACCAATCCTCGGCAAGAAAACTTTTCCAATATTCACAGCATTCCCCTCAATAACAGACAGAATGTGGGTTTGGACAATACTATGCAGGCTCGGCACCAATTTGCTCAACGTCCTTGCTGTTGTCCTCCTCATATACTGCGGGAGCTGCACAGCCCCCTATTTAGCACCCCTTGCGAAAACGACGCCAGTCCAGAGGGTGATTAAAACCATCATTCATGAAACAAGCGAAGACATTGTCATCATTGTAAGCGAATCGACTTAATTGTGCCTCGAAATGCAGCTGACTTGGGAGCAGGTGACGACGGTACAAGACGGCTGGGAAAAGCTGGTTCAACGAAGACGTATTCCCAGGACATTTCCAAAAGCGGCAGGAACGAGATCTGCGCCCGTCAGCAAATGTTGTCACGACGCAAGCTTGCAGGCCGGGTCGATGTCGAATCTTCACGGACAAACACCCGCACCTTTGATTCGCCCCAGACAGCGACAGCATCCATGGGGAGCTCGTCGATTTCGCGGGGACAGGGGTCACCTTGATCACGAAGATCAGGGCTTTCGCGCTGAAGAAAAGTCGTGGCACTGGGACGAGCGCCCGTTAGCCAAGAAGCGTAAACCGGACGACAATTCGACGCCCGTGCAGCGCCCAGATATCGAGACAGTTCCGTTTCGATATCCGATGTGCAACCATTTGCTTAATCTACACAGCTACCAAGTGCAATTGTACAATACAAGAGAGGAACTAGAGCGCCTGCGGCCGCCTCAACAGACCAAAGTCCCCGCCAGAAATGCGTTGAACAGAAGAGTGAGATTCAGAGACGGCGACACGACAGCTCTGTGGCACTAGCTAAAAGCGATGCAAGACATGGCTTGACCAGGCTCAAATTATGAACACTACCTCATTGGGTATCAGAGGCGGAAGAAACTAGTACCAACTGTTCCGAGAGGCAAGGTTCAAGGACAATTCTGCCTCGGACACGAACCATCTGGAACATGCATTCTGATAGTGACATGGCTGACTGTGAGCATGAAACCGGGGGCAAAGATGGCAACAGAAGGAAAAAGTATTGCAGCGCTTTTGCGTAAGGGAAAGTTATTGTGCGCAACCGAGAAATTTCTCGGAGCAAGAAGAAACAAGGAAAAATCTAGTTGTTGAACATGCAAGAAATTTTCTCTTAAGAATGTTTGACTTGGGACAAAAATCTAGACTCTGTAGATAAGTAATAGGGGAAAAGGGCGAATTCAGAAACAGGCAATTGTCTTAAACAGAGGCCTGCAGTAAGCCAAAATAGACGTAGCTTGGACTCATTGCATCACGTAGAGCTTCTTGAGGTAGGATGAGCAACAATTTTTGATGACTATGTAAGGTGTCGGCTTCTGGAGGGCCTGGCATGTTGGCCGATGGTCTTCAACTTGATATATAGATATATATATCGCACTTCACCTGTAATTTGTTGGACCACAGTGCGTCCCTGCGGAGTTGCCATGGCAGAACCAGTGCCCCGAGGGTCACCCGCTCCTCTGTAACAACATCCCTCGCAATCTCGGCTCCAGTCCCAGGCACCCTTACTTTCTGCCTCGAAGTCTATGCTTCAAGGTAGCAGCCCTTGCAAGCCTCCGCCGCACCAACAATGGGCGTCCACATAGCGACAATACTTGTCCGCCACCCTATGACTTCGAAATTCGCCAGTGGACATCTCCCCTGGTGCCAGTCGCTGCCGCACATTTGACCGTGCCTGTAACCCTCAAATCTGTACCTGCAGAATAATGTCGAAGACTGGTGAACAAGAGTGTTTTGATATCCCTGTCTCCAATGGTGAAGGGTCCCTGGGAAGAGTTGGTCGGCTTCACGCCCAACGTGCAATCGGTAGTGTGCAGAATTGGCGTGAACCCATTAGCATCCACGTTGACCAGGCTGAAAGTGCCGTTTGTTGAGGTCCAGGAACTGTAAAGACTTGCACATTCTCTCCAGTCTGCGGGATAGATATTTGGAGACTCGGAAAAGGTCGATGGACCACACGTAGACTGAGTATCATGCGCTGGGTGCCAAGTGATGCCTGTAGAGTTGGACATGAAAGTGTTTACAGGAAGAGCCAACCCGAAGTTGGTGAAGCAAAGGGCCGCCGCAAAAGTATACGGGTAAAAGACCATGGTGATGGCTCGTCGGGTTTACAAGTGTCCAAATCAAGGGTCGATTTCAAATAGGACGATGGTCTGTGTTTACAGCGTGCGACACTCGGGAGAAGAAAAAGGGGACCGGTGGCACTGAGGACCCTTCGAAGATGGTCAATGATGCCAAAGTCCAAATAGGCGAGGGGAGCAAACTGACCATGAGTTGTACTAGTCGGGAAACACGAGGATGAGAAGAAGGAGCTCTTTAGGATGGAATTTGCGAGTATTTATTTGTATTTCTATGCTTGATGCTGCACACACGAGGGTGAGCTGGTCTTGAAGGCGAGCATCTCAGCCAGGAGGCCGAAACGGAAGGTGCAAAGCATGTCCCTTGACCTTCTGTTGACGGCTACCGGCAAGGCCGACTTACTTGGAAGGAACACAAGCCAGCGGCCCGAGCTAGATGCGACTATTTGCCCCCATTTTCTCGTCTGTACGCAGTGTTCGAGAGCCGGGGGGTGTGATTTCAGGTCTCTCTCAGATTCCGCCGGTCATTGACCCAGTTGACCTCTTACGCTCCATCAAGGGTTGTAGCTGACATCCGAGGGTATGGATGCACAAGAGGAGAATGAATGGGTTTGTGGAACGGCAAGGAGGAACTAGATAACGATGGTGATGCATGATTTTCACAGTTCGCTAGACACGGCGGAGCCACACCTCCTTGACGATCCCGTCGGTGCTAAGCATATTGTAGGGCTGCATAGAGATAATCTTGGCAGTGGGGGACATGGAAAGATAATCCGATGACTGCTGGGGTTTGGTGAACAGGAAACTCACTTCCGGCTGATGATACATGCAGCGTTTGACCCGCACAAGGGGCGTCCTGTCTTGGAGAAATGTCAAGTGGCAGGAAGATTGGGCGCTGATCGCATTCAAATTCCGTTCATGATCAGATGACCAATGCCTCAGCTCAGTGCTTTTGGTTACGCAAAAAAAAAAAAAGCCCAAACAAAAGAGCAAACCTGAGCAAGCCACTATCCCGGCACGAGATTCTTAGCGAGACGAAGCAGCTGGCAAGCCAACAATGCTATGGGCAAGTAATCATTCTTGCGCCCGTGAAAACCGGGGGACCTTGAATCGGGCCAATAGCAAAAGTCCTGGCAAGGGTGACTGCTCGCATATTACACAAGATGCGTTGGCCAAGGCCATGAGGTTTTTGAGCCATGTGTCGAACCAACATGGGAAGCATGACTGATCAAGCCGTCACTTGTCATGTCGACACAAAGTCTCATCTGTGACTAACAAGCTCACGTCACTGTGAGTACTGATTTTCATCACATTAAAGAGGACAAACGCCGCACACTAAAAGAGGCAGTTGAGCATTTTGTCACATCCTACCAACCACCTACCTCCATTTCCCCGTTGCTTAAGTGAGCATGACTTAATGTTGGTTGCAATGTTGTGCGCCAAGTCCCATGTCCAGCTGGGGAAGGAGTCAGTGACAATCAATTCTGACGTGCAGGAATTCCAGCCGAGCTTTAGAATTGAAGAAGAATTGCCTGCACTCCATGTTTTCTTGCAGGTGTCATCCCATGATATATATTGTTGCAAGTCAAATGGCTCAAATCGCCATTGTGCTGATCCAGGAGCAACCCAGAGCACAGTCCAACACTGCCCGCGGAATGAAGCCATCTCCTCGTCGGGTACAAGCCGTCAGATGGAAAGGATAATTTTGCAATGTCTGAGATCCATTCTACTTCCACAAATAGCCCTATAGCTATTTAGACACTACTGAGACAGTCGAAGCTGATCTATCATGGCATCATCCATTGGCCGACAGCGAGCAACAGATCTTTCCGTTATATCCATGAATAGCTACTCAAAGTGACGACATGGCTGTTGCACTTATTATTGTGGTTGTCTAGTCATTGCCGCAGTCCGCTAAGCTACGGGCTCTGGGACGCACTTGTGGTTGATACTGCAACGCTTTCGCATATCGCAGCCCCATGATATGACATGCATCGTCGCATGATATAACAGCGGCAAAATGCTAACATTGGCTCGTTGCGTTGGAGGATGTTTGCCACAAGTTTATTCACGCTTCCTGTAAGATTGCACGATTCGGATTTTGTCCAATGGCTCAAATGCCGAACTAAGACACAGGACATTTTGAACACAGATTTCTCTTTTCTTCGCCAAATTGAATTAGAAATGGAGCTCGAATCGAATATGGCTGTGATTGGCGTCGTAGCTGCCATGATTAGCCCTTCCGAACTTGATGGATACAACCACCTGCGAGTCACCAAGACGTTGCTTAGCCATTCACATGATTAGGAGAGCCCCCGTTTCTTCAACTTGGCAAACATGCCTGATTTTGACATCTTTCATGGGTTTATACCGAGGTTTCTGCCTTGGCCAACATGCTCCTCACTGTCTCATCGCCCTAGTGAGTGTATGCTTTCTAACAAAGCCACGCAATGCTCAACATGCCCTCAAGGTGTCAAGTCTGTTCAAGTTGCAGAGGGTCATGCGTGCCATCTCTACGGGTACACTGCGTAAGAGAGTATCCATTGAACATGGTTTCATCCAAGCTTATGCCTCTTAGGGGCGATCATACCTCCAACTGCGACATTTTGGCAGCCATTGTTTATCAAAATACTGCTGATACTGGCTCAGCCATCTCTGTTGGTAGTGTCCAGTGCTGGCTTACCGATGCCGCGGTTTTGAAGAAGGGATGATGGCCGTCTAAATACACTAAAATAGCTTGCGATGCTGCCGACTTCGTCGGTATCCTAGGCGCAGGCAAAGCGGCGGTAGCCAGGCTATTTTAGATTTTTTACTAAATATAAAGTAGTATTATGTGTTTTTTCCCTCTGGGGGCCGCTTGCAGCGGGCTCGATTTGAAAGGCTCGATTTGAAAGGCTCGATTTGAAAGGCTCGATTTGAAAGGCTCGTTTGAAGGGCTCGTTTGAAGGGCTTGAATTGAAGGGCTCGATTGAAGGGCTTGATTTAAAAGGCTCGATTTAAAAGGCTCGATTTAAAAGGCTCGATATGAAGGGCTTGATTTGAAGAGGCAGGCGCTGTTGTTTACAATTCAAGACAGGAGCTGTTGTGGGTGACCAGGTGTGTTGCGTGCTAGAATGGCTAGATTTAGAGGTATAACCAGCGTTACTAGGTGGCCTGCTTAGTCAGCCTAGACCCCAGCCCCTTTATAGAGCCTTTACATGGCCAAACTAGCTAGAAAAAGGGTCAACCTTACACAATCTGAACATATCGCTCTTTACCTGCATTTTCCCCTTATTTCTGCATTTTATATCGTAACAAGGTGACCAGGCTGACCCTCGTAAGGTTAGTATTTTAATGCGCGCACACTGCTAATACAGGCTATTTTAATACAGATTATGAGATCCTTTGATTCTATTCCCTTAAGCATGATTTATTTTTCATTGATCATGAAGTGGCATTGTGTGATTTTTCCCTCCGGGGGGCCTCCGGGGGCCCTGCCGGAGGCCGCTTGCAGCGGGCTCCTGCCTGCGGCGCTGCCTACCTTCCACAACACCACGCCCACCTTCCGTAACATCACAACGCGCCTGCTAAAAGCATCACTAACTCGGTACGTACCTCGAATTCCTCGTCATCTAATCGCCGATAAGTATTCGATTTCTAACTAATCGCTAATGAGTATTCTAAAGTTGTCGGCCTCACTATTAGATTTATTTTAAATAGGCAAAGCGGGCAGCTGCTGCCTTCGGAACTGCATCTTTACTTGCCTTCGTTCCGCATTTCATACGCAAAACTCAGGCAAAGCGCCGCTTTTCCTGACAATGCCTCCCCAAGTAAGTACGCTCGCGGCAGGATTGCCAGTCCCATCGCGGAAGGCTACCAGGTCGCTTGATCTTGGATGAGCTGGCGCCATTCGTGGAGGATGTGACACGTTTCAACACCAACAGCGCATTCCATCAAAGGAACCATGGTTGAACTGTGGCAGAACTTGATTCCAGAAGTCCGTATTCCTGAGCCCAAGGTAGGATCTTGGTAGACTATAACTATCTGCCAAGGTAAGTCTTCTCATTTAGGAAAAAGACTGCAGAAATGGGAAGCTAGTCTTGTACTCCATTGGGAAATATTTAGAGCCCACCCAATGAGAGAATCCAAATTACATTTAATACCTCTACCCTCCAAAATAGGGAGTTCACTTTTGGCTATTGTCCGAACATGGCAATGCGCCCTTGGCCGTGAATAACTTGCAATTCAGACGTGACATCTGGTCTATGCCAGTGCTATAAGACCTACCTTGTACACCCAAGCATAAACCCTTCTTACACAGCACACTCCGCTTACTTGGAACTCAATTGGCATGTGAGAAATCTAGCTTCTGTAAGAGAAAACAGCAAAATTTATTAGTTATTTTCACCAAATTTTTTATTATTCATAACGGTATGTTGTCTCTCATCCCAAAATATGATGGAGATAGTAGTACCAATATGCAGCTTAGAGCAGATCAGAGTATAAAAGATTCGATTCGGAAGGGACGGTTCTCGGATATGACGTCATAGAGGCTCCAATAACAAAATCGAGCCGCAATCCATCCCCACTTTGGGAGGTGAGAGACGAGACGAGACCAAGTGTCCCCACCCGCAGATCGAATGGGGGCGCTATGACGACATGGGTGGGTATGCAGGGCACAGCAACACCTCGATAATGGACTTTTCATGACGATGACAAGGCAACAGTTCAGTGGTTTTCCGACGATCAAGAGGCCGAGAGATTGTCCGATTAAAACATCATCAAGGAGAAAGTACATGAGGATCTGCGCCAGCCTTGAATGCCCGTGATGAGCATTGACTGAGAAGGTCTCCATTGACACCAGACTGCAGCAGGAGCAACCAACATCTAACATCTGGAAGTGGCAGCAGTTGCGAATTGCGTATAAAGCCACACCGGGTGGGGCATTGGCGTTACGCCTACAGACTAAATTCGTTGGTGAAAATGGCCCGACAGTCATGATCCTGCCATGGTCGCACAGTATTGTGAATGCTATTGTCTTGGAGTTGTCGTCAGCCCGACAGAACGAGCAACGCTGACCCACAGCAAAGGTGGTGTTGCCCAACTATTGGATGTCCGCCAGACTGGGAGGGTGCCGTCATGGCGACGGTTCCGTGATCCGAGGAGGAAGACATGGCAGGCAAGGCAAGGACTGGCCCTGCTTGTCTCCGGTTTTCCAGAGACCTTGTGGAGGGGGAGCAGCACCCACCTTTGATGGCAGTAAACGGACGAAATGCCTGCCCGTGGACCGGTCTTGGCTCCAAGGGAATCGAGCTGGCATGATTCCCGATGGTGGAAATAGTCGTCAAAAGCCCATGGAAGGGTCGGCTTGAACAAAACACCAAACACAATGCCTCGTAGGCTTGAGTTTCTCCCGAGTCACCTTGGACAACTCTAGCTGCAATACAAACATTAGCTCTTTAGCCTTACGGTCATCCATCTCATCGACTTGGGTCTGTTCAGAAAACCACCCAAAATCTGTACGCCTTGTCCCAACGTACCACCCGCAGCCATGGACAGACCTGGCAGCACCAATGCGATCAAGAAGCTCGTCGGACGCCTTCGCGGAGGCGGCGTCAGCGGATCGAGCACGCCGCCAAGAGACGACAGTGACCGACCCGATACCCCGAGGGCCCCGTCTTTCCGGATTCGCACGCCGAGAATCTCCAGATCGCCAGAGTCTCAGGGCAACTCGTCGGGGAAAAGAAGATGGGGCAAAAACGACCATCAAGCACGAGATGCCCAACTCGCCCTGGAGCTGTGGAACCGCGCATACGACGCTTTGCGCGACGACCCGAGCTGCACCGGGCTGGTCATTGCGTACGAGAACATTATATCACAAGAGCTGCCAGATCATCTGAAAATTGGTGGCCTGAACTCTTCGTTTCGCGACAAGTCGGCCGGCGAGCGGCTGGAGTTGCTGACTGCCATAACCGCCGCCGGGATGGAGAAACGGCAAAGTTCCAAGTCGTCGCAAGGGGACCATGTTGCCAAAGGCGTGCTGGATGCCGCAAGGGATCAGGTTGCATCGGTTCTTCCCGAATACAACGCTGCAGCAGTAGCTTGGCCAGGATTTTGCACCCTGACCCCGGTAAGCAAAAGCTGCGCATGCGCCTCTTACCACTGTGACAAAGTATGCTGACAACTGTCCTCCTCGTCGCCAGCTTCTGCTGGAGCCGATAGTCAAGCGCGACAACTTCCGAAACGGAGTGGTGCATGTCGTGGGCCGTATATCATGGTACATGCACCTTGGGCAGCTGCTTCTCGCCAGCTCATGGGAGGCAGACAATCGGTTCCGCGAGCAACAGGCCGCCGTCCGAGAGAAAGTGGTCAAGCTGTACCGAAAAGTACTCGAACTGGAGATGAACTGCGTGTGCGCAACTGCCAGTGCATGGAACGCGGCCGCCAAGAACGTAGTTGGCTGGAACACCATGGACAAGCTGGTCATTACCGTGCTGGATCTGGACGCCCAGGTTGTGCAGCTCGTCACACAACACTGTACAGAAGACAGTCGAGACAGCATGTTGGAACGGTATAGAGACGTGGACATGTCTACATCAAACAAAGGCAGGGATGAATTGACGACGCAAATAGCGGTATAGTATCAAAGATGAGGAAGAAGCGCGTCGAATTACTCTGAAGCGGGGGTTCAGCAGATTCCGCCTGTCATGTGTACAAGTTGTGTTTTGGTGTTTTGATGTATAGTGTGTATTGATGAGCTGGTGAACTTAGTACACTACTCCAAGGCCGCAAGGCAACATTGAAGAGATGATTGAAGAGATGATGGCTTGAAGGCTTCTGTCCTATGCAGGAAAGGTGTAGAATTTCCGGCGGAGACGCTACAATAATACCTGAGATGCCTATCGGCACTCCTATCCTTGACAGAAGATGATGTAAAAAAAAATGTCTCCGGCCATAAGTACGAGTTGAACATTCTCTTTCACCCAGGGCAATACGCAGCTTTTGGATGTTGGGGTAAGCGGCCGGTATTGACAGCACCACGAATCAGCAGCACCACCCAGACGGGGCTATTTTTTTTTTCTTGCCCCCAAATTGGATTGACGTATCCAGGTGGATAAGAGCGCCACTATGCGCCAGAAAACCGCCGTGTCTCCGTGCACGCGGTACTAACAAATCAAGGCAGAATCGTCCGAGTCGTATGAAAATGTAAAAAAAAATCGTCGGCCCCCCCTTCGGAAATCACGGCTGGTCGACATGTCGCCCGCATGAATCTACGCCTCGTCACAAGGCGAATACCAGCACACCAGCGACGCGCATTCCGCAGGACCAAAATGGCCAGCGACGCGGCTCACAAGGCGCTGCCGCCGCTGACAGACGGCGAGTTCAAGCTGTACAACCGCATGGCGGATCACATGGAGCAATTCGTACGTCGGGCTCTCGATATATATTCCCGCGCCGCACGCACGGGCGGAAACACGAACTAACAAGGTCCGCGCAGCACAACTACTTCCGGCAATCGTGGAACATGCTCTGGACGGCGGCCAGCACGTCGCGCCGGCCGCAGGGCCTGACCATCAAGCAGTTCCTCGCCGAGGCGATGCGCTTCACGAACCACCTGACGATGCACCACGGCATCGAGGAGGCGCACATCTTCCCGCTGCTGGCCACGCGCATGCCCGAGTTTGATCCAAAAAGGGGCAAGCTGGTGAGGCAACACGAGCAGATACACAAGGGGCTTGAGGAATTAGAGGCCTACGTGACCAAGTGCCACGCCGGCAAGGAGGACTTTGAAATGAGCGTGCTCAAGGACAAGATGGAAGGCTGGGGGGGCGTCTTGTGGGAGCATCTGGACGAGGAGGTCAAGATGCTGGGCGCCGAGAGGATGAGGGCCGTCTGGAGCAAGGAGGAAATGATGCGCATGCCCATGTGATTTGGCATTTTTGGGGGAAAGTTTTGTTCGGAAAGTACGTGGGCATTGACTAGCGACGAGCATACGTTTCCCAAGAGACATTGAATTCCAACCCCTTTCTTTCTCATGTAATGCAACAGGAACAGGGCAAGACAAGACTAGGCCGTTGCCGTATCTCGCCACAAATCACGCATGCTGCCCGCAGAAGGGTAAAAGGCCAGCAGCGAAATCATCATGTCGGGCAGGAACCCGCCGGTTGTAGACCCCCAGTGAACAGTCAGGGGTGCCCAGGCCAGGTTCCTGTAGAAGCTCTTGTTCCACCTGTCGGCCCATTCGGCATCCTTGGCCGCGACGCCGCTGCTCCTCCTGCGACCGCGCTCTATCAGCAAGCGGGCGCCCTCCATGGCCACGTAGAGCCCCCACGCGCGCACGCTGAGCAGGCCGAGACGGCCCTGGGTGGCGGGTGCAAACGGCAGCACCTTTTTGCTCGACAAAAAGGCCACGTTCTCGGCCGCCTGGTAGACGATGAGGGACGCGATCTGGGCATAGGCGACCAGCGTGTCAAAGAGGGCCTCGGCGCTGTCCTCTGTCTTTAAGTTTTCGGCCTGGCTCTTCTTGCCTGCTCTCGACTTGAGCACCAGCCTCTTGGCGGCAAAGTACAGGCCCAGGAGGCCCCAGAGCCGGCCCATGGTCCGTGTCTCGCTGATCATGGCGGCGAGGGCCTTGAAGCGGCCGCCCAGCTGCAGTGCCAGGGCTGCCAGCGAGGGCTGCGGCGTCGCCGAGGACAGCACCACCGTCGTGGCCGGCGGCAGCTTAAAGGCCAGTGCGACCAGACGCCGCGCCGACTGTCGGATGGCGGCGCCGCCCATGCTCTCGAGCACGGAGCCCGTCATGCGAGAGGCGTAGCAGGCGAAGAGGAGCACGGTTTCGGCCCCCGAGCGCGTCTGCATGCAGCGGAACAGGTGGGCGAGTATGGCATCGACGCGGGACGGCGCGGCGGCGAGGGCGGCGAGGACGGCCGAGGTGGGCGCTTTCTGGTTCGACGGCGGCGGCAATGAGGGCGGCACCGCGGCGTCGACGCTGCCGTCGACGCCCGAGGCCGGGTCTTTTTCGGCAACGCTCATTTTGTTGCTTCTGGCGATGTATGGCCGACGTCGCTGCGAGGTCGAAATTTAGGACAAGACCCAGAATCGGCCGTTGGGTGTCGACGTGTGAAACGTGCGGGATCGAGCCTCGGATATACGCACGAGCGACGAGTTGACCGTGGGGCTGGAAACACCTACTTTGGTTCAGACCGCGACAGCTGCAGGATTGACTCGAGACTTGGTGCAAGAAATGGGTAAGAAGGGCCAGGCCACTTTTTGAAATGTCGACCTTGTCCGCGTGAATGCTGTTAGTGCTTAGTGAGTTAGTGAGCCAAGGGTGCATGCAGCTGCATATGCTACGGGTCACCCATTCGCAAATGTCTGGTCCGTCAGCTACCGGCGTTGCATGGCCGTAGTGCCTCGGCAGTGGTTCCCACCAGCCGTTTCACAACCTCGACTTCTGCCTAATGCTCATGTCTAAGCCACATGTAGTAAGCAAGCGTTGCCTCCCCGCAAATTGCCTCTCCTGTTTGGCCTTCCCCGCCGCTGTCCGGGGCAGGCCCTGCCTGATCTTGAGATTCTGTGCGAGCACCCGCCTGGCGTCAATTTGTGCTCACTTTGGCGACTGGCTGTCCCAGCTGTACAATACACTTTCCCGCTAACAAGCCTACATAGATTCATGTACTCCCTACACACTAGTTTTTCATGATACAACAGACGGTGCCGTGTATGTGACTCATGCCAACTGGAGTCAAATGCAGTGTGAGCAATACCCCCCAGCACCAAGAGAGCGACAAAATCGTCACTACATCCTCGTGGTGCATGTCGGAGTGCTGCCTCCAACTCCACTAATACAACGTAAACACTTCGCATATTCAAGGCGGACTTTTGTGTAGAATACTCTTTTCGCATTGCTCTTCTAAATCCCCTCCCTTCCCCATGGCAACCTATGTGATGTAGGGAGTGAAAAGGGAGCCTCTTTGCCTACTTACCTCCTCCCGTGAATTTTGATGCAAAGCCTCAAGTTGACCGCATGATTCGTTTCATCCGTCACATCCATCAAGCCCCATCCCATTTCATGCATGACAGTTAGGACAAACAAATAAAAATAGCCACATGAAATTTTTAATAACTTCCAGCATGCCGTAAGCTGCGCGGAAAGTGTGCGCCTACGCCCAAATACCAACTGTGTTAAATGCGTTTCTCCCCAGTGCTGAAAAAAAACCCGCGTCTACTCGCTCAACCTCGAACAGCAGCTCCCAGGGCACCACCAGTAAACTGAGTGCCGCCAGCTTGTCTTTGGGTGTTGCCGCCCGTGCGAGCACCGCCACGGCCGCCCCGTTGGCCGCCCCGTTGGCCACCCCGGCCACGGCCCCCCTGTCGCTCGAAAGCATTGGATGTGCCTTGGGTGCGTTGCTCCAGAGTTCGCTCGTTGGTCTCGATGAGTGCGCTGGCCTTGTCTGACAGTGTGAGAGCCAGTGACTGCAGGCGGCTCAGCTCGACGCCCTTGCGGAAAATGACATTGTTGGTGACTTGGTCAAGAGAGGCGGCCAGCTCCTCGTGGCTGATCATCTTGCTGACAATGGCAGCAACCTTGGCGCTGTCGAGCTCAAACATGGCGCTGACAGTCTCAAGGGCAAGCGTGTCGTAAAAGGGGGCGTATGTGAACAGGTATGTGCGAAGGCCTTCCTCCTGAATTTGCTTGGAGAGCATGGCCTTGATCTCATCGGCATTGGGCATCAACTCCCAGATCTTGATGCTGTGGATGAAGGTGGTCGACTTCTTCCACTCGCCAGCGGCGAGAGCCTTTGAGGCCTGCATGACGTGGTCTCTGGTGTTCTCAGGCGGGCCGGTGAAGATCTGCCTCTCGTGGTACTCGAGCATGCGTCGATACGTCTTGCTGATGACGCGCTTCTTGACGTCGGGCGAAGATCCAGTCTGGGCCAGCAGCGGGATCTCAAGAAGCATGCTGCAGGTTAGGTACACACACTCGAGAAGCTCGAGGTTGATGTGCATGTGAAAGGGCAGCTGGCGCTGCTTCTCGAGACGCTCCTGTTCGGGGGAGACTTGGCTATATCTTTGCATCATGACACCCTGGGCCAACAGCTCCTTTTGACGGCCGCTGCCGCAAATTTCCTGGAGTGTGTTCTGGGCGTCGTAGACAAGGCCCTTGCGGAAGGCACACAGGCCAACCTGAACCAAGGTTCGGTTGTACAGAATTTGGGTCAGGACGTCAAAGTTGGGGATGGTATCCTGCAAGTGAGACATGAGCATCATATCGCGAGCCTTGTAGTACTCGCCATGGAGGGCGAGGAAGTAGACCTGGCACAACATGGCACGGGCACGGATGATGCCATCGCTGTTGCTGAACAGGTAGTTGCAGAGGACGTTGACCAAGCTGTTGGCATCGCTGGACTGGCTGCGGGGAGTGATGACAGAGTCGACCTTGTCACCGGCAGCCTTCCAGCAGCCCTCCTCGAAAGTCTTGATAACTTGGGCAGGCTGTAGGGTGTTAGTGTATGGGCGAAACATGACTAGAAGCGTTGGAGAACGGGACTCACCTTGAAGTAGACGTGCTCCAGTCGTCGCATGACAATTCGGTTCACGCTGTCCTGGGGGATTTCGAGGGCCGCGTCCTCGCGCAAGTACTCGTAGTACAGCTGACCGCGGACAATGATGTTATACAGAGCACCCTCGTCCTGGAGTCGTTCGATGTACTCGGAGGTGTGAGGATCAATGCTCTGGAGTGATCGGACCAGCTCGTCATCCAATCTCTCAACATATGAGACGAGGCTGCCAGCCACCTTGATGTATTTCTCGCCGGGTTGCAGAGAAGGCGGCTTCTCATCATCATCCCACTCCTCGACGTTCTCAACAACAACGTAATCCTTGTTGTTCTCAAGCACAGTGAGGAGGGTGGAAAGCTCTTTTTCAGCAGCCTTCCAGTGCTCCAGGGGCATCACGTTGGAGGTACCAGCGCTCAGGTCGAATCGCGCAGAGACAATAGCGAGCAGGACGCGGATCTGCTGATAGGGGGTGTTGGCAATCTCACCGAGCTTCTCCATAACTTTGATCTGCTCGACACGATCGGTGTTCTTCTTACCACGAGTCTCCAAGACGCCTCGCAGGTGCTTGAAGATACTCTCTGGTGTGTATTGAAGAGCGCGTCCGCCCTTGCCAACGGTAGCAAAGCCGTCATCTCCAAGTTCCTCGGGTTGAGCAACCTCCGCCTCAAACTTGGCAACCTTTTTGGGCTTGACGGGCTCAGGCTCCTCGTCGTCAGACTCCATGAAGCCATCCTTGTCCTCTCTGTAGGCATTAACTTCGGTCTGATATTCCTTGCTGGTTTTCTTGATCTTTTGCTTGACGGCGTTGAGATTACGGGCCTGGATGGCGTTCATCTTTTTGGGTGTGACCTTTTGTTTAGCCAAAGCCTCGTTCATGAAATCCTCCAACTCGGCGACAATTCGGATATAAGGCTTGGGCGTCTTGCCGCCATCTTGCATGCGGGTAACCTGTCTGCTGAGTTTATCGAATTCTATTGCAAATGGCAACCTATTAGCACCAAAATAGTTCTTGAAAGTGTGAATGTGTTATTCCATCGTCGTCGTCGAGGACCAGCACTGCTTCCCAATTTTCTGGTCTGAGGACGAAACAGGTGATGGCAAATTGTCCACTGTTCGAAGGGGGCTTCCACATACCGGCTGAGATCAAGGTCCAGTCGCCGTTCTTCTGTCCATTCTCAATCTGTTTGATTGAGGAGTCCAGTTCGTCGCGTTGTTTGTCTTTGGCACTCTTAACCTTGGCTCGGACCTCTTCCTCTTCGCTCTCGCTCTCTGAGGCGGCATCCCTCAAGAAACGGTTGGCACCACCGGCCTCATCGTCGCTGGAGGAATCCTCGTCGCTCATGTCAGAGTCATCCATGTCGTCAGAGTCGTCGGAGTCATCCTGGCCGAACTGCTGGTCTTTTTCCTCCTGGTCGGGGTAGAGCTCCTCCTCGTCGGAGGAGCTGTCGCTGGAGCTGTCCTCTCCGCCACGAAAAAATCGAGACATGGTGGGCAAATGTTTCTCTCGACACTATGCCTCGGCGGATATTGTCGCCTCGTGACGATCGAGGGTAAAAATGGGATTTGTCGCGAGGTGCGATGCGCGGGGTTAGGAATCGAGCCTGGCTCGTGAGGGTCGAAAATTGATGATTTTTGGTGGGAGGTGGGGCGCTCAACTTGGGGCTTAGCGAAGAGTCAAACTGTTGTCCGACAGAGCCTTCACAGTGTCAGTTGAACAGTCCGCACCTCCCTTCTGCCACCGTGGGCTCCCTTGTTACTCTCCCAGGCAATTCTTTCCAGAGCAAAAATTTGTGGGTGCTTAGGTCAGCGGGCCGGCATCTGTGTTTTCCCGAGCTAAGCTTGTGGCTCGAGACGCTGGGTGGCTCGTCAGACTACCAGTAAGCAACGGTTTATTGGCCGGGTTGGCCCCTCTACCAAGCCAATTGTTCTGCCCGGAATTTATCGCCGGACTCTTGAGGAAGCTTTGATTTCTCAGCGGTGTGAACACCTTACCCGCATCGCCATTGTTCACACTCGCAGAGCGCCGGCTTGTCCTGCAATCATCGCCATGGCTGGATGTATAAACGGAGCCTCCACCGCGAGGTCGTTCGTCCAAATAGCCAAGCGAGGCTATTCAACAGCCATCGCAAGATCATCAGCACCTCTCGAATTTCTGCTCCCACGAACCGTTTCGACCGCTGATGGCCACGCTATCTTCACTCGACCATCGACCGGCATTAGCTGCATCCGCACTTCAACATTACAGAATGCCAGGCGCGGAGGTGCCGTGCAACAACTGCAAAAGAGGGGCTTCTCAGCGTCGGCTGCTCGCCGGACGACAGCTTGTGTTCTCAACCCCCAGACAGATGAAAATGGCAATGAAATGATGCTAGAGATTACGCCTAGAGCTGCAAAGGTATGTGTAACTCTGTGAATTGTTTGCAAGGCTCGTCCAGTTAATAACAGTGTCCCTCAGCGGCTGTCAGAAATTATGAAGAAAGACTGCAATCCGAACCTGGCCCTTCGCATTCAGGTAGAAAGCGGTGGCTGTCACGGTTTCCAGTATCTCATGAGCTTGGTCACAATACCGCCAAAAGACACCTCGGAATGGTCAAAGATTGTCAATGAAGACGACACCATTTTCCAGTTCTCCAACGACCAAATAGACGCAGTTGCTCTATCCGACGGCGGCGCCAAAATCATACTGGATGAGCCATCTCTTGACTTGCTGAAGGGTAGTAAGGTGGACTTTACCATGGAGCTGATTGGATCACAATTCAAGATTATCGACAATCCGTATGCCACAAGTAGTTGTGGCTGTGGTACTAGCTTTGACATCAAAATGTAGTATTGTCTCTGCTACAAGAGATCGAGGTTGTCTCCATTTGTAACAATACATTGCGGCACATGATACCCGCTCTACTCGCAACAGCCTTAGACATACATATAACATACACTTTTAGAATTATTTGTCTGTGGCAAAGACAGATTCTGCTTCGATTTACGACAAGAGATAGCAAGCATGAGATATTGTCACTTGATAACAAAAGGTAAATCAATCAACCGTGAATCACAAGGTAGCATGTGGAACTCTAGTGTGTCATTCATCAAGGATCAATTACCCTAAAACCTTGTCATGTACGAAACGCCGAGCGACCATGCCGTAAAATTTGTCCCGCTGTCCATACCACACCAAGTCCAGTCGTGCAAGTAAAGCTACTTTTGTTTTTGTCATGTCTAGTTCATCTGGCGGACGAGGGCGTTGATAGCCTGCTCGCGGTTGCCCAGGTCACCACCCTCAATGAAGTGCTTGAACTTGCGGGTGCGGAAGCCACCAGTGGGGTTGGAGAGCTTGAAGGGCCACAGGAAGTTGGAAGCCTCCTTGAAGTTGGGACCGACGGAGTAGATCTCGTGGATAAGGTCCTCCATGCAGACAATGCCGTACTTGCCGAGGGACTCCTCGATGATGGCGTTGTCGGTCAAAGCAACGCGCTGCTTGTTGACCTTGCCGTAACCACGCTTGTAGACGAGGTCCTTGATGGTCTTGAGGTTGGGGTAACCGTAGGCAACCCAGGGCTCGACGATCTTCAACATCTCGGTGGTAGCCTTGGTGGCCTTGATGAAGACACCGTTGTTGATCTGGAGAAGACGCAAGAGCTGGAGAGTCTTGCGAGGCTTGGGGGGCATCTTGTTGATACCCTTGATACGGACAACGAAGATCAACTTAGACTCAGCAGGGATGTAGGCAGAGTCGTTCTCCTTGGCGACACGGTGCAGGCGGATCTTCTCACGCTCGGCATCGCGGTACTCCTTGACGTACTTCTCAGCACGCTTGAAGATGACGCCACGCTTCTCCTTGTTGGCCTATTGGAAACCCATGTCAGTAAACTTGGTTTCCACAAATGAATGCAGGAGCATAGAGATTTGGTCAGGCGAAAAATCAGACCCGAAAGAAGGTATTATAAATCAACAGCATTGACTATGTCTAGTTGATGTGTATATTGTGCATCATAATGGCGCGGAGTTCAAGTGGAAGAGATACGTACAGCCTTCTTCTTCTGGACGGCAGCACTGCGCTCAGCGCGGGCCTTCTCCTGAGACTTGCGCTTCTTGAGAAGGGTCTCAGGAACGAGGATCTGCTCGTTGGTAGGGACGGTACTACACGGGCATTCAGATTAGTACGAGGTCCGGCATACTCAAGGTATGAACAAGAGCGCCGGTGCGAGAACTGTAGCTGTAGCGCGACATTCTCCGCTTTGGCTGACTCGAATTTCAATTTAATCGGTGGGATGGAACAAGTTTTCAGCAAGTGGCATTGTTTCGGCCACGATGCTGCTTTTCGCAACCCATCCGACAACAACCCCAAACCCGCTAGGTTCAGGAAGAATAGTCGCAGGCGGCTGCAAACAGATATCTTTCAATCCGTAAACGGCTGTGCCTTCACGCGACAATAAATTTCAGAGAGAAGACTTGACGAGAGCAATTTCTTCATCTCCAACACCTTTTGCATCGTCTCTCAGCCCGCAAGCAATGTTTCAGCCTGAGTGACCAAGGGAGATGCCAAAAGAAAGATCGAGCTGGCAGTTGATTCCAAGGACATGTTGCCTGTTGGCCAAAGACCATCATATACTGCCCAGCGAGAGGACCACGAACAATCTGCAAAGGGACTCGGAACCGGGCTCGATGCCCATACCGACGAGGCTTTCAAGGAGGATTAACATACGTGGCACCCATTTTTGCGACTGGCTGTTTGGTGAAGTCGGTTAGTAATTGGCGTTGGGATGGGAAAGAAGGAGGGTAAAAGTTCAAGGCCCGGGTTTTTTCTTCCTTTCTTTCTGCGGTGGGGCAGGGTGGGTGGAGCTTCTGGCTGCTTAAAATTTCAAGCTAGGGCTAGGTTTTTAGTACAACACACACAAATTCTTGTCTTTTCTGCCAGTCTCCACCGCCCGGTAACAGCCCGCTCTCGTTCGCGCCCACACCACTCAAACGCCTATCACGATGTTGGAACGCTTGTTCTGCATTTTCAACTGCCAGTGTCGAGAAACCAGACAAATTCAAAATGGCCCCTCCCAAGAAGACCGCTGCCCCTAAGGAGAACATCTCCCTGGGCCCCTCTGTCCGCGATGGTTCGTATTGATCTTTTGGATATGTGCCTCGACCATGGCATTTGCAGTTTCTTCTTGTCTTGCAAGTCGTCACTAACAGGGTTGCAGGCGAGCTCGTCTTCGGTGTTGCTCGTATCTTCGCCTCTTTCAACGATACCTTCGTCCACATCACCGATCTCAGGTTCGTCCACCTCGAAACTTGCTGCTCCGAAATTGAGACTGGGCTTCAATTACGGACTCCAACGACCTTGCTAACAAAATATATAACAGTGGCCGTGAGACCATCACCCGTGTGACTGGTGGTATGAAGGTCAAGGCCGACCGTGATGAGTCCTCCCCCTACGCTGCCATGTTGGCTGCCCAGGACGTCGCTGCTCGATGCAAGGAGCTGGGCATCAACGCCCTCCACATCAAGATCCGTGCCACTGGTGGTATGTTTTGCAAAGTCCCGGTATTATCGAAGGAGGGGTCACTGACATGCTGCGATTCTCCCCAGGTAACGGTACCAAGACCCCCGGACCCGGTGCCCAGTCCGCTCTCCGTGCCCTTGCCCGTGCTGGCATGAAGATCGGCCGCATTGAGGACGTTACCCCTACCCCCTCCGACTCTACCCGCAGAAAGGGTGGTCGCCGTGGTCGCCGTCTCTGAGCGCCATCACGACGATGGGATTGGCTTGGTTTGGATTGGAATTTCGCTATCTGGTTTCTCTTTGGCGTTGAGAAAAACGAGGGGAACGGCCATAGTGCCTGGTCCCCATTCTACTGTGCTCAGTCACATCCGATTAGCGGGTGTTTTGGCGAGCTGCTAGGTAGACGGATATGAATTCGCCCCCCGAAGCAGGCCCTTGAACAGTACCCTTTGCTCCAGACCCTTCTACGCAGCTCATTGTGACGTTTAATACTCATGCCCAAAAATTGGAACAACGCTCCTCAACTCCATTGCCAAAAGTATGGGCTTATCCGCACCCCTACCAGATATTAAATTTCCATCACTTAAATCCTGGTTTCAATGACCACATTCCTCGCCCTGCGCCTCCCGCCTTGTTCAAGACTGCTACTTGATCAAGAGCGGTCTTAAACTCATCGCTTTGTTTCTTCCCTGGACAGTAGGGATTAAAGTGATCTACCAGCATCTTGCTGGGTACACGTCCACCGTGTCGATTTATGAAAGCCTTGATCATCGTGATGAAGTCTTTGGCCCTTAGGTTTCGGTCGAGCCCTGGGGTTCCAGACCGAGAACTGCTCGTGCTTCCACCATCTAGACCTTGCCGGTTCGCCAGATTACTCATGACTCCGGCTGAACTAGGACCTCCGCGTCGCCTGTTCCACCCTGGCCTTCCCCCCGACCCAACTTCGCCTGTCCATGTAACTGTGCCGATCGGCACGCGGCGAGCCTCTTGGGCAGCATGCCGCAGGTGCGCGGCCGCTTCGCGCGCTACCTGATTAGCTTCTTGCCGGAGCACACTCATATCTGCTTTTGCTTTCTGAGGGCCATTGACGATTTGCTCATGGTCATATGCGCTATTCACAGATCGCGAAAATATGCCTTCCAGCATGCGTCTCTCGTCGTGAGCCGAATCATCCTCCCTGAAGTCTTCCATTGCCGCAACAATGTTCATTTTTCGGAGCTCTTCCTGCTCAACATCTCCCTCTTTGCGCCCAACACTGGTGATTCGTGCCGGTGTTACTGTTGCTTGATCTATCACATCAGCTTGTGTAGACAGGGCAACCTCGGCTCCCTTGAATACCTCGCTCCGCTGGGCTGCCGCGTCGACGCCTGAATTGTATGTAAAAAGGTCGTACAGGTCGGATAAGTCATAGGAGCTTCGTTGCTTGGGGTCTTTGAGCACCTTGTTCGTCATGAATTGCTTGAATATTTGTCTATGATAAATCTTCTCCTCGATCGTTCCTTCCGTCATGAGTCGGTAGATTTTGACAGGTTTGCTCTGGCCCAGTCTCCACGCTCGTTCCCGAGCCTGTAAGTCTGTTGACGGATTCCAGTCTGGGTCAAAGATGATGATGCGGTCGGCACCTGTAAGGTTTGTCCCCAGCCCACCGGTCCTAGTGGTCATGAGAAAGACATGGATGGTGAGGTCGGTATTGAACCTGTCGATCATCGGCTGTCGCAGATCAACTGGGGTCTCTCCATCCATCCGCACGTAGCTGATGCCGCACTCACGCAAACATTTCTCAATTATATTGAGCATTAATTTACCTTGCGAGAACAGTAGGGTCTTGTGGCCATGCGGTATCATCACTTTTTGTAACAAGTCTTTGGTGAGCTGCAGTTTGGCGGAGAGTTCCGGGCTTCCAAAGTTGTATCCGGCCTTGCCTCCAAGACTCTTGTCCAGTAAGTCAGGGTGGTTGCAGATTTTGCGCAGAACGTCGATGCCATAAAGTGATTGCCGTCGTTTATT
This sequence comes from Keithomyces neogunnii, assembly GCA_020975405.1. Classification (NCBI taxonomy): domain Eukaryota; kingdom Fungi; phylum Ascomycota; class Sordariomycetes; order Hypocreales; family Clavicipitaceae; genus Keithomyces; species Keithomyces neogunnii. Next base: position 5,126,028 of record JAIOWQ010000001.1, on the reverse strand, counting down.
CAAGATTGCTGAGACCTCGTCTGACCCGAGGAACGTTTCGTACGCCTTGCGCTGGCCTTCAGTCAATTTGCAGAACAAAACCTGTTCCGTTTTTTCAGGTAAATCGGCTGCTACATCAATTTTCAACCGCTGAAGCAAGTATTCACTGATTGTTTCTTTGAGTGCCTCGGCGCACTTTTCCGCTGTCATTACCTGGAGATTCGATGCATTGGCATAACCACCTTGCCGAATCGGAATCTCAAATTGTGTCCGAAAATTGACCAGAGTTCCCAGTCGCATGGGGTATATGAAATCAAACAGTGACCAGAGCTCAGTCAGGTTGTTCTGCACAGGTGTGCCAGAGAGGATGACTCGATTCGGTGTGTTCAACTCCTTGCAGGTTACGGTTATTTCGGCATTGGGGTTTCGAATCTTGTGTCCTTCGTCAAGTACGGCATAGTCCCATTCCACCGGTAGCAATTCCTCTGCATAGGTCTGTAGACCTGTATAAGTCGTGACAAGGACATGGCCATTGTCCACCACTCCCCTTACTATCCTTCTTGCTGCATTCAACGATCTGTTGGCAACTGGGCGGTAGTGTTCGACATCGTACTCATCCTCAAACCGAGGGTTCATCATGCCACTTCCCGAGGAATGCAGAATCGATACTCTTAAAGGGGGCCACCAGCGATGAAACTCGCTTACCCACTGTCGCAACAAGGTAGCTGGTGCGACCACAATGACTGGCCGCTTAAGCTTTTTGCTATAGTGTAGAGCAGCAATGAATGCAATTAATTGCACAGTTTTGCCCAGGCCCATTTCATCACCAACAATGCCTCCAACGCTTTGCTTGTACAACTCAGCAAGCCATTGGACACCGGTTTTCTGGTAACCAAACAGGGATGGGTGAATGTCGCCTGGCAGCTTAAGGTCATTGTCGATGTAATGGTCAGCATAGTCAGGCGATGGTTTGAGCCATTCATCTTCGTCCTCATCGCTGTCCACCGTTGCGTGCTCTTCGCCTGTCGCTTGGCGGCGAGCTCGCCTAGCCCGGCTCCTTCTTGATATCCAGTCTTTCAATCTTCGTTTATAGAGTGCTTCATTTCCATCGTCTAGTTTACTGAGATCAACTTCATCTTGCCCTTGCGCTTTGGCTTTAGCCTTTGCCTTGCGGCGTTCTTTCCGAATAAGGTCATCCTCATTACCCTGTTGCCAGACCGTCGAATCAGCCGACTCTGAACCTGAAGGGTGTTCCGGCTCAAAGTCCGCTGAAGGACTACGTTCCCGTTCGGTTCTTCGTTTCTTCCTTGGTCGCAACGAAAACTCACTTTCTAGGGATAGTTCAGATGGCTTGGACTTATTCGCAGCGACGTCATCGGCAAATCCTGGACGACGTAGCTGCTGATGTGATGTTGGACCTTCTGCCGCCAGATCGAGTTGCTTCACAGCAGCCTCCTCTTCGGCCTCCAATATGGTGTCGGCCAGTTGACCAGCCAAGCCCTCCGGGCGAGGTCCTCCCACCTTGGCAAAGGGTGTTATCTTGCCTGTCCGAATAAGATAATCTCGGTGATTTTCGCCAGGGAGCCTGTTGGATTTGGAATGAAGAGTTGTATCCAACGGGTCCTCCTGGTGCCGTTTGTCAATACGTGCTTGGAAGTCTGCAATATCGCCTGTGACTTGGCTAAGTTCCTCGTCTAGTCTTGCGATTTCCTTTTGCACATTGCGTGATTGATATGGATTACCAGCAACTTTCTCTAGGCGCTTCTTCTCTTTGTCTAGTTGTAATTGGAGTCTTTGTCTGGTTGCGTCCAGTTTAACGATCCGATTCTGGTCCTTCTTGTCCTCCGCCTCCATCAGTGCTGCGTTTGCTTGAATGGTAATGTCTCGCTCCAAATCGTCTTGATCTCTCACGGTTCCGGTCAGATTTTTCAAAGCGTCTTCCTCAGTCATGATTTCTGTCTCAAGCTGGTTGGCCACCGGCTCAGCGCTCAGTGATGCCTGGGCGGCCGCGACCATCTTCTCTACCAGGCTTTCACGGTTCACGCTGGTGGTAGATTGGTCTTGTTCCTTGGATGAATCCATGGTGGCGGCTTGGCCAGACACAGGGGCTCAGCCTGCTACACCTCTGCCAATCTATTGAGCCTCGACCTGAAAGATTTTATCTCCTATGCATCGCTCTTGTGTTCATGAAACTTGTTGGTTGCCATGCAGCTGGTACGAGAAAAGCTCTGGGATCTCGCACGGCGCGAACAAGATCACTTAGAATGATGTCACCAGTCTTGAGCCAGAGAGCCGTGTCGAGTCCGTTACAGACTCACTGACATCTGCCTTGCACACTCCCGCGGGATGGGGGTCGCCGATGAAGTAAATAAAGATTAACAAATTAATTGCTGCATGTGTTGAGTGTTACCAAAGGGAAAAGTCAAGTTATGCTTCGCTATTAATCGTGAGTGAGAATGTGCAAGGTGGCAAAACACAAAGCATGATTGGGCCATCTCGGTGGGTCGCTGCTCGCCTGTTGAGTCAAGCATTTAGGCAGACTTGACTACAATGCATGCCTACCCTACACGAGTGACACAATTCGAGTCGATACATGTCTAACTGTCTGCTTTCGCAGCAACTTCTTTTGCAGAGCTGATTAATTCATAGCACTACTATATATACATGTGCCCGTACAAGCGTTTCGAGCACAACAGGTGGTACTATATCCAGTGCCACATGATTCATGGCTGGGTGTAGGTGGATTTGTTCGTGGAAGCTTCTCTGGGAGACCATCAGGGTTCAAATCTTAGTGGTGCAGCCGATTAATTGTTCAAAAACATCAAATCCACGCGGTGCACATGACGCATAAAGTCGGTGTCGATGAAAATAACATATCTATCGTAATTGAATCAAGATACTATTTACAACGCAGGCGGGTTGTGCTTGCATTTCAGCTTTATAGGCGGCGAATCTACAGCGATATCACGATGGCACAATGCGACTAATGGGAATGGGCCAGGTATAAGCAGTACACGTGCCTAAATGATGCCCCGCGTTGTAGCTATTAAAGGCGGTTCTTGAACGAAAGATGGCGTGCAGGATAAGGCGATGTAACATGAATGGCCCTGTTTTTGACATCATTGCTGTGACTAGCAAGCCTTGTCTCAGTTCAACCCGGATGTTGGCAATGAACCGGCTAGATCAGAAGCTTCTGCAAATCTGAACCATAGAGTAGGTACACGGGTCGACAACTATAAATGAAGCCTCATTCTACACTCGACACAGACATATTTCACGCTGCCCAGCATCAAATTCTTGAAGGGGGGATGGCAGGGTTGGTGCTAGAATTTATCACGCGTATACGGAGTACCAGTTGACAGTAACATGTGATCTGATGCTGTCTTCTAAGCTGGTTTCTGGTCTGGTTTTTTTCTGGAGCTCTTCCTTCAGGGTCAAGATTGGCATGCACAGAAGGGTCTGGTCAAGTGATAGGGCCCTCGGCGCACCAGCAGGCATGGGCAAGAAGACTGACTGGCATTGACGGGTCCATGCCGCTTATTCAGCTGCCCATCTGAGCGCCTGTACTCCGTAGTAGTCGAGCCAGGCTTTGGCCACATGCAACCAGACCAGACAAGTTGCGACACGCGCTGCACCTACTGTTTCGCGTCTGCAGCGCCAAGGAGCACCAAAAGCTTCCATATTCCTCCCCACACACCGTCCTCCAAGCTACCGCACGCCGAGTTGTTCTGCATCACCTCCGAGGCTCATGCGACAGGTACCGCCGATATGCACATCATAAAGCCCTCGTGGCTGAGCCATAGCGGCGAGCAGAAGGATTTCGAGGTGTACAGTTGTCATGTCTCTCCCGACGGCAAGCGGCTTGCGACCGCAGGTGGTGATGGCCACGTTCGAGTTTGGTCCACTGACGCCATCTACAATGCGAAAGATGCTAGCTATACGAAGCCGCGTCAGCTCTGCCACATGAGCCACCATTTGGGAACGATTCACTCTGTGCGATTTTCCCCCAATGGCCGATACCTGGCTAGCGGTGCCGACGATAAACTCATTTGTGTCTACCATCTCGACAAGGGAGCCCCGGCCATCACCTTTGGAAACAACGAGCCGCCGCCTGTAGAAAACTGGAAAACGTACAAGCGACTTATTGGCCACGAGAACGATGTTCAGGATCTAGCATGGTCACCCGATTCGTCCTTACTAGTGTCCGTTGGACTGGACTCCAAGGTCGTCGTTTGGTCTGGCTATACCTTTGAGAAGCTCAAGGCTCTCCCGGCGCATCAGAGTCACGTCAAAGGCATCACCTTTGACCCTGCCAACAAGTTCTTTGCGACTGCGAGCGACGACCGCACCATCAAGATTTTTCGTTACACCCCTCCCGCGCCCAACTCCACCCAGCACGACATGATCAACAACTTCGTCCTCGAAACAACAATCAGCTCGCCTTTCAAGAGTTCCCCCCTGACAACGTATTTTCGACGATGCTCATGGTCGCCCGATGGTAATCATATTGCTGCTGCCAATGCCGTGAATGGTCCCGTCAGCTCAGTCGCCATCATTGAGCGAACCAGATGGGACAGCGAAATCAATCTGATCGGCCACGAAGCCCCGACCGAGGTCTGCATGTTCTCCCCACGGCTGTTTCACACCGTCAAACCCGACGAAAGAACTACGACGAATGGAAACTCTAGTCAATTATTGGTGACAGTCGCCGCAACTGCTGGTCAAGACAAGACCCTGAGCATTTGGAATACCAACACTTCACGTCCTGTGGTCATTCTGCAAGATCTCAGCGGCAAGTCAATAGCTGACTTGGCATGGGCTCCCGATGGGCAGACACTGTTTGCCTGCAGCTTAGACGGCGGCGTAGTGGTGGTCAAGTTTAATGAAGGGGAGCTAGGCTGGGTGGCACAGGCTGAAGAAAATGTCAGAGCATTGCAAAAATATGGTGCATCTCGCAAAGGAATGGGTATACCCGAGGATGTTGATGGCCTGTTGTTGGAGACGCATAGTAAAGCTGGCGAGTCTCGGGCTGTTGAATCGAGAATGGGCGCTTTGATGGGGGATATGCCAACAGATTCACCAAAGGAGTCTACACCAGCTGCAAATGGTACAAAGGCTGCCCCAGGCTCCGAGAAGAATGCCGAGACAAATGGAGACTCTGAAACCACCAAAACTGCCGAAGAAGAGAAAGAGGACAAATCTGCTGACCGAGTCAAGGAGCTCAAATCGCGAGTTACCATTGGCAAGGACGGCAAGAAGCGAGTTGCGCCGCTTCTTGTTTCGTCGTCTGGTACAGGTCACTCATTATTACCACAGACACAACTTGTCGGATCAACCTCAACCAAGACGACGCAGAATGATGCTCCACAAACCATTCTCGATCTTAGCAAGCCGTTCGACGGGTTGCCCAAGGGTGGCATCGCATCCATGTTGCTAGGTAACAAGAGGAAATCTGTGGCTGGAGAGGCCGAGGACGACCAAGAAGAACCCGTCGCCAAACGCGCTGCAACAGGGCCTGTGCCAATTGTTACGGATGGCATCGATGGTGTTGAGCCAGCTGCTCTTGCTCCTGTGGAAAATGGAGTGGTTCCTACGCCCGAATTTTTGCGACCCGCGGTTCTGAATCCGTCAATATCCTTTGCTCAAGTCAGGCTGGCAGTTCCTCGAATTCGATCACATATCCTTCGCTCATTGGACCGAGGAGTGCTACAACCGGCCCGTAGTCTTGAAGAAGCGTCCAAGGCGCCGGAAAACATCATCATGGAAGCCAAAAACGACCCAAACAGGTCTCGGGATCCGTCTCATGTGCTGGTAACGAAGCGGGGTGAGTTGTTGTGGCAAGAGTTTCTGCCCCGTGCCGTCATTCTAGTCACTGGCAACAAGAACTTTTGGGCTGCAGCCTGCGAGGACGGATCTATCCACGTATGGACTCCTGCTGGTCGGCGTTTTCTGAACCCAATGATTCTCGAATCCCAGCCAGTCATCCTAGAATCTCGGGAGCATTGGTTGTTGTGCATAACGGCAGTTGGGCTGGCCCATGTTTGGGATCTGAAAACACTGTCATCCCCGCATCCCCCAGCCTCTCTCGGACCAATTCTTGACGTGGCAATCACCTCTCTGAATCAGCATTCCGCGAGCCCTGGTCCAGGAGTCACGTCTGCTCATTTGAACTCGACTGGACATATCGTCGTGACTCTGACCAACGGCGAAGGCTTCTACTATGCCCGTGACATGTACACGTGGCAGCGCCTGAGCGAGGCTTGGTGGGCTGTTGGGTCTCAGTATTGGAACTCGAACGACTCTTCGATATCCGCATTGCAATCGACAGCAGTTGGGCCCACTTCCACAGAAGGTGGAACGAAAAATGCTGTCAGCGTATCATCTGGTATCATACCGTTCCTGGAGCGTCACACAACAAACGAGTTACTTCTCAAGGGTCGGGCCTATGCTTTGCAGCGCATGATCAAAACTGTCATACAGCGAAAAGAAGGCCAGGACCTGGAAAGTACTGTCAGTATTGCCCATTTGGAAAACCGCATCGCTGGTGCAATGCAGCTCGGGGCCAAAGAAGAATTTCGTCTGTATCTCTTCATGTATGCCAAGCGCCTCGGAGCAGAGGGGACTCGGCCCAAGGTGGAGGAGCTGCTCAACAGCTTAATAGGAGGCATTCTACAGGAGAAGGCTGGCGAAGAGAAGGAAGGCAAGGGATGGTACGGCATTGAGGACAAGATTTGTGGCTGGGATCGTAAAGAACTTCTCAAGGGGGTGGTTTTGATTCTTGGTAGGTGGCCATCAGCCGAAACACTCGACTACTAAACCCCCCCCTCCCCTCTCTCCTTGCATTGTGACTGACCGAATAAACAGGGAAATATCGCGAACTGCAACGACTAACATCACAGTACGCAAGGGTGCTTGGCCTTGGCATTGAATATGACTCTGTTGATGTTGACAATATGGACGTGGAGGCTTAGCCAAACACTGGGCCATTGCACACTCAGGTACATCATGCAGGCCTCTTGACCAATCGGAAAATGAAGTTGCCGGGATTGGCAGTTTTGTACATGTATAGTTTTGAAACAAGGAGCGGAAACGACTGGAATTGTACTTTTGGTTCGCGTTGGGCTTAAGACAGAGGGTGCAACCCATTTCTCGGCGTTTGGGGAAAGGGCTTGAGCGAATGGCTGGACAGCATGGGACAAAGCTTTTGTGTCTACTGGATATAAATGTATTATGCATCTTTTGTTGACGGTTACCTTGGCTATTCGCGGTATTAATTTCCCACCCACGGGTGATGGTCAACAGTCTATGGTTCAATGTTCTGGTTGCAATGTCCCACTTTGTTGATGGGCAGACTGGATGTTAGCACACGGCGCCCAATTGCCCTGTCAGGTGGCAGCCATATGGGCAGGATGCTCTCGCAGCCGCCTGCCAGCTGCACACGGAGCTCGTAGTTGACTCGTCTTCCGCAAACCCGCATGTTGAGAGATTATTGTTCCCCCTGCCGCCTGCAAATTTCGAACTTTGCCATCACTCCTCTCCTTTCCTCCTCTCCGTCCCCTCCACTCAATCATCTTTCCCTTCGATGTCGACAGTGACTCTCGAAGAGACTCCTTCAAGGGCTGCTTGTCGACTTATCTTGTTAGCATTTCCTTTGCCCATCGTCGTCATCTTTGGTCCAACTTGTCCTCTTCCTTGTTCTCCACCACCTCGAGGTCTACACCGACAAGAGCCTGCGTCTCTCTCCTACTGACCGTGCCCCTTGACAGCTCGTATCTCAGGATGACGGGCCAGAGACTATATGTCGCCCTGCTTCTCAACCTCATATGGGTCGCTAAAACTTCATGGCTAGGGCTCTTTATCTGCTTCCCATCACACGTCAACAGCCTTTCTCCGTCGATTCATCTTTTCGCAGATGGTGCCCCAAAAGCTGCACTCGTCACCCTGGCGTATGAACATGAACTCGAACCTTTACTTTCTTCCATTCATCAGCTGGAGGACACGTTCAACAATAGGTATAATTACGACTGGGTGTTCTTCAGCATGGAGCCATTGAGCGATGAGTTCCGTCGCCGGACATCAAATGCAACCACTGCTACATGCATTTACGAGCTTGTCCGTCAGAATGATGACAGCATACGTCACTGGGAGAAATGTTGCCCGAGTCAAGAAGAGCCGTCACAAACCTCCCAAGGAGCTCCATCACCCACTCGAGGAGACTCATTGGAGCCGCTGCGAACATTCCGTCGGCTACAACGTTGGAACAACGGGCCATTCGCCAAGGAGAAGCGCCTTCAAACGTACGACTGGTTTTGGCGAATTGAGCCAGGAGTAAGCTTCGTTTCTCGAACCTTCATCTTTTGTTCACGGTGACTGACGGCCATGCTAGGCTCAATTTACACATGAAATTGGCTTTGACATCTTTCGTTTCATGAGGGACCATGACATTGCGTATGGATCTAACAGGGCAATTCTGGCACCAACTCACTTGCCAATGCTTTCTCAACATGTCAAAGAATTCCTGGAGAAACATTCCGATCTTCTTCACGCAGAAGCGGATGTGGCCTGGCTCCTGGGCTCATCTGATATTGGGCATGGACATCAAAATCATGATACCGATATCCTGGGACAGCCCCAACATGCTATTTGGGATGGCATGAAGCACTTGAATGGAAACCCACAGAAGGACTAGTGGTCCTCGGGCTCCCGTGCAATCAATACAGTAGTTGATGACGCGAGCACTCCTGCCGAAGCCTTCACAAATTGGCTTCGTACGTTCTGCAAGGGTACAAGTTCGCCTAAATTTGAGATAGGTTCCCTCTCCTTCCTGCGGAGTCACAGCCACCAGGTTCTTTTGGATCATTTCGATGGATACGACAGTCGATACGATCAAGAACTTCATGATATGTTGGTACCGACAATTAGTGCAAGTATGTTCTTGCCTCAGAAAAGCGTTTGGAACTTCCGCCAGCCAGATCGAGGACATACCAGCAGGCCTCAGCCCCCTGACTCGACTCCGCAGCCGAAACTCAAGCTGTGGCATCGAATGAAACGAGCAGTGCGCAATGATGACCCTCAGAGGTTGAAAAGACGGGAACAAGCTTCCTTGCGGGGTGGGCGAAGCACTCTGACAGAGCGATTTGCTCTGTGGGATATGATGGCGGAGGACTTTGCTAGGCAGGATGGCATACCCGGTTTACGCTCAGGCAGTACAGTAATTGACGAGCGCAATTTTGCACTGAGCTGAACTGCCGTGGTAGAAGCTTGCGGGAGCGGGGATAGACGAAATAGCAGTGATGAATGGCTGTGAAGGCATCAATTTTCTGGAAAAAGGTGCCTGATATACAATGATTGGTCGTTTAACAACATCAAAGACGAATGCATAGAAGTATATTTTTGGGTTTCCAATTTCACCATTGCCCCCGAGTCCCATTCTTCTGTGCTTTGTACTCCACTGTCCTGTGGCAATGCCCAGTTTGGATTTGTTGAAACGCATCATAGGATGGGACTCTCGCAGATCCGTCGGCAGTACAAAGGGATGACCAAAAATAGATGAGAATATGTGAACATGAGGTGCGTAGACAGGCGCGAAGATTGCCATCAGATGCCACGGTTCAAAAGGCGGTGTACATTGCGGTGATTAAAGACGTGGGCCAATTTGTTTGTCTCTGCTCAACGTTTCTGTGACCGGATTGTGCTTTTGCCCCGGGTTGAACTCTGACTTTGCATACCGATGTCGACGAGTGCCATGTTCAGTGTGGGGGACCCCGTGCGCAGTTGCCCGGTTTGGGCCTGAATAGCTTCTGTACAGCCCAGCATGACACCACTGAACGTGAAGCATCCGAGAACGATACAGCGGTGAAGGTTTCGTGCTACAGACAAGACTCGACGTTCGAACCTATCCATGCAAAATATAAAGGGGTTGAGAGGGTTCGAGTCCTAACACGTGTTGTGTGCATTAGACCTTTGACCAGTGATGAGAATAATGCATAGGTGTAGTTCCATTTCTGAACGCCAGCGAGACATTCAATATAGATGTCAACTGTTAGACCTACTGTGTGGGGGAGACCGCACACTCATGGTGGTGATGATGGAGGTCATGTTGGCGAGGATTCGGGCCTCACGTTACAGATGAAAGGAAACGCATTCTTGAACAGCAGTAGCGAATCCTCATTTTATTTACAAGAGCGTTGACGACTTGATCTACCATGTAGCACTTGACGAGAGCTTGTACATTTCTCTTACCATGCAGATTTATGCCTATGCTCTTGCAAGTTGAGAGCAGCGTACCAAATGTGCAAATATAAGACTGTGAAACCACCATTTTTGCGGCCCTGTGGGCAGGTTGGTTCGTGTACCTGTTTTGGGCCAACAAAATCGCCCATGTTTATTATGTAGGTATAAACAATCCCATTCATTCTACCTGATGGGAGTAACAGTTTTAAACCTTTCAACTCTCCAAACTACTTAGCTAACCTGGGTCAATCTGTTACCAATCCTTTGGCACCACTTACCTTGTCCATTATTACATCAAGTCATTCCTCATTAGATGCGATGTTAAAGTCACGTACGCGCCAGAGCAGTAGCCACTGGCTCGCTGCGAGTCGTGTACTAGGTTACCCCGGGACTAGTCTGTCCCTCATACCAGACATAGCATTCGAGTCGAGACCACATCCAAAAAAAGCTCACCGCAGCAAGCCATATTAATAACGAATTTCAGGACCGTATCATGCTTGCAATGACAAGACCTCACTGCCCATACAAAGGGAAACTTTTCGTCCTCCTTGAATATCAGAGACCAGTGACCGTTTTCACCTGGCCGCAGTGGCTCACATAACGAGTCAAGCCGAATCTCCGGCACACTCTTGGTGTCCATCCATGCACCGAAAGAGAAGCCCAGAGATGGCATGGCCTTCCCTGCTCCGGCAAGGAGTAATTTCCCCAAGGCCCTCTAGGCTGTGCTTCGTCATGAGGTAGTCTGTGAAACTAGGATTGACAAGGGCGAGTGGGGGATCCAAGCCTGTAACATTCCTCATTGAGGGCTGCGGTTTAGGACTTTCAAAGCCAAAGACGGCCTACACCGTACTCGGAGTCTTCGATATAAAAAATACGCCTTGGATTGTGGTCAAATTTCTCGATCAAGGTCGACGGCGTTTCGTCGCCCAGATGGATGCCCGCAGTGAAAGTTCGCTCCATGTTTGTAACCAACTCACCACCACTGCATTGGATTCGCAGTCTGAATCACCTGGGTAGTCTGGTTCAACCCACCGATAAACCTCGTTCTCGATCGAATGGGCTCTTGCGTTGCCATACCTCTTTAATCACCTCGTTCTTTCCAAGGGGCACATACAGCCATAAGCCGTCGGGCCAAGATTTGTAGATTGAAAGGTCGTCTTGGGCCGTATGAGCATGGATAACAAGGATACCGCGACTCCATAAGACAAAATATGCAATTGTGGACGGGTCATTGATGACAAGAATGTCCATTCGGGGGATATGGCATCTGCCCACTAAGAAATATGCGAGCGAGCCGTGGTTTCGTTGATGGCAGTATCTCCAACACAGTAGTAGGAACGTCTTGGCTGAGTATGCGGCCAACTTTGATGCCCTGGCACATGATCTAAGGTCTGTCTCTGCAGTGCTTGGTATTGACTTAGATCCGATTCAACCGTGACCTCAGAGCCAACTTCCATTTCATGCCACCAAATTCCCAGAATGGCATCATGCCGGGGTGGAGTGGGAGAGCTCGAAAGTCTCAACTTGGTGATGCCAAGGTAGTTCTCGGCAAAATAAATGTATTTTTTTGTCGCGGAACCCAGAGAGATGATGGTAGTTGAACCTTTGAGTGGAGCATTGGAAAGTGACGACAGATATGTCAAGCCCTCGAACGTTGTAAACTTGCACCAAGGATGCTGACACTGGCATAGTAGTGCAATAGGTCTTTCGTGGCGAGGGACCAGAGTTCATTCGGAAGATAGAGATCCGTTTGCCTGTAGCAGTTGGAGAGGCCAGTGATCGAACGGGTTCTCAGCCATTCATTGCGTCGACTGTATTCCTGCGGCGTAATTGAGTATTTGTCCAATGTCCCCCGAATACCTTCCCATCTTTTCTGGCCTGTGAGGAGATTTGCACAACATGCGTGGCACTGTAGGTCTCTATAGACGCTGTGTCTACAGCCACATTTACAAAGACTCGTTTCTGGTCTTTCCCTGGTACCAACCCCGCAATTAGCACCAGACATGTCGAGGATTTGGTTGGAAAAGGGCAGCAACCGACCATTAGAATAGACGCTTGATGGTCAGTGGTGATTTCCAATTGACAGATGCGGCAATGTGGCGCTGAAGTAAATGAAATGGCCCTCGAATAGTCTGAAATCGAGAACATAATGATGGCGAGTAAGTATTGAAAGACGGAAAAAAAGATTCAATGGTTGCTGATCAGTGATGACCATCTTGGTTTCAAGCTCCACACAACGGGCCCCTGACACAATACCACCAGTTGACACCCCTCCCTGTGAGACAACTCCCCAGCTGTGGCAGGCAAGGTTTGAAGGCACAAAACGTCACACCTCAGGGTCTGTCTTTGGCCGCCCCATTGAGGCAGCATAATTGTGTCGCGAGGCACATGGTCTTTGAAAGGGAAACTGACTCTCTCCCCTGTCAAACATGCCTTAACTTCCCGCAATGCCCCCCTCCGTCGCCTTTTTTTTTCCCCCTCCAGGGGCAGGCCAAGTTTGAAACTGCCCAAGGCACTCTGGACTGGCGCCCTGACCCCATCAGCAGTCACCGGCTTTTGTCGTGTTTGGGCCTTGTCCCTCTAACATGACATGGACACTGGCCTTTCTTCCGTCCGTCATTGCGCTTCGTGCTCTCTTTTGCAAAAAGCTACGGGTGCTTTTATTTGTTTCAGCAAATACATACCTCTTCGCGCACCTCGACGTTCCTTCATTTTGCATCGCAGCGAATTTGCTTTTTTCCTTGCGCCGCATTTCGCTCCTTCGCTCCTTATCCCCTGCCCCTTCGCCTACGACACCACTCTTTTCAACGGGATACACACAGCCATGGCGATTCTCGAGACCGCCGTCCCCAGACCAGCCGGCCATGGTGCTCATCGAAGCCCCAGGGGCAATGGGTTCGCAAAGAATATGTCTTTGGTTCTTGTACGTGCTACTGCTGCACGTGTGCTGTGGCACCTCGGGTGGCACGCGACCTTGGTTTTGGGCGGCGACTATGGCGTTGAGGCTAACTGATCGACTTATTAGTTGACCTTTCAGAACTCAGCCCTGATACTGGTACGTTCAAACAGGGTTGCTGCAACCTTTCCCGTCGTTTTGGACTGTCCCTACCGACCGTGGCAGGGCCTAACACGGCCATAGGTGATGCATTACTCCCGAGTCATGCCTCCTGAAGGCGACCACCGATACTTTACATCAACAGCTGTCTTCCTCAACGAAGTAATCAAGCTGGCCATATCTCTTACGCTGGCACTCTACGAGACGTCCAAAACTCTTGCCCCGAGCACGCCCGCCACAGTCCTGTTCGAGCAGATCTATAATGGAGTATTCTCCAGCGATGGCTGGATGCTGGCTGTGCCTGCCGCCTTGTACACGCTCCAGAACTTGCTGCAATATGTCGCGGTTGAAAACCTGGACCCTGTCCATTTCCAGGTCTTGTATCAAGTCAAGGTATATTTGCCGCCACTCATGCCACAGCGGCTTTGTGTTGACTATTTGGGCAGATCCTCACGACGGCCATCTTCAGCGTTGTCATATTGCGTCGCCAACTCGGCCTCAAGGGATGGCTATCTCTTGTCATACTCACGTGTGGCGTCTGCGTCGTTTCTTTACCGTCTTCCGAAAAGGCAACCAACTCGGTACTTTTGCACGGCGTTCCAGACCACTTCTTCCCTCGATCAAAACACGAAATCGGCCAGACTGTTGCTGGTGCAAGTATTCCCGCCCCAGAGGTGCATCTGAGCAAGCGATCCGCTACCTATGAGGGCATTACGAAGGACACACTTCCTGTGGAACCTCTTAGGAACTTTTCCGTCGGAGTCTCCTCAGCCGTTATTTCTGCCGTTGTTTCTGGCCTGGCAGGTGTTCACTTTGAGAAGTTGCTCAAGCAGAGCTCAACCAATGCCAGTGTCTGGATGCGCAACGTCCAATTGAGCTTCTACTCTCTAATCGCGGCGTTCCTAGGGGGCTGCGTTTATCAGGACGGTGCGGGGATACAAGAGCACGGCTTCTTTGAAGGCTACAACGCCGTTGTTTGGGCCGCCATTCTGCTTCAAGTCGCGGGCGGTCTGCTGGCCAGTCTGGTGATTCGCGATGCTGACAACATTGTGAAGAACTTCGCGACGAGCATCAGCATCATCATCAGTTTCATCGTCAGCGTGTGGATGTTTGATTTCGCGGTCACAATGACAGTGGGTTCTTACCAATCCCAACACCCCTTGTTCTTACATTTATGACTAATGAAGCAGTTCCTCGCCGGCACGTCACTTGTCCTCCTCGCCTCGTACATCTACATCGTTCCTGAGCGCAAGCTTCGCCCGGCACCTGTGCGCATCGTCAGCTTCGAAAAGCCCGCAATCGAACAAACCCTTACGCCACTGCAAACTCCCCAATCACCAGACTTTCGCCGCCTAATCACTGACCAATTCGCCGAGAAGGGTCGCGGCAAAACAACCAGTCGACCGGGGACCCCCATGTTACCTCGTGTGGCAAGCCGAAACCCCATCGAACAGGAGGGGACTTAGGCCGGGAAAGGCACAGCTTTCCATCACTTTCTTGTTGGGACACGTTGGTTTATTGACGAGTCTAATATACGGCGTTTTGGTGAAGCCAAAAAAGAAGGCATTGATTTTGTGCAGTGGGATTGAGATTTTACGAAACACCTTGGCTGGTTTGCTACACTCTGGGTAATATTTTTGTAGATGGATATAGAAAGCGTAGATACCAAGAGCGAACTGCTCAATTCAGATGGAATAGAATTCGACGAATGGCGTCGAGAGATTTTAGATTATACTATTCGTTTTTCAAAAATTCTCCCAAAACTGTACGGCTTGGTGACTGACTGCTTTGCCCTTCAAAGTTGAGAAACGCGGCCAGTGCTGGCTTATTCCATCCCCGGCACCGTGCATGATAGCTTGGCGCTAATCAGATGACCTGACTATCCAAATCCATACATGTTTTTATTGCTTGCAGAAACGAAGCTCTAACTGGGCCATCCCCTTATACCCGTCCTGTTTCGACGTGTCCATCCAATTTTTGTTGTAGCTCTGGCGGATTACAAATCCAACTTTTGTTGCAGAAAACACTACATTATGACTTCGTTTGCGACATCCTAAAGAGAGAAAAGATATTAGGCACTTGCTTTCGAGATGTTGAGAAGTGGGCAAGGGGGGCAACGCTTACTCTCTTCAACTCCTTGTACGGCAAGCAAATGCAGTTTTGTACACGAACTTCGTCCCCGACAGCGCAGTCCTTGCCCAATATAGTGATGCTTTGCACTTTGACGCCGTTCTTGATGATGCTCGTCGAGTGGCTGTCCGCGGGGGCTGGTGTGCCTTCTACCCGAGCCCAAGCACCTACTCTGCTGCCCCATCCGATAATCGAGTACAAGATGCAGGCATCGTGCTTAACCTCGGAGTCCTCCAGGACTATGCTCTCCTTGATGCGGACCCCTGCACCGACGGTGACGCGAGGTCCAATGCTCACGTTGGGGCCGAGCTTGGCCGTAGGGTGGACTTGGGCTGAGGGGTGGATAAAGACGGGAGCCACAATGTTGGCACTGGGCTGGGCGAGCTCCTCGCTATTCGACTGCCATGCTTGTTGTAGGTAGAGGGCGTTTGCGGGAACAGCAGAGCCCGCCGTCTTGATTTGGCGCCAAAAGTCTTGCGTCTCGTAGACAAAGAACTGCTTGCTGTCCGCCATGTCGCTGAGGATATCTTGCTCTAGGCGGATGACCTCGTTTTTGCGGCTGGATTCGTCGTCGTCGTCGTCGCCGCCTGGGGGGAACTGGTAGGAGTCGAGGTTGTCGGAGGAGGGGTATGACAGGAGGCGAGCTGGGCGGTCGAGACGGCGTTTGATGGCTGATTTGATCGATGGGAACACTGCTTCGGTGGAGAAGAGATATACACCACAGTTGATCAGGTTGCTGATTTGGGATTCGGGCTTCTCGACATAGTGCAACACGCGACGGGTATGGGCGTCGGACACAATACAGCCAAAGTTGGTGGCAGCATCGTCGCTTACGCGGGTTCCGAGAATGACTGCCTCTGCGTCCTTTTCCGCGTACAGTTTGAGCATTTCAGTCAGGGGGAATGAGCAGCATACGTCGGCATTGAGAACGAATAATCGTTCTGGTCTGCCCTTGAGAATGGCATCTCGAAAGTGGTACAGGCCGCCCGCCGTGCCCAGGGCTTGGTACTCGCGCAGGTAACGGATCGTGATGCCGGGGAATTCCTTGGCTGAGTCTTTGATGAAGTCGCGGAAGACGGACTCGTCGTAGTAGCCGATGATGTAGACTTCGTGGATCTGGTTATTGGGCACACGGGCTATCGACGACAGACAATGCCAAATGATGGGATGGCCGGCGACTTCGAAGAGGGGCTTAGGTAGGTCGAGCGACAAAGGTCGGAAACGAGTGCCTCGGGATGGGCCGCCAACCTGAGATTTCGGCGGTCAGTTGGATCGTAGTTCTGGCAGTAGATGTGAAGATGCTGAGCTTGTTGCCACATTGAGGTGTAGCAAGAGCCGGCATTGCACACAAGAGTAACCATTGTTGTCGCAGGAGGGTACTGCCATCAGACTCTGAAAAACCAATGCGGAAACCGCACCAATCTTCCCAACAAATACTTACCAAGATGACAGCCTTGGTCGTGCCCTGGTCCTTGGATCGGTGCGTCAAGGGAACTTGGAGTGACATGGCGGTGACGCTGCTGGGAATCGGCTGTCGGGGAGGAGTTGACGGTTTGATCGACCCGGGTTTGGATTCGTGATAGGGAGGAGGATTATCACTGCGAGAAACTGTAAGTGCCTGCCTCGCTTTACGTACGCAGGCGGAATTCAACTTCCTTGCCGAGTTGATACATTGCGAGGCTTCAGCCCGTAGGTTAAGTATGTAGTAGATGGGGCCATATGGATGATCATGTGGCAGCTCACGGCACTTCAGTAGGCGGGAATGGCGGGGCAAATGGCGGGGAAAGTTGGGGGGCTTGTCCGCTGCTTGTTCGTGGTTCAGGCTGCTTGTTGGTGGTTCAGGGAACCTAGTCCAGCGGGTTCCACTAGCTCTTGAGACAGCACTGTTGACGTTGTGGGGCACTCAGCACACCGGACCACACTGGTAGTATGCCGTGCCTGGCGCCAAGAGGTCTTTCAAATAGCACTGAGATACCACTTGAGCAGGTAACAATGGCTTCGGGCCGCAGCGCCGCCACAGGTTGAACTCGAATATGGAGTCCAACAAGTCCACATACTCGACGGCATAAAATTCAACACTTTAGCATTCTCGAGATTGGGGACCGATCGAAAAGAAGATGCATTATCCGATTCACTTTCACCATGTTGGCAACATCAAGATGTACAAGCTTGCTGGACAAGCTCGCCTCCAAAGACATGCAATGCACCCTGCAGAGCCACTAGCCCCAACCCAACCCCCTGCTTTATTTTCCTCACCACCATCGCAACTCGCCAAACCATTAATCTTTGCTAGTAACAGAGCAGCATATATGGTGCTGCTGCCCTCTATGCACATAAAAGACGCCAAATACTGCACTCAACTGCTCTAAAACCCGCCGTTGAGGCGCCTTTTGTCTTCGTTTGGCATTTCTTCACGCGAGTTTGTGCCACTGAGTTGTCGATGAGTTGGTCGCACCTATCCGTTCTTATCGTGGGCTGGAGGTTGGCTGGAGCTCGCCCTTCTAAGCTCATGTGCATGCTAAGGTAGAACTGGTCATATCCTCTCTACTCCGTACCTTGGCCTCACATTCGGCTCACAAGTCAATTTTCTAACTGCTTCTGTGTCGTTCATCTGATCGACTCTCCCATTCCCTGTCATTTCCGTGTTTTCGACCTTCTCCCCCCCCCCCCCCCCCCCCCCTCTCTCTCTCCTTGTTTCTTTCTTCACCAACCTGAGACATGCCAGCTCGCATCTGACTCTTTATTCATCCACACCTTGACACAAGTCGCCATAGTCAGCATCTCCATCTGGTTCATGGCATTTCAAAGCATGGCTCTTGAGTCACTGCTCTGAAGAAATAGTCGACGAAGCCAGCACTCTGCCCAACATGACATCCTCACCTTCTCACCGCAATCGTGGACGAGGCACTGGAGCCAGACGTGTCAAGGTGGAGCAACATCCCTCGGTGACAGAGAACATGAATATGAATGAAGAGGATGCAACCTCTGCTGATACAAACCATGATGGATTATCGCGTCTCCAACACTTCACTCACATCTCACGACACGAGAGGTCCGATGCGCGTTAGTCTTCTTGCTTACCCTCCCAGTTGTTGGTCCCCTATTGCTGACATATTTAAAGCTGCGCCTAGTGAGCTAAGCACAGATACTGGTCCTATGCTTCGAGAGATTCGACCTCGACCTCATGTACATCTTCATGGCTCTTCTGGGGAAAGTCCCATTAGCAATCACGATGACAGCTTTTTCCATACATCCTTCCAAGACATTGGGAAGAAGCTAAAGGCGTGTAATGATACCCTTGGGGAGCTTCAGCAGCTCGGCGTGTCTCACGATGTGCAGCTGCCAGAGCTTGTGCTTGTTGGGGACCAATCCGCTGGGAAATCCAGCCTCATGTCCGGCCTGGCAAATCTCGACCTCCCTCGTAGTGAAGGCACTTGCACCCGGTGCCCGCTTCACATCCGAGTGTCCCGAAACACGGACTGGTCTTGCCGCGTTTGGCTTCGCAAAGAGTACTCATTTCAACCACCTACTGACAGACCCATCGCGGAATCAGATGTCACGAACAAGGATCCTTTCTTTCCATGGAGAAAGCTACCAGTTACGGCAGTGCATGAGTTCAAGACCATGCAAGACAAAGGCCAGATTGAGGATGTGCTTCGATGGGCTCAGATAGCCATTCTAAACGACGACAAACATCATGATCTCTTTATACCAGGATCCGGGGCCGTCGCAACCAGCACACCTATTGAAGTGGCAGCCGCTGCCACAATCGCCAAATTCTCCCCTAACGTTGTGGCTTTAGAGATCAAGGGACCCGATCTTCCTGATTTGTCCTTTTATGACATGCCAGGTATTTTTCAGAATCCGGCAGATTCCAAAGACGATTATCTAGTCAACGTGGTCTGCAATCTTTCCAAAGCCTACATTCAGCACCCCTCGGCCATTATAATTTGCTCAATGCCCATGAATAGCGATGCTGAGAACTCGTCCACCTTTGGACTAACTCGACGCTTGGGCGCTACGTCACGCACCATTGGCGTCCTGACCAAAGCCGACCTGTTGCCAGAGGCTGGAAACCACGACCAGTGGGTATCCATCATGAATGGGCACACTCATCAGACAGGGTTAGGTTATTTCATTACCTCACGTCCACAGGGAAAAAACCTTGATGACTTGAAGAAATGGGAGGAGTTGGTCTTTGAGTCACCTGCTGTTTGCAACTGGCCGCAAAGCTTTCACCAATTCTCTCATCGATGTGGGGTTGAAAAGCTCAAGTCATTTCTCTCCGAACGTTTAGGCGAGGAGTTTGTCAAAAGGTGAATCGACACCAAATAGTGCATCTTCAAAGTAGCCTCATTTACTTACCTTTTATAGCCTCCCAAACATTAAGAAGAAGGTTGAGCATCATTCAGATAACATTGCGAAGGAGCTCGCAAACCTCCCAGAGCTCCCCGACAATGTTGAACTGGAGATTCAGACCGGGCTCATGTTGTTTGCTGACTCTGCACGGTTCAAGTTGGATGAGTTTATGAGACACTTCAACACCCTGCCTCGCAATTTCCGTGATTGTCTCCTAGGCATCAAGCCAAAGTTTACACTGAAAGACAAGTCTGACTTCCCCATCCATGAGATCTCAGACGACGAGTCTGACACGGTGTCTGTGGCTACAAGCCATATGACGACTCCAACTACCAAAAGGCGCACTGCACCTCTTAGCACAACACCTTCTAAGCGACTTCGCCTGGATACCCTTTCTAACGGAACACCAGTCAATGGCTATATCAAGCCTGAGGAACAGAACGTAAATTCGATCCGCGGCGCAAGTGCTATGCCTTCTCGCGCGGCTTCCGCGAAAAAGCCTCTGTTTCCTGAACCGTTCACAGAATTTACTAATATTGGCCGTGGCTTTCGTACGCTTCGCCAAGTTCGCGAAGAGATGGAATCCAAAACGAAAGCCGGAATGCCCGATCGCACTTCGGATGAAGTGTATGTTGACCTGGTTATTGAATCAGTTCGGCCATGGCACAAGCCTATGGATGCCTTCATTAAACAGGCATTAAAAGACCTTCAAACTGAGCTGGACGCCACTTTGAATAAAGCACTCGAGAACCTCAAAAAGCGATCCATCTACCAAGAGGCCAAAAGGCATTTGCGAAAGTTCCTCGAGGAACATCGGAAAGAAACGGAACACGACCTTGTCCTTCTCTACCGTGATGAGACTGAACGCCTTTTGACGTTCAATGAAACGGCATTCAAGCAATATAGAAAAGAGGAACATATGGAGCTGACTCGTTTTCGGCATTTCATGCGGTTGAAAGCTGCTGGAGCGGACCCCGGGAATTACGTCCCTTCAGATCAACTGACTGATGACAAGCGAGCGCAGGATGCAAAAAAGCGAGAGGCCGAGATGCTCAAGCTTGGGCGAGATCAATTTGAGCGGGAGCTCGAGGTGGTGGCTTATGTTAGGGGATACTACCGGCTCGCAGCTCTGCGCTTTGCCGATGCCGTGTCTCAGCGCATTCTTTGTCGCATGATTCCAGCCATTCGACGCCAACTGCCAAATTACTTGACCGATAAACTAGGCATTAGAGGCCCCGACGCATCAACTGTATATGAGAAGTTGATGGAAGAGGACAACGCGACTGCGACCAAGCGAAAGACGCTCAAGGTCGAAAAGGACAAGTTTATGAAAGCATTGGCCAGTATTGAGATGCTGGAGAACGGTGCTGCGGCTGCGGCCGCAGCCAGCATGTCTATGTCTAGTACAGCAAGTGTGAGTATGACTACATCGCCCACTCAAAGGATTGAGATTGTGGATTCGAATGATGATACCGTTGAGGAAGATGAGGTGTAGGGGGCTTGGCAGTAATCTAAGACCAAATTGTAAGATGACTTGCGATGAATATCGGGAGGGACGGGGGTAGAGTAGCTATGCGTTTGTTTTCCCGCTTCTTGGCTCCTCTTTGAACGAAGATTGGAAGATTCGCGGTGTGACAGCAAGTGGACAAGTTGGCTGAGAACATTTTCCACAAGATGGTTATTGGCTGTTGGACTATTTACAGGAGTTGCTACTAGATGAAAAAGTTTTCTGAACTGAAGGCGGAATGCATGTAGCAGAGACTCAGATACCATTAGACAAAATGGAACACAAAAGCTGACTCGGCAAAATTAATTTCTGTAACATGCCAAGGAAAAGTGAACAAGGTTGGTGTGCAAGCTTCAGGCCATGTACACATCTGTTTATGCCCCGCCAAAATACGGATGAACAATGTTGATGCTTGGCATCATTAATAACAATGCTTTGGTTCAAAAAGCCAGATACACAAACTTGGGGCTCTCAGCTGGAAACCTCCGGGTCGGAGGGTACTTGCTTGAGTTCGTGCCGTGTCCCATTGGCAACGAACGCGAAGAGGAGTGGTGGTATGATGCACGAGCACGTCCAATTCTCTGGGCAGGTGGTTTTAGGCAAAATGCATGGTCTGACCAGTGGGTTGGTTCTCGAAGGGTTTGGGGCATCAGTCATGTGTGGCCACCAATCAGACGATGCGTGTGACGACAGGCACGTCCAAATGGGGTAGGCACAATTTGCTGTGGATGGAGATGGTGATGATTGAGGAGGGATGAAGAGAAAGTTGATCACTTGGGGTTTTGTCCATGGGGTAATGCGGAGGATCGTGGAGGGTGTGCGGAGGCTGCTGGAGAAAGGGTGATGGAATATTGAAACTTTGAGAATCTGGGCAGTATCGCGCCTGCCTTTTTCCATTTTTTTTTGGTCCATCCACGGCCACATTTTGCCGTCTTGGCCAGCATGCACCTGACCTTCGGGCAGGCGAGTCAGAAAATAGACGGCTCCATGTCTGCTCTGCTTCCAAACCACGCCCAACCATGGCCGAGGTCATGCCAGTCAGAAACGGCGCAACACCATGCTCTCGATGCGAAGCTGACCACGGCAATAGACGAACGAATCCTCTTTGGTCTGGTATCTTGGCGATCCGGGGCTACAGTCGAGGACGACGGAAATGGCGGTGGCGTCCTCGTCCTCCCCAGCAAATCTCTCGCATCTCATCAAACGCGGCAGATGCACGAGGAACAACGGACCGCAGCTCCGAAGAAGCGTCGTATTGCACCAGACAGTAAGCTGGAATCTCACGGGCAGGGCTGATTTCTCCAGCGATCTAACATTCTACGCATGTGCCGCCGATAGTGACGCCTCGAGCAGGGTGGTGACGGATTGGGCTGCATGCCGTGATTAACGGCCGAAGATAGCTTATTTCTGTGCATGGTGGCAGATATTCCGGTTCATCGGTCGCCTGAATCTGTCAGGGCCGACCAGTCCCTTTGCAGCGTCGACCATTTGGGAAGGAAAAAAAAAGCCGCCGATGAAGAAACCTCGTCACCATGGCCCGACATTCACTCACGAACGCAGCAGACAACATTGAAGGTCTTCGCACACCCTTTGGTACATTTCGGGGCCTTGGCTTACCTCAAGCCTCCCCCGTCCGGTCACCACACTCCGTATTCCCCTCTATTGCCCCATGTGCCTGGAGGCCTTAGCGTACGGGGCGAACGGTTCTAGGTGTGTGTCCAGCGGCGCCACAATCATCCCCCCCTGACGCTTTATCCCCGCGGCTAAATACTAGCCTTTGTGTCATGGCTTTTCCTGTGCCGAGAGTCGACATGTGTAATTTATTCTCCGGTCTTTCTGATGTCTTAGCAGGGCAGGGCCAGGGGAGCCTTGTGCGTGAAACGCCGCAGCCACATGTTTTCAGCCGCGGCTGCTTCCAAACCACCACCAACTTTGGTTCAAGGGGCAGAGAAGAAAATGCCTGGAGAGAGCAACGTGTGCACAATCAGCACCCTCTGCAGCCGTGGCAAGGCACCATAACTAGATCTGCTCACTCTTTCTCAAGCGTCAAGCATGCAATAGTTCAGGGTCTAGGCTCTTTTGCTTCCCCTTCCGAGTCTGGAGCTGTCTGGAGCATGGCCCCATTACACACATTACACACATGCCCCATCTATAAACCCGTTTTTGTTCTCAACACCACGGGCTTTGCTCTCTTTCCCCCGGCTGATTTCCCCAGCAGCCAAAGCGGTTAGACCGGCGATTTACATTCATCCAGGGCGATGTCGAGCAGAGGAACCGGGAGCTGAATCATACCATGGTGGAGTCGAAGCACAACTTCATATAAGTCGACTCTTCTTCCCCCATAGACTCATCCGGCATACTCTGGGCTCATCTATCACTATTCCCTCCTCTTGTGTTTCTCCCTCCTCCTCTTTATAAATACATCAATTGGACCTGGGTTTGACATTATCTTCTTTTGCATTGGTCTTGCTACGCAAGTAGACCAACGTCAGTTCATCATGGTTGGCCTCGCAGCTGCTGCTCCCAAGCAGCTCTCGGTCCAAATACAGGAGAACGTCGACAACGCGCAAGCCGAAGCGCCTCAGTTCGAAAAGGTCACATGGTACAAGGAACCCCATCTACGCAAGCTCTACTTCCTGAGCATCTTCTTGCTCGTGGCCTCAGCTACTACTGGCTATGATGGCACCTTGGTGAATACCTCGCAGCAGATGGATGCCTGGACGGCTTTTCTCCCTGAAACACTAGATGCCAACAAATTGGGCATCTTGATCAACATGTTCAATATTGGTTCCATCATTGCTTATTTCTTTGCTCCCTACTTGGCCGATAACTGGGGGCGAAAGCCAACCATCATGGCTGGGTGTGCTATCATGATTCTTGGTTCTTGCCTCTCGGCCTTTTGCAATAGCTATGGCAGTAAGTCTCTCACGGACCCAAACTTTGTCAAGGGTATTTGGAGCTTTGTAATACTAAACTCTGCTGTTCTTAGTGTACATTTCTGGTCGGTTCATTCTGGGCTTCGGAAACTCCTTGACCCAGATTTGTTCGCCCATGCTCCTGACGGAAATCTGCCACCCTCAGCACCGTGGTCCCTTGACCACCGTGTACAACTGTCTCTGGAACTTGGGATCTCTGAGTAAGCCCCGATTCAATCCACCCCAAGGCCACCTCTAGCCCAACAAGTGCTGACTGTCTTGCTTAGTCTGTTCCGTCGTTGGCTGGGGCACTGCTTCGATTTCAAACAATTGGTCGTGGCGATCCATTACGTTCATTCAGGCTGTGCCGTCAATTCTCCAGCTCATTGGTCTCTGGTGGATCCCCGAGTCTCCCCGTTTCCTCGTGAACAAGGACAAGCTGGACCAGGCCTTGGACACCCTTTCCAAGCACCACGGCGGCGGCGATTCCAACAACCCCATTGTCCAATTCCAGTACCGCGAGATCAGAAACACTATCCAGGCTGACCGCAGCGCCAAGAAGACCACGAGCTACCTCGACTTTGTCAAGACCAAGGGAAACCGATGGAGGCTGGCCATTATCATTTCCCTGGGTATCATCTCTCAGTACTCTGGCAATGCCCTGTTCTCCAACTACATCAACGTCATTTACGAAGGTGCCGGTATCACGGAGCAGAACAAGAAGCTCGCCGTAAGTTTTGCAACGTTCTTCCATGACTCGGACACAACTGGCAATTGCTAACGACACCGCCGTCTAGTTGACCGCTGGCAAATCTATTCTCGATCTCATCGTCTCCATCAGCGCTGCGTTTACCGTTGACAAGGTCGGTCGCCGTCCTCTCTTCCTCGTCGCCATCACTGGCATGGTCGTCTCCTTCGTCTGCTGGACGATTGTCGGCGCCGTTTACGAAAACTCGGCTGTTACCACGGCCCCAACTGCTGCCTCGCCCGACGGCGGTGTCATTTACACCAACTCGGGCTCTGGCTATGCGCAAATTGTATTTGTCTGGCTCTTTGGTATCTTTTACGACATTGGTTTCTCCGGTCTGCTTGTCGCCTACACCTTGGAGATTCTCCCCTTCCACCTTCGTGCTAAGGGCATGACCATCATGAACATTACGGTGCAGGCTGTCCTCGCCCTGGGAAAGTACGTTTACCCCGCGTTGAATTGATGCAATTCGTGATTACATCAAGCCCGAATTACTTTTGCTGACATTGCATAATAGCCAAACCAACTTGCTTGCCTGGAACAACCTGCCCAAGCACTGGAACTTTATGCTTTTCTACACGCTGTGGGACTTTTGCGAGCTCGT
This sequence comes from Keithomyces neogunnii, assembly GCA_020975405.1. Classification (NCBI taxonomy): domain Eukaryota; kingdom Fungi; phylum Ascomycota; class Sordariomycetes; order Hypocreales; family Clavicipitaceae; genus Keithomyces; species Keithomyces neogunnii. The sequence continues at coordinate 5,100,498 of JAIOWQ010000001.1, read as the reverse complement.
CTTTGTCTACTTCTTCTACGTTGAGACCAAGGGCCCTACTCTGGAAGAGATTGCGCGTATCTTTGACGGCGACGATGCGGTGACGCACATTGACTTTGATCAGCTGGAGAAGGAGACACAGTTGCAGGCTCTTCATGAGGAGGAGGTTAGCGAAAAGGCCTAAGGCCCTTGAGATTTGAATTACCCCATGAGCGAAAAGCTGAGCGTTGGAATTGGTTTTTGTGTATTTTGCAGGTCGAAATCTACAGAGCCATGAATTGAATCCGTGGCATTGCCCATGTGCGCATTGTGACTCGCACGACCGCCTCGATACTGTATCCATGATGAATAACCAAGCCGTTTGTATATTGACGGGTTTGATAACATCTCCACACAGGTTGAGGCTCACCCTCAACACAAAGGTGGAGAGTTAGTCGGCCCGATGCTTAGAAACCCACCCTCTCGCAATAGAGGTAGAAAGTATAAACTTGACCAGGACAAGGCTTTTTGCGCGTCTTCAGAAATCGCAAGCTTGCAAAGCAGGAAACAAAAAGAAGAAGAAGAAAATGTCGCAGGCAGTTTGGCACCGCACATTCGAAGCCGGGCTTGGTCTGGAAAAGACGCTCGCGGCCACGCGCAGCCCCAAGCAGCCAGTCCCGATCCAGAGTCCTCCGACCGAGGTGAGATGCATCCGACGGCCGAAGCGACCGGCATCGCGGCCCGGCACTTGTGGTCGGTGCGGTGGTTTTCGCACGCTTTTGCTTTGCCCATGTGCTAATTTGCCACGGCCAGGTCGACGCTCTGCTCAAGGCTGAGGTCGGGGCAGACGGCTTCACGCTCACGTCGTTCACGGCGCAGGACGCGTGGGAGCTGGGCCATCTGCTGCACGCGCGGCTGCGGCCCTTTACGCCTGCCCGCCCGGCCCTCATCTCCATCAGCCTGGCCAACGGCAGCGTCTTGTACCAGAGCGCCACGGGGGCGGGCACCGCGCCCGACAACTCGGTGTGGGTGGCGCGGAAGCGTGCTACCGTGCTGCGCTTCGGCGTGAGCAGCTGGCTCATGGGGCGCAAGTTTGACGGCAACGAGGCTGCTTTTGCCGCCAAGTTTGGGCTCGGGCCCGACAGGGCGGGCGACTATGCGATTCACGGGGGCGGTGTGCCGATCCGCGTGCGAGGCGTCGAGGGCGTCGTCGCCGTCGTCGTCGTCAGTGGCCTGAAGCAGCATGAGGATCATGGCGTTATTGCCGAAGTTATTAGGAGCAACTGGAGCCGCGTTGACGGGTAATCGCGTCCCCTTTAGCCTGAATAAATTTCCTTTCTCTTGCATATTGCCACTCTGTCTTGCCGTGGCCCGACAACGTGGTTTGATCCACAAGCAGGGGCGTGCCCGCGGCAACATCGTTGCCGACATGATACTTCCAACTGCCTGCTTCGTTTCCGGCCAAGCCCGACATGATCCGCTGTTTGTCAATGAGCGGGCAATCACCCCATGCAGCTATTTCTGGGACAATCTTGTCTCCACTGCCTTCTCTTTTGCCGGTGTATGAGTGAAAGCTTGAGGCCTTTGGATGAGGAATTTCACCGCCGCTAAAGCCCGTTATGCAAGGGTTGTGTGTGATTTGTAAGTCTTTCTAAAATAAAGAGACTATCACTCTATTGCTGTTGTTTCAGTAGGCATAGAGCTCACAATGGCAAGGATAGGCTGGTTCGGCCTGCCTGACGTAGAGTATGCAGCTATTCAGGGGCGGCCGTGAGGAGAACGTCTGTTTGTGAAGAAAAAGTATGTGAAACACATGGTGGCGTAATGTACAACTGCTGGGACAATTCGCTGTTCATTTAGCTGTGGTTGTTGCGCCGTGTAAGAAGCCCGCTTTGTTCAACTTTGGCACTATTTGGTCAATATCAAGGCGCCATTGGAGTTGTCGTATTGGAGCAACTCACAGTTGGTCTGCCAATTTGCTCTTTAGACGGGGCGGACGCTTTTTTGTCACACCAAGTTTGCGAAACGCCCGGAGGAGCCACCGACTAGTTGATTTGCTGCGAGTGGGCTTTGGTGTGTCATGCAAGCTTGTATCTTGCTGATTCACCGTCATGCGCCATGCACAAAGATTCAATTGCAGACAACACACCAGGACGTCTCATGGCCGCATGATTTGCTTCTACAATCAGAGAAGCTTATCGCTGTTCATCTTTGACACATCGTTTTCGTGGTCTGCTCGGGGACTTGATTCCTCGATCAAACTGGCACAAGTTCTTGATTCTCAACAACTGCTAGTGTAAATTCCGCGCGATCAAGTCATTGAGACACCGAGAGTATGTCTGTTTTGTCCGAATCAACGCTAGTGTAGCAAAAGGCAATTCAGACTGACCATGTGGGATGGTGCCCAATTTGATAGCATCCATGGCGCGCACCAAAATCCAAACTGATCGGAGGCACCTGGGAAATTTTGAGATTAATTCGCAATCTAGGGCATGAACGACACGGTCATTCTATGATTCAGGGCCGCCCTTTGTTCTAAGTCCGCGTTGCCTGGTTGCCTGCTTCTTGGTTGGTAAAGCCAAAACCAAGTAATTACCAAGAGCAAGTAAAGTGCAAGATTGTATAGATGTTCACGAATTGACCATAGTTTATGAGAATAAACCATTCCAAAAAGAGAAATCCTACCGTCTTCCGGCCCCCCGTGAGCTTCAAGACTAGTACAGCCCATCATTGTCGAGAAAGGCTAAAAGAAAGTTTACCCTTCTCCCGGCATGACACACCATTGCTAACCGAAGCGTATTCGAAAGGGAGCTAATTGGCATATTGGAACAAAGAGAAACAGGCAACAACGGGTGGGGCATAACGAAGAAAATGACAATTGACTTGGTCAAACGCGTTGCTGCGAGACAATAAAGCTTTTCTGTTTCAGTTGTTGCCTATTTAGGCAATTACCAGACGCGATGAAGATGCGGCAAATAACCGTGCATCATGTGTCAAAATCGAGGTATTTGAGGATTCTTTGGTGGGTTACCAAGTCTTTGCGTCACTGTCGTATCGTCTGATGGCTGGTGCTCGTTCGCGTTTGCAATTCCTTGTTGCGGTATCGGCCAACGCCATGGTTTGGTGGCTCATGCGCTACGTCTTTCGCATGATTGAATTGATTTTAAAATGCGAGTTACTCGAATTGAAGTGCTGTAAATGTTGAAATGCGCCTTTCATATGATGTGAGTATCAGCTGTTGTCTGTGCGATTGATCCAGTCGGCAACAAAATCCGAGTATGAGTCATCTAACGTACTATATGCTTCTCTGCCGAAATCTTTCGCCCCTTTTCTCTTAAAGACACAACATTCATGATATTCCTATCATCTCTCCCGTGAAATTGAGCGATATGTTGTGTATTTCGCGGACATACATTAGTTTGACGAGCCCAGGGGCCTGGCAGTAGTCGCGACGATACGGAGGCACGAGGAGAGCACCAGGTATACGAGTTCGCTGATCCGGGTGACATTCAATCCTCGATTCATGGTGGTTCTTGGTCGTGCTGTGGGCTGTCCAAACTGGAGTCTCTGTGATGGGAAACATCATGTAGGGGTTGCCCATCTTGTTCAACAAGACCAATGGAAACATAGTGACAACAGCTTTTGCCCATTTCTCAGGGTGCTCTCGGAAGTGATATTCTCTTAGGTATAGTGGGCAAAGCGTGCCTGGCTTTGTAGTTACAGTTGGCTCGAACGTCGTGGTCCTTCTAGGGGGCTGCAGAGCGCAGCTGCCATGCACTGTCTGGACAAAACTTGTAATAAATAAGGTTCTAATAAACTCGAAATTTCTGGCCGTTTGGGAGAATATGTCGCAAAGGAGATATCGTGGCAACAGAATGGCCACCATTTGAACGGCCGGTGACGACATGTTTGCTGAATGCCCAGGGTCAAAAGGTTCACTGCCGAGAATGGTACCTGAGAGAATTAATGTGAGTGGCTGTGTTCCACCAACAAACCTGATCCGCGGATAATCAATCGGAAACAAAAAGAAAAAGGAATAACCTTGCATTACCTCTCTTATAGTCTCTGGACTTGGATGGCAAATGATGTGATGCTACTCAAGCCTCGGCCCATTGAATGTGGCAGAACTAGGATGGTGGGGCTTTCCTGTCAAAGCCTACAGCTGGTGTGGCTGCCCCACACACAAAGACACGGGCCGCGGTTTGCCCGTGAAGGGACTCCAGAGGGTAGTGGGGCTCGGTTGGCTGCTATTCGTTGCCAGGCGCGACCCACCAACTTCTAGGTGAGCTTTCTGCGCGAAATCGAGTCTGAGGCAACATTCGAATAAATCGACGACCGTCCTTGCTCAATCAGGCGGTCTCGTACTCCCGCTGGCCTCAAACTTAGTATGATATTTCTGAAACGAGCCGGTATATTGCGCCAAGGCTCTTGCCGCTGAACCATTGCGTCCTAGGGCAATACTCTCCAGCATGGGAGCCTGCCAGTCATGCTTTGGCTGGCGTGATAGGGATGACTACGACGAGGTAAGGCGGCGGCCGTGACCCGTTCTAGCCTCGATTCTAATCACCCACCCAGACCGAGGAGAACCGCCTCTTGTACGATGACGGCAATGGCATGCAATACGGCAGCTTCAATGACCCAGGAATGAGCGGCGACGACACCATCGAGGCACAGCGCGAACACGAGGCTTTGCAAAGAGTAGTTGCCAAAACATCAAAGTCAGCACTCATACGATACCCCGCCACGCGTCGTACAACCCTGCTAACGCACATGTAGCAACATGGTGGATGTATTCGAAATTGGCCCTCAGGATTCCTCGAGCCGAGGCGGCACGTCGACTCCTTTTGCCTACGCAGGACAAGGCGCCAGAGTGGCACGCTACCAACATTTGGTGTCCAAGTTGAGCACCGAAGACGAGCTCTCTGCTCATGGCGTCAAAGTGGACTGGCTAACGGACGATGACGACGGCAATCTCGAACTGCGGAGCAATGCACCTTCGAGTATCAAGACGATTGACGACGATATCACCGGTCCTCTTGTCGGCACGTTTGCGGACGCGGCGGCGGCAATGAAGTGAGGTTAATAAGTTACATCTGCATCATCAAACGACGACGATGAAGAAGAAATTTCTCTCGGTGCACCTACTCTCCAGTTCTTTTCCAGTCTTGTCTTATACTCCGACTTGCTGTGGGCGTAGCAGCCGTAAGACCGTCTGTGGTTCTTTTACCCGTACCTTTTGGTAAGGGCCTTGATACCCGTGTGAAAGCCAGGGGCTTTTTGTCTTGTTCTTCACTTGTTCACGTTGTTTGGCTATTGTTCAACTCTGATCCAACAGGCGAGGAACGGCACCAACTTGAAACTCGCCTTGGCTGTTGTCAGTTTGGGACGAGAAAAACACCAAAATGGTCTCCCCTTGTGTCTCTTTTGTTTCGGCATTAATTGTCTTTGCTTTCCTCTCCTTGCTCAGCCGGTAGAGAAAAGATATGTTTCAAATACCCCCCTTTTTTTTTCCTGTTATATATGGGAAGAAACCAAATGTACAAAAAGACAGCCATGATTTCACAGACGAATGATATTTATTTATTTGTACAAAGACAGAAATCGGTGGGATACCACCACGGCAATTCAACTCGAGCTCATAGTGGTTTCAAAAAGATGGCCAGCAATCGCACCAAAAACGCTGGGATGAAGATTGTTTTTCACCCCTGACCCTGGGACAGCAAAATCAACTCGTCGTGGCGGGCTTTACGCCTGAAAAGGGAAGATGGAAAAAAAAGAAAAAAAAAACAGGCTTGCCCATTGAACGTCGAACACGTGCGCAGCTTACTAGTGGAGTCTGTGTGGTTTTCAGAAGCGTCTCAGCGCCCTGTCCTGGAAATTGGCCATCGGCTTCGTGCTTCTCCGTCTTCGGCTCGCACCGTTTCTTTAGTTCCCAGGCCCCAGTGGGGGGCGGAAGCAAGGATCTTGCCGCACATCTCTCCAAGCCGTCGGGACGGCGCGTGGTCAACCACCACCGTCAATTGGATATTATCGCCCTCTAAGACTTGGTGGCAGGAGAGGAATCGAAAGGAATCGAAAGGAATCGAAAGGAATCGAAAGGAATCGAGAGGGATGGGATGTTGCTCGTTCCCAAGTCTTCTGGGGGCGCCCAATTCCCGTCTCGAGGCCTGTTCTGCGCAGCCCCAGCAGCTTGGACAGGGGATAGGAACAGCTGACCCTTTTGAAGGCTTAGTTGAAGGAGTGTGTGGGCTCTCGCTCTGTGGTGATGGCGTTTGGCTAGCCATGCCCATGATACGACCCTGTCAAATGTCGACGGACAAGCCCTCAACTGCTCCACCGCACTCGCAGCCAACCCGCAGCAACGTCTCCAATTCTCACGCGTGGGTGAAGCGTCACGGCTCAGTTGCCACGAGTTGAGTCGAGTCTAACGGCCAGAGTCGTGCTTGTGTGCAAGATCCAGGACGTCCTATGGTCATGCTGATACTAGATGTCTCCGGATTCCGATGTGGCGGCGCGTCGCCCACCAAACTTTGAATGCACACATGTACACTGTACAGCCAAGATTTCCCGCCTTGCGAGTGAATTTGGCACAAACCCGGGTTATAGGTCCGATAAGCGAGAGGAAGCATGCGCACACACCGTTGTCCACACACGCACGCGCACAAACAGAATCCAATACTGCTAATAAGCCCCACGCCAGTCTTTCTCGACTGCGATCGAGCACCCGGCTGGGATTGACGACCCTCCATAATATGGCCATTGTCTAGGGCCTGCTACCACTTATTGCCCGCCGAGAACCCTGGGCACGGCGTCACCGATGATATGACACGCTAATTCATAACCTTCAGGTCCGTCAGGCCCGCCTATGCCTGTCTGCTCGGCACCGCACTGGCTGTGTCCAAGGCCTGGCAATGGAGCTGTGCCTACGGAAAACACCGTCCGCTGCTGACTGTACTGGGTAATTAGCTGGCAGGCTGCCCATATCGTACTTGTGTCAGTGGAGCTGACCCTCTGACCCTGCTAACTGACAAGTGATGGCTTTGAGAGCAGCATCGGGACGACTACTCCGTACAGTGGCACCATTGGGAACTCTTGCGGCGTACCATAATAGTGGCCATGGTTGGCAATAGTTAGGTATCTAATAACTAAAGAATGAGATGTTTATCAATGCAGGCTGCCTTCACAGTGCTTGCCCGCCGTCAGAAGTTGCCCGCCGAACGCCAAAAAGCCCACACAGTACACACAATGAAACAGCTCCTTCTACACCCCGACTCCATGTTCCTTCCAGGAGCTTCTTTTTCGTCATCGCATAACAATAGCGATCAGGGATGAAAATGGACGGGAATAAGCATCGGGAGACGAGTATAACAGCGAATACCCCAAGTGCAGCTTCCAGGGCATTTGGAAGAAATGCAAAAGGCAGGTGACGCCAGCCACGACTTGCCCATGTTGATTCGCAAATCGATATTATTATGTTCCGGCCACTCTTGGTACCCCATCTCTCGTCTTGGTCGTCGCGGGCCTTTTTGCATACCCAAGTATACCGACTTGAGTAGGTAGGTAGGTAGAGAGCAGTCTTGGTGTTTTCGACCTGTCGCTTTAGCTCGGCACCCCTTTACCCGTCGTCTGCCCTTTTGCATCATATTACTTGGAACCAATCTACTGTTTTTGCTCCTGCAGTGAGCCCCTCCCTCCCCTTTCCTTGCCCCTGGTTCTGTCACTGAACGCATGTCGATTAGCCACAGTTCCATTCTGCCCCCAAATCTTCTCGAAGAAAATCCCCTCGTTCCCATGGTTGACCATTGTCGCGCCTTGGCTCGTTTTCTCTGGACCTGCGGGCTTCAATTGGGAGGGGAAAGTCTTTTCATACCTGACCAAGCGACTGCAGCCTATGGTCGTGTTCTTCGCGCATGCGGTAGATTTGGCCAAGGACATCTTGCATTTCTCCGCATGTTCGTTCTATTGTTGCATTTCGGTTCCCCTCTCGCTGCCAGCGCTGCACATCCCGGTACATTTTGTCGTATCGACGTTGCTTCTTTTCCATATCGTGGCACAACTTACACACGTCCCTCTCTACCTTTGTCTCGTACACCAGCTTAAGCCCACACGTCTCGCCCATTCGGTATTCCTTGTTGCACTGCTGGCGGAAGTGCCCCCAGCGCCAGTAACCGCAGCTCCAGCGTGTCTGGTCGAAGTAGCACATGGTTTTGGAAGCATCGGCCAGCGGCACACGGCGAGCCGAGGTGGGAGGCAAGGGATGAGAGCGCTGCTGGCCAAAAAGCGTTGTCAGCCTGTGAGCATAGTAATGGAGTCCCTGATTTTTTTTTCCTGTCGCCCTCTTTCCAAAGTTCCCCGAGACTGGGGCCAGTTCTGGCTTCCTCCTGCGTGCCCTACCTAGCATGGCGGTTGCTCCATTGATTGGCTTTCTGATCGTCCCCTTGACCTACGCAGCAGGATGGAACGAATATGTCAGAGCAGTGGTTACTCACCAGACGCCTTGGAGCCTCGACGGCGTGGCTATCAATACAATCTCAGCCCACGCGAACACGGACCCTTTTCTGATTTGTACTTTTGGTACTGTCCAGACGTGGCTTTTGTATCCTTGGAGGCTCGTGTTCTGCGTTCTTGCCTGGGGCAATTCGAGTGTTCTGGATCCCGCCGAGATTGTGCGTGTCGACGTTGATATCGCTGGGTAGGTTTATCAATTGAAGCCGTCCAAGGGGATACACGTGCTAACTTATACTTGCTTGACTGCAGCCATTCACCACTTGTGCCATTCGTCCTATTTTCCTTCATGCCACGCTCTATAGCTCGACAACAGTGGGACTGTTCCATTGCCAACAAAGTACATTCACGCACTCCAGCCAACGACATCGTCACCATCATGTTGCTTCCTGCGGGATAAAGAGCCCATGGTACGTGGATTGGGTATCCTTACCTACTGCCCCATAGACTGCACCCATCATCATGCACAGCATACACGCCCCTAGGGCATCTACGCCCCTCCATCAGGAAAACCCCTGGCGGCAAGGGGAGTGACAAGTTCCTGGCTGGAGGTGGGGGAGGTCCTGTCCACTAGAGAGAGTTCACTCTTCTATTTCCCACGAGTCCCTCTTGCGTCAAGCGCATCCGGAAGGCCCAGCACACACATAATACGTCGACTGCCCAATGGGCGATAGCCCTCGATCTTGTCAAGCTGCCCCAGTTTGACAGAGCGGGCGGGCTCAGCTTCTACAACGCGACGCGCTCTCTCAGTGCCACGTTGATCAGGCCTGGAACAAGGCCACTGGGGTCGACAGAGCGACAAAACAGACAGAGTAGAAGGGGAGGGGGGATAAGTTTTGTTTACTCCCCACTGAGAACCCGAAACAGTAACCAGAGCCTGGACCTCATCCTCCTCTTTCTCCTCCTTCGCCTCCTCCTCCCAGGGGTGGCGAGTGAGCCAAGGCTCAGGATGACAAAGGAGACAGGCGTATCCTGTGTCATACTTTTTTTTTCTTGCTCAAGCACCTACAATAGGACCTGCAACACAAACTGGAATGGCCTCTGTATTTTTGTGCATCTGGGGCTATGCTGTGGCACGTATGTCATGATTGGGCATTGACTTCTCCCTCATCTTAGGCCCTGACCTCATCTGGTCGCAGGACGACACACCGTCTAGCGTCGCATGCACCATGCATGGTCCACCCTTGGCCATGGACATTGCTAGTATTCCCAGGTGTTCTCTCCCGTTGCAGGTTTTGCTTAGGCCGCTGCTGCTCGGCCATAACAATAGGCGACCAGATATGCGGCCGTGTGGGGTTTTGTAGTTCGTCCCGAAGACGGCCAAGTGTCAGCGACCAAGCAAGCCTGATCCAGTCGAGCAGCACCTCAGATGTGTGAAAATTTCGGTGTATACCGGGGACGTGGTTCGATTCTAGTGCCCCTGAAAACCCTTCCATTCGGCTCGACCTGCTGGAATGCCGTTGCAGATTCCACAACCGCCATACCATTCAGCCTGGCTTCAGGTCTCAGGCTCGTCGTACAACTTCTTTTCTCTCCCCTCTTTCCCAATTTTTTTTATTAAATTTATTCTCACAAGTCTCTGTTTCATGTGATATATTTGTTTCGCTGGGCAATCACGGAAACGGGCCTGTCCCAACAAGACGCAATCAATCGGGTTCCAATGTGTCTCTTGCGCCTGTTCAGCTACAGTTATTACCACGCTGGGATTCCCCAGCCAATCCGTGCTCGCTGCTTTATCAGAGGTTGAACCAAAAGAGCGTGAAATTACTTATCTTGTGCTTTCATCTCCCCCGGGCCGACCACTTTATGGAAATACATTAGGGCTTCTCGGTTGTACAGGAACGGCCTCCTTTGACGTGCATATTAGTCGGCAGTCGGCGCTGGTCACCACATAAGCCACTTCTGCGGTACACTTTATGGGGGAGGGGGCTGGATCCCCCTCAGTTACTCTCCCTCTGCGCTTGGCATTGTGAAGAAGAATGTGCCGAGGGCGTGAGAAACCGGCTATCTGCCTCGCTACGCCACCACTGGCGGGCATCATTCCGGAAAAGAAGATCAGACTGGGTGTCCGAAAGGATGCTAGGGGGCGGGGAACATGACAGGCATCTTGCGTCAATGGCAGTATTAGTAAGAGGTGGAAAAGACCAGCCGCTAAAGAGGGGGAGGGGGTATGCTGTTTATTTCATCTTCCCCATGCATCATTCCCAACTCACATGAATTGCATTGGCCGGCCCTGGCAGAAAGAAGGCTGGCTGGCTAACCCCCTCTCAGCCGAGGGACCACGACTGTCATTGGCAGGAACCTGAAAACAGGGAGTGGCGACCCAGGCTTTTGCTCCTTTCTCCTCACAAGGTATCTTTACTTACAGTCACAAGAGAACGATGGGGGGGAGGGGTGGAGGTTGCGAGCCGCAAAGGCCTTGCCAACGTGGCAGTGGTCCTCTGGTACCGGAAGGAGAACCAAAAACCGCATTGCATTCGGGTCAAGACAACCGGGCAATCCTCTGGCAGCGCGGATACCCATCGATGTCAAAGATCTGCCATCATGGTCTACACATATCCCCCCCCCCTTTGCCTCAACTTGGCAATGTCTCAGTCTGTCCTTTCAGACTTCTCCGGTTCACTCAAATCGAGACGTGGCGATTGAAATTCTACCCGCTGTGACGACGAGCTGGAGCATCAAGGGTGTCAATGGTCACACCGGTTGAAAATAAAATCCACATCCGTTTCGAGCAAGTGTGGCGGCTCTCGTGGCCAGGGTCGAAATAGCTAAACGATAATACTAGCACAAAGACCACGATTCGGCACATGTGTAACAATGGGTGTGCCTCCATGATCAGGGGCAGAAACTTTCCATGTGGAGTTTTCAGCCATGTGAAAGGGTCGGTGATGATGTGGTACGATTCAAACCGGTCAAATAGGAGGGGGAGCCTGGCCCTGAAGTCTAGCCGGTGCTGGCCAGGCCACAGCTGTAACAAGCTTGCCCGTACGGAAGGCTTCCAGCGCCGATGGTCAGCGAGGGGGTCTGCTCTGACAGCTATCACAGCATATGATACAATCGGTGCTGAGGATCGCCCGATCTTGGAGTCCAGGCCTACCGGGTTCCAGACCCTCAGCGATACGAGAAAGGGAGGCCGTTTGAGGCGCTACAACAACGGATTTGGACACCTGAAATTCAAAGAAGCACACGTTGAGTGCACAAAGTGGATCATGGTGGTGACAGACAGTTGAGACCAGTCAAGATGCCAGAAGGGGTGCGTCCAACTCTGGTGTGTTGATCCCGAACATCGTCACGGTGACCACGGTGGGGCCCCAACAGACGACGGAATTTGAATTAGTCTGTGCGTTCACGAAAGTATAGGTCCAGGCTTTACGATGTGTCCTGAGGTTTTCTGGGGGTGAGGGCATCTGTTCCATATGTCGAGTCTTTCAAAATGCCTTGATCCGCGAGGCTACGTGCCGTATTAACTCGGTGCCTGTCCGTGCGTGACTGGCACACCAGTCCTTTTTTCATCAGCTTCATCTACTCCGTACTCCTTACATGGCCAGGGCTTACACACACCCTCTCTCTTCGTCTGTCTATTCCGGAAATACGGCCGCGAAGGCATTCGCATCTGGTGGAACGATCCAATATAGGATATTAGCGAAATGAAGCGCGGCGAGTCATGACAAGACGGCCTCTGTCGAGATTTGAAACGAAACTTGGATGACATTGGGGGCCATCCCAGGGGACTCAAATAGTTGCCTTTGATTGGAGTAAAGACAAGCGGCCCCATGTCTCACTGACCGTTGTTCGTGCTCCAACTGCACGTCAACTGCAAAGAGACGTCCAATGGTGGCATTGCAAGTCGTGTGATGGAAGCCTCCGATTGGACCATGCTGGTTGAGTCTGTTCTCCTGCGGGCAGTTGGTTTGCATCATGGTACAGCGTTTGTTCCCTCCATCTCAGATGGTTTTTCTTTTGCGTTTTGTCCGTGGGATATTAAGCCTTCTTTGCCCTTGCTCCTCCCCCGCCGGCATCTATCTTGTCGTCCGTTGAGCCGCAATGGCTGACTGCAAATTTCAACACAACAGTAGGCACATGGGGTGGTGTGTGTGGCTCATCTTCTCTTTTGCATGTCCAACACTATGTATTGATTATTATAGGGCAGGCTGGAACGGGTATGCAATCAGCCACGCCCCGATGAGCGATGTGGCGTTTTTTGTCCAGGATCAAGGGTTGAAGGGGTTTGGCGTTAGTACCAGCTGGTGTTGGTCGGCAAGGTGGTGTGGGCATGAGAATGCTAATACAAAACTAGTCGTGGCGTCTTGCTGTGCAACCCCAAATCTGCCTGCCAACTGTATCCCATCGGACGGGGTGTTGTACGGAGCATTGCCGAGTGTCACACGGTGCTAAATTTTTTTGTTCCTCAGGTCGTGGCTGTGAAGCACGGCGGCTAGACAGCCGTTTGCAAATATTGCCATGCCCAACTTGACAGATGTCCAGACTGCTCGACTGCTCGACTTCTCGACCAGAGCAGAAACGTGTTCCGACCAACAAGGGCCTTGTTGATCCTTACCTAAAATCCTAGAATCTCGATCAAACGGGACGGGCCGGTGGGGACCAGTGAACAACACATGGCCCCTTGCGAGAACCACTTTGTCTGAAATTCGGCCGCCATTCTATCGACAACCACCAAATTGTCCAAAACATGCATCACCTGGGACAGAGCCTTGTATTATTATCATGTCACATAATAGCCTCGTTGGCAGGCTGTCGTTCGACAAACAGCACGGGGGAGGCTAGAAGCTCTTGATCAGCATTCAGTTGTACGGCATTTCTTGGAATGATGGACGACTTCCCCTTGCGACCCTGTTTTGTGGCCGTAACAAGGCAAGGTCATTGGGTGTTGTCTCATCTTAGGCCACCAGGGGTGGAAATGTGCCAAGATGACAGCCCGCTGATGAGTTAAGTGCGCCATTACCACATGGTACGAGCGGGCTAGGCACTGCCAGGGCTGATGGTGGTCCAGTATGACTTCTACTGGAAGTCCTGTTGTCTCGTCGCGCGCGCAGCCATATTAGTGCCATGCTCTGGCCCGGAGTCCCCCAAGGCTGATCCAATTTTGGTAGAAGCAGCCTCGTGGGTGATGAGATGCAAAGGATTCGGTTGCTGCAGTTTGAGAAAGTCTGAGGTGCAGGTTCGTCAATGCTTCTCCAACTGAGCACAAATCAATGGAGCACGCGGGCGTGTGGAACAGCAGCAGATGGGCGTGCGGAACCCCCAGACAGACAAAGAGGCGTTATGGCTCAGTCTTTGTTCCGAGTTTGTCCAGGACAAGCTCGGCCGTGTTTTCCGCAAGACGCCTTCTGGTAAATTAATCAAGGCAAGCTCGCAGTCGGATTAATTTTATTACGTGTGCAATTTGACCTTTTGCACGCCCTTGTTCTGTCCCACACGCCCGCCAGTCAACTCCACGACTTCAACACCGCGAGAACCCGCAAGAAAGGTGTGCACGCCCCCATATCTGACATCTCTTTCTGCAATTGTTTTGCTACTCTACTAGTTCCCCTCTTCAATCTTGTGCGGAGCTGCCGCCAGTACCTGACACATCTCGCCAGCACATACGGAGTACTCTGTACTGCGTTAGCATCCTATGCTTCATGCAATCCGGATGACAAACAAGGGTTTCAACGCGTAATCATGCTGCAAGAAGGGGAGGGAAATGACATCGCGACATTGAAGGGGAATCGCAAATGCCGCATGCTACTGCATACTCGACCAAAGGCTTGGCCGAACCGAAGCAACCTGGTGCTCCGATTGGCAAATCCAGGCTGATACAAAGAAATCACAAGTCTCTTGCTGACATGCCCGCTGGCTGGCTCATCGGCCATGAGCGAAGGAGTCGTTGGCCTCGTTATTATTATGTGTTGTGCGTACATCTTGGCAATGCTGCATCGGCCAATGTCCTCACTATCCAACAGTCTGCGTCTCCATCTATGTGAAAAACGGGTTTGCTTTGAATTTCTGGAGCCTCACTCAAGCAGACCGACCCTTAGCAAAACCACCGCCTGTAAATACCTCGGGCACCGTAGGCAAAGTGCTTCGACATTTCGACTCACCGCCGGGACCCCCATGCTTCCATACCTGTGACGGCTGGCCGTCGCCTTTGCAGGGAGCCTTCACAGGGCATTGACTTGTTGCCCTTCTTGGCTCAGAGCTCTGTAGAAGTCCTGGTCCCGGCACTATCAAAGTGTGCATCCCGAGCCTGACAAGCGATGCGCAAATTGCGACGGCCACTCCCTGGGGGCCCCGAATAGCCAAAGTCCCCGCATACCAGCCCGAACTGGACCGAAAACTGGTTTGAAGCTCAGCCCAAGCCTACGATGCGGCCGCAATTGCCCACCGACCCAGCCTTTGGCCCACGGATAAGTATTATGACTCGGTTAACTGGGATATGTTCTGCCTTTCGTAGGGTCATACGCTCCTCTAAGAGTGACAATGACTCAAGCTGGCAATCACAGCTTTCCTGGTGTGACACTTGAAGATGAACGCACACTTGCACCGCGGTGTAATTCTGTCCCCACCAGTGCCCATCTGCCGGATGCCCAGCATAACAAGGCCGATACAGCGGACGGAGTTTGCCTTGCTCACTCGCCTCCTGGCGAGCCTTGTGGCAAGGTAGGTGCTGCTGCTCAGCTCGGAGTGCTTTCTCCACAAGACAACCAAGAAGAGTGAGACATGCCTTTTCGGCAATGCTGTCCACTGCTGTATGTAAGATTACGGCATTCAGAGATAATGCCCAACTTCTGGGCATGTCTAACCCCCTCTTATCTTCTCTCGGTAGTTTGCTCTTGATGCGGAACCTGGTCTTAAAGTCCCTTTGGATTGGCCGCTCCGAGGACAGGGAAAGGATGCGTTCTTGGCCATTGTTACCATGAACGACTGCGGTGAAAATTGCCTTCGAGCATCAACGGAGAGGGAAGTCGTCCTTGTAGTAACCCCCCTTGTTGGTGAGTTTGATTCGGTCTTGAGGCTCACTTTATTTGATGCGGAAACCGATAAACATTGGCCATGAGACAGTCGGCGGTCACCATGTCACTCACCAGGGCAGCTCGGCAAATGTGTCCAGCACGGACATGCTCAAGGTAACACCTGCCGCGTATAATACGACAAGGGGGATCTCACAACTATCACGGGGGGTGGTCTTGGGGGCTTCGATACAGTTAGAACAGCCTTTCTGGATAATTCTTCAATAGTGCTACTCCGTGCTGGTTGATAGATTCAGTTTGATCAGGGATTAACCTGGCAGAGTGTGACGAACCTTGAACGGCTTTCGGTGCAACCATGACACTTATTAGCTACGTCGACAACCGCATTGGGCAACAGACTAGAGAACAAGAAGCCTGTAATACTCGTTACGTTATTCCGCGTTCATCATTGATGGACTGTGCCATTCTAATGTCAATATCAATGACGGTATTGTTGCAGTATCCCCTGGTTGGCAGCAACGGAGCGCCGCCTCGCACATGACCAGCTCGGCGGCCGTTGAATCAGCCAGCAAGACCACATAGCCCTCCAGCGTCAGCGACTGGCCGCATGAAGTCAAAGGCAGCGCTGGGTCGAAGGCAAGGATCAAGGGTCCCTAGACTAGCAGCTCCGCCGTCATGATCCTTGTTGGAGAGGAGAGCAGAGGGGAGGCGGCCGACGCAACAGGGCATCATCACACATGCCAACATGCACAAGGGCGCTTCCCCTCTGCTCCCTCCACATTCTCACCTGAGCCACCTCCACTGTCGCGCACCTCAGCCTCATCTTCCAACCACACCGCGGCCTCACGTCAACAGACAAGGAGGGCGTCAGTGAGTTTGGCTCCCTTGCGAGCCTATTGCCCTGTCGATTAGACGAAACCGGGCGACTCGTGGCAATCGCGTGTTTTTGTCTTCTTTTCAGCTACGCTTACGCCGAGCTTGCTTCGCCCAGGTCGCGCCAGACTGCTGTCCGTTGCTGGACGAGGGGCATCAGGAGGGGCAGGAACCGGCCCATCGCGCCTCCCGTTTCAAAATTGGCCGCTCATCGCGACCATTGCAGAGTTGACCTGCACTTGACCTGCTGTGGACCTTCCCCGAGACCTTCCCCGAGACCAGACAGATGAGACCAGCCCAGCCCGAATCGACCTGCAACCATTTCCCTCCCGTCACGCCGACGGCAACCTTGTTGTCACGCAACCGAGAACATCGTCACCCCGTGACGTCGACAGCCGCATCACAACGTCACCACGACCCGTCCGACATGGCCCAGCGCCTACGCTCCAGCAGAGCAGCTTAGCCTTGTATCATCTGCTGCTGAGCTACACTGGCAGCCGGGTTGCCTGACCCGGTCGGTCGTCTTCATTCATTCATTCATTCATTCCTTCACAGCAAACCCGTGGAGTCGGGACAGAACTAGGACAGGCCAAGCCATGTGATGGCGTGGGAATGAGCACTTGCGCACTCGCGGTCGCCGTCTAGCCTCGCAGTTTTCTCCTGGTGGCTGCGTAAACAGCCCGCGCGGATCGAGACAGAAACTTCCCCGTTACATCCTTGCTCGACTAGGCCTCCGACCATTTGAAGGCGATATTCACCAGACCTTGGGCATCCAAGCATTATAGCGGTGCCCTCCCTTGTCTTTTTGGGTCGCCCATTTCAGCCTCGCTGCCCTCGCCTAGCTAGTTATTTCACCACGGCCGTGTGCTTCGGGCCAGTTCAGGCGAGGGAGCACCGGATTCTCTGACTGAAACTACCCTGATGACAACTGGTGCACAATATACCCGCCGATTTGCGACTTGCCTGTAGGTCATTCGCCATCGCTTCCTCTGGCCCGCATCAACAAGCCACCGGTTCTGTCACTTCTCTCATCGAGATAGCCAGGAAACGTGCAGCCAAGAGCATCCTGGTCAGCCAGAAAGCGGCCGCAATCATCCTGCTAGGGTCACTCAGCACAACCCGTCTCTTACTTCCTCTTGCTGTCAACATGCATCCACAAACCCCCGCTGCCAATGACAGCCAGCTCATCATCGACTCGCAGTTGAACCCAGCCTTGTTGCCGCGTCTCCCAGCCTCGCCATTGCCCGAGGGTGTCCAGTTAGAGCATGTACCAGACACTCCCTACTGTGCATCTTCTGATGATGAGGTGGCAGGTCGGTTAATACGAGAAACTACTGATGCCCAACGCCGTTCATCTTGCCCCGTGGACTCTTATTCGATGGTGGAAGCCACCACACACAATTGCTGCTCTGTATACCCAATTGGTCATGTTTATAATGCCAGTGACATTGATGGCGGTGTTGGCGGTGGGGGCCAGACAGACCGTGATGACGGCAGTGCCTCGTTGACCCGTGGCCAATACAGCATGGCGAAGGCGTCTTGGGCGTCCTCTGCTCCCCTCGAACGCCTGCCCAACGAAGTACTGCTTCATGTCCTTGGATTTTTGGATGTCGGTGATTTGTTAGCAACATCTAGGGTAAGCGAAATCGTCTTGCTTTGGGAAGATGGTGTGCTTTCTGGTGTCTGCTTGTCTCAAGGAGGGTTGAGAGGCTGCCTTTGGTAGAGTCCGTCCAACGAGACCGCCAAATGAACACACATGCCGTTGCTCCCATTGAGAAGCGTGTTGCTAACATGTAATTATAGACCAACCATCTGCTTAGAACCTTGTCTCTTGCTCCTATCCTTCATCATTACCGACTTCGTCGCACACGACAAGTCCTCCCTCCGCTGCTATCGTCTCCCACTCGACCCACAATGGCAGATCTCATAGCTCGGTCCATATTCCGTACACGTACCTCCGTTGTGTCTCGTCAGCTAGCCTGGTCACTTGTCTCTATTCGTCTCTCAAGAAGACTTGCCTCTCGTCCTTCTGCCGAAGCTCTTGTTCAGCGATGTGTTCTCCCAAAGGAATGCGTACCTGGCATGGCGTCAGTTCACATTGCACCGGCACTGGTGGCCAAGAGAAAGGCGATAGAAAGGGAAAAGGTCAAGGACGGGCTAAGACGCTGGATTGCCGCGAAGTGGAAGGGCGAAGTGAGAGAACGAGAAGAAGAGTTGAGGCGATGTCATGAGAGCAGAGGGGTTGGCAGGGTTTGGAGGTTAACCAAGTTCTGGGAACGGGTTAGCCGAGGAGATGCGATGCCGCTTCGTTGACTTGTATTGATGTGGCGCTTGTCTGTTTTAGTCTTCCTGGCTTCGTGAGGTGTTTTTGTGTTTGCCCATTTTCTCGAGGTCCGGGTGGGTATAGAGGACCTTTGTATAATATGGTGTAGGGTACTTGAGATGTCGTTGATAGCAAACAGAGTCTTGCAGTATGCTAACAAGTATAGGCTGCATTGGGACACAAGTTTGTTGCGAACGTAGTCTACCGAGAAGCGTTTCAGTTTTATATCCTCAAGCACCTTTACACGCTACGACACATGGTGAATTAAGAGCCATGACATGACGTTGTCCACTGGGGACAGAAATAAAATAAAATAAAAAAACGCCTTTCCCATATCGAAATCCCAAGGTCCGATTGTACAAGTTATGTAGTATGCAAAGCCCTAGTATACATGGCGAGAGCCCCCGTCGCCAGTATGCAAAACCAAGCGCCAACCGTAAACACCAGCCGTAGAATACGGGCGTTAGGTGCGAAACCTGAACCCATCCCAGTCATCATCTTCGTCCTCGTCCTCGTCCTCGTCCTCGTCTTCTTGGTCATCTTGAGCGACAGCCTCCTCGACACTGTTGAGCGCCTCGGCGGGAGCAGAATCTTGACCGTGATTCTCTCTTCTCATGTTCAGAATCTCCTGCCTCTTCTCCTTGAGACTCTTGACGCGGGCCTCGAGCTCCTTCATCTCGGCAAACTCGTCTTCCAGGGCGCGCGTTGCTTCTTCCCTCTCGTCCTCAATGTCGACATCGACCTGGGCCTTGCGACCGCCTTCTTCTCCGTCGGCGGCTTCCTTGGCCACGGCCTCTTCGGCTGTCATGGCCGGCGCGGATATGACGGCGCCCTCATCATACGGCGCCTCTGCTGCAGCAATGTCCGCCTCAAAGGCGGCCCATTCTGATTCATCAACTTGGGGAGCCTTGGGCGCAAGAGATGCTGAGGCTGCGGTGTCGGCATTCCGAGCTGGAAGAGGTGTCACGGGACCGGTGGACACAGACTGCATCGCAAAGTAGCCTCCCGATGCCGAGGCCGAAGACGTCGACCCGCCTTCTCTATGGGCGGGCGTGGCCGGCCGCGAGGGGATCTGGAGCTCAATGCCCTGCGAGGGCGTGGTGGACAGCCTGCGCATCATGCCAGGGGGAGTCCGCGTGCTTTCCTTGCTGTTGCTGCTCCCGGAACTGGCTGCTTGGTCTGGAGTGTAAACCTTGGCCGCGTCTGCATCCTGGCCAGCTGCGTCGTTGAAGGCTGCGCCTGTGAGAGGCGCGAGGCCCGGCCTGTTGCGTTTCCGAGGAACATCAGGTCCCGTTTCCGTCTCTTGGTCGTCCGCAGCGTCCAGTTTCCGCTTGTGAGGGGCGCTGTTGACTCCGGCAGCGGCGGCATCTGGCAGCGACACTCGCAGCGAAGCCGAGTTGGCCTTTTGCAGCAATCTCTGCTTGTGGCCTTGACCGAGCAGATGGCTGTCCCATAGCGACTCTGCCTTGAGCTGTTCTCTGCAAAGGGTGCACAGGAGCTTGCCGGCGTCTGAGTAGGCGGCATACGGATGGTCGATCCTCCGCGCGGCCTTTTGCTGGCGCAGTAGAGATCTGACGTCTGTCATGACGACAGTGCGATGGGTTGCATGAAGTCGAACTGTGCGACTGAGAGGCGAGGCTCGTGACCACGGCCCTTGTGGTGATGCAGCTTTCCTTCAGAAGAGGCAAGCCCTCAATTGGTCATTGGAACAAGGCGGAATCGGGGGACTGGGTGCGGCTCGGGCGAGATGATGGCTGGATGCTGTTGGGGGGCCGAGGAGCGAAGAGAATCGGTGATACGTTTGGCCTTGGTCTTGGCTTCTCTTGAGGTGAGGTCAATTGCTGGGTCTCTGGTACCGAGCTGAGCTTGGGCTGCTGTGAGAGCTGAGCGCCGTCAGCTCCAGCGCCCGTCTCTCGCCACACCCCGGCATTTACCCGGCGCAAGGCACAAGAGAGATGGCCCAGCTACAGCTGGGCCTTGTTCTGAACTTCCTCCATCATCCAAGCGCATCCAACAATGGCGGACCAGGAACCGCACTCCCTCGCATCCACGTTTCCAAACCCGCCCCCCTTCTGGAAGGACTTTACACCAGACAGGGTGGCGCGCATCGAGGAGCTACGCAGCGCATTCGCCGGGGGCGGCGGCCAAGATGCCTGGTCGGCCACGGTCCGAGTCCCAGGCCTGCCCGAGGAATTGACCAACCTGCAGCCTCCCCCAGAGCCATCCGACGGCCGGTGGCGAGTATTCGGCGACCAGTACATGGTAAACCCCCCGCTACCCATGAGGCTCCAAGCTCCGTGTATCTGACAAGGTCCTCTGCCAGCTCGACGACAAACTGCCGACGCTGGAGGAACAGGGCATCGCCAACCTTTCGGCGACGGGCTTATCCGCCTCCAAGGACGCGAAGCACTACGACCGCGCGTTCGAGCTCAAAAAGCTCGTCAAATCACTGCTGCTGAATTTCCTCGAGCTGTCTGGCATTCTCTCGCGAACCCCGGCCCACGCCGAGGCCAAGATCCAGGATCTGCGCACCCTGTTCATCAACATCCATCATATCTTGAACGAGTACAGGCCGCACCAGGCGCGAGAGTCGGCCATTGCCATGATGCAGGACCACTTGGACAAGACGCGCAGCGAAACCGTGGCGATACGGACCCAGGTCGACAAGGCGCGCAGGGTACTTGCAAACTTGGGCGGGTTGGAAATTGGAGAATCGGACCCTGACAAGACAGACGTTACGGGGGGAGCCGAGGGCGACAAGGACAAGTGGAGGACAAGGCGGGAGATGGAGGTGTGGGCTGACACGGATGCCGAGTTTGCAATTATCTAAGGGGTGGTTTCCCCCGGTGAAGCATAAGCGTGGAGTTTTGGGCGTTTTCTTGATGCTGCGGCATCTTTTTTGTTTTGGCATACATCATATATTGTCCCGACATGACGGGGTGCTAAAAGGCGCATGCGGTAGATGCGAAGCTTTGTCGCGTGGGTTCAATTATGGCGGCAAGAGAAGAATATATACAAGAAGAATTCAAGCTGCATAACGTTCACGCCACTCAAAGCAAAACAGCCTAGACGAGAGCCCCCTGTTGTGTGGTTGACTTTGCAAGGGGCCATTGGCACTAAACGATGCAGGGATTGACTTCCATAGTTATCAATTTGACATTAAGATTTCAGTCATTTCAAAACCTGCCACACCATGGTGCTATTTACAAGTTATTACTTGATGGTTATAAGCTCCCAGCAATACTCCTCAACACCACCCGCGTCCCGCCGAAACATGACACCCATCCATCTCTGCCCTCCTTCCCCTACCGCGCTGCCGTCAGCGAGAAACCGCCCGTTATGTACATGGTGTTGGGCTGCCACGTCTGGCCCATGCCGAGTCCATTACAGCAGGCGGATTGGATACAATCCCATCAACAGCCTGCACGAGCCCGACTCACGCTGGTACTCGGCCTGCAGGATTGGCCTGGGCCGTCTTCTCCGAACCTTGCTTCTCTAGAAGCGCACCAAAGTACTGTAGATCGTGGCGTGCGCGAGGGTCCTTCTCATATATTGATCTGACCACTTCCCACTCACGCCGGGACATCAGGAACGCTTGGGGCAGCAAGAATTGTACCGTGGGCACGCTTATCAGGTCGCCCAGCACTTGTTTTGCGAGTGCTTCTCCGGTTTGCTGGGCCTGATACTTTTGCGCCTCTGACATTTGGCTACCAACAGGGAGGGAGTGGCTGGGTGGCGGAACTGCGGTTTGCGGCGGCGGTCGTTGCAGGTGCGGTGGTTGTGGGATGGGGACCGGCGTCGTTGACTGATGGGAGGGTCCTCCATGCTGTTGCTGCTGCCCAAAGGGCCCCTGGGGGGTCGCAGGTGAAAAGGCCGGGCCCGACATGGAGTTGTTTCTCTGCCCGCTCGGGGCGGGTGTTGGAGATGCGGTGACGCTCAGCGGCTGTGGAGTAGGCGTCGGCGTGAGCTCCTCCTTGGTTTGCTTCAGCTGGTCTGGTTCGTTGCGGTACACAAACACAGCGAGGAGCATGGGTTCCGTTCTCGTCTTGGGGATGTAATTGTCCACCAGATTCAGCATGAATTCTGGGTGGCCATCATCGCCTGCAGGTACAGGCACAAGGTACGTGTCCCTGACGTTTCCCGCTACCTTGTTTCCCACGACTCCGTATCGACCCTTGTTCGTAAAGTAATCGACCAATGCTTTGAACTCTGTCTGCGAGTCAGCAGACGTCGGGCTTATGCTGACGACAACAATGTCGGTGAGATTGCTGTATCGCAGGCTGCACAGATATTCAATCGCGCTCTGCTGTGGAATGCGTCCGGCAACCGACATTCGCTTGGGAATGAGTTTTGACCAAGGGCCGAATGAGGCAAAGTTGGCGCCTCCCACATGCTTGGCCGTGGCCTGGAAGTCTGCAATGGAGCTCATAGCAAGCGATCCCCTCCAGACAACGTCGGGGTCAAGCGATTCCTCGGTTGGAGAGTAAGGGGGGGATTCTGTCTCGTCTTGGAGCATTCGATCAACATCAGGGTCAAATCCAGGGCCGCTCGTATTTACAACGGGCGCAGATGGCCGACGGTTTTGAGACACTGTTGGGGATTTGACTGTTGAAAACACCTTGTTGATGTCGAAATGGGACTGAGAAGGCGAGTGCTGTGCTTCGGACTGAGAAGGCGATCGCGCCTTCGAGTCACTCGCATCTCCGCCAGTAGACTCCCGTTTAACCATCGGCGGTTGCTGACTGCCGCCCTTTCGAGGACCGCCGGCCATGGGCATAGGCGCTTCGTTCAGGGACGTCTCGTCCTCAACCACCTCCTCTCCTTTATGGGTTCTTCGGACGCGCGGTCCGGTCTCTTGTGTGTACAAGATGGATTGTTTTTCCGCCTTTGCCCGCATTTCAGCCGTTTGCTTTTGCAGCTCAGCCGAGGCAAGCTGTTCTGAGGTCATGACGGCTAGAGTCGTTGGCGAATGGACGCCGTGCAGCAGGCCGTGCAATACCTCGGCGTTGTTCTTCAGGTTGAAGGTTAGAGATTTTATCTGCTGGTTATATTCCTTCTGGCCTTTGGACGCTGGGTGTGTTTCAAAAACAGCCTGTTCAATTTGCAAGGCATACTCTTCAGACATGCTGTCCTCGGTGCTGCCCTCCGGGATTTCGAGTTCCCCATCCTTCACGATGCTGGCGAGAACATGAGCAATAGACTTCTTTAGGGCTTTGGCAGGCCCTGAGCGCGACGCAGCCAGTTCCGGTATAGACGAGGCCAAATCGTCAGGTTTGATGTAGGTGGCTCCAGGAACCGCATCCCGTTCTGACGTGCGGCGTACTTTGGCTGACTACCAATTGTTAGCTTATATTCGCCAGCGGTCGAATCAAGGTCAACGCCGAGTCAATCTTACCTTGCCGTCCACGTCTTGGGACTCTTCTCTTGACTTTCGCTTGCCTTGCTTCGCGACGCCTTCCTTCTTGTCCTTGGCGGCAGGCTCCGGTGCAGGCGATGCCTTAGCTTTGGTCTTGGTATCCTTTTCCAGCTCCTCTTTGGAATCGCTGCTCCGCTTGCCCTTGGCTTTACGCCCCCCCTTCTTCTTCTTCCTGTCAGCCTCTTCTTCCTCGTGCGCTTTTCGCCGAGCTTCCCATGGCTTTTCTCCCTTGGCCATGCCAGCCAAGAGCTCTTTGTGGTCTGCGGGACGACACCGCTCGCACCAATAATTCTCGGGTATCTCGTCTTCGAAGGAGCTCACGCCGACGCAGACGTTGTGCTGCCAAGCGTAGCATGTCTCGCAAGAGATCCAGGCCTCGCCTGAATCTTCATCCTGTTCAGTAGCTCCACAAACACATCGGATAACCTCCTCGGGCTCTTGAGACTGGTCCTTTTCTTGTGCCTTCTTCGTCTTCTTGGTTTGTCGTCGTTTCGGCGCCACTGCTGGCTCGAGTTCGTCGAATGATTTCGTGTGTTGACCCTTCGTCGCTCTGACTGAGCGTCTGGGCTCTGCCTCTCCTATGGGCTCCAAGTTAGTTTCCTTGCCATTGTGCATGATGCGTGTCATCTTTGAGCTGTTCCTACGCGCATCTCTTCCGAAATATGCCCTGGATACAGCCGGGAGAAGTTTGTCAAGCTTACCAGACATTGCGTCTTGTGTGGCAGGGCGTGGTACCCCTGCGTCCCAGGAGGAAGCGGCACGCGCGAATGGATAACGTTGGTGTTTTGCTTGGTGCCTCGGCGCTTTCCGCGATCTACTTTTGAGGGCGATTCAAAACTGCCTAAATCTCTCAAACAGGCACTTGAAATTTACGAAGCTGGCAGGACTAGAGGGTCACGACTATAACAAGGCAAAATTTTGCCCGGAACAAATCCAACCACAATGAGCAGTGCTTCTAATTTTCCGAGCGAAAAATTCCCCCAAATAGCATATGATAATTGCGCGCCGAATATAACCAGATGTCTGGCTGATGCCTATTGAAAGGGCGACAGAGACTTGTTGCGACCGAAGGTGGGAAACGGTGAATTTTCCCCCAAGCGGTTTAGGGAAAAAATAAAAATAAAAGAGAAGTAGGAGTGGGTGGGTGTTGCAGATGACGGAGGAGGAGCCGTGGGTAAATTAAAGCTCGCGCGACCGCGTCGTCTCAAGGATAACAGTGCGGCACTTGCACGTATCTGTGTGGGACGCGCAGTAGCCGTGATATGACAGCTGAAATGGATGAGCTCGCGCAAACTCAAGCACAAGTTGATAGACAGGCGACAGCGGACGCACAATGGATGAGGTGATGTAGATGTAGATGGAGAAGTCAAGATGGTTGCGTGGTGGTTGTGGCGGGAGGCAAGAATGAGATAGAAGGCGGCGCCCGTCTTTGGTAAGTGAAGTCAGTGAGTAGGTACCTAGGTAGGTAGGTATTCATACTCCTTACTGTCCGAAGGTACCTATCTGAGAACTTGGTTGACGAGCTGGGTGGGTGGGCGGCTCCTGCTGTTTTAGTGGTAGCCAGAGATGGCTTGGAAAATCGTTGCGCCGGGTAGAATGCCAGTAGCTCTCAAAGGATGGATGAGTCAGCACATTGCAGGGTGGGAGAGAAACGAGGTGAAGGAGGCACATGGCGGCCTGAGGTATCAATGGCCCATCGCCACAGCAAGACAGCTGGGACTCACCTACGCGGCTAGCTTGTGCCTGGAGCTTTCGGGCCAACCAAGTGACGCCGCCTGTGGTGCAGCATCCCAGTCTGTCCATCAAACTACATCATCTGCCATCATTACGCCTTCCTGCCCTCCTTCACCCGCCCTATTCCAGATACGAAAGAATTGCTTGCCTTGAGAGCAGTTCGAAACTTGATCCGATTTACCTCTCGTCCCAACACATCGTTCGTTGTCTGACCATGTCTCGCCGCTACGATTCCCGAGTGCGTCGATCCATTTTCATGTTGTTTGTATCCCGCCTAGCTCAATAGCTGACATTTGATGTGTAGACAACCATCTTCTCACCGGAAGGCCGTCTCTATCAAGTCGAGTATGCCCTAGAAGCCATCTCACATGCCGGTACCGCCATTGGTATTCTCGCCAAGGATGGCATCGTCCTCGCTGCCGAACGAAAAGTTACGTCCAAGTTGCTGGAGCAGGACACATCAGCTGAAAAGCTTTATGTGCTCAACGAGTAAGTTCTGGCTCTGCTGAATTTGTTTCATGTCTAGATCAAAGGCTGACGGCTCTCAGTAATATGATTTGCGCTGTTGCGGGCATGACGGCTGATGCTAATATCCTAATCAACTACGCCCGCCAAGCCGCCCAGCGATACCTCCTCACCTACAACGAAGATATTCCTTGCGAACAGCTCGTGCGCCGCCTCTGCGATCTGAAACAAGGATACACCCAGCACGGTGGTCTCCGGCCCTTTGGCGTCTCCTTTATCTATGCCGGCTGGGATCCTCGGAGGCAATTCCAATTGTATCTCAGCAACCCCTCCGGAAACTACGGTGGCTGGAAGGCTACCAGTGCAGGTGCCAATAATGCCAGTGCCCAGAGCTTGTTGAAGCAAGATTACAAGGAAGATTGCACACTAAAGGAGGCCTGTGCCATGGCTGTCAAGGTGTTGAGCAAGACAATGGACTCTACTAAGCTGAGCAGTGAGAAGAGTGAGTATTCATGTTTCATCACTCTGCATGGGTCATTTTACTAACTTCTCTTGTAGTCGAATTTGCCACAGTAGGGCAAACAGAGGACGGCAAGATCTATCACCGATTGTGGAGTGCCGACGAGATCACAGCACTTTTGAAAGAGCACGATTTGGCCAAGAGCGAGGATACTGAGGAGAAATGAGCAACCAATGGCATAGGTAGACGGCATTGGTTTAGAAGCGGGCCGCTTCAGGGCGGTTCTTGTAATAATACCACAGATGAACTGAACGATACTCAACCATGTGCTGGTAGCATTCGTGTTTCTGGCAGGCGAGCCGATTTGTCATGACAGGAAAACAAAAGGAACGGAAAACATGTATGAATGTGTCCAAACTTCGATGAAACTGTGTGATGCAACCCTACTATACACGTGTACGTGTTCTCGCCCCCTTGCCTTGATGCTATACAAAAGTACAATTGCCCACCCCCGAATACTCATGAATTCCGATTGTTTGTGAGCATCAGCCTCGTGGTGATGTGTGCTGTTGCAGTTCATACTCGTCGTCCACAGCAGGGCCACCTTCCTCTTCATCACGAACCCTCCGCCAGGCTGCGGAGGGCAAATCCATACCAGGCCGAGGATATGGCTCGTGGCACCTCGCACTCGACAGCCTCGGCCAGTGCCGTCTGTAACTCCAGTAGGCTATGCTCATGCCCAAGGCGGACCCGACACAAACGTCATACACGTCATGTCTATAGTCTTCGCAACGCGAGATAGCAATCAGAGTTGCAGCAATCAACGGCGCCAAGCAAACCAACGCCCTCCCCAGATCCCTTCCCCCCACGGGATGGCGAAAAATGTGCAGTTGCCCGGCGAGGAATAAGCTCAAGAACCCCAGGCCAGCAAACGAGAAAGATGAGTGGCCCGAAGGAAACGACCGCCATCCGTCTTGAAGCTTGTGTGAATCCTCGGCCGTGCACACTTCAATGTTAACCAAGACATTCTGCTCCGTGCCCTCTGCCGGATTGCATCGATCCAGGAGATCAGGGCGAGGTCGGCCGACAGCGTTCTTGACCACGTCAGTGAGAAAGAGAGTGAGAACCACGGCTATGGAAAATGAGAGGTATGTGACCTCGTGCTTTCCGGCCGCAGATTTGGAAACGAAGCTGTATAGAATCAGGATACCGAGGGGGATGAAGAGGGCATATACAAATAGCCAGACTGGCACCGGTCAGCCGAGTGCATTCATTGCGAGGTTCCGAATAGAGGCTCGACCTACAGACAGACACCCTTTCCTGGACCGCATACGGGTACGCAATGCGCAGATCATTGACGAAGAACATGCGATGAAAGGGCGTGACAAACAAGTTGAGCTGCGCAATCAGTCAGTTGCAGGGCACCCCCCAGCGAGAGCAATTGAGTGGGTGGTGAGCCTTACAGCAATCCATGCCGCTAACAAGATGAGGAATCCCACGTATTCTGGAGCGTACGTTGTCTAGATGATTCGTCAGGAACACACACACTACTTTCTCACATGTGACAACTGCAGGAAGGCCTACTCGCCAAGCTCGACTGAGGCACGCGACCGGTCCGCTAGCTACCACGCCTCTGCGAGCGGCCATGATGATGGTATACACGGGTGAAGACTGGTGGCCTAGTCTACGTGGCCTCTGAAGGTGACCATGAGGAATGTTATTTGAGGGCAGGGAAAACGAAAGATTGGGTCGGCGCATTGAACACAAAGCTACTGAAACAGGGATGAATTGAGGGTCCGTCCAGAGGTTGCACAGAGGCTTGGCGCACCTGGGAGCTGGTGGCGGCAACACAGCCCCCACCCATCTGGAAGCGCAAGGGACCAACTTTTTGCTTTCTTTGCATCTGGCAGCATCGCGACCATGGCAAGCTCCGGTGGGCTGAAATCAACGTACAAACCTTCTGCAGCTGCAGTAGCAGCTTCCAGCCCATTGTCACCAGGCTGGACAGAGCATACTGCCCCGACGGGCCACAAATACTATTACAATGCGGCCACAAAGGAATCAACGTACCAGCGACCCGGTGTGCCGCCTCCCGCTCCCGAACCAGCACACGATGCATACTCGCCGTACGCGAATTTACCATCTCTCGCCGATCCGAGAGTAGCAAATGCATACCTGGCGCAGCTCAACCCTCAGAATCAGCAGCGAGGGCGAGGCGCGCACGGCGGTCGTGGAGGCAGGGGCGGATACGAAGGCAGACCGAAGCCGCAACCCGTCGACAAACCGAGGAGGGTAGAGAAGATTCCTGGATGCGAACCTTGGATGCTTGTGTACACAAAGTACTCGCGACGGTTTGCCTACAATCCTGTGAAAAATGCCAGCTACTGGCGCATTCCAGAAAAGCTCGCAGAGGGCATCCTCGAGCTAGACAAGGCCCGGATACGAGCCAAGGC
Organism: Keithomyces neogunnii; assembly: GCA_020975405.1. Taxonomy (NCBI): domain Eukaryota; kingdom Fungi; phylum Ascomycota; class Sordariomycetes; order Hypocreales; family Clavicipitaceae; genus Keithomyces; species Keithomyces neogunnii. The sequence continues at coordinate 5,071,340 of JAIOWQ010000001.1, read as the reverse complement.
TGCCGTGGAAGAAGACGATCCAAAGACCGAGGCTGAAAAGAAGACAGAAGACGAGACAGGGCAGCAACAGGAATTCGATAGCGACGAATACGAAGAGGTCGAGGTCGAGGTGACGGGTGACGAAGCTGAACATGCGTCAAAACGACGGCGAACAGGTGATTCAGGCGACAATGGGGATGATGCCCAAGAGGATCTTGAAGAGGAGGAGGAGGAGGAAGAAGAAGAGGAAGACGAGCCGGTGGAATTCGCAGAAGCAGATATCGCGGCTCAACTCCAAGCCATGGGAGAGGAATACGGGTTGGAACCAGGCGACTATGACGATGGTAACATGGAAAGCTGGCCCGAAGGCACAGAGGGCGTCGAGTTCTCCGAAGAGGATGCCAAATCCTTGTTCAAAGACCTCCTCAACGACTACAATACCAGCCCCTACAGTCCATGGGACAAGCTCCTCGAGGAGGGCAAAATCATAGACGACCCACGGTACACGGCTCTGGCTACGACACGGGCCCGCAAGGAATGCTGGGACGAATGGACGCGCGAGAAGATGGCACAGCTCAAGGAGCTGCGAGCTAAGCAGGAGAAGAAGGACCCCAAGATCGGATACATGGCTTTCCTGCAAGAAAAGGCCAGCCCAAAATTATACTGGCCCGAATTCAAACGGAAATTCAAACGCGAGGACGCAATGAAGGATACAAAGGTCTCCGATAAGGACCGTGAAAAGGCATACCGTGAGCACATCAACCGGTTGAAGTTGCCGCCGGCGCAGCTCAAGTCGGACCTGACGGCGTTGCTCAAGGCCCAGCCCGTTTATTTGCTGAACAACAGGTCGTCGCCGACAAATCTGCCCACACCTGTGCTCACTGACCTACGGTACATTTCGTTAGAGCCCAAGATTCGAGACCCCCTCGTCGAAGCATATCTGCAGACGTTGCCATCCCCGCCGGAAGACGTCGCGGCCGCAGAAGAGGATGAGGAGAAGAATAAGGCGAGGGAAGCAAGGGAACGGCGTGAGAAGGCGCTGGAAGATAGGATCCAAGCTGTGGAGGAGCAGAAGAGACGCAGGGAGCGGGACTTGATGGCTAGTAAAGCGCGTTTGAGGGACGAAGAGCGAGAGCTGGAGGTTGCCATGAGGGTGGGCAAAAGAGGCCTGCAAAGTCAGCTGCAGGATGGAGCGTGACGGGGGAATATGCTCGTGCATGTATAATGCTTGTAGATGTCCAAGTCGAGTATTTGGCACTCACTCATGGTGGTATCTTTCCGTAACATGTTTGGTTGCCGTCACCGGCAAAGGCAGTGTTGGCCATGATCCAGGGACACTCCTGTATGAGTGGCTGCAAAACAACCAGAATTGCCACTATCCAACGGTATACGTAGCCTACAACCCATCAAAAACACCCCTCGCCCTCCGTTCAATGTCCTCCGCCCACCTGGTCACATCCTCGGTGCTGCAAACCCCCTCATCCGTGATATAGGCATCCACTAGGCCGCTCTCAACCCACTCGAAATAGACGTTGCGAACATTCACGCCCCGGCTGTTGGAAATTCCCAAACTGCTCCAAGAACAAGTCACTTCTGTGGCGTCATTCTCCTCGTGCCCGGGTGCTTCAAACGGCAGCACCTTTTCCTTCTCGCTCACAACCGCCACCTTGACATTCTTGGACACGTGCCGCGCTGTCAGCACGGCCGGCAGCGAGCCCGTCTTGTTGCTCACGTTGCCACGTCTATCAATCAGGTCTGCTCCGAGGAGAAGCAGGTCTGCATCCTGGGAAGCAATGCCCGCGGCAGCATCGGTCAGCACGGTGATATTCACTCGCGGGAATAGGTCGTGCGCGGCTGCAAACGAAGACATCTTTTGGGCAAATTTGACGCCCTCGCAGAGCGGGCGTGATTCCAGTATCCGCAGGTCGAGTCCCTGCGGCAATGTGCTCGTGAGCGCCTGTACCAGGCACGCTACTACGGTTGAGCTGGACGAAAGGGTGACGACAACAATGGGCCTAGACTCCGGGAACCCTCCAACAAACGAGGCAAAACTGCCCGTGATTCTGTCCGTGGAGGTGTCCCTCTGCTGAGCAACGCGGTCCAAGGACGAGATAACCTCGTCCACAAGCGTCTGTGATGCACGCCCGTCTGATATCTTGTCTCGCACAATGTCCAAGCAGGCCAGCATGACGCTCAGAATCGGCGCGCCCATGCTTTCCCTCCCGTTCTTCCACAAATGCCACGCCACCCTTCGCACATTCGCCCACCAGGAGTCTCCAAACTCGAGCTCCTTCAAGACACGAATAAATACCCCCAAAGCCACGCCCGCCAGTTGCCTTGCGCCGCTCTCGTGGTCGTCCCGCAATCGGGCGAGTCCCGCGTCCAGCACCGCCGCGGCACACCCAAGATCGAAGTCGAACCACACCCTTCTCAGACTCTCCAGGAGCCTCGGTACACCCTCGAGCCTGTCATCGCTGACGTCCGCGGGATCGAACCAGTCGTAACTCTCATGCTCCCAGTCAATTTTGATTTCGGACGGGTCAGAGGTGAGCATGAATGCAAAGGGATTGATGGTCCACACGCGCTGTATGGTTTCGTCAACAAACGAGTACGGTTTCCCTTGGCGGAACAGCCTGAGTGAGGACGAGGTGAGGCCTGTTTCTTCACGAAGCTCTCGCCACGCTGTGGCCAGCGGACTGGCGTCGAAGGATTCAATTGATCCTGATATGGGGGCGTATTTATGCCTGCGACGGTTAGATGGCTTTTGGTGGCGGGAGCGGGAGTGGGAGCGGCAGCCATGTACTGGTATGTGCGGACTTTGCCGCTGCGTTTGAAAAGAGCAACTCTGGGTCTGCTGTTGTCTGGTAAATGGAAGAGGAAGCTGACTGCAACTGAACGCTTGGTCAAGTGTGCCATGGTGTGGAGAGTGTGCCGTACAGTAGTCAGATTAACACGCCAGTCGGGGACACGTACATATGTGATGTGATGGGAAGAATGTGAGAAATATGTGTGAAGTGTGTTGATGAATTGGCCATGTTGCGACTGGTAAAGATCTATTGAGGGACAAGGTGACAATTGCATGGGGTGACGTCAACTTGGATTGGTGGAGACGTCACCAGCATCTGTTGACAGTGACACCAAGTGAAGCAAAGCAACCGTCTTCTTTTCTTTAACTTGGCAACTTAATTCGGCTATGAAAAGCTTCATATGTAGACTATGAACCCCGGAATATCCAACGCTCTCATGAAATAGGTATAATTCGTCTAAATTAACAACATGGCACCGGGACCAAAACTCCTCCCAAGCAAGTACTATTAAAAGAAGGACAATGTCTGAAAATTAATTTGCATGATTCTTGCTTATTCGTTCACGAAACTGTTGTAAATTGGCCAGTCGTCGCCCATCCATGTCACTAGCTCGTCGTATAATACTGGGTCGTCCCCGATGGGCATTGGAGGTGGTGGAAGTTCTTGGGAACCGAGATGCGGTGCCATGAGCGGCGCGGAAGAAGAATCCATGCTGAGCATGGGATCGTGACCAACTGGTGCGGTGAGCCTTTCCACCAGGCAGCGGAGCTCTTGGAGTGTTTCAGCGCAACGCTGGCCATCTGTGTTTCCCTTACTGGCAGCCTCAAGCATCTTCTGAATGCCATAATCGACATCGTTCATGGCGGCAATGGCTGCCTCTTGTGACGATTCTTCTCTAAACACCAGCGGCCGAAGGATAAGGCAAACGGCAGCATGGAAAATAAAGTGTAGGCCGGCGTGCAGAGTCTTGCGGTGTCCGTTCAACGTCGACAAGTGCCGAGCAAGTGTCGAATTACAAACTGCGGCGGAAATGCAGCGTTTCAGATGCTCAATTTGGGGGACACCATCCACACTTGTTGTTTGGTTCATCAGGCGGTCGGCGACTGCGCGCTTGACTGCAGAAAGGAAGAGGGGTCGAATGGCCACAATGAGGAGTTGATTATACCTCATATGCAGCAGACAGCTTGCTGGATCGTTGCTCACTCCGTCTACAAGCTGCAAAGATGGTGGCAAGGCGGATTGCCATTGCTCAAGCATCCACGTGGCGTTGTCTGGCTGGCGGGCTCCAGCTTCGGTCTTGGCCGCGTGATACGTATTGCCGACGACATGGCCAGAGATGCGAGAAAGCTCGACATGCGCTCGAAGTCCGGCGGCAGGGGGCATTGATCTAGAGAAAATGGTCAGATAAAGACAAAACACCATTGCCAACATGGTGTGTGTGAACGTACGCGTCGTCTGCCGGCAGCGGCAATTGTATGGCCTCATCGGTAATTGTAGGTGGCCGTCCGGTAAGGCAGCTCAGCCAACGGTCGAGACAGTATACCGACCAGAAGATCCTCTTGCCTCGCTCATCGACCCACCCCCGATGGGCACCGAGCATGATGCTTATGTGCATAGCAGCAGTTACATACATGTAAGCCGCATCTGGCCTGTTTGTCTCGACAAGATAGAAGCTCATCATGGCTAGAGATGCAACATCACCGATGGTACGGCGCTTGATCTCGAGGGGATTTCCCAGTAACATAGCTGCTCGAGCATAGTATGGCTCGCTTAAAGAAGGGTGTGAGTCGGAACTTGGCGGAGGCTGCGTCGTGGTGCTTTGGCATGCCACAGCAAGCGCTGCATGGTAGAAGGCCAGATGACGGTATGCGCTCAGGTCAGTGTCTGGAGCTGGCGAAGAAGGTGCTCGAATTGGGATTGAGCCCAAGTCTCCCCACCAGTAAATGCCACCGCTGGGCCATTGACCACCGCCATCCTGGATGAAGTGTCGTAGTTCGGACAAGACGACACCAATGGTGCTATCAGGAGGCAGCCACAGAGGATTGACGGCATGGTTTAGAGGACGCTGGTCATCGACAGTATAATTTCCCAAGCTTGACAGGAAGTTGCTCTGTTCGGCTCTGGCTGGTTGGTCTTGCGGCGAAGTAGGCAAGACTGCGCCCATCAACTCCTTGAGGTGATCGAGGAAGGTTGCGCCGGCAGTCTCGCCCATATATCTTCCCATGCCATCTGCATCTTGAAGCAAGCGTCCAGGACTCAGAACTTGGTCGTCATCTGTAGGTTCCGTCTTGATCGAATTGGTCCCAGATGGTTGACTATGGGCTGTGTTTGATGCTCCAAGGCTGAACGGAACGGTGCTTGCAAAAGGGCTCGTCGAGGAAGACGAGTCGGGGCTAGCAGCGTGGTGCAGAAGCTCCTGGCGCTTCGTTGGGTCGGCCACTACGTCTTGCAGGGCTTTCTCGTAGACTTCGATCTTCTTCCGCAAATCCTCCAACTCGGATCGGGGGACAGAAACCTTTTCGACCACGGTTGGGTATACACAGTCGCGGGCAGTCGAGGCGCATTGGCTACATGGGCGGTCGCCAGAGCACTTTATGCGGCGTACATTGCAGCTGTTGCATCTGTTTCAAACATCCGAGGAGAGGACTTGGGTTAGCTAACCATTTCTCGTCTCTCTGTCGTTGTCACGGGGCCATTCTAGGAGCTGAAAATGGCAAGCCCTCGTGTTGATGGTCTGAGTCACCCCGCCATCATTCACGCCAACCGTTTTAGAGACAGTCATTGCCAACTGAATTGGGGCTAGGGAAACGGTGACCAAAAACAACAGAAACAATGGAATGTGAACGACTTACGCTGTCGCAACTCGTTTGCGATTCTCGGGTGCTACCTTGTGGCGGCGCGGGTTCACGGGAAGTCTCTGAGAAGGTCGCCGGTCGCCATGGTCAAGCTGCATCTTTCTTGGCGATAAGCTAGACGTCACGGGATACGAGGTGCCTTGGTTACGTGCTGGGACTATATTACGCGAAAAGCACAGACAACGTTTAAGCTTTCCCTTTCTTTACTCGAGAAGGATGGTGAAGAAGGGCAGACCAGAATAACAAACTGGGCTAATTGGGTTTGGGTGTTTTGGAAGAGAGTAATTGAAAGGTGGCGGCGCAATAACGGTCCATCCACCGGTTCGTGAAGACGGCCGAGGGGACGCAGAGCAGGGAAGAAGATGAGGAAGTGTGGTGCTTGCAATTTGATAGGGGCATGAGCGAAAAAGAAGAAATGCGGCGTACCTATGTTATAGTATTGGGATTGGGGCGCTGAATGACAAGATGTCACAACCCTGGGCATTCTAGTACTATCTCCCCGCCACCAACGGAAGGCTATCCGATAATCAATTGGAGGCCAGGAAGCAAGGGACGAGGATGACTGTGGAGATTTTGGCAAAGTGACGACACTGAATCGAAAGCTGCTGCGTTTGCAATCGTAATACGGCGCGTGCCTGGTTGGCCGGGCTTTGGCACACGTTCGGAGGTGTGACGAGTGCGCCTCGTAGGGCTGCCCACAGGACAAGTCAATATGTCAAGAATGTCTTGTTTCTGTGTTCGGAGGAGTGTCATGGTCCCAACCTGCAAGAGTGGGGGTCGCACGAACGGGGAGGCTAGTTGACGTGGAAGGCATGCAAAACATGGGCGGAAGTGCAGATGCAGACGTTGGCGGTGACGTTTGCTTCTGTCTGACTGATGAATCGGCAGGAACGATGGTGTTGGTCGGGCGAGGAGGGAAAGAAGAGAAGGGAGGGTTTGTTTTCTGGTGTCAAGATTTTGCTTTTCTCTTCCTTCCTCTTCCGTCTTCCTTGACTAGACTAAAAGGTGGTTTTTGGCAGCATGGGACACTTCTCTCAAATCGCGACTTATTTCGAATAAGGGAGGAGGGGCAAAGGGCAAGAAGAGTCCATTGTCGGCAGATTATGGGTCCTGGGACAATTTTTAGAGGTGGCTCCGAAGCCGCCTGTTGACCAACTAGCACCCAAGACATTGCCGCCATCCCATGCTAAAGGCCCAGATGGAAACTTGGCTTCAGATGTAGAGCACATGGGGAACGGGGCCGTGGTCCGGCCCCATGTTGTATTAGCGTTATTACCATAGCTCCATCATGGGATTGGGCCGTCACTCTGCAGCGCAGAGGAGCAAAGTCCAACTTTCTTGGTGACAAGGCTCGAGCACAGCCTCATTCTTCCCTGCACAAAAGCACGCGAATCATCTATCAAGATGCCGAAATTTCTCATCGAGAATTCAAGGCGTGATCGCGTAGCCAATTAACGTACAAGAGGAGTAATACGCTGGAGTTTGTCAAAGGTTCAAGTTTGAAACCGAGCGCCGAAGCCGAGCTACCATAAGCAGGACCAATCAGCACTCCATTGGCCGTCTCTGGCGTAACTTTCGTATTACCGGAGAAAGAGAAGAGACCGAGACGGCCCAAACCAGGAACCAACAAATGGGGCCTGAGAGGTCAGTCAAGTAGACCAAGCAAGTGATAGAGTAATATGTGAGGACGGCAATTTGGCTTCTCTCTCTTTGACAGCAATAAATTGCCCTTCTGTGACCACTGGCTCTTGGGTTTGACGTGTTCACTTCTGGCTCGCACCTCCGCATGGCAGCCATCAGCGTGCGTTATCGACAAGGAACGTGGTCATAACTGATGGTTTGTCTATTGAGTCCGCCGTCCGTCCCATTTCAGTCTAGCGTGGGTCCCTTTGTTGCGCTTGTCCCACGCAATTGTCCACGCACGCAAGCCGCGTCCCGCAATCAATCGAATCCTTCACTAGGCCAATGCAAACTCTCTGTCTCATTGTCAGCATCCTGTGTCACGGACTCACGGGCGCCTGAAGAGGAAATCAAGGCGAATTTTTGACCTCTCAAGGTTATTGAAGCACGGCAATGAGTCACACTCCATTTATCCATACTCTTTACAGCTTGCCCATTCCATCGCGCCTGCCTTTCCTTGCCGTTGAAGGCTCATTTCTTCTAAAGCTTGATTTCACTGTCAAAAATAGTGCCATACCATATTTCCAAGCCTGCAGACCCAATAACTACTACGATATTGATGTTTTCATTGCGAGATACTCACTGCTAGGCCTAAGGCTATCTGACGGTGAAGTACCGTATTCATACTGTCGTATGTACAGAAGTGACAAGGCAACTTGGAGACTTCAATCTGCTTTCCGTTCCATTCCACAGAACTACTGGGGCTCTTGAAGTCGCCATGTCTATGCATGCGCCTCACAATTTCATCATCTTTTACCCTATTCTGTTTGGCGACTGAGTCTCACGTCATGAGAATGTAGGGGTGTGCTCTTGGCGTCCAGGGCCAGAAAAGCTTGTCTGGACGCCATTGAGGTCCCGGTCCAGGCTGGCTGGCATGTAATGGCTGCATTGCTACCCTACAATTTGAGTGACTTAAACTTCCATGCACAAAGGCGGAAAAGTCTGGTGCCTCTCCTATCCAGCATAATGAGTGAGGATTCAGAGGTGAAGCTGATGATACTATCACGACAGTGAAACACATGGCGCGCAATATGGTAACTGGGTGACACTTTTCGCTCATCTTTAAAATCCTTGTACGAGAGCAAGTGCTCCCTGTTGGAAGCCTAAAAGCTGGACCATATTCCAAATCACGCGAGTGTATGAAATCAGTGGCAGTTTTCACAATCTTCCTATCAGAATTAAGAAAGGGCTGCAGGCAAAATGGCAGCATACTATTTAGGCGCGTGCACTCAATAAAGCTGTATCCCTCCCCAATCACTTGGCGATGTCATCATGGCGCTCTTGAGTCCCGCCTCCTTCAGACTGTCGTTCGTCAATGCCGGGAAAGCAGAGTAGCCCAAATGGCACAGATTGGATCTCAGTAAATACGCATTGTTCTGTTCACCAAGACCGTGGCCGTGACGCACGTCGCCTCTCGCGCATCCCAGCCGACCAATAGCAGATATAGCCAATGATTCGTAATATGCTGCTTCAAATCATAAAACATGACTTTGCCGCACCTCTCCCTCACAAACGAGTGAGAGTTTCTCTTCTGCTTCTTTTCCCTCATCTTGCCATTGAGCGGCTCCCCGTCAATGCAAGGACTGCATCGTATTTTCTGTAACAGAATTCTTTGACCCCCCTTCTAATATAAAAGAAAGTATAACCAAGTGAGCAAAAATACAAAAAGACGCCGTTTCTTCTAAACACTACTATCCCATCCAAAATCACAATTCTTGCTTTTCAGGTAAGAAATTCCTCAACTGACCAAGATACTTTTGTGGCATGTTGACAGACAAAATCAAAAGGCAACGTGCTACAAAGAGCTATCAGCTGCCGGCTCTTTGCTTGCCTACTGCCTTCCAAAAATGTTATCCACAATCTCGCCGGATCTTGTTGCCAAGACTGACAATAGCGTGTCGCTCAGCTACACCTTGTTAGAAAAGTCATTCAACAGTTTTCATTGTATGCATGCACTTACGCCATGAGTGCCTTCGCAGCAGCCTTGCAGCCATACGCCCGCTTCATCGGCGACAGCTCCTGGTGCGAACTTGACTTTGTAGTCACGGCCCACCGCAATCTTGCGCTCACCTTCTTCTGTATCCACGTTCCATCCTGAAATACCCTTGCTAAACTCCAAGCCACCGGGAGTAGCCTTGGGCAACAAGTCCCACGCACTCTTCAGCATGCCAACATGGGCGTTGCGCTTGTATCCTGTGGCGGCGATGACCAGATCGGCCTCGATAACTTCCTCATCTGCAACATCAAGAAAGCCGTCCAAGGCACTATCGTATACGTTTTGGATCTTAAGTTCGACAGTCGCGCCGCGAGATTCAATGCTAGTGATCTGCTTGCCACCCATGATCCTGTGGGGCCAGGCCTTTTCGTCTGGCCCAAGGTCTCTTCGCTGGTCGTACATCCGTTCGTAGAGTGCCTCAATGAGTTCCAAGCGGACAACGCCATAGTTGGTAGCGCGAGCCTCAGTGAGAAGGTTGTTGCGGTACTTGGCCGATTTCGGGAACAGGCAGTCAATGTATTCGGGGTTGAAGACAGTGTTGACGCTGCCAACATGTTAGTATTTAAAGTTCAGCATGGGATTTTGCTTTCTTGTTCATCTCCCGATGAGTGTATCGACTACGTACAAGGGAGAGTCGTCACTAGGACGCAAGAATTCGGGCCTCATGACAAGATACGTCTTGGAATTGGGATATCGACTTGAGACGTTGTTGAAGATTTCCGCCGCGCTCTGCCCGGCACCAACAACGACCACACGACAAGGCGCGGTTGTCTTTGGGAGCAATTTGTGAATCACGTTGGCATATTGGGATGAGTGGATAACTTGAGGGTGCTTGAGGGGAAAGCTCTTGGGCATGGACGGCTGTCCTCCAGTCGCCATCAGAACATGTCGTCCCCGATAGGTGTGAGTCTGACCAGAGGCCACGTCTTGAGACTGTATTGTGAATGAACGAACCGAGCCCTTGACGGCTTCGTTGGGAGACACAGAAACCACCTGCTGTCCAAACTGAACTAGGCGGGCGAAGAATGAAGAACACCAGCGGAGGTAGTCCTCGTACTCAACACGGGCTGGCAGGAAAGTACTCAAGTTGGTGAAGTCGACAAGACGGCCCTGGCGATGCAAGTAATTCAAAAAGGTGAACTCGGAGCGTGGGTCCCTGAGAGTAGCCAGGTCCTTGATGAAGGAGATTTGCATCTTGGCTCCGGGGAGCAACATGCCGGAATGCCAAGCGAATCGATTCTGCTTCTCGATGAACAAGACTTTGGGATGGGTACCGTCAGAAAGCAATTTTCTTCCCGCAGCAAGAGCATCGTGCATGGCCACCGCGACTGACAAGCTGGCGGGACCGAAGCCAACGCAAATGAGGTCATATTCGGAGTCGAGGAGTGCGGGCACAAGGTACTGGGAGCTCTGAGCTGCTCCGTCACGCGGCTTGTGACCGTTGGCGGCATGACCGTTGTTGGTGTTGTAGTTGCTCCGTTGTTCGTGGCCTGCGTGCCCATCCGCATGGTGTGCAGTCACGCCGTTGCCATTGGTGCTGGTGCCGTTGAATGATGCGCTGGTTCCTGTGCTGTTGGTGGTGGAGCTAGAGTTGGAGCTAGAGTTGGAGCTGGCAGAGGTCGACGCGGTGGAGGTGAGGGGTTGTGGGGCATCAGAAGAACCAGGAGCAGGAGCTTCTTCGCCAACCCGGTTGCTGCCGTTGCTGGTCAGGATGATGCCATTTCCATTCAACGCAACATCGGCCGCGCCATTGCTGGTGAGCACCACTTCCTCGCTATGTGGTGCCATGATATCGGAGGGAAATCTATGCAACGGCTGCTGTGGACGTTTATGGACTGGATGGCTAGCTTGCGGGCCGATGCTCTGAGGTGAAGCTCCCTGCCGTGACTCTGCAACTCGCCAAGCTCAAGGTGTCAGAATGAAGCTCAATGAGGGAGTAACATGTTTAAAGGTTACGTACGAAAATGGGGAACAATAACTCTGGGTGTTTCGCGGATCAACGTTAACCTTGCTTCCCACTTGGTCCAACACAGTCTATTGCCACTTTGTTCTTGAACAAGTCAACAATGATTCGTGACGCAAAGTTCGAAACCCTTGGTGTGAAGGCGCTTGTCTAGTTCAGGTTCCAGTGTGAATCACTGCGAGTCTGAACCTGTGCACGAACTCTCGGCTAGAAGAGGAAAATTCAAGGGGATCCAAGAGAAAGACGAGGCTTACGTTCTGAAGGAGGTAGGTTGGAGGACAAAAGAAGAAGAAGAGAAGAGAAGAATACCACATCGGGCGAGGGACCTAGTCTCTAATGAAAAAGGGCACAAGTGGATGCCGCTGCTCGGGATTAGGGAAACAAGCCTCATTAAGCGACGGGATCCCGCTCAATCTGATGTAAATTAATAAATAACTACCACTCTGTACTCCGCCGCCCACGACTCCTCTCGTTTGCATTTGCCTTCTTGGGCGGCACACGCCGGTTGGCCAGCTGGGGATCCTCCAAGTACCGCATGACAAGAAATGGCTGTACTAGAAGCATGACAAGGGCCCAGCAGAAAGACTAAAAAAAAAAAGAAGGTCACACCAGACAAGGTCCGTCAATCCGAGGTCCAGCATGAATCGAAGCGCAGAAGCATGGCAGCGGAGAAGGCCAGGGACATAAGCCCACATGTTGCCCAATGCCTAGTCGAACACGCTGATGTCCTCATCACCAGCTCAGCAAACTAGATTCCCATGTGGGCGGCAAATGGCGCAACTGTGCCTCAGCCAGGGGAGAACAGCTGGGAAACCGTGCAGGTCCCTTTAGCTCGTACATTGGCCGATCCCGGAAATGTGGGAATTCGACCCAGCAAAACAACCCAGATACAAGGGTGCCTGATATTGCTACGTAAATGTTTGACCTGATATACACGAGGTTCGTGGACGTGCCACCCATCTCTACTTGCACTGTGAACACCTTTTCTGCACACAGTTGTCGTTTGGTGATCCGGAAACAATGGCAATGCTGTCTATATTTGCCAGTGATATCACGGCTGCTAATTTTGTCCTGACCTGGCGTTTTTGTTGCGAGGCTGCAACCTACGAGGACAAATTCACGCGTCAAGTCGATTCCAGCCCCAGCGCAAGTGCAATCAACAGACACCGAGCCTTTCCCACACCATAGTGCCTCTTTTCACGTCCCCGGCAATTTCCTTTAGCCACATTGAACTAGTCGTGTTCCACTCAAACATGTCCCTGCAACTAGCGCAGTAAATGTTGAAGTGGTCGGTCAGCCCCCTCACGACTGGGGCCAGGGTTTTGATCTGATAAGATGGACAAGTTGGTGGTCATGAACATTAAAACTTGCAGTGCATGAAAGCCACACATGGTATGTGGCGCTCGTTACCGTATGGGACGTGACAGGCCTTCCCAGTCGGTAGGCTCAGGAAAAATCAAGTCAGATCTCCCATAAGATGATTCTGATCCAACCAGCCTCCGGCTTACCTGGGGTCTATCGAATGATCACGATGGGTCATCATCCCACGATGCGCAATCTATCGGTCTCGGAACGCGGTGAGGGCCAACAAACTCGGCACCAAGGTTAAGCTGAATAATTTGTGACACTGTTTTCATGCCAAGAACAGGGTAGTGTGCCCCTCTTCCGGGTCTTGCGCTCGTTGAACCAGTGGTTGGCCCAAACGCCTGCTTTGACTAACTTTCCAAAGTGGAGTTGAGGGAATTATCTGATGATCAGATAAAAAAACGGATCTGATAAGATTCAGACTTTGTACCTCTTTGCCATTCAGCAGCCAAGGGAACGCCGCCCTGGTCAATGGTCAATTCGGTTACGCAGCCCATGATCTTCATATTGAATCCTCCCCGTCCCCAGGTGGAAAGCATAGGCGGCGCACCATAAAAAAAATTCCCCCGTCCTCTCGCAACCCCACGTCCAAGCTGTCGGGGCGTCATGGCGAACATCCCCAGCGAACACAAGTCCGTCGATGCTCATTCGTCAAGATCGGTCGAGCAACAAGTGTGTAAATACGTTGTAGGGACGACCCGTCGACAGGTTTTAGCCGCGGCCATGCACTTCATGACGCCACTATGCTGGTTCCAAATGCCCGACAGGTTAACTCGTGTGTTGGACGGAGCACATGTTGGGTAGTTTGGAAACGACATGAAGCGGCGCTGTAGCCAGAAGCTATGGTGTACTGTGTGGGCATATGATTTGATGCGTAATGTTTCTTTAGCGATGTTCATGTACTCCGTACAGACTGCTTTTTCGCCAACCGCGGTGCGGGATACAAGGGGAACAAAGACAGCATTTTATCGTATACTGGACTCCACCTCACCGAGGTGGAGCCTGTTACCTGCTTTGCCTGGTTCATCTAGGGAGTAGTCTGAAAGAAGCAAGTACTCCGTATGCATTCCCGCCTTCTGTTCATGTGGGTTGTGGGTTTGGCGCTGATGGGGGCCGTCCGTTTTTGAAGACCAGACTCAGCAGTTGTACGCCGGGATCGGAAAGAGACAAGGCCTTCGGATTTAGTTGGCTCACTGAGCGAGTTTCTCCGAGATCCTCTGAGATTCGTGCCCAATATGCCCCTGATGACCATATTAGACCTGGGTCCTTTTGTTTGTTTGGGTTGCCCTTGGCTTTGAGGGAAGCGTTTGTCTGCGCCACCACCCACCATAAGCCCTGTGTTGCTGCTTGATTGCGGCACGGCACGACCATGTGTCCGCCAGTACGGCACCAGGTCTCAATAGTTAATTGACAAGCACCACTTCCAAAACGTTTCAGTTGGAAGGTAAAACTGCGTGGTGACATGGAGACATCTCGATGAAGAGCTCGAATTGAGGGATGAAGCCATGCTTGAAGAAAGCAAACCAGATAAAAAAAGAAGTGTCCAAGTTCCTGATTTCAATTTTCAACAATGATGGATTCCTGTTTGGGCTTCACTCAGGAGAAGAGATCAGTAGACAAGCCATGTTTGCCCGTCCCCGATTGAAATCGCACATCAGTGCTGTACTGCAACCCAGAGAAGACAAGCTGCTAGGAAATATAGCAAGATGAATAAATACTCGACCTTGGCTCGTGCTATCAGACGACCATGTATGTGCTTGGAAAATCGTTGAAGAGAAGGATATCAACAGCACGAGCTGTCAGTCTCGCTGTTGGTAAAGTTTTATGTCGGCGGCACCGTAGTCTAACTGAACAGAGTTGGTAGTTCGTGGTTCAACATTTTGCTCCTGTCGAGCTTGTCTGTTGGCAAGTATCCCACTGGCACTCCGTTTGGGTGGATAGATGAATGATTCGTGGACTAATATTGCGGGACTGCTTTTCGTTTCGCTGTTGCAACAGCAATGCATCATCATGCCCGCCTCGGACGCCGGCCGGCCATGCTGGCCCGTGATCTCGGGATACGAAAGTCGTCGTAATCTGCGGTGAAGCACTTGAAGCTGAGGTTACCATTATTCATACATCAGACACTTCAAAGTTTCCGTTGAGCTCTTCACACCCATCTGGGCAAGCTGGTGGATTTCGCGCGTCAACCGCCTTGAAACAAGGAAGGAGCCAGTTGACTCGTCATTTTCCCATCACAAAGCTGGGTATGACCTGGTCTTCAATGCCGAGCTCCTCCCCAAAGCCAAGTCTGAGGCTTCGTATGACTCCATTTTCTAGCCTGCGACGTTAAAGAGGCCTTGTCGCTTCCGCATACCTTCCACGACATCAGGTGGACCTTGAGTCCCTGACCGAGCCTGGGTTCGTGCACACTTGATCTCTCCTGCAGACCAGTTGGAGCCGCGCTGATTAATTCCCCTCTTCCTACAGGCTGATTCAACTGCCGCCACTGATGCACGCGACGACCATTGTAACCTCTTGGGCTGCCCCTAATGACCGCATGGTCTATGTCGACGAATAATCAGATTGCTCATTGGTCGTGTTGCTATTGTAGCAGGGTGGATTTACTGGCTTAGCTTGCTTTGGTGATACCTCCACTGCAAACGACTCCATCAGCGCATCAGTCATCACTACTGCAGTTAGCTTCGCCAAGGGTCCCAAGTAATTCGCGGGGGCAACTGTTTTTCGGGGCAAGAGCTTCGCTCTGGGGCGTCCTTCATCTTGAGACATATGTTCCCTCTACATTAGCTACGAGTTCGCCTTCAGTGGACGGTGACTGGTGTGCTACTCACTGTGGCCACCTCAGCACATCTGTGATCGCCGTTAAACTGCGACATCGCGAAGCATCACCAAATCTTGGAGATTGACAGACTGTCTCGCATCACTCCTTTGCCAGTATGGACCAAAATGAGCTGTCAGTCAGCAATCCCAACCCTCAGCGTCTTCCTGGGCCGCAATTATTGCACCGCTTAGTCGCCCCCACCGGCGATGCTGCAGCAATATCATATCTTTCTGATAATGAAGAAACATTGTATTCATACAAGGAGCTTCATGATGCCTCCAACGGACTTTGCAGCGTCCTCACGGCCCTATTTGCAGAGTATGAAGAAAGTGGGGATGATAGGATCGTTCCCATCCTGATGCCTCAATGTCCCCAGCTCTACATTGCTATTCTGGCAGTGCTTAAAGCTGGTGGTGCCTTTTGTCCCTTGAATATCGATTCACCCCCTGAACGGCTCAAATTCATCCTGTCAGATGTGTCAGCCAAAATTGTGCTGGTAACAGAGCAGCTCGCCTGCAGCATACCACCGGAATGCAATGCCAAAGTTATTCAAGTCGATACAGAAAGCTTCCGACCAGAAAATGCCGGAACACTACCACAGGATTTAAACCCGGAGCGTCTGGCCTATGTCATGTACACATCCGGGTCTACTGGCACACCGAAAGGGGTTGGGTTGACTCATCGTGCGGCAACACAAGCTCTTCTAGCTCATAATCGACATATCCCCAACTTCTCGCGGTTTCTCCAGTTTGCAGCGCCAACTTTTGATGTATCTGTTTTCGAGATATTCTTCCCCCTTTTTCGGGGCAGCACTCTGGTATCTATAAACAGAGAAGATATGCTCAACGACCTCCCCGGAGTCATGCGGAGGATGGACGTCGATGCTTGCGAATTGACGCCAACTGTTGTGGGAAGTCTGTTAAAGACGAGAACAGCAGTGCCGAACCTCAAGTTGCTTCTTACTATTGGTGAAATGCTGAGGACTCCTATTATACAGGAATTTGGTGGGAGCATTACGCGTGAAAGTTTCTTATGGGCCATGTACGGGCCAACTGAGGCCACCATACATTGGTATGACTCCTGTCGTGTTTTGACCTTCAATCAAGTGGACATTGCTAACATATGAGGATGGAAATAGTACACTGCAAGCCTCTCTTCCATCCAATTCCTCCCCAGGCAATATCGGTATACCCCTTGACACAGTGTCTTGCTTCGTCATAAAACCTGCGACGTCAAAAGATGATAGCCAAGACTTCAATCTTCTGCCACAGGGTGAGGCCGGAGAACTTGCTCTGGGAGGCTTTCAGCTCGCGCGAGGCTACATCAATAGACCGGAGCAAACTTCTTGCGTCTTCATTAACTCTCCTTATGGAAGAGTATATCGAACTGGGGATAGGGCCGTCATGAACTCTGATGGCACGTTCGAATGTCTTGGTCGTTTGTCTGATGGGCAGGTAAAACTTCGTGGGCAGAGGATCGAGCTTGGAGAGATTGAGCATGCAGCATTGAGAACGTTGGGATGTCACGGTGCCAGCGCTTGCGTGGTGGGTTCTCAGTTGGTACTTTTTTGCTCGGCTGACCAAAGTGTGTCCGAAGACGATGTCCAGTTCAGCTGCAAGTCTTGGCTACCTCCTTTTATGGTACCTAACGAATTTGTCATGTTGAAAGAATTTCCTCGGCTCCCTAGTGGAAAGGTTGACGCAAAAAGGTTGAGATCCGATTTTGCGCAGAAGAGGACGCGACAAACCATGTCCAAGGACACTCTAAAAGCATCAACTCAACATGAGGATGCATTAGTGAGCATAGTTTCAGAGTCTCTTGGCCATTCGGTCCACCTCGACTCTGTACTGGCCGCCGTGGGACTGGACTCGCTCTCAGCAATCAAATTAGTCTCTGCCTTTCGTCGGATAGGCTTGGAAATATCTGTTGCAAGCTTGCTGAACGTTCGAACAGTGGCCGATCTTTGTCTCGACTTACAGACACGCGCCAAGTATTCCACTCAGCGTCCAATACAAAGAAACACAAAAGCTCACTCTCTGCCCCTAGACTTTACAATCATGGCTTCCCAACATCCCTCTTTAGCTGCCCTCACTCGATTCGTGGAAGATAGCATGGCGTGCACACCGGTGCAATCTGCGATGCTAGCTGCGACAGCACATAATTCGAACCAGTATTACAACGAATTGCTTTTTGATGTTTCAGCAGAGGTAACACCTCATGAAGTAGCTGATGCATTTGAAAAAGTGATACAATGCAATGAGATTCTTAGAACAGGGTTTGTACACTGGGAAGGCCAGTACGTTTCGCTACTGTTCTCAGCACCACTTGCTGGCCAGATAGAGATGCGAACTGAGGCTCAACACGAATCCAGCTCTCGCGGCCTAGTCGACCTTTTGATACCATTTCGCATCCAAGTCATGAGTCAAGGAGAAGGAGCCGCTGCATCGGGCATTCTTATTCAAGCGCACCACGCAATCTACGATGGGTGGTCGATGGACATGATTTTGTCGGATGTGTCCTGTATCATACGAGGAAGCGTCCCCATTGCTCGACCACAGTTCAGAAATGTTGTCGAGTATACAAGTCAAATTACGAAAGAGTCATCAGATGCATCCAGAGCGTTTTGGAGCAGATACCTCTTTGGCTGGAACAAAGCCTCTTTTCCAAAACTCGTTGGTCAAGCTCGGGCCGATGAGATTCGACAGTACGAAACTTTCTTCGAAATGCCTCCAGAGACAATACAAACAATAACTACTTCATACGGAATAAGCACTCAAGTGCTCTTCCAGGCGGCTCTGGTAATGGCATGGCATGGAGTCATCGGAAACCCCGACATCCTGCTGGGGTCAGTCGTTTCGGGTCGGACTATACCAATTGATGACATTGAGCGAATTATGGGTCCCTGTATCGCATCGATACCGCTAAGAGTGAATATCGGCAATATGTCTGCAAATATTGATGTTTTGCAGACTATTCAGACAGACAACCGTGCAGTTATGGAGCACTGCGATCTGCCATTGTCTGAAATTTGCAGACTTGCAGGCCTCTCACCTATGGACACATTATATGACGTCTTGTTCGTGTATCAGAAGTCACTCTATCAATCAGACGTGAAAATGGGTGTGATGAAACAAGTCAGCCATCTCGACAGGCTTGAGACAAAGTTGTTGGTGGAGGTGGAACCGGGAGAAGAGGGATTTGCATTGCAATTGACATATCATGCAGAGTTCCTCACCCACGAGTTTGTGGAGCTCTTTGCAAAGCAAATACAAGAGATATGCCGGAATGTTGTCGCCGATCCCTCGGGGCCACTCGTATGGGCAAAAGTCTACGAGGAAGCGGACATGTCAATCTATCGGGAAAAGCGAAAAATTGAGGACGAGCCCAATGATGTTGCCGCATTGTTTGCCATATCGCTGGAGCGGAACCCGGATGCAGAAGCCATACGTTTTCTTTCGTATGACGGAGAGAGAACCCCGACATCAGTGACACTATCATATTCTCGTCTGAATATCGCTGCGAATCAAGCAGCCCATTACATCCACAAGTCAGGCGCGAAGGTAGGCGATATTATTGCCATAATGATGGATAAGTCTGCTTTGCTATACACATCAATACTAGGTATTATAAAAGCAGGCTGTGCTTACCTGCCTATAATACCTACGACGCCAACGGATCGTGTGCGAGAGATACTTCAGCAATCTAGAGTCAAATTCTGTCTTGTTGACAGTGCAATTGTTTCTCTCATTGGGTTTCCCGACTCCATGACTGTCCTGAATATTCAGGACGCCCCACTTCAAAGCCAGCCTTCGAGTACACCTCTGATTCCGCCCGACCCGGATCGTCTTGCATACGTCATATTTACTTCAGGAACTACTGGAGTCCCAAAAGGTGTTGCAGTTTCGCAAAGGAACCTTGCTAGCAACATTAGCTACTTGAGTACAGTCTATCCCAAATCGTCTCTGCAACCTCGACTTCTTCAAGCATGCTCTCATGCTTTTGATGTCTCAGTCTTTGAGATATTTTATGCGTGGTTTACTGGAATGAGTCTATGCGCTGCTGACAATGACCTACTTTTCGAGGATTTCGAATATTGGACCAGGCTTTTGGAAATTACACATCTCAGCCTGACTCCGACTGTTGCATCGCTGATAGATCCCAAAAATGTCCCGCAGGTGGAATTTCTAGTTACTGCTGGGGAGCCTTTGACCCTGTCCGTTCTTGAGAAATGGGGCCCATTACTATTTCAAGGCTACGGACCATCGGAAACAACAAATATTTGTACGGTAAAAAGAATGGCTAAAGGCGACAACATCGAGCACCTTGGCTGGGTCTTCACCAACACATCTGTCTTCGTTATGGCCCCAGTCAGTCGGACTATTTTGCCCCGAGGATGGGTTGGCGAGTTGTGCTTTGGTGGCAGCCAAGTCGCCAATGGGTATCTGAACAATAAAGACCTGACAGCCGAGAAGTTTATTGAGCACCAGTTGTTTGGCAGAATCTACAGGTCAGGAGATATGGGTAGAATGCTCCCTGATGGGTCTTTGATCATCATGGGCCGACTCGATGATCAACTAAAGCTTCGTGGACAAAGAATTGAAGCCCAAGAAATCAACAGTATTCTAACAACTACGACATTGGTAGCTGAAGCAGTGACAATAATTGTCCAGATCTCCACGGGTCAATCACAGCAGCTTGCTACGTTCTACAAGTCCTCGAATCCTTCGCAGTCTTCGGAGCCACTAGAGATTACACACAGCACGAATCAGATACTTTTCGCGACCCTCAAATCCAAACTACCAGTGTACATGGTTCCCTCATATCTTATTCCAGTACCCTTCATCCCAATCACGTCGAGTGGAAAGGCGGATAAGCGGCAGTTGCTTCAATCATTCGAAAGGCTATCACATACGTATCTTGAGAATGCATCTACAACGACCCAACAGCCCCACGATGCACATAACTGGAGCGATATTGAGCACAGCATTTTGGTAGCCATCTCTGAGACAACACAGGTTTCACAAAATGACATTGGCCCATGGACGCCTTTCCTTGCTCTTGGGGTTGACTCAATCTCTGCCATCTCTCTGGCCAAGTCTTTGAAAATGCACTTAGGTGTCCAAGTTCCAATATCGGCAATCCTACGATATCCTACAATTGCACAGTTGGGCCAATTTCTGTCCAAAGACGGCACAGAAGAACTTGGCGAGGCATCTACCAAGATGAAACTGTCAATCGAAATACTTGAGAAGCACGCCTATAGTGCCTTTGGACCTGATCTACAGAACGTGGATGCTATCTTGCCATGTATGCCATTGCAGGAAGCAATGCTGCTACAAGGTCAAGAGAGCTATTACAATAGGATGCTACTAAGGCTTCATGTTTCACCCGACAGGATGCAGTCCTATTGGCAACAAATGTCAAAAAGGCACCCAATTCTGAGAACATGTTTTGTAACGACGATGAGTGCATTACACCCCATAGCTCAAGTAATCTTGAGCCGATGGGAGCTTCCATGGAAGATTTTTGAAGTCAGTGTCCCATCGCTTGAAGGGGCGAGCCGAGAGCATCTCGATTCGCTTCCAGACCCTCTAGATTCGTTGATCCCCCCATGCTCCCTTGGCTTGATTCGATACAAAGGGTCGAACTTCCTATCTTTTATATGCCACCATGCCCTGTACGACGGCATAGCGATGGAGAACTTGTGGCGAGAGGTAGAGGCATTAGCTCGGGGTCGACAGCTACCAGATCCTGTACCATACCTGCCCTTCTTGCAGCAAGCGCTCCTTTTACCTCCAGACGTGGAGTCATTTTGGCAGGGTCAGTTTCGTGGCTTTCGAGCATCACATGTCTTTGCACGGCCGGCACGATCCAGCATCAACCAATGCACGAATTCTGTATCCTTCGATATGTCTTTCAAGGAAGTACAAGAAAAAGTTCGATCCCTAGGAGTCTCCTTACTTTCCGTCTCACAGGCTTCATGGGCCTCAGTTTTGGCCTGTGTTCTGGATGAGCCAGATGTAACCTTTGGAAATGTCGTTAGTGGCCGCACCGTGGGCACTAAAGGTATCAATAACTTGGTTGCGCCTTGCTTCAATACTATTCCTCTTCGTATGGACACTTCGCGAAGCATTCGAAATATTGACTTGACCAAGGCTTTCCAAGATCTGAATTCGCTTCTTTTACCATACCAATTTTCTCCTCTCAAACTTATACAAAAGGTAGTTCGAAGCAGACGCAGGCAGTTATTCGATACTGTTTTCCTTCTCCAGCAACCTCTGAAAGAAATGGACAAGGACATATGGACCCTTGAGGAAGATGCTGGAAATATGGACATCCCTATTGTATGCGAAGTTGTACCTTGCCCCAACCTCAACTCTATTTTTCTGAACCTGCATTACGACATGGATTTGATTGCAGGCGAACTGGCATCGACACTTTCAGATGTGTTCAGGTTTATGATACGATCAATGATATCAACACCTTTTGCACCACTTGCAGGACGCTCAACCATGCCGTTTTCATTTTCGCAGATTTTACTCGGACTCAATGCGAGACGAGAAAAGCGCGAGCATATCGACCAAGGCGAGATGATAAGCAGCCAGTGGTCTAACTTGGAAATGACGGTGCGAAAAGTCTTTTGTGATATTTCAGGGATATCAGAAGTCTCTATTCATCGCGATACAACTGTCTTTCAACTCGGTCTGGACAGCATCAATGCAGTTCAAGTTGCATCGATGTTGCGATCTCGGGGATACTCTGTTTCTTCATTTGATGTTATAGAATGTCCCAACTGCATCAAGCTAGCGTCTCGAATGCAACAGAACTCGGAGAAGCTGAGCCGGGAGAACGTCCGCATAGACTTCTCCAAGTTTCAACGCGAAACAAGGACAGACGTCATGAAAGCGCTACGCTACGTCACGGACGCTGAAGCTATTCTCCCTTGCACTGCAATCCAAAATGCCATGCTGGGGGCATTTCTGCATAGTATTGAAGCGTACTACCTCAATTCACTCTCATTCAAGGTTCAGGACAGTATAGACACGAGCTCCCTTGTCAGCGCCTGGAGGGCCCTGCAAAAGGTACATCCAATGTTACGAACTGGGTTTGTACCTGTTTCGCACAGAGACAGTTCATTTGCAATGGTCAGACACAAAATGGCACAGCTAAACCATCCAGTTGCAGTATTTGACGGAAGCACTTGCCAGTCGTTTATTTTGGCGGATTGGGAGGCGGAGCAGAAGTCATATATAATTGCAAACCTACATGAACCGCCTTGGAGAGTTGCCCTAGTGAATCATGGGAGACAGAGGGTCATGCATATTCTCATACACCACGCATTGTATGATGCACAGTCTCTAGACCGTGTGCTTCATGGACTGTCGGGCATCCTCGCGGGCGAATCATGTTTCTTCCCCCACATAGAGCCAGCTCTAGCAGATATCCTGACAAGATCAAAGTCTGACGAATTTGACGCAAAGGAATTCTGGAAAAGTCAAGCGGCGAAGGTAGTAGTCAACAAATTCCCTGTTTTGACGCCATTGAGGGAGCAAGACAGAAAAGTCACCATCATAGAACGAGCCTCGCGCATGGACTTTGAAGAGCTACTACAGGCGACAAAAGCGGCCGGCGTATCAGTTCAAGCCGTGCTACAAGCAAGCTGGGCTAGAATTTTGGCATCCTACCTGGGTGAACGCTCTATAGTCTTTGGTGTTGCACTTGCTGGGAGAACCACGGATCTTGCGTCCAAAGCCCCATTCCCTTGTCTAGTCACAGTTCCCATTGTGGCCGAAGTGGAAGCATCCAACTCGCGCCTGATGGAAAACATGATGATATACAACTCCGACATATACAAGCACCAGCTGAAGCCTTTGTCGCAAGTTCAGAAATGGCTGGGTCATCCGGCCACGCCTGTGTTTGACACCATATTGGTGTATCAGAGGACGGGTGGCTCGAATTTAAACACAAAATTCTGGAGGCTGATGGCAGACAGTCCATCAGTGGAATATGCGGTATCGTTGGAGGTTGAGCCACTCCGAAATGGCCGGCTTTGTTTTCGACTTACAACACGATCTGACCTTGTGCCGCACGAGCAAGGGGAACTTATTGTTCGGCAATTTGATGCTGTGCTAAACCATATGCTACGTCAGCCAAACGCAACAGAGTTTGAGCTTTATCAGTTACGTCCAAGTTTATTCTCTATTACGCCAGCACGAGTACCCATCATGCAGTCGCCAGTAGACTTCGTACACCAATTTGTGGAAAGAAATGCCGACTTGCAGCCTGACCTGCCGGCTCTGGAATTTGTTTCGGATTTCTACGACACTCCGGTCTCCATCAAAACATGGACTTACAAGCAGTTCGATATGATTGGGAATCAGGTAGCTCATTTATTGTCTGAATCTGTTCATGTTGGGAATATGGTTGCTATTCATTTTCCCAAGTGTCCAGAAGCGTATTTTTCAATCTTGGGCATTCTAAAAGCGGGCTGCTCGTTTGTAGCACTTGACCCGAATGCTCCTGATGCGAGGAAAGAGTTTATTCTCAAAGACTCCAGGGCGGTTTGTTTGCTAACAATCAAGTATTCTAACGTGGCTTTTGCTACAAGAACACCCGTCATCGCCATCGAAGAGGAGGACATTAAATCGTATCCAACGAGTCGAATTGTACACGACAAAGGTTTGACAACACATACTACTTGCTACTGCCTATACACCTCGGGAACAACTGGAACGCCAAAGGGATGTGAAATTACACACGAAAATACGGTCCAGGCTATGATGGCATTCCAACATCTGTTCGAGGGGCACTGGCAGAAGGATTCCAGGTGGCTACAATTTGCTTCACTACATTTTGATGTTTCTGTACTTGAGCAGTACTGGAGCTGGGCTGTGGGCATAACGGTTGTTGCCGCACCGAAAGATTTGGTTCTTGATGATCTCACAGGCTCTATCAACAAGATGCGCATTACCCATATAGACTTGACACCCAGCTTGGCGAAGCTGACACACCCAGACCAGCTTCCAGAGCTTTGCAAGGGTGTTTTCATCACAGGCGGAGAGCAGCTGAACCAAGAGATTCTGGATGCTTGGGGCCCCAAGGCGGTGATATACAATGCATATGGGCCAACCGAGGCGACGATAGGCGTCACGATGTATCAACGAGTCCCAATCAACGGCAGACCGAGTAATATTGGGCGACAGTTTCCAAACGTTGGCTCCTATGTATTTAAGCCTGGCACCGACATCCCGGTTCCAAGGGGCGGCGTTGGGGAGCTGTGTGTATCAGGCAAGCTGGTTGGCAAGGGCTATCTTCATCGTCCGGAATTGACAAGCGAGAGATTTCCGACACTGCCTCAGTTTCAAGAGAGAATTTACCGCACTGGGGATCTGGTGAGAATGCTTCATGATGGATGTTTCGACTTCCTTGGCAGAATCGATGATCAGGTCAAATTACGTGGGCAGCGCCTGGAAATTGGAGAGATCAACCATGTTATTCGAAACAACACCCCCGGGGTTAAAGACGCCGCTACCCTTGTAATTCGTGCCGGGACTAAAGATGTTCTAGTTGCATTTTTGGTTGGGCAAGGTGAAGGGACGCCTGATCTCTGCATCGTCCCTGATGATGATGCCCTAGGTGCCAAGGCACGAGAAGCATGCCTCGATAGCTTGCCGGCATACATGGTTCCAACTTATTTCATTATATTGCCATTCATTCCTCTTTCGCCAAACAATAAAGTGGAGGCCAAGGAACTGAAGGCATTGTTTCAAAATCTCCAACCGGACGAACTCATAAAGCTAGTTGGTCGCAACACAGCTCCAATGAGCAGAGACGTGGACTCTAGTGTCTTGACAACTGTGCTCGAGGTAGTAGCAGAGTTTAGCGGATCGCCCATGACTGCCTTGTCTCAGTCGACAAGCGTTTTCGACGTTGGTGTGGACTCAATCTCTGCGTTACAGCTGTCTACGATGCTAAAGGGCAGCGGCTTCCGAGCTTGCACACCAGCGCTGGTCCTGCGCAACCCAATTGTCTTGGACCTGGCACGAAAGCTTTGCCTCAATGATGCGCTTGAAAAAGAACATGGTGACGTAAAAGCTGTCAAGCAGGCTCTGCAGGCATATCAACACCGGCACCTCTCTCTCGCCTGCCACGAGTTACAAGTGAAGGCAATCGACATTGAGTACATTGTTCCCTGTTCACCGCTTCAAGAAGGCATGATATCGGCCGCCGTCTCAGAAGAGAGCCGCCAACCCTACTTCAACTGGTTTGATATCAAGGTCAAAGATAGTGTGTCGCTGGACGCTCTCCGCGGTGCCTGGGAAGCGACGGTTGATGAGCACTCCATACTACGATCGGTCTTTGTAAAATCTGCAGATGGATATCTTCAAGTCGCACAGCGTCGAGCGAATAATATTTGGCGTCACCTTGTTACTGATGGCGATGAAAATATTCCCGACATCTTGGAGCAAACAAAGGTGAACTGGGTCAGCGAAAATGCTTTGCATATCAAGTCGCCATTGCAATTTATCCAGGTGGATGGACCTAGCAGGAGAGCCCTAAGACTTCACATCTTCCATGGAATCTACGACGGTAACAGTCTTGAGCTTATGAATGAACATGCCATGTGCGTGTATCGTTCAATAACACCACCACCTCGGTCGAGCTTTTTCGATGCCTTGTTACATGGCCCGCTGCGCAACTACGATTTCTGCAAGCCGTTTTGGACCAAGTATTTGAGACACTGGAAGAAGTACGGACTGCCCAAAGTTTCCTGGGCTAATTCTGGGAAGACAAAGGTTCTATCGTTGCGCAGAGGCATTCCGCTTGAACATTTGGAGAAACTTCGTCGGGCGCAAAACGTCACTCTTCAGACAATTGTATTGGCCATCTGGACAATCGTCCTCCAAACACACACTTCCAAACCAGTCACAACAGGCATTATAGTAGCTGGAAGATCGCTAGACTTGCCAAATGTCAAGAACGCCATTGGCCCTCTATTCAACACCGTGCCATTCTTCAATGCATCTTTGAGTGGTCTTGACTGGAAGGCGCTGGTACAACGTTGTCATGAGTTCAACACCGATATTCTTGCTTTCCAGCATGTACCGCTGCGAGATATTCAGAAATGGTGCTCAGGCGCCAGGCCGCTGTTCGACAATCTGTTTGTTTTCCAATCAGAGAGCTTGACGTTGAGCGACAACACACTCCCTTGGACCATAACGGAGAGCAACCTGGATGGTGTTGACTACCCTTTAGCTCTGGAAGCCACTCGTACGAACGAATGCTTACGCCTCCATCTGGTTGCGAACTCTGAGATTGCGAGCTCGGAAACTTTGGAGACTATGCTCAACCATTTTGAGAATATCATGTCAACGATTGCACCCAACAGTATGATCGCCGCCTCAGCAAATGAAGATCCTAAACTTGCCACTGAAGTCGAGCCGGAATTATCCAGTACTTTGGGCAAACTCTCGCGGGATGATGTGTCGTGGACGCCCACCAGCTTGGCAATAAGGGATGTGCTCTGCGAGAGTGTCAACATGCGTGCAGAAGATGTCTGTCCTGGCACAACGATCCTGCAGCTAGGCATGGACAGTATCGATGCCATTAAGATATCGGCCAAGCTGTCAGAGCGAGGCATTCAACTGTCGACTTCTCAAATGCTACGCCATCAGACCATCTGGGCCATGGCCGAAGTTGCTACACCTGTCAACTCGGACATCTTGGGCCAACGTCCCCCAACCACTGCAGCATGGGGTGAGCTACAAAATCGCCTTTATTCATTTGTTCAAAGCCAAGGAGTTGACATGGCCAATGTGGAGCTGGTTCTGCCATCAACTGCGCTTCAAGAGTCAATGATTGCGGGCATGGTGCAGTCAGATTTCCAGTGGTACTTTAATCACGACATCCTGAGGTTGGAAGGCGGGATTAGCCTGACGGAGCTGAGGGATGCTTGGTATCGATTAATTGAGTCGTCGCCGATTCTGCGCACTGCTTTCATCGAAGTCGATGACAGTGATCTGGACGTCGCCTACTGCCAAGTTGTGTATAAGAAGGTTACTGGGTCAGTTTTGGTCGGCGAACTTCCTGACGCCTCCGGCTTGAAGGGCATGATGAGCACGGCAACGGAATCTGCCCGTCGAAGCCAAGGAAGAGAATGCCTTCTTCAAGTAGCTCTTGTATCGGCTGGCGGCGAAAATTATATGACGATTTCCATTGCGCACGCCTTGTACGACGGCTGGTCATTGGATCTCTTGTTCCATGATCTCGAGAGGGCATATGCGTCTGACCTGACACCACGACGATACTCGGACATGCTCATGTACCAGCCTAGCCTATACGGAGCGACTGACAAGTGTGAATTTTGGGAAACATATTTGGCCAATGCTAAGCCTACAATGTTTGGGATAGCTCACTCTTCATCTGCGCCAACCTCGGAGAGCAATATTGGCAGCGAACAGTCGTCTTCTAAATCGTTGACTGATATCAACGACTTTTGCAAAAAGATCTCTGTCAGCCTCCAGGCGCTATGTATGGCGTGTTGGGCGGCAGTTGCTGCACACTTGACCGGCTCGTTGGACACAGTTTTTGGCTTGGTGCTATCAGGCCGAGATTTTGAGGGTGCCGATGAGCTCTTGTTTCCATGTATGAAGACTGTCGCCGTCCGTTCCATTCTTCATGCCACTGGATCCGCTTTCCTGAAGTACATGGAAGCAAACCTGGCCGATGTTCGAGATAACCAGGGAGTCCCCCTTCGCAAAGCACTGGCAGCTGCCAAATTTGGGGGCAAAGACGTCTTCGACTCGCTCTTCATCTTACAAAAGTCTTCATCCAGAGATCAAGCGAACTCAATGTGGACATCTGTCGATGGCACATCAGCGGTCGAATACCCAGTCTGTGTCGAAGCAGAGCCCATGCAAGACCGGCTTCATTGGCGCATGGCCTGCAAACCAGACATATTCTCAACGCAAGACTCAGTTGACGTATTGCAAAAATTGGACAAAGTGATGGCGTTTTTTATAGATTCCCCTGGCGCACATGTCCTGTCCTTTGACGAGACCATGGTATCCATCTGTGGCTTGCCCAAGACGGAGATGGAGGAGCTGGCATTGCGCGATGATGTGCATGTCGACGCTGAGCACAAGAGCCATCATCACTCATGGGACTCGACTTCTCTTTTGATCCGCAAGATACTGGCAGATGTTTCTTCTCTGCCTGCCGAGTCTATTTCTCCCACATCCACGCTCTATCACCTCGGATTGGATTCCATTAGCGCCATCAAGGTCTCGCTTCTGTTGAAGAAGGCTGGTGTTGATCTCAACCCTCGCGACCTCATCCGAGCTAGTAGCATCGCGGAGATTGCGCAGCTGGCAGGTGGGAATTGCGAACGCCAAAAGAAGATATCCCATATTGCCCACCAATGGAGCCTTCCTTCTTCCCTGGACAGCGGCGACATGTTCAGACGATGCAATGTTGACGGGGAAGACGTGGAAGCTGTCTTGCCTGCAACCTCGTTGCAAGTACACATGCTAAGTGCATGGCAAAACTCCAATGGGTCAGTGTTTTATCCCGAGTTCTGTTACCAAGTTACCGGGCAACATACTTCCGACCATCTCCTGGCGGCATGGGCTCGCGTTGTGAGACAGGCGTCAATCCTACGAACTCGCTTCGTGTCCACTGGAGATTCAGATCTCCCATGGATCCAGCTTGTGATGAAACCCGATTCCATATCCGACAGCCACACTCATCATCCGCTATGGAATCTGACGCTCGCCAAGGTCGAAGACCAGAACTCGTGGGTGATTCGGCTGAGCATCCACCACTCTTTGTACGATGGCTTCAGTTTGCCCGCGCTCACGCAGCTCTACTATGCAGAAATACACAGCAATACAAGCGATGCCGTGAGCCAGTTCAACACTGCAGCTTGGAAAGATTATTCCACGTTGCCGACATTGCCTGAAAGCGTTGAGCTCAGGAGGCGATTTTGGAGCGACTACTTGGCTGGATGCACCGCGGAATCAAACCTTTCTATACCATTTTCAGAGGAACGAGTGTCTTATCTGAGAAAGGGGGCTCTGAACAGTATCGAAGAACTGCGAAAACTTGCATCCTCACAAGGTCTAAGCCTGCAGTCCCTGTTCTTGGCCGCCTACGCGAGGAGCTTGGGCACGGAAAGCCAGTCGCCGCAGCAAACACAGTCTGTTGTCTTTGGTGTATATCTTGCCAATCGATATACGGGTGGGTATGATCTTGACCCAGCATATCCAACATTGAATCTCGTCCCGCTACGCGTTCGACTTGGCCCAAGCGACAATTTGGTTAGCGTCGCTACGGCAATTCAGAAAGATTTGCAGTTGATGCAGTCCAATGACGTAGTCCACGTTGGTCTTTGGGAAATTTACAATTGGACGGGCATTCAAATTGGTGCATTTGTCAACTTTCTGTCGCTTATGGACGAGAATGGCGCCCCCGAAAAGGATGGCCTGGTCAGGAAAAGCTCTGAGGACTTCTTGTCAAGGAGCGACCCCGAGCTTCTGAATCAAGCCTGGCTGCAACACAACGTTGTACGGGAAGCGTATCCGGTAAATACCCGTCACTTGTACTTTTTCTTCATTTCTTGTCTACTAATATTCATATTGTAGGCATCGCTTGATGTTGAGGCGTCGGTAAATGGAAACAGTTTGGACATTGGTATTTTTGGATCTGCGGATAGTTTAATGCATCATGTTGCGCCACGAGTCGTGGATGACATTGTTCAATATTTAATGACTTTGGGGTAAATGAGGTGACGGAATGAATACATCAGGCAAAGCGTGCGTGGGATAATTCTAGAGACAAATATATTCATCAGGCTCTATACGTTTATTGTTGTCAATGTTAATACCTTGGTCGAATGAACCGAACAATGTAAAGACCATGGACAACAAGCCCCTTAATCCGGGAACAGGATGAGATTGGCGATCCTGACTACTTCATTCTCTGAACAAGTGACCTTGCTTTTTGAGCCGCGTTTCTGGTCAGCGTCCGCAGGGCCGCCGTCTTCCTCGTCCAACAGCCACGCCTTTAATCCCATTGCTCGCAGTGCCGGCGAACCGCCCAATGCCGCGATTTCCTCCTCGCCAGGCATGGCATTGGGGTCCTCGGCAAAATTACCACGCCCTAGTGAGTCAAAATCGGGACCAGGCTGTCCCCATTGGAATGCTTTCCGTTGGCGCGCAAGATACAAAGCGTTGGTTTGGGTGAGAGGGGCCGCGGGGATGTAGACCAGCATGCTAACATCATCAGAGTCGGGGGTGCTGGGGGTGTGGAGGCCTTGGCGACTGTTACTAGATATATGGTAAGGGAGATCGGGGTGCCAGAATATGTAGTCTCCCGGTTGCAGAGTTGGCAGGGTTATCAGACTGCTTCTCAGGTAAAGGTGAGGGTGCCACCGCTCCGTAAGACGCTGCGCGTGGCCAGGAACAGCACCATGGATAGTTGTGTCCGGCTCGTGTTGAAGTTCCCAATTCCTCGGGTCGAGGTAAGCGTCCCATTCTGGTCCAGATCGTCTATCGGGCGCAGGCGTCTTTGGGGCGAAAAATGGTCGGAGAAGGTAGTAGGCCGTTGCTAGTTTTGGAGAGGGCAAGAGCCGCAGCATCCCCGGCTCGATTGTAGATAGCGCTAGAAGGCCTTGAAACATTCTGAAAATCGTGCAGGCGCCATAGCCGTTGTACAAATCCATG
This sequence comes from Keithomyces neogunnii, assembly GCA_020975405.1. NCBI lineage: Eukaryota > Fungi > Ascomycota > Sordariomycetes > Hypocreales > Clavicipitaceae > Keithomyces > Keithomyces neogunnii. The sequence goes on along the minus strand of JAIOWQ010000001.1, from coordinate 5,040,152 downwards.
GTCGAAGCTGCGCGGCCACTGCATTCCCAAGGTTCATAATCCTCCCATTGACCGTGAAATACCTTGTCATATGTCTGGCTGCGGCCGTAGCCATCTGGTTCCCACCTTTCCAGTGATCCGTTATCGACTTGAGCAACGATGCCAGCTGCCGATTGTAGAGCTGTTATCCAATCATCTGCAGACTGTGATGGGAGAAGCTGCGACTGCAATTGCTGCTGAGGTTCTCGAGGTGAAGGTTGCGAGCGCGGCCAAGCGAAATTCAGTCCTGGGGTGGATGATGTCGTGTTGGGAAGTTTTGGGGTTGCGGTGCCGCTGCTGCCAGAGTCAAACCCGCCGCCGTGAACTCGTAGTCGATCAACATAGGCAATGGGAAACCGGGTTTCGAGTCGCCCGTCTGACTGTGCATCCCACAGACCCATCATAAACTTCTGGGTATGCAGAACGTTTGGATGAGCTCTACATCGCACTTGGGCCGGCGTCCAGAAGCAGTCGAAGCATGTCGGATCTTGCTTTGGCGCTCGGAGATGTGGCAAATGAGATGTTTTTGACTCTCGGCTGGCTGCCGTGGTTTCGGGTTCTGGCAGTCCACCCCCAAACTCTCTCCTTCGGCCGTCCAAGTATTGGACAGTGTCCCGGACTGCGGAATCAATTTCTTGACGGGGGATGACTTTGCGAACAACTCCAACGCCATAGCGGCGCAAGTCGTTACCGAAGCGCGCTGTTTGGGCGGGGTCTTTGAGGTCAGCAAACTCGACTGACGGGATCAGGTGAGCTCCAAGGCCCTCGATGTGCTCAACTTCAGTGCGCAATGCCTCAATAAGACGAGCCCAAGAGGCTTCGAGGGCAGCTTCATGGCCGGCAATCAAGCTCTTCTTGATTTTAGAAAATCTCTGGGGCAAGGGAATGGGTTCGGGGCCCCAGAGAGACAGGACCGGGGGCTCCATGCTTTCCAGGGATGTGGCCGATGAAGATGAGAGGGTTGTAACTGGGTCGTCGGTGCTGGGCGAGATGGATGAGGATCCAGGCGGGGACGGCTTGTGCGACGCAGCGCCCGTCTCCTGCAGAGAGCGCGCTGCTTCAGCAGACGACCTGTTTTGCGGCTGGCTTTGGGACCTGGTGTGAGGTCTGCTAAAGGGCCGGTCATGCGAGCGAAGCTGGCTGTGGGCGTAGAGAGAACGGCGCACTCCAAACTCGCGAGCATGGCCGAGGTGGTGCTGGTGCAGGTGCAGGTGCAGGTGCTCGTGCTGAGTGCTGAGGTCGAGCGGATGGCGCTGCTGCTCATTTTGTCCTTGGGGCTGCGCTTGCCCTCCAGCAGCGTGGGCTTGACGGGACCTGGAAGCACGACCATCGCTCCTGCCGCCGCGAATTGCCACGGGCTCCAATTGGTCCGCGTCGGATGAACCTCGTGGCCCAAAGTCGGCCTCGAGGACCAGCTGGTCCAGCCCGACAGATGCAGACCTCAGCTCTGGCTCGCCCGACTGGCTTTGGCCACGTCTCCTGCGACGGCCGCGTCGTCTCCCATTTTCCGACTTGCAGCTGCTGTCGCTGGTGATGCTGGATGTTTCGCTACTCCTTCGCCGCCGTTTCGTTCCCACGCCTCCCAAACCCGTGACCTTGTCGCCAGCTATGCCGACTTGTAACCCGGCGACGTTTGCATTATCCAGGTCAGCCTGTGGCTGCGGACCTGCAAGCACCGCCGATGAGGAGGCCATAGCCAGCCGACAAGACGACAGATTGCTCCAGAAGGAGCTTTTTCCAGCAGTGATTCAGAGCCCGCGAACTTCGGGGGCAGCTCCCGCGGTTGCTGTCTTGCCTTGCAAGTCTTGTCGAAAGCAGCACAAGGGAAACGAGTGACCTCAGTTCGGCGTGCCCACCAGTCTTTCACCATTTAGCTTTCAGAGGGCACAACCATCCTTTATTGTGCTATATAAAAAGCCACGCGAAACGAGGCAGGGAATCTCCAGACCTTCTGGACTATCATTTTGTGTCACTCCAAAAAGCCGCCAGCCAATGAGATGCGCCGGGGAAATTCGCAATGTGCTGTTTAGGCAAAACCGGACCTAGTCGCGGTCTGTTCGGCCCTTGGTTCCGCCAGTCCTGAGCGCTGACCCCGCCTCTGTTGCACCGTCCCGAAATACCGGGCCTGCTTCCCGCCCAATAAACTATATGCACGACATGGGAGTCTTGTTGCAATCAGTCAGGGCACCAAATGTGATTCGCTGCTGAGGCCCATGCTCCGCCACTCTTACACCATAGAATGCGGCTGCTTTGACCTGGCCACAAATCAACCAGGGCCCACACCTCACATGAGCTGGCAACCCAGGACGATCTGAAACTCATCTTGCTGCTTAAATAGATAAGAACGGAGCGTGGCTGAATTTATCGGGAAATAATTCCCTTCTTTGCATTGCTAAATACACCTCTGTCATATGCACAAGCCAATTCGGACTTTGGATATCATCATCCCAGAACGCCAGCGGATCCAACAGTTGAAAAGAAAATTACAAGGTTTTGCGCCCCCATAGCACCTTCACCGAAATCGCAAACAATATTGTTGCGCAGGCGCGTTTCTGGAATTCCCCTTGGTTGCCACAAATACACAACCCCAACAGGCATGTCTTACAGCCTGGCGGGCTTGTTATCAAGCTTCCATCCTTCCTCAGAGGCGATCAGCTCGGCAGCGCGCTCGCCAATAGATAATACCGTAATCATAGGGTTAATTGTGGGCATCTCAGGGAATATACCCGCGTCAGCAATACGCAGCTTCTTGATACCACGGACTTTGAGCTCGGGATCAACCACAGCCAATTTATCCTTGGTGACATCGCCCATTTTGGTTGTACCGGCGGGGTGGTAGACGGTGTGTGCAACTCGGCGAGCATACTCGCTTATCTCCTCATCAGTCTGGACTTTGGGGCCGGGTGCAACCTCCTGCTTGAGCCAGTCCTTAAATGGATTCTGCTCGGCGATCTTGCGGGCGGCCTTTATGCCAGCAACCAGGGTGGCAGCGTCGTAGCCTTCGGGATCGGTAAAGTAGCGGAAGTCGAGTCCAGGTTTGACGGCCGGATCGGCCGAAGTGAGGAAAACACGCCCTCGGGATCGGGCCCGGGGGATGTTGGGTGTCATGCAAAATGCGTAGCCGTCCTGGATGACGGGATAACCCAAACGCTCAGTGTTTAGGCAAAACGGGATCTGGTAGCAGTGCATCATGATATCAGCTGCATCCCCGTCATTGCCAGCAGCGTCGGTTGGCTCACGGCGGAGGAAGACGCCGGCATCTGAGTCCATGGTAGTCTGGTTGGGTGGCACAGGCTTTTTGAGCTCCCACATGATGATTGTCTCAGGATGGTCAATCAAATTTTCACCCACGCCTGGAATGTCCTTGACAACATCGAGACCCAGGCTTTCAAGCTGAGCACGAGGCCCCAAGCCAGAGTGGAGCATGAGACGGGGAGTATCAATGGCACCGGCCGAGAGGACAATTTCCTTGCGAGGCTTGAGGAGGATCTTCTGGCCATTCGAAATGATGGATACGCCAGTGGCAACGTCATTTTCGACAACAATCTTGTTCACCCAGGCCTTGGTGAGGACAGTCAGATTGGGACGGCGCTCTTCACCACGCAGAATAGGGTGGATGTAAGCCACGGAAGCGCTGCTGCGATAGCCATTGTCTGGGTTATAGGAGATGGAGAAGAAACCGGCACCTTGGGTGAGCTGGCCCTTGGTACGAATTTCTTCGTTGAAGTCGGGAATAATGGGAATGTTGTGCGCATCGGAGCAGGCCTTGACCCAGTCCTTGCAGAGCTGGTTGCGGTGACGAGCGTGGACAGGCTGGAAAGTGTTGCGCAGGTTGTCAGCATGTCGCATCATGTTCTCAAAGGTCCAACCTTTGCAGCCCTGTTCGACCCAGCGGTCCATGTCGTGTCGAAAGGGTCGGAAAGAAATCAAGGTATTGTGCGAGGAGCATCCACCGAGCACTTTGGCACGAGAATGGCGGATGTAGGAGTTGCCCATGGGCTGCTCAACAGTGCCATAGTCATAATCGAGATCACCGCCGAGTAAAGTGAGCCATTGGCGAAGATCTAGGACATTGTTGAGATTGAAGTCAGAGGGGCCAGCCTCAATCAGAAGCACCTTGCGCTCAGGGAGGTAGCTGGAGAGACGGGAAGCGATGACACAACCAGCAGTGCCGCCGCCGACGATGATGTAATCGTAAGAGGACTCTGAGCCCTGCGGGAGGAACTGTGTAGTCATTTTGTATTGACTCGACGAATGACAAGCCTCACTAAGCTGATTCCGAGTCAATCAATGGCAGCTCTGGAGAGGACCAAATGGAGTTCGGAAGGGGAGATAAGTTTTGAGCGCAGTGTAAGTCAGTCCACAAGTGGACTGTTTCAGATGACGGAGACGATGCAATTGGAGCACAGGTAAAGAATGGATGGGGGAGAGAAATGGATGTGCGAGGCGGTCCTAGTTAATAAGTTGCCAGTCATTACTTGCCGAGCCGGAGGTCAGGCGGCGCGAGGGAAGGAGCGAGGGGGGGCCTTGGATGTTGGCCCTTCCTTTGTTGTTGATTTTGGCATCTGGTTGCAGATCCAAAGCATGGGAGTGGAGCCCGAGCTTGCCAGCTGCATCAAGCAACCCCAGGGCATATTACTCTGTACGATACTCTTACAAACACGTCACAAGAAAATGGGCAGCTTGGGGGGTTGGGCTGGGAACACAGCTTCACCAACGGTTGGACCGGTTGGACCAGTGGGAGAGCGCAAATGGCAAAAAGTTCTGGGCTATATAGGAAGGGGGCGTGTTGTATTTGAAGGGCGAGCCGCCATTGGTGAGGGAGGCTCGGAACAGCCGTGGTGGTGATAAGAAGGCGCTGTCTACTTGCTTCGTCAAGAAAAATATGACGCAAGACGGTATGATGCAGGCGTGCAGTGTGGAAACTTGGGAAGCGGAGAGCGGGGACCAACTGCAGAAAGCTTCAAAACTCTGCAGTAAACGTTGCGGACTAAGATGCTTTTGACAGACGCTATGGGGCGTTGATGGGCCGCCACGAAAGGCTGATACCACGCGCGGCACAATTGGACATGGAGGAGTGCTCGTGGACAGCTTGAGGTGTCTGGTGCATTGTTCCCTGGAAAGCCCGCCCGCAACGAACGGCATATGACCTGGTGATGATGCGGCACAGGATTGCTGTTGCTCCCCAAGCTGCATTTATTGGCAGCTCGCAGCGGCTGACATGGCGCCGTTTGGGCGCTGGGTGGTGGAAGTATTGACAGCCCGGGGGTGACAGTGGGTGGTTGAGCGTGCAGCGGCATTGGCTAGGGAGGCAAGCATTGACGGTTGACGGCAAGGAACCCATAACCCATGGCTGATTGACGAAACAAAACTGGCCGGGGGCCAATTCCATCCGATGCAGAATCCAGCAAGACCGACGGACAGCTGTTCTCATCAGGTCTTCTTCTTGTCTTGGAACATTCTTTGGCAAAGTCGCAACGGGGCGCGCTTCAACGAATGGAGCATTAGGTGAAACGAACCCCCAGCAGGATCAAGCATGTGCAGCCTGTCACCCACAATGCGCAACGTGAGGGGGAGGCGGCGCCACTCAAGACCTGAGGCGAAATAAGGAGGCATTTCAAGCTCCCACGTGAGAAACAAAGAGCAATTCACCAGAGAATCACTGCCTTGATGCCGAAAGACGAGCGACGAGCGACGAGCGACGGAGGACAGGAGACGGGGGATTCGGTGTGCACGAGACCACAGCTCGACTACGTGCGAACAAAAGACCCGTCGGCAGGCCCTGGGCCGAAATGGTCTAGTGGGAACGAAATAAACTGGGGCGCAGCAACATGGCTTCTGTTGACATGGTGAACAAGGTTTGATGGACCAAGCTGACAAAATTTGTGGGCGGTGCCAGGTCCATTGGCAAAATTGAGAGATGGGCAATGATTGAGATGAAACGATGTGGGTGTTGAGTTAATAAACGTGTGTTGAATAATGCACTGGTTTCCAGGAATCTTGAACGAGACCATGTTGTCTTTGCGCGAGCTCACCGACTTCTTGCCCTTAGGTTGGTACCTATCCCAGTACCTAAAAGCAGGCAGGTGCATTAGCCATAGGTCGTTTCCATTATCCAATAATCAAAAGTCGTGGACTGCCTAGTGGTGCAGCTGTGTGAATTTCACGCATCATGCTGGTAAAAATTCTCTTCACAATTGAAGGCACCAAGAAACCTGAGAATGGAGAGCAGCTGTCGAGAATGGTAGAATTATGACGTAGCTGGCCCCTCCCTTCTCCACTAGATGGGCTGGGAAGTAAACTGGTGCACCAGGATCCAGGCAGACTTACTCCGTATTATATTGGGGATGTTGTCGTCGTCCCGGAAGAGGGTCCACGCGAGATGCCCGTAGCCGAACTTCATTTCAATTATGCCGTGGTGGGCCCTAATTGTCGTCTCGCATTGACCACGAGTCAAGAGGCTTCAGGCGTGCCCAGCCGTCCGCGTGCCTTGGGTGTATGGAGCAGCTAGGCCAGGCTGCCCAGCGAACCAGCCGCATGCAGTTAATCCCAGCCACCATGAACGAGATCAATTGGAGGTTGAAATTAATAGCTTGGGCGAGAGGATTTAATGTTGCCACCTGCTGCATTGTTACTGGCTGCCAAGGGTCTGGTGGGTTGAATGCCACCTGTGCACTGTCATGGGCCAAGTGCAAAATGCCATTACTGGCAGCTGGGCAGTGTGCGCCTCGGAACAACGTGGAGCTTCCATGTCGACAACCAGACGCATGCCATCACCGTCCCCATTAGCGTAGTGCAGATTGAGAGCTTGCTTTCTCGACTGTTGCATCATTCGTCACCAACGAATGCAGTAATCCCGTGCATTGGGCAACAGCTCTCGCCAGTGTCTCGCCCCGTTGTCACCAGACTCGAGCTCGCTCCCTTTTAAACCAGTCTTGAAGGCAATTAATTTTATCGCACTTTGCCCAGGAGCTGGTCTTCTGCAGCTTGTTCAGCTCAGCAGCTTTGCGTAGCTTCACAGCTTCGCTACTTTGGGCCGGCACCATGACATTTGCAAAAGAGATTCATACCTTCCACTCTGGCAACCCCCAGCCCCAATCCTCATCTTCCTCGTCGACATTCCAATCCATCGATCCTACGACAGGCGAGCCTCTCGCAACCATTTATACCACTACTCCCGCACAGCTCGACGACGCCATTTCTTCTGCGCAAGCGGCCTTTTCTGTGTGGTCGCAGACTCCGGCTCCCAAACGAGCCTCCATTCTCCTTCGCGCGGCTGCCATTCTACGCGAGCGCAACGACGAGATCGCTCTGACCGAGACCCTCGACACTGGCAAGGCTTGGTCTGAGACGTCTACTGTCGACGTTGTCACCGGCGCCGATGTGCTCGAGTACTACGCCCAATTCATTGCCGGCGGTCTTCCCGGCCAACACACTCGTCTTCGCAAAGATGCGTACATCTTGACTACACATGAGCCGTTGGGCGTTTGCGCGGGCATTGGTGCGTGGAACTATCCGATTCAGATTGCGCTGTGGAAGTCTGCGGCTTGTCTAGCAGCTGGCAACTGCATGGTATACAAGCCCAGCGAGGTTACGCCGTTGCACGGAAACACCCTGGCACAGGTATATGTCGAGGCTGGCTTGCCCGCTGGCGTCTTCAACGTTGTCTATGGTGACGGTCCCGCCGTTGGCGCGCCGTTGGTCGCCCATCCAGGTATTGCAAAGGTGAGCTTCACTGGCCAGGTAAGCACTGGTAGCAAGGTCGCCAGTGAAGCGGCCAAGGGCATGAAGAGCGTCACCGTGGAACTCGGCGGCAAGAGTCCCGTCGTCATCCTCCCCGACGCTGATGTGGACGAGGCTGCTGATGTTGCCATGGCTGCCAACTTCTTCTCCACCGGCCAGGTTTGCACCAACGGCACCCGAGTCTTTGTCCCGGACGCCATGCTCGCCGCCGTCGAACAGGCTCTTGTACAGCGCTGCCGCGAAGGAATCCGCATGGGCTTGCCTCGCGACGAGAAGACCAACTTTGGCCCCGTTGTTAGCGCCGCCCAACGCGACAAGATCAACATGTACATCAAGCATGGCAAACAAGTTGACCGCGCCAAGGTTCTGTATGACGGCTCGCTCGACGCCCAGAAGCACAAACCCACACCAGGGGGGTTCTGGGTTCCTCCCGTCATCTTCACCAACTGCACTGACAGCATGCGTGTTGCTCGCGAGGAAATCTTTGGTCCCGTCATGTGTGTGCTACCCTACAAGGTAGCGGGCAAGTCCCAAGAAGACTGGATGGCAGAGGTGATTCGGCGGGCAAACGACACGCCCATGGGTCTTGCCGCGGGTGTAGTGTCAAGTGATGTTGGTCTTGCGCAGGACGTTGTAAGACAGCTAGAGGCGGGTATTACCTGGATCAATACCTGGGGTGAGTCTCCCGCAGAAATGCCCGTGGGAGGATGGAAGATGAGTGGCATCGGGCTGGAAAATGGATATGAGGGGATTCAGGCGTATATGAGAGTCAAGAGTACGCTGGTCCAACTAGGTAAAGGTGCTTGTAAAGGATTATTTGCCAAGCTGTAAAAAGCCACATGGCAAATAAAATTGGTGTATATTCAAGATACGTATATCGTGTATCAATTGCGACCTCGCAAAACCTCCATGTTCTCCTGCCCTGCAGTATTATCCGAAACAGTATTTCTCATTCTTAACTCACGACCTGGTCACTTGCCAATGGGAATCTGGGACATGCATTTGACCATGTCGGCTTTTCCTATGAAAAACAGACTCACAAAATATTTGAAGCATAGGGTAGGTACTTGTTGGGTAACACCACGCGACAAATGAGGACTCGAAGAACTTTGGATAGATTATATTTGCTACATTTGCAAGTTGTAATCACCTGGTCTTTTAGTATAACCACCACGCTGTTTGCGGCACGTGTCCATGCAAGCATCAAACTACCTATGGCCAAGATATGGCTTTGCCAGCAACTTTTCGAGTAGCTTGTTTCACGCGTTTCTGAGCATGGCAGGTCAATAAGAATGTACATTGGGTGCGAATGCTGGTTCAGAGTCCCATTTAACATCATGTACCAAGATTGAAGCTCGTTGACAAATCTGTTATGCTCGGCGTGACTCGCGCCTGCATGAGCTGGAAATGCTTGATAAGGGCTGTAGTCGCCAAACGCATCTCATGTCAGAGTCAAGCTGCTGCCCAGTCTGCATCCATGACGATGCCTCAACCAGTCATAACAACACACGTCAACCTTATCATCGCCCTCGACACCTCCCCCGTTGTGATCAAGTACCTCGAAGATAGGCCGTTTACTGCAGCGCAGGCGATTGCGGACCACTCAGCCCGGCTGGAAGCGTCCACCAAGGTCGACGGCCTGGGATGCTGGGTCGGTTACCGTGACGGCGACATTGTCGGCTAGTTCTCTCTGGCACCCACGCTTATGAATGGCGCAGTGGACCCGACACTGGCTGAAATAGGATACCGCCTGCAGCCCGAGTTCTGGCGCCAGGGGTTGGCGAAAGAAGGGGCAGCGGCGCTGCTGAGATATGGCTTCGAGAAGCTGGGTTTGGAAGCGGTTTGGGGGGAGACGATGAGTGTCAACGAGGCGTCTCGCAGAACCATGGCTGCCTGCGGTATGGAGTTTGCGAGGCGCTTATTTGACGATGCTGTTCCCGGGACAGAAGAGGGCGAGGTCGAGTACAGGATTACAAGACTCAAGTACACCATTGACCAGTCAGGCACGTCCGCCTCGGCCCACATGCCTCAATTGGGTCTGGTGCTTGACTGTAATACCTTACATACCTTAGCGCCCCCGTCGCTCTGCCTGGGGCTGGAGCGGAAATCGATTAGCGACGGAGCGTACTCGCTTGTTAGGCAAGCTGGTTCCACAGGCGACAATTCCGGGGGACTTGCTAGAGACGATCAACCGAGTCGATTCTAGGCAATATTTTTTTCCCCGGTACCAGGCAAGAAATTGACTAGAGCCGCCATCGAACCAAGCACTGGGTAATCGGCCCAAGTGGCGGCGGCCCAGTGAAGGTCCTGACAGCTAGCCGAGTGGCTGAACAGTGAAGATCGTCATCAACTACGGAGTAGAAGTCGGCGAATAGCATATACATGCCTGCCTGTGGTGCAAGATGATATGATGGTGCATTGTTGTTCCACCCCTTTATTTTTCATGGTGCGTGTACATTCAATGGCATTATGAGCAGAGATTGCACGATATCAGTGCTTCGCCAGCGCTCATGTACATACTCTAAGTATGCTTGTTGTTCCCGGGAGCGAATGAGCTGCGCGATTTGCACCTAGCGCATCGATTAGTAGTGGGGCCGGGGGAGATGGGAAGCCGCCCGGCGGCAAGCACTGTGGTCTCGCGGGAGCAATTGAAGGTTGCTCTCTGCCGGGGGTCCCGGCTCCCACCTGTGAAACTCGGGCTTCGTGTAATATCTCAAAGGCATAGTGCTGCAATATTTTGGCTTATGCGTGGGCTGAGAAGTGGCGAGGCATTGCCGGCAATATAGGGCAATTGTGCATTGAATCGAGTCAATCAACCATGCCTGTTTATGGAAGTCGGCAGTTGGCTGGCAGCTGCCCCAGACTAGCACTCATTATGCCATTTGATGCGACTGGGCCAGACATTATCCCCAATGCCAGCAACCTGATTCATCTCCCATTAACCATCTGCTACCATTCTGTCCTGGATCGTCGTGGTCCGCGTCACCGCCAAACACCTGTAATGCTCCGGACTGAGACACTGAAATCCGCCAGATTCTTGACAAACACCAGTCCGCCCGTGTTCTTTTCCCGGCCGATGCAGCCCAAAGCCCGACCCAGAGCCCGACTAGTTGTCGAACACTACCCCCAACCAGGCAACGTTGCAAAATATCTGGTCTGTTACTCTAGTCAGACCTGGCAACCCTCCTCCCACCGATGCCGAAGGCCTGGTTCTTAGCTCGCCACAAGCGATGTAATCCCGCGAGTAATACCCATAGCATTTAACCAAACTTCTGGGCGGCAACACCCTCTGAACCATGGAAAGATGCCCTGGCAGCAAATCAGCTTCCGTGCGGCTCGTCAATCTTCAACAGTTCAAGTGGAGACGCCGCAAGCAGTAATAGCCAAAACGCCATCCATGGCGTGCCTGAAGGCCGCGTTTCCATTGAGCCCTCAAGGGGGAAGTTTGGCGGTTCTGGAACTTTTGACAGGCTGCCTTGGACCCATATTCGGGCCAGTTTCTTTTTGGGGGTCCTGTAATGCTCCGTATTTGCATGTCGTGGAGCAGCTACTGTTCTCAGAGGTCGTGGCAAGTAGTGACGCCATGAGAAACCCGGAATGAAACGAAACTATGTTGCATTGACACCTGTCCTCGATTGTGTTTTGCCTTTTTTTTTTCTCTGTCTATTGTTTATTTATTACTTTTGCGTTTCTGCCTTTTTGCTCCCTGCATCCGTGGCGATTGTTTTTGACGCCAAGCACGGGGAAAAAAAGTGTTCGCCTCTGACCCGCCTGATACACGATGAGCGACTTGGACAGGGCTATCGCTCAAGGGCGTGTGCCTTCAAATGTCTCAAAGGAAACGCTGATAGAGAGCAGAGACCGCGCGGCCATTGTGGAAATCTTCCTCGTGACCGCCCTGACGTCTGTAATTGTCTGCGGAAGAGTGTTGTCAAGGACGTTTATCGTTAGAAGGTTTGGGTACGATGATGCGTTGGCCACTGCGTCATGGGTAAGTGTTCAATGCGCTTCATCGCGGGAGGGAACCATCCACGACATACATACATATTTGTAAATGATAGTCACTAACCGCAGCAGGCGCTTTTCATTGCCTTTGTTGGCCTGGATATACACCTCATCAACCTCGGGTCGGGACGTCACTTTGACTACATCCAATATGTGCTTCCCGTCGACGTCGTCATGCACACCCAGGTGCTCGATTTTGCCGCCCACATCATCTATACAACGGCGCTGTTGCTTTGTCGGATTTCAGGGCTTGCCTTTTACTACCGCATCTGCAGCCTTCACCGCGGCTTTCTGATTGCCATTCAGGCCATCTTCGGATTCATTGTGGCCGGGTTCATGCCACAGATTCTCCTGCTCATTTTCCACTGCAAGCCTGTTACAGGGCTGTGGCCGTACGGTTGGGAACCCGGGTGGGAGGGCTATACGTGTCTTCAATGGGGATTGGTCTACAGTGTAAACTCTTCCGTGTCGTTGGTGTGCGACCTTTTGCTGTTTGGCATCCCCGTGGCCATGTTGAAGATTCTGGAGATGCCACGGAAGAGAAAGGTACAGCTGGCATGCATTCTCTTGCCTGGAATAGGGTGAGTAATTGGTTCCGACATTGTCAAGGCCTGAGGTGCTAATGAATTACTCCAAGCGTCGTTGGCATTTCCATTGCTCGTCTTGTGCTTGTTATCAAGGGACAATGGGTAACCGACATGGTATGTTTTCTTTCACCCGATCGCGAGTCCGAGTTTGCTAACATTGCCTAGTCATGGGCCTACGACCCCATGTTGGCGGTGGAAACATCTGAAATCGGCGCCACCCTGATTGCCTTGTCCATCCCTGGAATCAAGCCCATCTTTGACAAATTTGTGCTCAACAGAAATACCCAGACCGACACGGAGAGCTCCAAGTACAACCGGAGCGGGACGAGTCGCGGGTCAAAAGGCACCGCATTGAGCACGCTGAAATTACGTTCGCAGCATAGCATGCTGGGCAGTCGAGAAAACACCGTTTTGGGACACGAAGTCCATGCCTGTACGCACCATGAAAACAGCAGCCAAATCGGCAAGGATGGGATTTTCGTCAGGGTTGACTTCAACGTTCGGGAGGAGGGCCACTTGAACCCGCAACACCAGCCGGGGAGCAAGCATGCCGAGTATTAAGCCACCAGACGAGCATGTCTGGGTGGAATATCATCTAATGGGCGGGAGTTGGCGTGTTTGAGTCTTGTATATGTACAATTGCGCACAGTAGATTGTTTACTGCAGATATCCTAGAATAGAGACAACGTATTTTTTTCTTTATTTTTTTTTCTGGATAATCAAAGTTGTGAAATATTGACACGTCGACGTTGTGAATTGTTTGGAGCCACACTAGGATTTCTCTGGTCTCCTCTATCGGCACTTTCCGATCGAAGATTCCAGACGGGGCGTTGAAACAAGGACATTATTCAGGGGAATTCTTCATGCTATTATTAATTATTGCAATTTGTGATTTCCATGGGGGGAAAAAAAGGCCATTTATCGATTCATCTTCCATAAAGCCCCAATCTTGCGGTCCCCTTCAATGTGCCCTTCAATGTGTCTGTAATTCTTCCGTCGCCCAAATATGCTGACCATGACACGCATCCTGAGGCTGGATGGAATGGGGGGCGACGACGACGACGACGCCATGCAGATGCCATGACTCAATTTTCTAGAAGACGGATTTAACTACTCAGACTTGATGCGACAGTCGTCATTTCCGGCGACGCCATTGAGAACTAGTCGTGCGCTCTTCGTCACCCCCAGAATGCCGGGTCAGGGCAGATTGGGACTAGCCGGGGATCTCAGGTTGCGCCACGCGCAAAGTGCCACGGCCAACCATGTGGCTTTCTCGTGGTGATTGACTTTCGGACCCCTTGGCTCTCCAGTAATCCAAATACGCATTGACTGTTGAATGCATGCAATTGCCGAGTCCCTTGCGAGATGGATGCAGCCCGCATTGCAGGATCTCTTGAGGGTGTGGCAATGCCGCCGTTTTCCCCACCATGCAGAATGCAGATGCATGGATGCACATGGATGCAGGATTCTTTATCAAGGTTTCTGGTCCAGTTCACGCGGCGGCCACGTTGTGCCGATCTTTCTTCTTTTCTTCTTCCTGCAAGGCGTGCTCTCAATCAAGCTGCTTCTAGAACCAACTGCCATTTTGTCTAATACAGTGACGTCTCCAAGGAATTTTTTTAGCCCGTCGTGCCAGGGTCTTGGCTGGAAGCTGGCTGGAGCCGTGGATTCGGCAACGCAACGTTCGAGATGCCTTCACTTTCCTTGTCCTTTTTGGCCGCTGTGGCCACAGGAACAGCGGCAGCAGCAGCAGCAGCAGCATGTTGCACCAATCCCTTATTCGCCTTTACGCCGGATCTGATTCCCTCTCAGGAAAATGCCGGCACGGACAAGCTGTTCCCCATGGGGGACTGCTTCGGCTTCAAGCTTGAGGAGGCGACGATTGATGAGATGCAACAGGCCATGAAGAGCGGCAAGTTGACGAGCGTGCAGCTTGTCACCTGCTACATGACGAGGACGTTCCAGACGCAGCAGTACATCAAGTAAGTCGCCATGTAATTTTCCGGTTCAAGACTTGTATATACGGCAACGGCTCAGTTGAATCGCGCAACTTGTTTTTTTTTTTTTTTTGGCTGCCGAGAGCGACAAAGACAACAGCTGCTGACAAGCGTTTCACAGCTCCCTCTTGCAAATGAACCCCGACGCGCTCGCCATTGCCGCACAGCTCGACGACGAGCGCAGGCAGGGCAAGGTGCGTGGTCCTTTGCACGGCATCCCCTTCACCGTCAAGGACAACATCGGCACCAAGGACAACCTGGAGACGACGGCGGGCAGCTGGGCCCTGTTGGGCAGCCGCGTGCCCGAAGACGCGCATGTTGTGGCCAAGCTGCGGGCGGCCGGCGCCGTCTTGTTCGGCAAGGCCACGCTCAGCGAATGGGCCGACATGCGAAGCAACAACTACTCGGAGGGATACTCGGGACGCGGCGGACAGTGCAGGAGCGCGTACAACTTGACCGTCAACCCGGGGGGCAGCTCCTCGGGCAGCGGCGTGGGCGTGGGCGCAAACTGCATTGCCTTTTCCCTGGGCACCGAGACGGACGGAAGTGTCATCAACCCGGCCATGAGGAACTCCATTGTCGGCTTCAAGCCCACCGTCGGGCTCACCTCGCGCGCGCGTGTGATTCCCGAGACGGAGCACCAGGACTCGGTCGGCACCTTTGGCCGCACCGTCCGCGACGCCGTCTACGCCCTCGACGCCATCTACGGCGAGGACGCCAACGACAACTACACGGCCGCCCAGGCCGGCAAGACGCCGCGCTGGGGCTACGCCCAGTTCCTCACGAACAAGTCGGACCTCAGCCAGGCCACCTTTGGCATCCCCTGGAACAGCTTCTGGGTGTACGCCGACGCCGAGCAGCAGCGCACCCTGACCGCCCTGGTCAAACTCATCCAGGACGCCGGCGCCACCGTCATCAACAACACGGAAATCACAAACTACCAGACCATTGTCTCCCCCGACGGCTGGAACTGGGACTACGGCACTACGCGCGGCTTCCCCAACGAGTCCGAGTACACCTACGTCAAGGTGGACTTTTACAACAACATCAACAAGTACCTGGCCGAGCTGAGCAACACCAACACGCGCACCATTGACGACATTGTGCAGTACAACCTGGACAATGACGGCTCCGAGGGCGGCAACCCGTGGCCGCTGGGCAACCCGGCCTTTTACTCGGGCCAGGACGGCCTTCTGGCCTCGCTTGCGACAAGGGGCGTCAGGAACGAGACGTACTGGCAGGCGCTCAACTATTGCCAGTCTACCTCGCGCCGCGGCATCGACGATGCCCTGCGGCACAAGAACAAGGCCCTCAGCGGCCTCTTGGTGCCCCCCGACGTCGGGCAGAGCTACCAGATTGCCGCCCAGGCCGGGTACCCCGTCGTCACCGTGCCCGCGGGCATCCACTCCGACTCGGGCATGGGCTACGGGCTGGCCATTCTGCAGACGGCCTGGGCCGAGGCCGAGCTCGTCAGATGGGCCAGCGCCATCGAGGACTTGACCCGCGGCACGCCCTATGCCAGGACCCTGCCCAAGTGGAGGGGCTACCTGCAGCGGAACATGCCTGTGCCACTGTGATTGCGCAGGAGCGTATAGATGGCCATTTCGCCCTTGTTTCTTTCTCTAGCTTTTCATCATATACTTTTCTTCGTCATTGGGGAGAAGATTTGACCGCTGGAACTAGCCGGCAAGATATAGTAAGAGCGTTTGCCCTTGGCGTTGCAACCTTGTAGACTCCCTTGTGACCATGTCCACGCGGCATCGCGACGCGTGGTTCTTGGCGTTGTCGCAGATATAGCTGACCAACTTTTAATACGGGGAAAGCAAGCATGAACGAGCTGAGGCTGGGTAAGATTGTACTTGGTCTTCTTTACAGCCAACTTGATCATGTACCAAATTATACTTGCGTATGCTTCAAAGCCAACTTGATTCCCGTACCGCCTACTTCATCCTCCCAACATGTTTGCCTCCTCGGCGAAATCGTCAACTACCTTGCCAAGGTCCTGCAGCCGCCTGCTCTTGGGCCAAGCCGGCTTCTCGTACTTGAGCCACTCCTGTCCAGCCTCATCAAAAAAAGGTCCGTCCTTTCCATGACTTCCTCGCCCTTGGCAATCATCTCTTCCTTGGCTGGCACGTGCAGACTCTGAACCCACGACTGAACGTGTCCCTACACTCCTCGGCCTTGGACTGTCATATGTAGGCGACTTTGCCTCGGCCTGCCGTACACAATTGAAGCCGAGAGCAGGACCCGGCCGAGCTCATCTGTGCAACGAACCAGGGAATGGCTCACGCGAGGATATGCCATCGGGTGGCAATGTTTGGCCGAGGAACACTCGAAGCTCGTATACCGCGCACGGCATCGTTTCCACGCCGCAACCTTCAAGGGCATAGTTTCTGATCCCATGGCGACAAGCTTCTCGTATCTCGGCCAAGGGGAATTCGAGAGCTTTTATGAAGCTGTTGAGCGAGTGCTGTTGATAAACTCAGCCGTGGCCTACCTCGCATCTTGCTGTACTTTTGTGGCATCCATGCATTCGAGTTGTGTACTTGATGCTTTGATTATAATGATTGGGAATGCCTTTACATTTGTACCTGGTCCTCCAGTATCATGAACTGGGCAGTAACTTTACATTTTTAATTGTTGCTTGCATCATGTTCCACGTCACCTTTCCCTGCAAACTTTGCTGTCCTTGGGGACAACGCTTCTGGCTATTTATGACCATATTCATCCTCGTGTTTCACCTTGGCAAACGGCATGGCACATAAAAGTCACAAACTAATTCAATACCAAGGCGGCTGCAACTTCAAGATGAATTAAATACCAGCTTGTCCAATTTGGTAATACTACATAAAACTCAAAAATGAAAAATATGTGCCAAGCTGAATACTTGAATTATAAAGTACAAATGCTCCATCCTCAAGCTCAGACTCACTTGTGCCACTTCCTAACGCGGAACAGGTAATATAGCACGACGGCCATGAAGATATTAAAGGCAATATAGGCCCACATTATGCCAAAGTTGCGGAATCGCTCGCTCCAAAAGATACCGGAAGCTGCAATCAGCTGGTCCGCATTGCTGACACTGCAATAGCGGCACAGCGAGGTGGCATTCGGGTTCTGTAGAGTACCAGGCGCCTGCGAGAGAAAGGGCTGCAGGTATTCTTCGCACGTCATGCCTTGTGGGGGGTCAAAGATGTTCGCTTCCGTCTCGGTACAGGTGATTTGGCGGCCGTGGAGCTCAGTTCCAACAATTCCACCAATCCAGTAGGTGAAGGGACTGACACGGTACATGAAAATCCTATATGCTAGTTAGAGACGGCAGGGCTCAATGCAACTCCAATGTGGTGGTCTTACCAAAACCCTGGCAGTGCCGCTGCAGTTTGCAACACACCACTGAAAATGATGCTCATGATGGATAGAACAGTGACTATACTTCCTGCAGTATGGGCATCTGGCATTACGACAATCGTCATTTGTCCAAAGGCGCCGGCGTAGATGAAAAGCTGGATAACAAAGGCCAAAACCAACCCTTGCCTATCGGAGCTCTGGATGCCAATAACGGGATAGTATGAAGCGGCCCAGATTAGAATGGCCGTGAAAATTTGATACGGAATCTCAACCACAATATTCGCGAAGATGAAGGCTGCCCAGGAGTAGGCTTTGCTGGGGCGCTCGCGGACTTCGTACAGGGATCGCTGTGCAACGAAATGAGGTTGAAGCTAGTGCCATGTTAGCGATCAGGGAAAATAGGAACCCGGTGAAACAGTCATGGAAATACCTGCTGGACAATGGAGGAGAAAATTGTGGTAAGCATAAAGGTGTTGAAGATGACATTCTGCGTGCCACCAAGGGTGGGGGGAGCGTTGAAGAAAGTAAATCCTATGAAGAGACCTGCAAAGACGCCCAGGGAAAACTTGGACAGGATGTAGCTTGGCATTCTCCAGTACTGTTGGAAAATACGATGGGTGACAACCTGCAACTGGGTGACGAAGGGCATGGCGAACTCGGTGTGTTTGGCAGCCTCGCCCTCTGCTTGCGGTTCTTGTTGCTTCTCGTGGTGAATGGCTTCCATTTCACTCATGACTGCCTCTCTTTCGGGACTGGCATGCCATACCTCGTGCCAATCTTCTCCCTTGTCATTCTGGCCCTTGTTCACCACCTCAAGCATGTACTCGGCCGGGTTCTCGTCGTCGCCGCACTTGCGACCCCCGTTAGTCTCGAAATACTCGAGCAGAGTTCGTGAGTTGTCGCCAATGTTGCCAAAGTAGACAGTCTTCCCACCCTTGGCAAGAAACAATAAACGATCAAACGCCTGGAACAATACAGCGCTAGGCTGGTGGATTGTGCACAGGATAGCCTGCCCAGAATCGGCAAGCTTGCGAAGGAAAGCGCAGATAGCCCAAGAGCTCTGGGAATCAAGACCGGACGTAGGCTCATCGAGGAAAAGGAGAAGCTTGGGTTTGGCGGCCAGCTCAACGCCAATGGTAAGAAGCTTGCGCTGCTCCACGTTCAATCCTTGTCCTGGAACGCCAACGACTGCGTTGGCAAAATCTTCCATCTTGAGCATTTTGATGACCTCCTCAACGAATTCATACTTTTCCTTCTTGCTGACTGACTTGGGTTGACGAAGCATGGCACTAAATCGCAAACTTTCGCGGACCGTGGCAGTCTGGATATGCAAGTCTTGCTGTTGCACATAACCAGTGTTTCTTTGGAAGCTGGGATCAAGAGGCTTGCCATTGACCAGCATATCTCCAGTAATGACTCCCATGGTTGTTCGCTGAGCGAGTGCGTCCAGCAACGTGGTCTTACCTGCACCACTGACGCCCATGAGCGCAGTAAGTGTGCCTGGCTTGACCCAGCCCGAAACGTGATCCAAAAGTCTGCGAGGTTCTCCCTTGATCTGAATGTCGTATACCACATCGCGCCAAGTGAAGATGTCCTTGTGCGGTGCCAATGCCTTCACCTCTTGGACATTTTCTCCATTCATAGCCTTCTCATCAGGTGTGGTCGGGGCTTCGTCATTCTGAACGGCGTGCTTGCTTCCCTTTTGTAGGTAAGCGGGAACGTGGCCACGGCGGAAAACGAGTGCTTCGGCAGTGCTCGTGGTGGCTGAGTTCAGTTCCACGGTAACGAAGTAGGTAGCCAAAAAGAATAACAAGAAGCCAATCAGGATACCAAAGTTTCTCCACACATGCGAGTAGTAGTATTCGTAGTTGGTGGCAATGAATGCGTCACCACTGACGGTGTACTGGCCAGGGACAGCTCCAGCCACGTTACATATCCATGAATTGCCGATGTTGGGCGAGTATGGCGGCACAATGGCGGAACATGTGAAGTCGCGATTGTGGAATTCGTTGGCCACTAAAATCTCAAAGGCATAAAACACGGGGTTGATCCATCGAATCCAGCTGAACCAGGGATGCATCAGAGGTACCGGGATGGCGAATCCAGTATAGATGACCAATGCCAGAACCAAGACGCCAGACAATGTCATTGCCTGAGAAATTGTCTTTGTGGCGGCGGCCATGGTTCGGAACACGGCAGACA
Organism: Keithomyces neogunnii; assembly: GCA_020975405.1. Classification (NCBI taxonomy): domain Eukaryota; kingdom Fungi; phylum Ascomycota; class Sordariomycetes; order Hypocreales; family Clavicipitaceae; genus Keithomyces; species Keithomyces neogunnii. The sequence goes on along the minus strand of JAIOWQ010000001.1, from coordinate 5,020,252 downwards.
TGACGAATGTAGAGGTGTATGTGATCAAGAAATATAAGAAGAAAGGGCCAGGTTGTCGTCGCAGATTTGCCAAGAAGTACAGCACAAGGTTGAAACAAACGGCAGTGACGAACTTGACAGGAATATCGGACACAATTCCCGCTGCCGCTTCTGCAGCAGGGTGATAAAATGCGTACGAGGCATGCTTCTCGACAATTGGCCGCTGGTCATATAACCCCGTAATCTCGGAAATAGAGGTCAGGGCATTCATGAGAATAGCCACGAATAGGACAGAGCCTCGGCCATAGAAGCTGACGGTGGCATTCGGTTGACCATAGAAGATTGAACCAATAATAAGCGCCATCACAATATTAGATACTGCTTGGGTTGCTGTAGCGGATATGTCGTTCCAAATACGTTGATATGCTCGCTTTGTACAAAGTTTAACTTGCATCCCTAGACTAATGATGTAGGGTGATTTGGGCCGAACATGCTTTGCTTGTCGAAAGTTCTTCTGTTCTCTGAATTGAGCAATACTTTGACCCTGTCGCTCACCGAGAAAATCTTTATCGTGAGCATCCATGTCACCAATGAGAGCTTGATATTCAGGAGACTGGCGCCATAGTCGTTCAAAATCCTCGGGTGTGCGAGGGACCTTGTTCTCGAATCCTTCTCTGGCGACTCGCTCCTGGGGGTTCGTCACAGAGGTGAGGAAGTCTCCAGTAGTTTGACGGGCAGGGCAGAACCATCCCTGCTTCTCAAAATACCGCCTGGCCTGGCTGGCAGGGCCAAAATAGATTTGACGACCTTCGTAAAGAACGGTGGCCTTGTCAAACAATTCATAGATAGACTGGCTTGCTTGATAGATGGCGACAGCATTGGCTTGATGGCCAAGGTCGGAGGCCAGTCGCAAGGCTTGAGCAAATTTGAGGGCAGTGGCAGAGTCAAGACCTCGGGTGCTATGAGAATCAATTAGCGGCAGATTATTTGGCAAGTCCTGAACAGTGGCGCTTACCTGTTATCCCAAGCAGTGAGCGGCGAGCCTGCGACAACCATTTCCGCAATGCTCACTCGCTTTCTCTCACCACCAGAGACACCGCGAATGAAATCATTTCCAACCTTGGTGTTATATGTGTGGCTGAGGCCAAAGACGGCCATGACGACCTTGGCAATGTACTGGCAGTATTCGGCACGAGACATGCCCAGGATGCGGTGCTTGGGAGTACGGACCGACGCTGCGAACTCGAGGGTTTGGCCGACTGTCAGATGGGGGAAGTGCTTGTCGACCTGCGGAAGTTCGGTCAGTATCTTGCGTGGCAATTTTGAACTCATGCAAAGGGTGTCAACTCGCCTCCTGGTTGTAAACAGTTTCTCCTTTGAACTCGTCAATCATTTGCTTCTGAGAAATGCCATTATAATGGATCTTTGTCTTGTCGCCAATTTTAAGACCCTCTAATTCACCGCAGAGGGTCTTCAAAAGAGTGCTGCAGCCAGATCCTGGGCGGCCAAGCACTATCAAGAGCTCGCCAGGCTTCAACAATCCGTCGAAGTTGTGCAAAATCTGCTTGTGCTCCTTTTTGTTGAAGCTAAAAAACTGCCCGAGCTGAAGGGGAGCTTTCAGCATGGACCCAACAGTGTCTTGAAGCTGCAAAGCTTCTCCGGATCCGAAGACGTCGAGGTTTCTATAGGAAACGCCCATAGACTTCTCCTTAATGCCCTCTTCGCTGAGTTGTTCAATAAATCGGCGGAGCCACTTTTCGAGATCAAAGTCCCTGTGCTCGGGATCGAGCGCTGGGGCATTCTCGTCAATATCTCCCAGAGATACGACCGGTTGAGGCTGGGCCGCTACACTGGAACGGCGGCGAGAAAGCGCTGTAGCGATTCGCACTAGTTCGGATCGGTCATGATCGTCCATCATAGCCTGAGTCCCACGACGAGTGATTGGTTCGAGCTCATCAGAATCAGAGTCCCCAGGTACAGGCGTAGAGGCCTCGACGGAGGTCCGCCGATGCGGGTGAGCAGCATCCCGAGATGCTTGGGCAGCTGCACTGTCAACAAGAGGCTCCGGCGTAACATTATTTTCGTGCTTAGCGCCTCCCTCCGGTGTCGAATCCATGGCGGCTGTTGGCCCTCTCAGCGGGCAGGGAAAGTTGGCCTCCGCTTAGAGACGCAATGGGTATCTCTTGGGAGATCCCGATTCGAGTACAGGACGAGCTGAGCTACACGCAGAAGCACTTGCACCAAGTCTGGGTTCCAGGTAAACTTATATTTGACACCACTCACCCCCCTCGCTCCTCTCGATCTCTCGAGCAGCCACTCGGACCACTCTTTTTGTATCAAACCCTAGCTTAAACTTTGCCGTTCTGCTTGGAGCAGGTTGGAAGTGCCGCACAATGGCCTACCCTGGCTGTGGGCCCAGATCGGTCGGGCCAAACGGACTTTCCGGAACCGTCATCGTACAGCAGTGGCTTCACCAAGGATAATTCCAGTCCCACTGTCCCGATCTGCCCATTACCCTGTCGGTACGGAGTACTTGGATGCGGCGGGCACATTGGGCTGCTGGCATGTGATGTTTCAGTGCTTGGGCTTGTCTTGTTGCTGTATCTTTGCACAGACTCCTGGCGGAATCGGTCGTGTTGTTTTTCCTCTGGGAGCAGCTAGGCTTAATCCACAGACTGACACAAGATTTGAGAGACAGAGTAGAAGCCAAGCCGGTTTGGGGCATCATGCCTAATATTGTATGCAAGGGCATGTGTTACTACAGAACGAATACTGTCTTGGAGCTGCACGCAGCTGCCATGCACTGTGCGAGTCGCTGGAGCATTAAGGTTGTATTGTTGGCCAACAACAGTAGCGCCGACATTATATGTGACGAAGTCACGAAAAAAAGGAATCGTGAGGTAGCAATAGCTGGATGAGAGTTGCACGCTTCAGTGTTGCCTACTTCAATGTTGAGTTGGCCGTCGGTTGACACATCTTTGGGCAGCTGCGGCCGCCCCTTCCAGGCCGTTATTGAACGTTGCTTCGCACCTCCCCTTGTTGATGTGGATCGGCTGGGCGGAGTTACGTCAAAATCATGCAGATAAACAACAAATGCTCCACTCCATCCACCAGTTCCTTTGACAGTTCTTGGCCATCTCTCCCGACGAAGCACAGCTAATCTGTACTGCAGACACAGGACCTTCCCTGTCACTTGCTTGCCCCTTTTGTGGGGCCACCACGGAGGTCGGGGTCCAGCCCAGCCCGCCCAATAATGATGAAAACAGCTGCACGGGCGCTTCCAAAGCCCGCCCACCCCGAGGTGTGCGTCCCCCGCCAAGGCTTCGATTCACCGACAGAGGTCTGATTAGCCAACCGCCAGATTCACCTACGAGAGCATTTACATGATGGACCCAAGCATGACGTTAGACAGCGATCCTGGCCCATGCCGGGCTTGTTACCATCCGCGGCCACCGGCAGGTCCCCGGGGGTCTGCCATCACCAGCCTCGTGGCCATGGATGATGCTGCCACGCGCGGCTGCGTCACCTGCGGACTTCTCTCTCGCCTGTGTCGCCAAGCTGTGGCGAGTGACCCGCACGGCGGTGGAACAGTTGCTGTAGACAGGCTGCGAATCGACTTTAGCATGTCCAACTCGGGCCGGAGTTTACAATTGCACCTTCTTGGCCCTGAAATCACCCTGTCCGCCAGTGTACCCACAAGTAAGGGTTTGGGGCCGTTCATAGACGCAAATGCTTTGTCTTGGAAGCAATTAAAAGTGACGTGGCGCTGACTCCGTCGTAGAATCGCCCTGGCTCCAAAGCCTCATGCCTGATCTGCCCGTCAGCCACTCGATCCCACCAGCAACGTCTTCCGATATCAGCCTGGCATGGGTGCAAACCTGCCTTGATCGCTGCAATGCCCATCACACTGCATGCAACCTGTCCTCTCAGCAGCCTTCCAGAACGCCAACTCGGTTGCTAGACCTACAGGCCGGAAATGCATCCTTAGTCCTGTTGGTTGAATCTGTTGGTCCAGGTAGTCACTACGCCTGCCTCAGCCATTGTTGGGGCCACTTTGCCAATGCCGTAAAGACATTATCCACGAACATTGACGCCCATAAATCCGGGCTCCCGCTGCATTCGTTGCCGTTAACCTTTGCAGAATCAATTGATTTTCTAAGAAGATTGGGAATCCGATACCTGTGGATCGACAGCTTGTGCATCATCCAGGATGACATCCTTGACTGGCAAAAGCAATCAGCAGAAATGGCGTCCATCTATAGAAATGCATATTTAGTGCTGTCGGCATCACGGGCATATGATGCTGAAGATGGACTCTATTCATCTCTGGCGCCCGATTTTTCCCTACATTCCATTACCTATCAACAAGGCGATAGTAGTCCAGAAACCCTCCACTTCCGTCGTGCCTTCACCCACCTGCCCGATTACAAGGACCATCGTTTTGATCTGGGCACCGCTTGTTTTCCTACCTTGCATAGGGCGTGGATCTTTCAGGAGCGCTTTTTGGCCAAGCGCGTCATTCACTTTGGCTTCCAAGAGCTCATCTGGGAATGCAACGAAAGCACGTCATGCCAATGCCGAGACGACAATACACTGCCTTCTTCCGCATCTCCGACTACACAAAGTGCCCTCGATAAGCACATGGATTATATCTCACATCCCAAGTCATACTTCGGCGTGAGCGCCCTGAGCTCGCAAGGACAGGCCGAACTCCAGCTACGATGGCATCGGCTCGTGGAAGAATACACCAAGCTGAGCATATCGTACGAACGTGATATATATCCCGCAGTTTCAGGGCTAGCCCGAGTGTTTTGTAGCCATTTACAAACTAAATACTGCGCTGGCATCTGGGAAGAAAGCTTTATAAGCGACCTAATTTGGCACGCACAGCCGACACTTGGGACCCAGGACAGATGGCCAGGGCGGCCAGAGCAATGGCGAGCACCAACGTGGTCCTGGGCGTCTATCCTGTCCCCTTCGAAATACCTCTCCGACTCACATGGCTTCACACCCTTCTGCACCCTAGTCAGCGTAACATGTCTTCCGTCAGGGCAAGATCCAATGGGGCAGCTTCTTTCTGCCGAGGCATTGATACAGTGTCGCGTACTCAAAACCGCCATTGGGTACAGAAAACTACAAGGTCATGAGTCCAGAGCACCTTGGAACCTACTGGATCTAGAGCTAGCAAGGGGACGCGTGGTGAATGTCTGGGCGGATTATGACTGTTCATTGCCTGGAGCAGATCATCTGACCCCGGACAGTGAAATCCTTGTTCTAATGCTGGGAGAAAAGACGCTATCCAAATCTCTAGAAGGACTGATGCTGATGTCTACTGGTTCGGCGGGTGGTTCGGCAGATGCAATGTACAAGCGGATTGGCCTCGTGGAGTTCTCCCGGCCTCCTGGGCTACTTGGTGAAGGATTCGACCCCTGGCTCAAGTACCTGGACTGCGCAAGCGAGGAATTAAAGGTTCGCATTGTGTGAAGCAATCAAAGTTCGAATCAATGCTATCTGTTTTTATACATGGGTCATGGGGCTCCACTACCTACCAGGGGCGGCATATACGTAGTTCGTATACAGACTAATAATACCGCATGGCAAAATAAAACAAAGATGATTAAAATTCAGGGATAAACTCATTATCATTGTCTAACACTGGCATGTGATTATGCCCTTACAGGTATCCACCAATGTTGTGAGCTCCACACTGCAAGCCCCCTTGAATTGTCCACTCCCAGAGCAAACAATTAGCATCCACCGTCTGTTTCTCATGCTGTTTGAGACACATGTTATCCAATCCAAACTTGATGCTGTTCATCGAAATGCATGTCGCTAGTCTCACAAACCCCTGCATTGTAATTCGAGGTCCCAAACCCGGCTGAATCAGCAAATCCAAACCCTGCATGCGTGTCTTCCCTGCCGAGGCCCATGTCGCTGTATTGGTTCAGCAACGGGGGCAGACTCATGTATGTCTGTAGTCCATCAAAACTGTAGGGTAGATCGAAAGCATCCAGCAACGAGCCGTCATAGTAGCCCAGTACAGGCGGCGCCACGTCTGGCGTCTCGTGGATTGCATTTAGATCCGAGGCGAGAGGAGTCGCAGGGCGTCCGTGTTGAGAAGATGCAAGGTCCGTCTCTGGCGGAACAATTTCCTGTGTATTTGGAAATTTTTCACGTTGCCGGATGTCTTGACGAGCCATACGATAAATGGCAAGAGGATTCAGAACATACTCCGGAGTATGGGGCGCTGGGCTAGGTGCCCTGTGGTCACTGTATTGAATGTAGTCATTAGCACTAGGATGGACAAATGTACTCTCATTGATGCTGAAGAAAGAACAGGAACATACAGGTCTTCGTTGGGCATATTTGGTCCGTCTGCAGCGCCCGGGAGAGTTGGCGGAAGCTCAATTCCTGCTGATTTTATCGTGGCCAACGCCGAAGCATGCTGTGGCAGATTGTCAGCATCATTCGCGATCTGGGACACATAGTTGGTACTAACCAATGGTTTTGCCAGCGCCTGCAAAGGAATGAGTTTTTCAAGCACCCTCAGGTTCGCAACTATTCCTTCAACAGCCGTATTCCGGATAACACCATCGCCGTGCCTCTCCAGAGTACCCAATCTCTTGCTCGCATAATGCGCAACAACTCGGAGCGAATCATGAGCAACGACGCACAGCCATGTATCGCCGAATCCTTCCAATCCATGGTGCAATGCCTCTCTAAATACATTCGTAACCGCGATGCAGTTGTCAAAACATGCGTTCTGGACTCTTTCAACGAAGTCTGCCTTGTCGGATGGAAACTGAAATGGGGCCCTGATGCGAAATAACTCAGGCATCCCTATGCGAGTGAGATCACACATGGTCTGGTGGTAGGTGAGGTGAAGAAGCATCAAGGCGCCGTGCTGATTGGATATTTTGCGCTTTTGGATGGAAGATCGACCGAATTGCAGGCTTACGGGGAGACACTCGGCCCATTGACTGAGTGACTGGCAGACTAGGGAGAATTCTGAGTCTTGAGACCAGGGTGGTTGGGACTGGTTCAAGTGTTTGACGAGTCTATATCAGGTTAACACGGTTGCAATCTAGGGCGGGAATCGTTTTGAGCAAAGAGATACATAATGAAAAGTGGGAGTGTACCTCAGAACTTTCTTGCGTAGCCCAAGTAAAAGAACAAACTGCGCTGCGACATCCAGGTATTCTCTTTGTGCTATCGAGGGATCATCCAGCAAAAGCATGGGTGCAGCTGTGGCCTTGTTTGTCTCAAGCATAAAGTCAGTCTCGTCAGATGGTAATCGAATTTTGATGTTCTTCTCGTTAATCATGGTGAGTTCGTCCACGCCACTGCCCACCCAACAATCCATGATATAGACACTCCACATAATACGACGGCAGGATTCGAGAAATGTTGCAGCTGCCATTTTCGACTGGGGCCCCGGCATCACAGACATTGGCTCAACATTGAGTTGGAGGCCCTGAACTAGGCGCACCGCGAGACCCGTGATCATAAAGGCAGATGAATAGTTCCCTATACGTAACTCGTGCTCGTGCAGTAAAATTGCTGTCTACTCTCTGTTAGACTAAATGCGTGTTCAGAATCCACGATTGCAAGCTCACTATTATAGTTTCAGGAGTGGGACTGTTTAAGCCCAGGTAGAGTAAGTGTTTTGCTCTTTGTGCCCATTGAGTCCCAGCTCGGAGGACACATGCTGGGCCTCGCCGTTGATATTTTGGCGTTGATGCAGCGTAGAACCTACCAAACATGGTCAATTATGTTCTGACTCTCCATTTTTGGGAATAGAGACGTTACTTTGCTCCCAGAGCGCACATCATCAACAGCACTGCATTGTTGTTACGATCCTTTGGAGATTGATCCTCGAAGCATTGCATCCAAGATGGCCGATGGATGAACCCAAAACACCTAATTGGATGTATGAGTCTGAAGTAAGTATTGACAAGGCGCAGTGTGCGCTTGTGAGATGGAAGAGGTGCTTCAAAGAGCCTATGAATGCACTCGCTGTTAATTGCTCATCACAAACCCGATATTCTTACATGGACATAGCAAAACATACCAACCCAACGAGTCTGCCGCCTCGAGCTTATCTCGACTTTCAATAGAATCGGGTGATACACCAGTCATCTGTTGGTTAGACTTATGGTTAATGGCATCCATGGCACTGTTTCCAGTGACGTTTGATTCCTCTTCAATTGACTCTTCGTCGCTTGAGTAGCCGGCGCTGGAAGGTGATATGCCACGTTGCTCACGAGAATCAATCCGTCGCCAATTCGATGCTCGCTTGATCCACCGGGGTGCTTCCTTTCCGTCGTATTCACATTTCTCGCCTCTTCTACGACACCGTTGACAACATGGTCTGTCACCGGAACATCGGACTTTGGCTATTCGGCAGAATTTGCAGGACCGAAAGGTGCGATGACGTTGAAATCCTTCGGTATTGACAGCGTGCGGCTCTCTTGCACCTGAAGTTACGGCGGCTCTCGGTTGAACGGGTTGTAAGCAATGAATTTGCAGTCTTTCACAATTAGCGCAGCCATTGGGACGTTCGTCGCATTTCACCTGTCTAGCTGTCAGGGCTCAGGAACAGGGGCTCGGACTTGTTTGCCCTTGCCGAGAGAAAATCAAGCGCTAAACTAGGCCATTCGCACTCGAATATGTGCTTGAATACGGGATAATTGATCGAACATACCTTGCGGGCTCTGCAGGTACCACAACCTGTTGGACAAGGCCATTAGCTTCCGCCCCCCTGGCAGTGCATTGACCACGACTACATCAGCTTACCGGTGCGCGAACGCTTCCCCTTGGCTGCATTACCGTTTGGCGGCATCTGAAAATCCGGGGTGCCGGGTTTCAGGCGCGCTGTTGTCTCAGGGGAATGTTGCCGAACGGCCGAAATGTCAGGCTCGGCGGCTTCGGCTCGAGGTCACCGCCGTCTATTAACCTTGCCTGTCGTAGACGATCAGTAGTGATGGAGACGAGTAAACGCGGAGAGGTGGAGAAGGCTTAAAAAGAGAAAATAAATCAAGTTGGGTTCGCTATACAATATGAAGTTGCGGCACCCATTGGCACTATCTGTCTGTTTCCCAGATGCTTCATGTTTGTCTGGTCTCGGTTGCCACACAAATGGGGAAAGAGTAATTGAAAATCTCACCTAGCACGCGATTCTATGCACAGCTCGCCTCAGCGCCAGACGCCCCAATTGGAACTGCAAAACGCCATTGAGGAGCCAATTTCAAGTCCGACTATTCCAGATTCTGGGTTGGCAGAGCCGATGGTGTCAGCCATCCTGTCATGTAGCCGACATCTCCGCGTGAAGCTGCTCATGAAGTCGTCGGTCCTCTCGCTAATTAGCCGAGCGAGCCGTCCGAATTCTCCGTAACCCTGGGCCTGGGGCTTGCTCTGATTGGGCACCCGGCAACATGGTTCGTCCCGACTCCACTGCAGGATTCAGGATGTGGCAGACGCCAGAATCTGGGGTCAAGCCATCGATCATCACCAGAACGCATGTGCTCGTTCCGTGCTCGTTCCGAGCACTAGCTGGGGGCATGTATTCAGACCCGACAATGGCGATATGTGCTTCTTATTACAAAAATTCAAGGCTGCCCTTTGCAGAAATTTCCGAAACAATGGACGCTGCCACCTTCAAGTATTAGGCCCCAGACTCAACGCAACTGTGTTTGTACCACTCCAACCAGGAGTTTGGTTGACTTTGTGTGATATTATCCTGTTCTGGCAACGCATAGATTCTAATCACTGCAGCCATGGCTCAAAAATTCACGAATCTGTACATTATCTGTGGGTTAGCAACCTTGGGAGGTTTGCTGCAAGGCTTTGACGTTTCTTCGCTTTCTGCCATTTTGGCCACACCACAGGTGCGTCGGGAAGCGAAAATTTTCTTTGCTCAACGTCAAGCGTTTCGAGCTGAGTGCCAACTGAAATAAATAGTACAAGGAATACTTTGACAAACCTGACTCCGTTACCCAGGGGGGATCACTGCCTCAATGGCTGGTGGTTCCCTCCTCGGCGCCCTGATTGCTTCCTGGACGGGCGATCGAATCGGTCGTCGCGACTCTATGGCCGTCGCATGCATCGTTTTCATTTGTGGCTCAATCATTATGAGCGCTGTTCAAAACCGGGCCATGTTGATAGTGGCACGCATCATCAACGGCTTTGCTGTCGGCATGCTCACAACTCAAGGGTGGGTGTTATAAGTCGCCGCCCAACGCAGAGTAGCCAACGGGTCTAACAGTCGTGTCTAGTCCAATCTACATCGCCGAACTTAGTCCTGCCAAGAGACGTGGTCAGCTAATCTCTTTGCAGCAGTGGATGATTACTTGGGGTGTAAGCCGATGTTTTCTTCTTCAGAAGCTCCTGTGACGATGCTGACAACGCGGTAGATATTGATTATGTATTACATTTCATACGGGTCCTCCTTTATTCAGTCCACAGCCGCATTCCGGCTTCCCTGGGGGTTGCAGATGATTCCTGCCATCGTGCTGCTCGCCAGCATCCCCTTCATGCCGCGTTCGCCCCGTTGGTTAGCCAAGCAGGATCGTTGGGAGGAGGCACTTGCGACGATTGCTTCGATTCGATCGGGGGGTAATGCTATGAACGCGGAAGTCCTCGCTGAAATGCAGGAGATTAGGGAGCGGATTCAGTAAGCACAATCATCGATACCTATGTATCTATGAAGATTGATACTAACATATCTTGCAGAATTGAGGAGCAGTATAATTCTACCAGCTGGATGGAACTCTTCACGAGACGAAACATTGTGCGTGTTCATGTTGGCATTTTTGCACACGTTTGGTCTCAGCATTCTGGTACGTTTCTGGATTCACAACATTATAATCTACTTTTCATTGTGTCTAACAGTCGGCCAGGCACCAATGCATTCATGTATTACATCACGTTTCTGTTCCAAATGGCAGGTCTGTCGGGCACGAACAACTTGACCATTTCCAGCATCCAGTATATCATTAATACGGCAATGACTGTTCCAGCACTGTTGTTTATCGACAAGCTGCCTCGTCGCAAAGTAATGATGTCTGGCAGTTTGCTCATGGCGGTCCTGCTCTTTATTGGCGGTGCCGTCATGGCAACTCCGGGGCATGCAGTACCAGGTGGTCTTAAGGGCAGCCCAACGATCACCTGGGTAATTGAGGGAGGTGGCGCTAGCAAGGCAATCATCGTGTGTAGTTACCTGTTTATCGCGACGTATGCCTGCACCTGGGGGTAAGTTTGGGCCGACCCTTCAGTTTCCACCGTCTCATGGTCTTCAATCCAAGCAGAGAATCTGACAAAATCCGCAATAGACCGATAGGCTGGATCTATCCCTCCGAAATCATCCCGCTCTACATCCGTTCCAAGGCAGTGTCGCTAGCGACCCTCTTCAACTGGGCATGCAACTTCAGCCTCACGTTTTTCACGCCCCCGGCGTTCCAAAATATCCAATGGCGATTCTACATGATCTTTGGGTCGTTCTGCGTTGCCGCCTTCATCCACGTGTATCTTTTTTTCCAGGAGACGAGAGGCAGAACGCTGGAGGAGATGAATGACATATTTGACAACAACACATTTGCATTTGGAAAGATCAAGGTGCCAGAGGAGAGATTTGAAGATTTAGTGGAGAAGGCTCAGCAGAAGTTTGCCATGAAGAGATTGCAATGATGTACTGACATAGAGGCACCATGTTGGGGAACTGGAGTAAGCCGGGGCGCTGAGCCAGAAAGTAAACTCCAAATAAGGTATTCATATGCCTGAAACCGGCCAACAAAAGTGTGTTTAGTGGTCGGTAAACGTATGGCTAGTCCGGGTAGACTTTCCACGGGGAGGCGGAAACATCATCACGATGATGCAAGAGCCCAAGTCGAGTGGCACTGGAGTTGAGCGTTAACCCAAGATGAGTAAATTATTGGTCAAATGACGTCTGGTTGGGCTAGTGTTTCGGGTGATGAAAACCAGGGAAGGAGCCACTCACTACTGCCACTGTTGATGGCTGGACGACGCCCCCACTTGGACAGCTCTGCAACTCCAGATCCATCCACCACATCGTAGCCGCAGCCGAAGGTCCCCTTCGTCCGAGAGACGCACACCAATGGCACCTTGCCTGCTTGTCTGCACCACCTCCGATGCCCATTCCTGCTGACATGGGCGACGTTGACGTTTTGCCATGGCCCAGGCCCACGCAGCCTTACAGCCGTGGTCTCTTTGGTCTCTTTGGTCTCTTTTCACTCTTGCCGTTGCTTGCCTTGGCAGAGCCAAAAAGCCAGGTCTATTCGTGCTCCTACGCCTCATTCTAGCAAGTGATGCTACGTTGCGACCATTGCTCATGTTGCATGTGAGTAAATCCTCAGCTGCCACAACCCCAACCAACTTCTGCCGTCAACACAAACAGAGCTGGAGCCAGAGGGACACAGGGCACACGATACAAGCAGTACCCTTAGCCAGTCCTCATTTGCCCGCGCCTCGTCCATCTGATTACCCTTGCGTCCACCAAGAGGGCGGAGACTTGAGACCCTTGCTTGTGCACAAGTCATCCAGGGCTTCATGTGCCTCGCGTCCAACTGCACCACATACAAAGCAGTCACCCATCAGCCTCTGTGCCTGTGCCTGCCTTTGACAGACAAACAAACTAATTAGTGGACGGAGCAGTTTCCACGTCTGTCACAGCTGCCATATCGGAAACCCTGTCAGCCACACTTCGCAGACACTATCACGAGTGCAGCCCCCAGCCTTCCGAGGTAAGAAGCTCATGGCTATCTCTTGTGGCTCTCGTTTCGCGGCCGCTTTTGTATACTTTTTTATTACATTTTTTTCTCATTTTTTATCCCGCCGGAACTACTCCTATTTTTTCCTCTTTCTTCCTACTTCTACATATCCTTTTGCCCAAGCACAAGGTCTGGCCTCGTCTCTTCGGTTCATGGCCCACACAACAACCACGGCTCCGGACACACGGAACCTGATCCAAGAACGGCTGGTGCTAGAAACTAAAATCTATCATATCTACTTTGAATAACTCCCGCTACCCCCCTGGACTACGGTGCAACCCTGTCAATTTCTCCCCGGTCTTCACTCGCCGTTCCCACTTGCCCTTCAAGATCAAATTCCCAAGCTGGTGGCCCACGCGCCAGAAGAGACGGGAGACTTGCTCGTATTGCAGCTCTGTTAATGAAGCAGACGCATGCTACGGCTATTGCAAGGTTATGCTTTTGGCAGCAGCGTCCACGTCCCGAATGTATGCAGGTGTTCCACTACACACACTTGACGTCCTGTTACCTTCTTGTTGCCGGCTCACTCCTGTTCAACTTGTTTCTCTGACTACCCAAGTACTTATATGAGCCACGTTCCTCCCACCCCCCGTCGTCCGCTTTGCTCTCTTCAAAAATAGCCGTTGCCTGCTCGTTCCAACCCCGTTCTGGTCAACAGCCACTCTTCGTTGCTGCTCATGTCTCGAGTGTGATATGCCAGCCTACTATCTCCAAGACTGTCACTACTTCTATCGCACTGCCTTGCGCGGCCTCGACATCAGCACCAGCGTCTCGCCACTCTACTCTTGAAACCGGGACCATTCATTATAACTGACACAGAATGACTGCAAAGGTTAAAAGAATTTTCAGCCCGCCAAACTCTTTAGCGGAGAGATTGGCTGGGCCTCTTCCCGACACAACCACTCCTCGTAGTCTGCCAGAGTCACCCCCTTCCATGAGAGGCGGCGTACCTCTAAACCTGTCAGCCGCTTACACTAGGATGCCTATGAATAACAACGGCGGGGGCCATCGGGACGGGGGCATTACCTTTGCCGCTCAAGATAAGCTCCCTAAGCTTCCTATTCCTGACCTCTCCAGTACCTGCGACAAATATCTAGAAGCCTTACGCCCGCTTCAGACACCCAGGGAACGGGCAGAGACTGAACATGCTGTAAGGGATTTCCTTTTGACGGATGGCCCTGATTTGCAGGAGAAATTGAAGAGATATGCTCAAGGGAAAACTAGCTATATCGAGCAATTTTGTAAGTAATCAATGGCCAGTGGCATGGCTAGCCATAGGTTCGCGGCACTTGGCCATTATTCTGACTTTTATACAGGGTACGACTCATATCTGAACTTTGACAATCCTGTAGTCTTGAACCTGAATCCCTTTTTCCTCCTCGAGGATGATCCCACACCAGCACGCAACAACCAAGTTACGCGTGCTGCGTCTCTTGTGGTATCGGCACTGGAGTTCATTCGAGCAGTTCGCAAGGAAGAGCTGCCCCCCGATACAATCAAAGGGAAACCACTCTGCATGTATCAGTTTTCAAGATTATTTGGTACAGCCCGAGTCCCGACAGAGAATGGCTGCCAAATTGTGCAGGATCCCGAGGCTAAGCACATTGTCGTCATCTGCCATGGTCAAATCTACTGGTTCGACGTCCTCGACGACAACTCGGACGTCATTATGACGGAAAAGGATATTGCTATTAACTTGCAAACCATTACCGAGGATGCAGCACAAACCCCTATACAAGAGGCTGCCAAGGGAGCTCTGGGTGTGCTCAGCACTGAGAACCGCAAAATCTGGTCAGGTCTAAGAGATGTCTTGACCAAGGATCATGGGTCAAACAACGCCGACTGTCTCAATATTGTAGACTCGGCTCTATTTTCCCTTTGCCTCGACTACACCGAGCCCGCTGACGTTGCTGCACTGTGTCAAAACATGCTCTGTGGCACAAGTGAGGTAAGAAACGGTGTGCAAATCGGGACTTGCACCAATCGATGGTATGACAAATTGCAAATTATCGTTTGCAAGAATGGAAGTGCCGGTATCAACTTTGAGCATACAGGCGTCGACGGCCACACCGTCCTACGATTTGCCAGTGACGTATACACAGACACAATCTTGAGGTTTGCGCGCACCATCAACGGCCAGGCTCCCACTTTGTGGACATCAACTAGCCCCGATCCATCCAAGCGAGACCCTGAGAGCTTTGGGGATGTCAACACCACACCGCGCAAGTTGGAGTGGGATATGATCCCAGAACTGAGCATTGCCGTGCGCTTTGCCGAGACCCGACTGGCAGATCTCATTGAACAGAATGAATTTCAATGCCTCGACTTCAGCTCTTATGGAAAGAACTTCATCACTTCCATGGGTTTCTCGCCAGACGCATTTGTCCAAATGGCCTTTCAAGCAGCATACTACGGCCTCTATGGCCGTGTTGAGTGTACCTATGAGCCAGCCATGACCAAAATATACCTCCATGGCCGCACCGAGGCTGTCCGTACTGTTTCACAAGAATCTATCGACTTTGTGCAGACCTTTTGGGCAGATAACCCAGCCGATCAGAAGATCGAGGCGCTGAAGAAGGCATGCCAGAAGCATGTCAGTCGCACCAGAGACTGTCTCAAGGCAGAGGGGTGCGATCGCCACCTCTATGCTCTATTCTGCGTTTGGCAGAAATTCGTCGATGACGAGATGAATAGTGGCATGAGCAGCATTGGCCAGTCCAGTCCATCGGATGGCTACTCACCTGTTGGAAGCCCAGGGGGGGATTCGGTGGGGTCAACGGACCCGGTTGTTGAGTTTCAACCCAACAGGCAGCGCGGCGATAGCACAAATTCTCGGTCACGAGAGGCACAGCGCCTGCCTTTTATTTTCGCTGATGGCGGGTGGGATAAACTGAATACCACTGTTATCTCAACATCAAATTGTGGCAACCCTTCGCTTCGACAATTTGGCTTTGGTCCAACATCTGGAGACGGTTTTGGAATTGGCTACATCATTAAAGACGACGGCATTTCCATTTGCGTATCCAGCAAGCACCGCCAGACGAAGCGTTTTGTTGACACCTTGGAAAGCTATCTCCTCGAAATCAGGCGCATTTTGAGAATCACCAACCGCAAGAGTTCAACCGCAAGATCTAGTCGGGCACGAGAAGCTGAGCTATCTAGGCCAAAACAAATTAGCAGGCTCAAATCGCGCGGAAGGCTCATTACTGTAGGCGATACGGCCAAGGGCTCTGCCAGGCTAGATTCAGCGAGCCAGACAGAGGAAAGTGGAAATGGTAGTGATGACGATGAGTTGGGTGGATGTAAGTTCTCGGTCACTTCGCATGATTCCCCTGTGTCTTTGTACACTAACCTTGGCAGATGGCTTCTTTGATGCCGGCATGCTATTGCAAGCTTTGAAAGAAAGAGACAGGGCCGCCGATCCAGCGGAGAGTGCCAAGGCTTCGGAGAGGGCGGCGGTGCAAGCCAGGAGGAGGGATGTAGGTAAGAAGTTGAGACTGACGACGGAGTAGTGAGGGAAGATATTCGTATGACTTGACGACGCATGAGTGTGTGTGTTGGATATCCCGGGCAGTTGTACGTGCATCAGATGAATAGAAATTCGGAAACTCGTTGCACATTTCAAAACGGTGAATTTGGGCTCCTGTCAACCATGATTATTTATGCTCCTGGCTGATGATGCGCACCAGTCAGTGTTCAAGCTGACAGATAGAGTGACGTGCCTCGGATGGCTCAATCACACAATAACAGGGCAGGATCGGTACATTTATGCGTAATTTCCATCAGACTAGCATATCAATAGATGTAGGCAACAACCACGGGATATTTCGAAAATCTAAACCGCCCAAACTCCATTTCTAATGAATCAAAGCAATGCCCATAGTGAGGATGCCCAGCCACGATTAAGAATATACCCTCGCCGCTCTCAAACTCAAAATGCCTCCGGCTACGTACTTGAAGTGTCGCATCTTAGGCCAACTCGTGCATTTGGCCGCGGTGGTTATCGCCAGTCTGAGCAGGAGCTTCATGGACCGGGCCCTGCGGCGGGAACTGCGGTTGTCCCTGGACAGGGGACGAATCTGGAACAGGTTGGAAGGCAGCAGGCGGCTGCTGGCCCGGCGGCGGGGTTCCGTACGAGTTTGTCCAGGTCGGCGCAGGACTGGTGGTCATTTGGCTCATTCGGGGATCCGTCATGTGCGATGCAGTGGGCGAGTTGGGATCGAAGGGAGCGCCCTGGGGATAGTAGCCTACCGGGGGCGAAGGCGTGTTCTGCGGATACTGCTGCGGAGGGGGGTATCCCTGGGGTTGGGCAGGAGGGCCGCCGTAGTAGGATTGCGCCGTGGGGACGACGCCGGGAGTAGCATTCGGCGGCATGGGCGACTGGTCGGTCGACGTGGGCTCTGACTTGCCGGGGGCGTTCTTCTTCCTTCGCAGGATGAAGAAGAGGGCGAGGAGGCCGATGCCAATGGCGGCAACACCGCCAACAACGCCGCCCACGATGGCACCCACGGGAGTCTTGCTGCCGCCGTTGTTGTTGTTGTTGTTGTTGTTGTCTCCTCCACTGCCGCCGCCGCCGCCTCCTCCTGTTTTGGTAGCCGTTGCGGAAGGGCTGGTGACGGGGTTGGTGACAGAGGGAGCAGTCACGGAGGGACTGGTGGGAGGCGTGCTAGAGAGAGTCTGGACGAAACTGGAATAGACCCGGATGTCTGTCTCGCCCTTGTACGTGGTGTAGGCAAGCTGGACCGTTGAGTAGTCGAGTGAGTTGCACCAGTAGTCGGTGATGCTGCCGGGGAAGGCAATGGTGTTGCAGTACGGGAATGCGGTGCTCGTGCTGCTGTAGTATTAGCCACGCTGCGATGATGCTTGCAGATGATGGCACGGCATGGCAAAAGGAGGTACAAAGAATGGTGTACACGAGTGCTGCGGAAGGTAGGGGTTGCTCACCACTTGAGAATCTGCGGGTTTTCAGCGCAAATATTATCGCAGGAGCTGGATCGGTACATGTTGTAGTCAACACAGGCAAAGCGGAAGTTGTATGCCACGCTGTTGTAGCACATGACCACTCCTGGGAATGTCTTCTGGGCCTGTACGAGGCCGCAGGTCGCTCCACGTCCGCAAGTATACGGGACGGCATATGTTCCAGAGATCCAACCACACGTGCTGTCGGGAGCTATCAACAGGGTCAGGGGAGTTTGAGACGAAGTAGCAGCTCGTCTGAACAGGAACTCGGGCTCGAATTGATCCCAACCAGGAGGCGGAGTAGGCCTGGGGGATACTCCATCCTCGGCAAGAGTAGCAGCTGCCGTGGCTCTGGCTTGCTTGGGAGCCACATTGAGGCCATCGACACCTGCAGAAAAGAGGCCAATGGCGGCGGTCAACACGGAGCTTGATTTCATGGTTGGCGGTTTGAGGCTCAACAGGAACACCTCGCTGTCGTCGATAACAAGACTCCAACGGCAACGGCCACTTGCTCTCGAGGGCAAAGACGAGAGAGTGTATAAGCAAAGCAGGCAGAGGGAGTGCCAGTTATCACGGAGCTGCTTCAGGCAGAAGCAAAGCCGGGGCCCGATTTAGTTTCTTATGAATTGAGCCGCAAGCTGGCAGCCAGCCAGCATGGACCAGTGTGTCCCACCAGAACGGCTTCATTATTAGTGCGACTATCAATATCGGTCCTGAGTACGGAGTACGGAGCGGAGGGGAGGGGAGGCGACGAGTGCTTCGAGGTGACTGGAAGAATAGCCCCCTCCCCCCGGTCCGTTGCGCTTCCACTCTCAGCCTTAAAATTAGTGTCTGTTGGAGCTGGCGGCAGCAGGAGAGGATTGGCTGCGTTGGCAAGCTGTCCGTCTTTGGAGGAAATGTCGATGGGGCACTGGACTGATTCATGGCAGTGGGAGCCCTGCAAACCGAACTGTGGCTTGCAGAAGCTGAATGAGAATGGGCCACCTGGAGCGCGAGACCCTCGACGCCACACGGGATCCCAGTGGTCCTGGTTCGACTTTTCTGCCCGCGAAATGCTTCCGAGGCGACAGGTCGAACCGTGAGGCCTGCCGAGAGGGTGCGCCCATGACAAATGACCAAGAGACCCAGACAGCGTGGGTGTACAATTACGTGGTGCAATTGCACGCCTTGAATTGCTCCCACGGCACGACCGACACCCGGTGTCGAGATCAGAGCTTCAATAGTGTCCAGCGCTGAGCTGAGACATTGAGCCTGCCTGGGCTTCTTCAACGGGGAGCCCCTTTTGCTTGTCGACCTGTGGGCTGACAGGCCGCATATCGAGCAGAGACGAGTACCATTTCTCGGTTCGCGGTCGGTAGAAATTGTGCCTATTGCCAGGAGCAAAGCTTGCACGGGCTCGAGAGCACAATGAAATCCTTTCAGCGTCACACCCTCATTCGTGTTGGATAAATGATGCGGACCATCCCCACGGCACACAACGGGCACCTTGTGTGGTGTTGGGTGGCACAGGAAGATGTGACTGGTAGCCAAGGCTCATGCTTGTAGCCCGACGTTATGCCTGTCACACTTGTCCATGTGCTGGGCCCGTTTCCGCCTGATGGCTACCATGGTCCATGGCATCGGAGCTCTGTTGATGGCACAAATGGACCGATGCTGGGCTGGACATTGTAGGCTCCGCGCTGCACGCGGATCGGGGGGTTGTCAGCACTTGTGAACCGGCGTCAAGGTGGCTTGACCATGATTGGAGTTGAAATTCGATGAATTTATTGGCTGGCGCGACATGTCGTGTGGGCTGGTGCTAAATCGGGTGTTTGTGTGGTGGAGGAGAAAAAGAGGCAAACTTGTTCACCCATCCAGCTGTCGTACAGGGTAGCATTTATCAACCCATGTCAATGGCTTGTTTTGGAACAGAAAGTATGCTGGTAGCGACCAAGAAGCAAGAGATGCTTCGAGAAGACTGTAATTGACTGTCAACGCTGCCGTTGCACCGTCACGGTGACACGGCTGTTGTTCTGCACAGTCTCCTGTCGGATACTTTTTTTTTTCTCACCGTCAAAGCATCGACCCAGTACCACCATGGACAACACCATCAGTGCCGATAAGAAACTGAATACACCACAGACGAACCTCACCTCTTCCCTCCAGCGCGCTGTCCCCCCAGCCCGTCTGCTCACCTGGATATGAGCCTATCATCTTGCACGGAAAGCAGAGACGTGTGCGTGCCAGTCGGCCTGTTTGTCGAGCTAAATTCCCATCAACCACGCTGTCACCAATGACGGATCTCCTCCAGATCCTCCCTTCCTTCCGCGCAGCCCCCTTTGCGGCACTCCTTCCAACCATCGAGCAACACGGACTCTCTGTAACCGACCTCTTGGCCCTTCACCCGGCCGATATTGCCAAACAGACCCATCTGCCTCTGCTTGACCTGAGACGGCTCATCGCAGCCATCCAAGTCTCACTATCAGATGACCTCGTGGCCCGGCGGCCCCTGCAACGAAATGCAACTGGCAGGCCAAAACCCGACTCTCCCCAGGCGCAGGAGCAACAGGTCGCAGAAACAGACACGTCGGCGTCTGAGCGACGAGAAACAGGCGTAGACGACGCCTCGCAGGCCGGCAACTCCTTCCCGCCAAGCTACATCAGCACACTCTCGCCCGAGTTGGACGCGGCCCTCAACTCGGGCATCCCAACGTCAACCGTGACCGAAATCACAGGCGAGTCCGGCGCCGGCAAGTCCCAGCTCCTCCTCTCGCTCTGCCTCGCCGTCCAACTCCCCGCGCCACACGGCCTGCGCAAGCAAGCCCTCTACATTTCCACCGAGTCAAGCCTGGCCACCAAGCGCCTGTCCCAAATCCTCGCCTCCAACCCCCTCCTGCTGGAGCTGGACCTCGCGGACCGCCCGTCGCTGGACAACATTCTCAGCACAGTCACGCCGGACCTTGAGTCGCAGGACCATATCCTGGAGTACCAGGTGCCCGTGCTTCTGTCGAGACACGACATTGGCCTGGTGGTGATTGATTCCGTGGCGGCCAACTACCGCGCCGAGTTCGAGAGGGCCGGCTACTCGTACGGCTCCAACATGGCCGCGCGGAGCGCCCAGCTCGTCCGCCTCGGCGCCCTCCTGCGGGACCTGGCGCGGAAGCACGACATTGCCGTCGTCGTCGCGAACCAGGTATCCGACCGCTTCCCCTCGTCGGCGCCGCCTGTGCCCCGGACCGTCGTCCCCTACAGAGGAGGCACCCAGGAGAGCCCCCTCGCCTCGCGGAGCACCATGCCGCCGCCACCGCCGTCTACGCTCGCCAGCACGCCGTCGTCATCTGTGCCCTTTTCTTACCAGGACGAGCCCCCCGCGCATCCTGCCCTGCGCCTGGATCACCAGCAGCGCTGGTTCACCGGCTGGGGGGACGATCCGCGCTCGTCACATTCTCTCAAGACGCCCAGTCTGGGACTCGTCTGGTCCACGCAGATAGGCTGCAGGATAGCCTTGTTCAAGAGGCCCGTCTACGGGCGACCGCGGCAGATTGCGCCCTGTGTAGAGGCGGATGACGATAACATCGACAGGGGAGCTACGTTGAGGTCCTGGCAGAGGTGGATCAAGGTCGTCTTTGCGCCTCATGTGGCTGCTTCAGGACAGGGTCTTCACGGTGCCAAGGAGTTTGAAGTGACGCTGGGCGGTATTCGATGCGTACCCGACAAGAGAAACAAGTAGGACACGCGAGACGTGGCTTTCTCTACGTCGATACTGTAACAGGGGGGCCGGCAGAACCAACTGGACTACATGTATTGTTTGAGCAAGTCGAGATTAGGACGAGGCAAGTACCCGAGTACAAATCAAGAGTCGTAAGATATCATTACACAACCCAGTTGCCGTCCATCTATCCCAAAACTCCCGAGAATATTTACAAAATGTCGCTCCTCATCTGCATCATTGAGGGTGCGGGAACTCATCTTCCAGCTGAAGACGCACGCCGACATTCATACTAATTAGCTCCTGCACAAGCAACTTGGCCGCGTACGGCATCTGCATCTGCGTCACCTCCCTCGTGCTCTTACACGTGTTACAGTAGCCCTTGTATCCAAAAAGACCGCACTGCTGGCAAATGTCCAGAGTGACGCCATCCGAGCTCAACATGAGACGCTCCAAAAGCAGCTGCGACGCACCATACGCAATGAGACAGTCGCGCTCCATCTCGCCGAGGCGCAATCCACCATCGCGGGATCGACCCTCGGTGGGTTGTCTGGTGAGGATGGCCCTGGGCCCGCGAGAGCGGGAATGCATTTTATCCTGAACCATGTGCTTCAGGCGCTGGTAATAAATAGGGCCGTTGAAAATGTACGCCTCGAGAGGCTCTCCTGTCAGGCCAGACGTGAAGTAGTCCTTGCCTTCCCATGAGAAGCCGTAGTCGAGAAGAACCTGGCTCATGTCCTTGACCGGATGCGACCTAAACGCGTCGCCGAATCCATAGTCGGGACGACCATCAATGATGGAAGCCTTGCCTGTCAAACACTCCAGCAGCTTGCCCACCGTCATTCGGGATGGGAAACCGTGAGGGTTCATGATTATGTCGGGACAGAGGCCGTTGTCGGCAAAGGGCATGTCTTCCTGATCGACAATAATGCCCACGACACCCTTCTGACCGTGACGAGACGAAAACTTGTCGCCCAGTTCGGGACGCCGCGTCTGTCGGGTCTGGACTTTGATGACGGTCGTGTCTTTCTCTGTTTGGGAAATCATCACCTTGTCGATGTAGGCAGGGTCAGGGATTCGGTACGAGATGGCGGAATCGCGGTACTCGCTTGGCCCGCGATCAAGGCCAATGCCCGTTGTTGTCAGATCCAGGGGCGTCTCCTTCTTGACCATGACCTCTCCGCTCTTGACTCGGTAGCCAACCGTAGCCAACCCGTCATCGTCCAAAGCCTCGTACTTCTCTTCTCGGCGTGTTGCGCCTCCATTGACCTGGTTGACTGGGTCGCCAATGCGCTCTCTCCTGCCGTTGGGGTACTTTTGCAGCTCTGTAGTGTACTTGCGGAAGACTTGGCAGCGTCCGAATCCTCTGTCAATCGAGGCCTTGTTCAAGACCAAGGCATCTTCGATATCGTATCCAGAGTACGACATGACGACCACGGTGGCATTCTGGCCAGCGGGAAGTTTGTCGTAATGCACAAGCTGGATGGTCTTGGTGATGACCATGGGCCGTTGTGGGTAGACCAGGGTGTAGAGAAGTGTGTCAATGCGGTTAAACTGATTGTATGCAATGGCTCCAATAGCTTGCTTACCCATTGCACATTGATATGTGTTTCTGGGGGACTGGTTATGATGTGGGAATGGAATCAACCCAGCCACAGCTCCAAGGAGAGTGAAGGGTTCAATCTCCAAATGAGTCGTGCTGTGTGTTATTTGATCCTCGTAGATGGTGACGAGGGCGTCCTGTTCCTCATTCACATCCAGGTATTCAACAATTCCCTTTGTCAAGAAATCGTCAAATGTGACTTTGCCAAGATGCAGCAACTTGAGATGCTCACCCTTGAGCTTTTGCCTCCCGTTCTTGACAATGATGTACGGTCGGCAAATGCGGCCCTCATCTGTCGCGATATGGACTGCGTTAAAATGGGTATTGAGGTTAATGCTGACAAAGGGTGATATCCAGCCTCTTCGGCGCATTGTGCGGAACCTCGAGGCAAACCTCTTGGGGTATCTAGTCAAAGCGAATGGTGTACCATTTACGTGAATAATCCACGAGCCCTCTCGGTGCATTTCGGCGCCCGAAAAGTTTCGGATGGGCTCGACACCCGTATCCAGCGTGAATATCCACCGCTTCACGGGCGCCTCGTCGACATTGGTGGTGATGTGTGTCATGAGGGCCAAGTTCTTGACCAGACCGCAGGCTTCGCCTTCGGGCGTATCTGAAGGGCAAAGCATACCCCACTGTGACGGTTGAAGAGCACGAGGGCCAGAGACCTTGCGCGTCTTCTCGAACTGGGAACTGATTCGGGTCATCATTCCCAGGGCACTGATGTAACTAAGGCGACTGAGCACGTGCGTGACGCCTGCCCTGTTCATGTTGAATCGCTTCACACTCCAATTGCCAGTCTGGATTGCGCGATTGATGCCCATTCCAATATTGTTTGCGTGGTTGCTGATCATGTGTACAGCATCCAGGGGAACCGCGCGATTGTTCTTTTTGAGAAACTTGTCGATGGACATCTTGACCTCGCCCATGAACCTCTTGAACAAGTCCTCGAAAAGGAGCGACAAGAGCTGGCCGGCTAATTCGAGTCGCTTGTTTCCCACAAAATCTCGGTCGTCGACCAGCTTGGAATCTTGGGAAGCCATCAAAACTCGCCGCGTCATCATCGCCACATAAATCGCCTTGGGATAGAAGTCCAGGCCCTCAATGGGCACATGGGCAATGATTAGGTTGGCCAGAGCATCGAGACCTTCCTCGACGTTGTTCCGGCGGACCTGGGGTCCAAACATGGCCCTGCGAGATCCCATCTTCACCCTGGTGCCAATGTACTCAAGAGCTTGATGCTGTGTAAAGACTCCGGCTCTGGTTGCCTCGTCAAAGTTGATGACAAATTCATCCTGATATCGGCCATCGGAACCAGCGACAAGTTGCATAATCTCGTAATCGGTCAAACCCCCCAGGGCCTTGAGGATAATGACAATAGGAATGCCTTCCACCAGGACGTTGTGTGTCATGACAATCCTGTCCTTCTTGAGAGTGACATATGTCTTTGATTTTCTCTCGTGGGTCGAGCTCGTTACCGAGGCTGAAATGATGTTGTTCTTTTCGTCTGCTTCCACAATGACTCGATTTTTGCTCAGCTGCTCTTGAATCAAAATGACCTTTTCCGTTCCGTTGATGATGAAGTAGCCGCCCGGGTCGAGAGGACACTCATTCATTGCCTCCATCCGGGCGTTATTTGCACCACTCAGGCGGCACTTGGAGCTTTTCAGCATGACTGGCATGCGTCCCAGAGGCACATTTTTGCGTATGATGCGCTGTTTATCTCGAATATATGCGATATCGACGACAATTGGAGCGGCATAGGTCATGTCTCGGAGACGACACTCCATGGGCGTGACCTCGGACCTCGACTTGGCGTCATTGTGATCCTGGCGGCGAGGGCGGTCGACGCGAATGTCAGTAAACCTACAACGAGCAACATCATGTTAGCCTCGCCGTTTCCTCATGGCACAGCTCTTGTCCAGCTTGACACATACTCTAACCAAAAATTGCTGTCAACGTCGCTTCGAATGGTGCGATTTGCCCGAACAATATCCTTGATCTCTTGCTCCACGAAGAAGTTGTACGAGTCGATATGCCTGGTAAGCAGTGCGGGTTAGCATTTGGATCTGAATCGCATTTGACGAGTGCAAGCGCGCATACTGTTTTACGAGGCCTTGAGACAGTGTCAGCGTCAGCGTCGGCTGGTGTGAGTTCGCATCAGGGTGCTCGCAACGGGAAGTTGCCCACCTTTGACCTTGAGAAAGGCAGGGAGAAGCTGGAACTTGTCATCCTTGGTATTGACAGGATCCGTCAGCTTCTTGCCATTGTAGAAGGGCTCCAAGAGGGCCTCGAAGCCATCGTCCACCATGGGCATCGTGTCCTTTCACCGTGTCCGTCGCCGCGCACAAGTCATTTACGTGCTTGGCTGTCGACGTGTGCTGTGCTGTGCTGTGTTGTGCTGTGTTGTGCCTCGGATTTGGTCGAGCGATGACCAGCTGCAGGCTGGATGCGGACCGGGATGCTTCACAACTTTTTTTTTTCTTGAGCCACGCCGGTTTGGACGGAGGTGGTACGGGAAAGACGTGCCCCACGAAAGGCAGAATGGTGGGTGGGGACTCACTCGGACTGTAGCACCAGCGCAGTTCCGGCAAGCTAAGCTCTCTCTGGTGGGGGACGAGGAACAATGAAGCCAGCATTTGAGCAATTGGACCAGGCAAATTTCACCGCCCGCCTGGACCACGGCAATATCGCAGCCCTCCTCCCAAAAAGAGTGTCAAGCTGTGAACAGGTCTAAGCACAGCCGCCAACCTGTCATGCCACTTCGTTACGCAGAAAAGGCTCAAAGTCGCAGCCTGCCATCGTTCCATGTCATCCGCCGGAATGTTTGCCCTTGTGTCTATGAGCTGTGTCCATCGCACCGGGTAAACTCACGCCAATGTGACGAACTAGACAGTAGTCGTTGGCACAAGTGGAAGTGTTGACGTTCAATCTCTTCAATGCCGAGGTGCCCTCCCAGAACAGACATGATAATGTGAAGTATGTATGCGTGCGTTGGCTCATGTCGCCTGCCACAGCCCCCCATGCGCTCTGTTTTGCGGCTCTGTCCTGTGTACGTCAGAGTGCCCTCCCCTAGTTTCGGCTTGTCCACTTTGTGAAAGGTGCATATTGGAGAACTCAATGACCAAATCTCTGTGTGAGCAACCCTACAAGTATGTGCTCTATGTACATCTTCAACGCAGATCCGATCTAGGCGAATAGTGGCCCTGGGAGGTGCCCACCAGGCCCTATTACCAGTTCAGACGGCATCCTCCAGCCACCCTACCACCTACCTACCTAGGTACGGAGTAGGCACTTAGGTAATACGTCCTTTCGTACCTGGGTGCGTCGTCAAGATGAGCAATGTACAACATTACCATTGGGAGGTACCCTCGGCAGAAAACATGTACCCCCCAGTGCTGTGCTAGTGGCTGTTGACGATGCGACGATCCGCACCAGGAAACTCCCAGGCTGACTGATGGATCCTGAGGGACGTTGGCATGCAAAGCAGCCGCATGCTCGTGCTCGTGCTCGAAGTCTCTATGCTCTCGAATTGGTGGGACGGAAGGACGGAACCTCCTGTGTCAAAATTCACCTCCTAACCCCACATTGTCACCAGCCGAGTTCAACGACTAGTCGCTGCATCACTCCACTCTGAGCAAGCCATGCAAAATGTCGGTGAGCAATCATGTGGATGCGGACAGGCCGTCTCCGTTCCAAGAGACAAGATGGACGGGAGACAGGAGGAGAGCAGCTCTCGGAGCGTAGCGAGCGGCCGACATGGCGTTGGTACATCTTCAAGTATACATATGCATGTTTGAGAGGCGTGCCACAAAACATGCGACACTGGCTTGGTGGTGGACGTGGTGACTGACTTGCAGCATAGGCCACTGGCTTCCAAGTTTCTTAGGGCATGCGGCTTACCCTGCCCTAATTTGATATATACACGGGCTTGCGTGCAGGAACATGCGCGTCTTCCTTCTTTTGCATGGGTTTGCGCTGTCAGATCAGAGATGGTGCTTGGACGCTGGCGCTGTAAGCGTTCGTAACGAATTGAATTGCGTTTTGTCTTCACTCGAGGTGGACATGAGGTGCATCAGCAGTTGGTTGATTGGCCATGAGCAGCTCAGGTGGGCTATTGACGGCGGCGAGTAAATTGCGGGGGTCCGTGAGATCTGGTTTTGTTTTATTTCGGGGGCTCAGACAGATTTCCTCGCTGACAGCGTTGAAGCACTGAAGCACTGAAGCATTGAAGCATTGCTTGGTTCCTCCTCGAGCTTGAAACGGATGCATATGGAGGGCCAATTCAGAGGACTGCAACGCCTGCGTGTTGGAACCCAAGATCAGGCTCTCCTGTTTATAGGTCCCAAACAAAGACGGCCACCTCATATGTTTTTTTTTTGGTTTCACATCCTCTTGAGCTGTGTCCCCTCCACCGTCATCCGAGGCTGTTTCGGTGTACGTAGCCTTCCTCTAGTCCATGTAAGCCAAGTATTATTAATGTGAGGGCGGAGTTAAGCTACGGCACTCTCGAAGCAAGGTCCAGGGGTCCGGTGGGTGCTGGCGCACAAGAATGAAAAAAAAAAAAATGACAAGACTGATGTTTTTGAAAGAAGACCCCCCCATAAGTGACGACATATCGGATAACGGGTCTGCTGCTGATACGAGCCTCAAAGGCGGGGTTGTTGAAGTAAGGCAACAATTGGGGACTGAAAATCCAGTCAAAGTCCACTTTGTCATCTCACGGACCAAGACAAATGTTCTTGCTGTACCTCCGTAGTTGTGCTGAAGTAAACTTCTTGGTTTAAATGATGCTAGAACAATGGCAGCATCCTGCTTTTGCCCATCAGGAGCTGGTTTTGGAGCCCATGGGTGCCAGCCAAAGTATTCTGGAAACTGGGAATGTGCCTCCGTATTCTGTTCTGGGCATTGACAAATTGACACGGAAACCATCTAGAGAAAACTTTCTAATACAAAGGCAAGCAGCCTGTGTCTGAACTGTGTGTAGCAAGCTGTGCTGATGAGGAAAGCAAGGTGCGGGACATGCAGGGACCTGTGCAACTGATGTGCAGTAATTAAGGGCCGGCAAAGGAAGACCATTGCGCTGAGAGCCCGAGCAACTAATGCAGCCATGGTCAATTTGCCGAGAGAGCCTAGTGTGCACAGCGGTTTTTGCTTCATGAGATTTTTGGTATAATCATGGCATCCCTAATTGGTGATGCAGGCGTGATATTGGCGCTCATGCTGCAAAGGCCACAAGGGCCACCTGGCAATGTTCTCGGCTTGGCTTCGAAACTCACGCGACTTCCTCCAATGACCCTGATGCTCTAATAATGGCCCCGAAGAGGATCAAGGAGCTCATGAAACATCATTTGCTTACACGACTTGACCTGTTCATTCGTCCGCCTTTTATATGTCCCGATGAGGCTGAATTGCTCATCAGTCACCACCTCCAAAGTAACCCTTGGCACGGCAAAGTACCCCCTTGTACCTACCTACCTACCTACTTAAGTACTTACCTACTTAAGTACCTTGGAATAATAGGCTGCCGTGCCTGGCGGCGGCGGCGCCGACCAGAGAACTCAGTTATTAGGATCCATCAAGCCAAGGCCATGCCCAACAAAGTCCCCTCTCGCCCCCACTCCTTGTGCCTAAAGCCAGCTCTGTGGTCCCGACAAACAGAGGTGGACGCTTGTCTGAGACCTTAGCCAGAATTCGCTGGCGCTCTGTTGCTCTGTATGTCCTTGGCGTGGCACCCCCCATGTCTGTATTATGCACTCACGTTTCGTTGTCGCTTGCCAGATTTTAAGTCTTGTCTTGTGTCTTGTGTCTTTTTTTTTTGTGTTCCGTCCTCTCGCCAAATACCCAGTGGAGGGCTTTCCTGGGCTTTCCTGGGAATACTGAAACTCATCTTTCTCATTGGAAGCCCTCAGCCTGGCTGTTTGCCCCCAATCTCTGTGGCTCAGGTTTCACTTCTATTGTATTGTTCGATATACCATCATCTTTCACAAAACACGCGAGAATCGAACACAAGAGGTAAGCACACTTACATGCGCCAGTACTCCATGAATGCCACCCTCCGGTCCTATCACAGCGACTGCGTTTCGCTCAAGCCGAGAGAGCTCCCTGGGATTCGGACCACAAATGCCTATTTCGGTCATGACCTCAACCGATAATGTCCTTCTCTGATTGTACAGCCTTGAAAAGCCGGCTGAAACCATAACTGGGAGTTGTTTGTGTGTTTCTCATCCTCCGATGGCCCTCGCGGCTGTTATCTGGCTTCATCATGGCCTGGGAGTGGTTGTGGTTCCCTCCAACATCTGCCCTGGAATGGATTAGTGCGGTACAAGCCAACGACGGTGTGGTGAAGACCAACCACCGCCAACAAGGCCGCACCCGAGCCGGGGCCTTCGTGGCCTACATCTGCCCCTGCCCTCCCTTGTCTGAAGCCGCTTGGGTGCGATGGCCTAATAGCCTAGACCCTGGCCAACACATCCACCAAAGGGACAGCGGAGAATCCAGAGCGTACCTGTTTATTCAATCCATCCTGGCACCCCGCCTCCCAACGTGCTCATTGTCAAAGTTGTTTCTTCCAACCTTACCTTGCAACTTGGGCTGACCACTCCCACTCTCTTTCCATGTCTGCAGGTATATAGACACCGATTTATATCTGCCAATTCGGCGTGTACGATTTCCGCGTTTGCCGCCTACCATGGATGACGTGCGCTTTCGTGCGCAGCAGTCGCCACGGAACGAAGCGCCCATGGCAAGCTTCGTCTCACCCCCTCGTAACGGCGGCCGAATTCCTCAGCAAACCTCCCACGACCAACGCGGCAACATGCCACGTAGATTTACAACCGAATCCGGTCGGGTACCGACCCTGGCATCGATGACGGCGGCGTTTACCTCACCCCCGAGAGGCCTTGGGTTGGACCCCTCCCCAGACTACAGTAATGTGAGTCCCTTGGATGCACACCCTCGCGTTCATCCTCCTCCTTGTACCGCGTATACTCCCTGCCATTTGGCAAACGATTTTTGAAGACATGTGCTAACTTGGTCGACTATAGGCATTGCACAAGGTGCAGCTGGTACGTAACCCTGGACCGACGGCGTATACAAAAGCTGTGGACAGTGCTTGAGGCTCCCGATCGTGATAATTCCCTCGTTGAAGCCAATTTTCGCTAAAACCCATGCACAGATTGAACAGAAGAAGCTCGAATATGAGAGAATCCGAGAACAAAGAAGACGCTTCGAGCTGGAGATGCAAAGACTTGACCAGCAACAGCGCCGGGAAGCCCAAGAGTTGGCTCAGATGGAAGAAGAGATTCGAATTGCTGGACATCAGTCTGAGCCGACGACGCCCCCAGAGTACCATGACAGCTCGGGGTTTCCATCTATATTCTCGCGGCCAAATCGTTATTCGACCTCGAGCCTCGCCTCGCCCCCCGGCTTCAACCGCCCTGCCCGATCCGGGTCACAATTGGCGTCGCCCCCTTCCGGCTTGATGCATCAAAGATTTGGATTTGACGAGAGAGCCATGCCTTCTCGTTCAGATCCAAATACTCGGCGCAATAGCGATGACGAAGAAAAAGAAGAGGCCGTGCGACAGGATCCCACCAGTCATAGGTCGACCAACGCGTAAGTAAATTGAAACTCCTCTCAAGATGTCTGTGCTTCGTCAGCCAGCCTCGGTTCATGGCAAATTCTGGCTCAAATATACTGTTCTCAGCCCTTGTGGCGCTGTAATGGTCGTTTTGGAAAGCCCTCTGCGTCCCATCGGAGCATTTGATGGTCCATTTACCACAACTACGGTTGCAACAGACCCGGCCTAAAGGTTCCCATGCTGCCGCCGTTGCTGTGTCTGGTCCTCACACCTCGCATTTTTCTGTTGTAGAAGCTAACGGCGATGTCCCCGAGACAGGCTTCACCGATATTCGATGCCTGTCACCAGGTCGCGAAACGGACTGTACGATATGAATCTTGACCAAACCAACACAACTCGTTTCTTGTTCGGGGACGATGAGCCCAACTCAATGCCTCGCGGGCGCACACCAGACGACAACTTCCCCACTCTCGTACGGCGAGATGACCAAATGGTACGTATGAGCTGCGATGTTCCTGTATTCATGCATCTTCTTGAAAGCATTCTCGTTGGCATTTGAAGCGGCTCGGCAAAGCGATGAGGCGAGGCTGCAAAGGCGGCTTGTTCGGCATCTTGCTGGACTGCAAGAGGAGAGGCCAAGACAAGTCTGGTAGGTCTGAAACGAGTCAACTGGTTCTTGGCAGGTTGCGAGGGGAGGCAGTCGAGCTCGACAGCCAGCAGCCAGCAGCCGTCAGCCGTCAGCCGTCAGATGGCAGCCGACAACAGCTGAGTCGACGGCCGTGTTTGCGCGCACACTTATTCACGCCTCTGACTTGCACAAGGTGCCGCACAGGCATCAGATGCACAAGCCCTTGGCCAATCTCACTCTTGCCGCCTGCCTTCGCTTCACTGCTGCCTCTCCTCCTCAATGTGCAGCGGGTTTCAGCTTCGGGCTTGCTCTACATCAACATTGCCGTGCCACAGTGTTCTTGTCAACATCTTGTGCTTTTTTTCGTTTTGATCTCTTTTTTTGACCGATGCATTGTTTTTCTGACACTTTGCGTTTTCCTGCAGCTTTCTGCGTCTTCGGCTGCCCTCGATCTTGCGTTGTCCCCGTCACCTAATCCTGAAAAGTCCAACGGCTGGAATCGTGTTAACCGTCATCGACACCAGCAGAGCATGTCGGCGATCAACGGGTCGTCTGTCAGCAAATCCAACGAGGTTGCCGCCATTGGCAGCCGTCCCCAGTCCTTGCGCCACTCTCTCGAGATTAAATACATGCAAGAGAGCTCCAAAGAACCCTCGTCCGCTGCCATGTCACCCCAGAGCAGCCATATGGCGTCGCCCCCCCGACTTCAGAGTTCCTTCTCTGCCAACGATGTCCCTACTCTTAAGAACTCGTCTGGGTCCATGGTATCAGGAAACGCAAATAATCACGCCCAGCAGCATTTCCACAATCACAACGCCAGCATGGGCCGGATTCCTGCTGGAGCATTACCTCCACGCCATAACCGCGAGCTCTCGAGCGACAATAGCATGAACAGCGTTCGTGAGCAGCCCAATGGCTTTCAGTCTATCCAGTCTGCCCTGCAAGCCAGTGCTGCACCGTTTGGCCCCAGCCTCACTAGTGCAGCCCAAGCTGGCTCGACCACGGCCGTCTCTGGTCCATCAAACGCGGCACCAGGAAGCTCCTTCAACACGTTTTATCCGCCAAATGGATACGGACCTGGTGCAACAAGCCCAAACGGCAACTACGGCATGCCACTGCTCGCCGCAGGCATGCAGCAGATGAACATGAATGCTGTCAATGGGGGCAACCTGTATCCCGCTCAGAACTACACTGGCTATGGCGCTGGGCCCTACAGCCAAGGCGCTGGGCAGCCCAGAGACAGCCAAGCCCGTGTCATTCAACACCGGCGCCAGCTCGATAATGAAGGTACGTTGTGCACCCGAGCGGATTCAAACGATGGCGCACTCGTTGACTCCATGTCTGTAGCCATGTCTCGGTATCAGAATATGCCTCTTGAATCTTTCCGAGGGCAAATCTATGAACTGTGTAAGGACCAGCATGGGTGCCGCTATCTCCAAAAGAAGTTGGAGGAACGCAATCCTGAACAAGTTCACATGATTTGGCTTGAGACCAACCAGCATGTCATCGAGCTCATGACGGACCCCTTTGGTAATTATTTGTGCCAAAAGCTCCTCGAGTTCTGCAATGACGATGAACGTACCGTCTTGATTCAGAATGCGTCTCAGGACATGGTGCGTATCGCGCTCAACCAACATGGAACGCGAGCACTACAGAAAATGATTGAATACGTTAGCACCCCGCAACAGGTCCATCTCATCATCGAGGCTCTTCGATTCCGCGTTGTTGAGCTTATTCAGGACCTTAATGGCAACCACGTCATTCAAAAGTGTCTGAACAAGCTCACATCGCTCGACGCCCAGTTTATATTCGATGCCGTTGGCAACAACTGCATCGAGGTGGGCACTCACCGACACGGTTGCTGCGTGCTGCAACGCTGCATTGACCACGCATCTGGTGAGCAGAAGCCGTGGCTGGTAGGGCGCATAACCGAACACGCACGCATCCTCGTACAAGACCCTTTTGGCAACTACGTTGTGCAGTACATCATCGACCTGAACGAGCCAAGTTTCACGGAGCCCATGGTTACCATGTTCCAAGGCTGCATCAGCCAACTATCAAGACACAAGTTCAGTTCCAATGTTATTGAGAAGTGCCTGCGATGCTCGCAGGCACAATCCAAGGACCTGATTGTAGAAGAACTGCTTGCGCCTCAGGAGATGGAGCGCCTGCTTCGCGACTCCTTCGCCAACTACGTTATACAAACCGCTCTTGAATTCGCCACGCCTCACCAGAAGTACCGCCTGGTTGAAGCAATCCGGCCCATCCTGCCGCAGATCCGCACCACTCCCTATGGCCGCCGCATTCAAGCCAAGGTTTCAGCTTATGACAACCGTGGAAGTGCAGCATCCAGCGGTCAAGTCACTCCTGCAGACAACACTCAGGGCCAGATTCCTCTCCGTCAAGGCCACAGTCGAGGCATGTCCGGCAACGCTTCAATGTTGCCAAGCAATGGCATCACAGGCGGAGGACTTGCCGGACTGGGGGGCAATCAAGGAGTCCGTCAAGGCGCATCATCGTATCCGAACAGCGCGGTGCTGACGGTCTCTGCTCCAACGGGATCGGCTCCTGGTCAGCCTCCTCAAAACCAGCAGCAGCAACAGACGCAGTTCAACCAGAGAGCGCCGGCTAGCTTCACTCCCTCGCACTCTGCAAACACGTCTATGGATGCCAGCGGCGAGTCGCGCTGGGTGTAACATCAACATCTTTTTCTATTGCATTGCCACCTACACACCATCTATTTGTACCAACACGGCATACTCAAAAGTTCTCTTTGATCTGTGTCACTGGGTGGCGCTCAGCTTCTCATGCAGCACGCTTACGAAACTGCCATGACTTAACGACTCTTGTTATTCCGCGTCATGTTTCGTCGTCGTACATACAACACGAGAACGCCTTTGCCTTACTACTAGCTTAGCCTCTTGCGTCCCAATTTGCACAGCACATACGTGACGGTGCTCTGTGTGTACATTACAAAGAAAGGAAGTTACGAAAAAAGGGAGAAGAGAAGAAAAGTCCATTGGCAGACTTTGCCTGCACTGGCAACAGCATCAGAAGGTCACACACATCCTGTACGCGCATACTAAATGCCACGACGAAAGATCTCCATTGATAGAGACAACTCTTTTTTTTTTTGACATTTGAACATGCCTTTTACACTTTTACCTTGTCTTACACACCTCATCCTCCTTCCCCCTTGTCATTTTTTTTTAGTGAAACACTTTCTTGCTTCATTTCTCTGTGCTTTTCAGCCATCAACCTGATCTTGATTTGTTTTTTTTGTTCAGGGCCTGTGATTTTCCACTGGCATCACACATACTGGACTGAGATGTGGAGGAACACGCTAAATAACGGCTTTTTCTGCTTTTTTTTGCATCATCGTTACGGCTGCCCTATGATTGTATTGTCACCTCGTTTTCCTTTCACTTCTTTGGATTGCCGAATCCACGACAGGGCCGAGTTGGAGACAAGGAAAGGGAATGAGAACATGTACGTGGTTGGGCAGTTGGATGGTCGGTGAGGTTTCGTTTTTGTTTGCCACGCATGACCTTTTTTGTATGATCTCTCGAGTCTTATCTCAGAAAACTAAAATAAATGACGCTTGCCCTTCTTATTGAACCACGTGCCAAGATATAATGAGGTCTGCTTTCCTTGTGTGTTTCGGTTGCAAGACTTCAGACGGACCTATTACTACGGATCGTTGATGACGGGATCTGCACATCTGCAATTCTCCACCAGGTTGGGACAGGCAAACCAGTGTGGCTTAAGCGCAACTCTGTACTTTTTCATTCTATTTTAGGGTTTGATTGTGGTCTGGTGGCACTGGCGTCTAGCAAGGCAATCAGTCCCCCTTGGCTACATCGGGGTATTTTCTGCAGCAACACAGGTATTGATGTGCAAATACAACAAGGCCAGAAGAAGATGGTCATAATAATTACGGGATTCATGTCCATTCCAAATTTTGTTTTGTAAATAAGCTACCAAATCATAATGGCCAGTTTTGTCATCCTTGAACCCCCTTGACCGATGATTCCAAGCATAAGCAAACACGCGATGCCAAAAACCAACCGCGCCAAACCACGAAACCCCAAGCTGCGGTCCACCACGTACATTGACGTACGGATGGGACGCTTATCGGTAGCGCCACAGGGAGGTGGTGTTGTGACGCAACCAGGTCTTTCTGCGGCCAGCCTTGGTCTTGTTGTAGCGGTGGCCCTTGTTGAGACCGCGGGACTTCTTGCCGGTGGCGGTGAGGCCACGGGCCTCGCGGTGCTTGTGGACGGGGTTGACGATCCAGTTGATGCGGGGGTCGATGCGGATGGCCTTGTGCTGGGGGTCAACGAGGATGACCTCGTAGTACTTGTAGGTGGAGTCCTGGTTGATCCAGTACGAGTTGAGGACGCGCAAGTTGGCGCAGCGGCGGCCGACACGCTCCTCGGCGGTGGCCTTGAGGGATCGCTGGTACTTGAGCTGGTTCACACCCTGGTTGGTGGGCTTGCCTGTTTAGCGTAGTTAGTAAACATTTCCTGTAATCTAGTTCCCAAGCTTTGTTGCTGAACAAGTTGAGATCCCGGGGTGGCAGAGGGTTCAGTGGCAAAGATACACGCATGTATGCTTCGCCCTGTATTCATTGCATTGCATTGCACAAGCCCGCCTGTCACCGTCGTGGATCTCGACTTCTTCCCAACACTGCTAGACTCCCACGTACCATAGGTGGCACCCTTGGGGACAGGGCGCTTGCGGCCACCACGGCGGACGCGAACGCGGTAGACGACGTAGCCCTGCTTGGCCTTGTATCCAAGGCGGCGGGCCTTGTCGGGGCGCGAAGGGCGAGAGGCGCGGTGAATAACGTTCAATTGACGGTACTATATTATGCACTCTCAGCAAAAGTTCAACGAGTGTATAACAGACAAAGCGGACGAGCAATCGAGCATCTCTCTTCTCCCAGACTTGGGGCAGGGTTGGAAAAGTATCTCAGGAGGTTTCTCCAATTTCCCAGTACCACCAAGATAGGACAAATACTTGTCCGTATTGACGATTCGTATCGAGGTGGAACCTGAACCGGTTCGACAGATTTTCATCCGCGCCCAAGCGAAAAAGAAGAGAAAAGTCGAGTCCGCGTCGCTCGTCCACGACATGCCATTGAATGCGGTTCATGTAGTTTGGAATTGACGTACTTCCCAGCAGCGCACTCGGAGAAGGAAGCGCATCACATCGGACTGCTTCTTCTTCTGAAGTTCCTCGACATACTTGAGGGCACCCATCTTGACTGTTAACGCAACGGTGTTAGCTCAATACGTCTGGCGTGTTTCGTCCTTCCGAGTACGATTTCTCTCTCCTCTGTCACTAGGAAGAACACGAAAGAGATATGGGTTAACGAACCGGTTTGTGAGGCAAGAGACCTGTGGTGGGTTAGTAGTGGTGGGAGCGAAGTGTCGAAATTTCGTTCGAGGAAACTTGCACAACATCCAAGGACTAGGCGGAGTTGAAAATTGCAATGCGCAATTTGTGTGGGCTAAGCGATGCGCTAGTCCATTTCCAAGACTAGCACATGAGGATTTGCCCCGCAATGCCCTGGGTTTCTGAGCTTTGATGAGTCAGCAATGATGTGTGGACCCATCAGGCTTCTCTTCTCGGAAAGGATGCTGGGTTTCACAAGGAGGGTCCACTTGGCTGCCTGTTGGTTGACCAAAACACCCAGCATCGCGGTGATTACTTGACTAAAATGTTATTGGCCTCAAACTTTGAATCCATATGTACATGTAAGCTTGCAAGCGTCAAGGTCGGTCCGTCACGCTAGGAACTCAGCCAACCCGTACATGGTGCGTAGGATGCCTTCCGCGACATCTCCCCAAGTGGATGATGCCTTTTTCTGCGTCGCATTTTCAAGCAGTTCCATTGCAATTTGGTCAACGTCGCCGTCGCCAACGTTTGGCAGAGCACTAGCAGCCTTCGGGACGATATCCTGTTCAACAAGCTTGGCTGAGAGTCCCAGAAGGGTCGTGTTAAGCAAGTCCAAATCCTTGCAATCCTGCTTCCACCGTATCAGGGTGGGCATCTTGTCGTCACTGCCACTATTGCTTAGTTCTTCGTAGTGATTCGCCAATTCCCGGAATCCGCCCAAGACACTCTTTGCCGCTTCGTAGGAATCGTTTCTGATTGCAGACGCTTGTCCCGCGTAGGAGCTACCCACATAAGGCATGGTGATAGCCACGTCGTCTGAAATGCTCTTGGTCGCGAGCTGGCTCATGTTTAGTAGCTGGTTAGGGAAACTGGCTGACATTAGCCCAAGATACTGCCATTGAACAAGAGCCTCTTACACCTCAAGGAAAACTTCGGCCTTGATATATGCCTTGAGATCTTCTGCAACATCCTGTAAAGCCCGTTTGGCATCCTGTGTGTTCTTTCTCTCTCCCTTTGGAGTGCCAAACAAACTTCTCGTCGCTGATTAGGTAACTCCACAAGATGGCATACAAAGCATGCACTGCTGGTTAGCCATACCTAGATTTTCGGGCAAGAACAGCCTCATCTCCCTGAAACCGCTTTTTTCGTACATTCTTGTTTGATGTACGCTGATGCAATGACGGCAGAGCTATTGCGGCCTCTGATTCAGAGTCATGGCCAGTTAGAGCGACGTCTTCAATGTCATCTTTTGAAACGAATCAGTGTCTGGCATCCACGTCAAGAGCCAGCACTGGTTGCGACTCACCATGCTCGACTAGCTTTCGCTTCCTCCTCAATGGTGCCATTTGAACCAGATGGCCAAGTCTCTATGGGTACCAAGGTAGTTGACCTCCCTGCATGCAATGCGAATCAAAGCCAGATTTTGTCTAATGCAACTAAGCCATTACAAAAAAACGAGATAGAAAACCGCTATACGACAGGCTGGCAAGAGCTGGGCGAAGTGGGTGGAAGGAGCCCCCCTTGGCGCCAACTCGCTTCCCTCCTTGACCTTGACCACCCTGCTTCGTTCGATGTGGTAACTGCGACTCCTCAAGGCGCCGAGGACAATTGCAGGTTTCTGGGAACATTCAGGTACCGCGGGTAACAAAATAGCAACCTCAGGCCAGAGAGTTGAGTTGAAATGCCTTTCAATTTGTATATACTCATAAATCATATCAGTTACTCTTGATTTCTAAAAGCCCAAATGCCACCAAATGCCTGAGATCCATCCTAGCAGAGGAGGGACGAAAGCAGATGTAGAAAAGCTGGAACAAAACAAGTCAAGAAAAAAAAAACATATAAAAAAAGAGACATCGTCCAAGAAGCTCAAATTTCAGTCGTTACATGACTTCAGCCTTTCCCAAGTCATGTGTGTGCCTATTCGTTGCATATTAAGTTACAGCCTGTGACCCCCTCCCTTTTTTTCAAGCATCTTTCTGTCTATGAGTCTCGACCTGTAGTTGGTGCAAGCAATAAATCACCGCCTTCTTTCTTGATCCTTGATTTTCCCGCCCTTCTTGTTGGTATAAACGCCAATTGCCGCATCCCCGCAAACCTAAAAGGGACTAAAAAGTATGAAAAAAGTTACCTATGGACTTGAAGAAAACGCGCAACGTGAAAACGAGAGAAAAGCTCGAGCAGCTCAGCTAGATACTTAAGCGGGAATTAGAAAATGATGGTTGTGCCTCTGCGCCGACATATCTCTGAGTATTGCTTGTCTTTGTAGTCGGATATTATCAACGTGTATTAATTAATGCGTGTTGAGGGAGAGACTTTGAAATGCAGCAGTCCAGTCATTTTGCGCCGACATGGGCGAGACACCCGACGAGTGGGGAGCAGGACTGGGCAAGTTCTGCGCCACCGGGAATCGATGGCGTAGAGATTGAAAGTCGCCCTGCTGGCTAAAACCAGCCGAATATCCCTCTGCACTTGGGGAGAGACTTGGAGCATACGGAGCAGACGTGCCACGAGCATTGCCAAAGGCACCGCCCCCGTACATGTAGTTGTTTGGTGGATACGCCGAGGCCGGAGGAACACTGCGATCGCTACCAAACGGCTGGGAGAACGCGGGACGGTAGCCACGACCAAAGCCTTGTGTTTGCTGTGGCTCCTGACCTTGTCGGCGTTCAGGTCCAGAGGCACGCCCAACACCCACAGCTCCAGGTCCAACTCCGCTTGGTGCCTGAATGCCCAGAGTTGGGCTGGCGAATGAGGCCGGGTTGATGGCAGACATCCAGATTCTGGTTTTGTAAATTTTGAAAAGATCGGTAACGAGGGAATTAAAGTTGATATAAGAGTCAGCAAAGTAGTAGAACGTAAGCTTCTTCCAGTCCCTTTAGATTTAGGCATTAGCACAATCAATAGTTCCACCAAAAGGAAGTCAGAAGGTTCAAGGCTTACATCTGAAACTCTGCATCAAGAATTTCCATATTGAGGCCGTGTTCCTTGACCTTTTGCATGCAAACTCTTTTTGCCTTGGCTTCCTGGCCCTCTTTATCACGCAGAGCGTGGACCTCATGGTTCTGGGCGAGCCGTTTGATGAGTTTTGGCCGAAGCTCTCCAGCATTTGGCTCCTGGAGGTGATGTTGATTCGGCGGTCCCATGCCGCCGACAGCGCTGCCTTGAACGCTGCTAGATGATGCCATCAAGCCTCCGCCAGAGCCTTCTTGGGCCGCGGCAGCACCTTGTGAGTACATCATGAGCCATTTATA
This sequence comes from Keithomyces neogunnii, assembly GCA_020975405.1. Taxonomy (NCBI): domain Eukaryota; kingdom Fungi; phylum Ascomycota; class Sordariomycetes; order Hypocreales; family Clavicipitaceae; genus Keithomyces; species Keithomyces neogunnii. The sequence goes on along the minus strand of JAIOWQ010000001.1, from coordinate 4,980,374 downwards.
ATGTTCCTCGGCGTAATGTTCCTTCAGCTCCTTTGCTGACTGCCAGTCAACATTGTCCTTGGCCACTGTGCCCAGGTCAGTGCCGCGATCTGCTTCCACAATCACCAGATCGCCAGGCTTCACTGTGAGACCGGTGCCTTCTTGAATGTAAAACACGTCTGCTCTGGCACACTTGAACAACACTACGTGAAGGAGTTGGTTGTGTCTGGGTTGCGCCATGCCAAACGCATTGCGGTGAGGGGAAGGGGGACGGTTGGTAAACTGATTCTGAAGACCAAAATGAGGTGCATAAGGGCTGCTGAAGGTGGGTTGCATGCTGCTTGGCAGACCTGCCAGCATGGCTATTCGATATTAGTATCTCTGAGTCGCGGGGGAAAAAATAATAAGAATGGAGGGAGGCTTACCATTGCTCATGTTCACGAGACCAGCGCCGTCAGTAAAACCAACGGGGAACCCCTGAGAAGATTGCCCATCGCCCATGGCAGCAGCATCCAGAGCTGATACCGAATCTGCAATGGAGCTGATAGAACCTTGTCGGGTGGGCATGTTTGCAAATGAGTGGCGACGGCTCTGGGAAACATCACCGCCGAAGAAACTCGGTGAGCTTGACCAAAGAGCAGCCTTTTTCAGATTTAGGTTATCTGGTTTCCGATTGTCCATACCCAAGGGGTGGCGGAAAGCATTCGAACCAAATTCACTCATACGCCGCGCCGTCCCTCGTCTACCAAGAGGATCGATAGAGTCATTGGCCTCGTCCAGTTCATCAACCGCGAAGTCTGATTCCTCTGGGACAGTCTCATATCCATTTCCAAGAAATGATGCACCGGTAGAGGCCCGAGGACGGATACGAGCGTTGTTGTATTGTTGTTGGCGCAAAATTGCGTTCTCACGGGCGAGCATTTCGATCGTTTTTGAATCGGACATCTGGTGGAAAGAGCCTTGCATGGATTCCGATGCACTTTCATCATCGTCGTCATCTTCAACTTCCTTGACCTTTCCGAGCATCGAGCCGTCATTGGCCATCTCGCTCAGCATGCTAGGTCGGGAGGGGCGATGCTGCAGGGCCGGGTGACGTGCTCGCCCCAGAATGGCAGATGAGCTCATGCCGCCTGGCGATGAGGAATCGGGGTCCATTTGGCCGACTGAATATGACTGAGATCGGTAAGTTTTTGGCGTCGGGTGCAATGGAATGGCAAATGGGATTTGAGTGTTGGAAATAGAATCGCGAGAGCTTGGAGAAACCTGGTTCAACGCAGAGTCGGGTGCAAAGAAAGAATTGCTGCTTGCCCCAGGTGGAGCTGTCGAGGTCGGCGATGGAAGAACTTCGCTCAACCTTGAAGAGGCGTCCTTCCGGTCAGAGTTCCAAATATTACCAGTTCCCCAGGCAAAGGCAGATGGATTTGCGCCACGACCAATGGCCGAAGAGGTTGAATGAGAACCCCAATGTCCACCACCAGCTTCTGCGGACGGGGTGCTAGGATGCGATCCTGTTGGAGACATGGAGCTGCTTGCAAATGAGCCCTTTCGAGGCCGGCTCAACGGCTGAGAGGTATCGTTGAGCCACGAAGATCGTCGCACCGGTTTGTGAGGCTGGACGGGCGCAGTCTGAGATGAATCGTTGCGGTGTTCGCCCTCGTCATCAGAGCTTGCTAGAGCCTCCGAGTCAGGGGTTGATGTTCGAGCGTTGACCTTTTCCAGAAGCAAACTCTGGCTTGTGGCTGGTCCAGAGGGAAAAGATGCTTGGCCGAGCTTAGACGTCCCTGTCTTGAGGGTATTGGAACTCATGATGTCCAGCGCCCCGCACGATTCTTGCCTCCGATGCCCCAAAAGTTCAAAAAGTGAGACGAAGGTGCGTCTAACACTGTGGCAGTATATGCGGAAGTATCCTTTGCTTTTTGTTTTCTCACGTCAGTAAAATCGCCCATCCAAGAAGGATGTTAAACCGAATTGTTCTCATGACCAAGAGGCCGTCTGGATGGTTCACTGCCACATTTTGGCCCCATCTTGGTACGAAGGGTAGATGCAGAAAACTCACTTTTGCAAAATTAACTAGACCAGAAATCTTTGGTTTATCTAATATGTGACAAGAAGCTCTAAGTCGTCAATGGTCTGATAAGAAAGTCGGGACTCAGAACCTCTCGCCTTGGCGAAGTCCGTTTCCGATCGGGGCAAGTGGATAGTGAGGAGTGATCTCTGTTCGGCAAGTCGGCGTAGGCGAAAGAAATCCAGGTGTTGTATGTCGTCGAGAAAGACTAAGAATGAGATATAAAGGGTATAACAAATTCTAAACCGGTGCGAGTCTAACCCAGAGCCCAAAATGAAAACGAAGTCAAGGAATAAAGTGTGAGGATGATTAGGTGCAAAGAAAGCGCACCCATTCGACGGCGTATCGGTGTTGTATTTCTTTTTTTTTTTCGTCTTTGAACATTCGCAGAGTATGTTGCGATTCGGTGTTGCGTGAATATGGCCCTACTTGACGCCCATGTTGGGAGGCCCAGGAGCCACGCCAAGAAGTTGCGAAGCGGCTACAGCTGTCGCAAGAAGCAGCAGGCCTGGCGTTTGTAGACCGTCCGACCTGTATGGGACGCGGGAGAGGAGTGGATGATTGACCTGCCAGCAGTTCCTTGAATAAGTTTCTTGCTTTGCGGGCGGAGTCTGAATGGCTGTGCGCAGCGATGGGCAAGCAATAGGTGAGGGCGGAGGGGGAATGTCACTGACGAAATGCTCCGAGGACAGGCTTCGGGGTGAAGAGGTCTGGTTCAATTTCTGCTTGGCCAGGCGTTCTTGGATAGAAGCGCGGCACGGCAGAAGAAGATGTCGGTCGCGGGTTTGTTTCTGGCGCACTCGTGGTCAAAGTGTATCGAGCGCCACAATTGTGCAGCAATCAGAGATGGCAGGCGGTATGATGCAGTTGGAGGAGCGGAGGAAAGTCGAGTTCAGAAAGTGGGAGCGGCAGGTGACCACAGCGCCAGACACAAGGAGACACCAGATACTCAATCAAGTACCTAAAATAGGTAGTGGCAGAAGTGCGTTGTAGGTCTTGTATAGTCTGCGAAGCGTCTGGGAGCGAAGAAACCACCCTTAGGCTTCAGAGCGTCCGGTCTGGTACTCTCACACAACAGCGATACGCCTAGGAGCCCATCGACAGCAAGAGTGGTTGCAAGGTGGACAAGCGATCCAAGGCATGGATCAGTACTTGTAGGCAGACTTGTCACAAGAGCTCCCAAGTACTACTAGAGCTTCTCCGCAAATCGCCCGGCTAGTGGGCAGGAAGTGCCAATCCCCAACAGGCACTTTGTGGGGGCACCAAAGTAGGTAGTCGTACCTGGGCTACACGGTGCGACTTGGTCCGTGACTTAGCCTTGCGCTGCTGGCGACGCGAGGCGTGAAGACGTGCCAAGTTCTGAAGTCGCTGACAACGTGAGGTCTGGGCCAAAGTCGCGGCAGTGCGCGGGCTGTGGTAGGGAGGTCTCGCAGTTCAGTCGAGTGCAGACAGCTCTTAAGGACGATATGGCTGTTGTGCCAAGCTGGCAGGCAGGCGGCCGGTGGGGGAAATCTCAAGGTGTCAGAGCTTGACCACTACGGAGGGAGGAAAGCTCCTATGTCCAGAACAGGAAGACGGTGTCTTGGATGTGCGTACTCCGTATGTATGTAGTATGTGTGCGTGTGCGTGCGCGTGAGTGTGCCCGTGTTGTGTTTTGATGCGTGCTGTAGCTGGAGCTTTCGGTTCAAGGGACGATCAGGATGGGACCAGATGGTGAACCGCTGAGCACCACTGGGACAAATACGATCCAAATGATCAATCCAAATTAGAAGCAAGCAGGTAGCTGCAACTGTGAGCTGGTCAACAACAACAGTGGGGAAGCAGTGTATGATATGCTTTTTGGGGCCGCTCCAAGAGGGGAGAAAGAGACCAGAAACCTGCAGACCCTGCAAGTGGCCAGGAAATTATTAACTCCAGAAAGGAGGAGACATGGGGAGGGGGGATGGCAACTTGGCCGGGCAGGGGACATGGTGGTCTGTCAATATTATTAGACAGACGCAGACGCGGGGGAGCCTGCCCAGACAGAGTCTAGAGGTCGACGGGTGGTGGTGGATGGCGGCGCTACGAAGCCATCCGCGTGGTGATGTCTTCTCGAGTGTCCATAAATGTAGGTACACGGTGCTTTAGCACGCCCTTGCCTTGCCGAACTCAATCAGTGGCAGTCTAGTGGCAATGCGTCAAGAGCTTCACGACCATTTGGCCATCAAGATATGGGGCTGTTGGGTGAATGTGGATGCTTGTGTGGCCCCAGGCTCAAGCAAGGGCCAGCCAACCAAGTGTGGATGCAAATCCTACGCAGGTACTTGAGTACTTGGGTAGGCGCTCCGCACTTGGTACAGAGACATGTACTTACCGACCTTGGTATACATGCTGTCAGTCGCAGAAGAAAGCTGTCGCGCCAGTGCTACAAGTCCGTCGAGAAGAAGCTTGGGCTTGTAGCTGACACTTGGATATTCGTGCAAGAGTTACTCACAAAACCAGGGGAGATGAACCTTTCGGAGTACTCCGTACCAAGAAAGAGAAAGACAGGACCCCTAGTGCCTCTCGTTCCTTCACACGCGAGAACCGGGCTGCGGACCAGGAAACAGGATCGGGGCTGAAACTTGTGAATCTCGGCCGTTGAGAAATGGGTATGCTGTGGACGAAAGGGCAACAATGACGATGGTGTGGATGGCAGACAAGTGGCGCTGGCAAGTGGGAAGGCAGGGACATGCAAACCCCAGCTTGAAAGTTCTCGTTCTTGAGCCCCCAAACGATGCCTCCCCCATCACCTCCATCATGTCCGTTCGATAGCCACGTCCAGCCCACCACGATTCGGTGCAACTGGTGGTGGCTTCCAATCGAACGCCCAGTCTGTCGCCCACTCGACAGGCCAGCCGCATTTGCTTCGGCCCTCTGGTCCAAGTCTTGGATGACTGAACCACATACCACACATTAGCAGGAACAGCAAGTACTCCGGTAATATCGTGGACCTCGGCGCGGTGGTTGATGGCCAGGTTGTGACAAGCGGCGAGAGTTGCGATGAGGTCCCCTCCGACATCCATCAGCACACCCATCTGCTTTCCCCAACCTCGCGCACTGTAAACTTGGGACATTGTATTGGCCAATGCTAGTGTGGCATGGTTGTAGGTTTGGCGGCAAAGCATCAACTCTCTCTTCTCTCTGCCCTCTCGACTTGACCGAACCGCCAATCGGAACGAGTGACTCTTGGTAGTCGGGTCGCAGCGCATGGATGGTCAAGCACTTCAGGCCTAGTGGCGGCGCGAGAATGATCAACTTGATGGTGCCTTGGTGTTTGGTGTGTGTATTTTGGCGCAGCAATGAGTTCCTGCCTACTAGTACAATGCCGTGCCGTCCTAGGCTAGATGCACTTTGCGCCAGTCAGAGTGTTGATTGCAGACAACTCGTTAGGATAGCAGATGCGATCCGTGGCTCGTGGCTACACTCCAGTGCCTTCCTAAGTACCGCCAGTAGCTGCCACCGCCTCATCCTTATCCTGGGAGGCATTCGACTTCCTCCAGTGCAGCTTCCGCCCTGAGTGCCGCACACAGTACTCAAGATAGCACTCTTTCCCTTTTTTTTATATATACTTTCTCAGTCTGATACTACATTTAGCATCTGTCTCGGAAAGTTCAATGTGTCCCGGACTGGGAAATCTCTCACAAGACCCTTGATTCCACAATGGCCAGCAGAACTCTCCTCTCTGCACACGCTAAAACTGTACCAACCCCACTCCTGATTCAGCCAGCGACCGATCTAATGGGTCCGCAAGGCACCTCCTTTCGAAATCAACCCGACACCCAGATGAACTGGATTGTTTCCTACCGGAGTATGTGGCCATCTGCATACATTAGCCAGCCAAAGACGGGAGAGAGGTTGAAATCAGGACCCGGCAGTCCCTGGTTGACACGTCTCGAACGAAGGAACCGCCCTCCCCCTCCCCTTCCCCAAGCCGTGGCTGCATCCCTCAATGGGCGGCTTCTCGTGGTAAAGGCCACCCTTGCCCTTGCCGGTGGAGTGTGGCAATCCGCCGTTCGTCATGGCACGAGACCGATTATCAAACTCTCCCGACACCTCCGTCATGACGACGACGGCCTGACATACCAACATATTTCTGTATTCGGATATGACAGTTGGACGTTGATGAACTGATACATTGCTGCAGACCGAACCAAGAACTGCATACCTCCCAAGACTTGCCTAGTGCCAGTGTTCGCTTTCAACATTCATCGGGAGCTTGAACCAGGCAGGCATGGGCAGCCCACCAAGGCGACCCTCCCCCGAGTTACACAGGGGGTCTTACACAGCGACCGCAGGCCGGTTTCATCACGCACATGATGCTTACCTAGCTCGCTCGACAACTCCTTGCAGATGAGTCCCTTGCCCAAGCCGTTGGCCAAATGCACCTGGTGCTGCTGCCCTAGCTTCTGCGGCTGGGTTTGTGCACGGAGCCATCGGCGATCGCTCTGATGTCGAGAGCTCCTCAGTACAATTCACCAGGAAACGGACATGAACTCTCACTGCCAGACAACACCTGGCACAGGTTCCTGGCCAGCCAGTAAGCCAGATGAACACACATCGTGAAGCTCACCGCGGCAAGCTTAGCCGTAGGCCACAACTACCAGCGCGGGTGATTTGGTCCTACATTATGGAGACATGGGCATCTTGCCGTGGTTTTGGAGACAAACTCCAGTGTCGTTGAGTTTTGACAGCCAGATACTTGAGATCGCCACCCCGCAATGGACTACTACTAGTTGCAGAACCCCGCCCGGTCTGGTGGCTTCATTGCTTGTGTCACCTGGTCTGCCGCCCGTTGAGGTGGCCGTTGGGGTGGCCTCATGGAGCATCACAAAAGTGGGCGCCATGTGCTCTGGAACTCTGGGGCGGCCACGTTGATTCGCTGTGAGATGCAGCTGCGAACAAAGAAACAATTAGAGACCCGACCCCAAGAGCTGGGCATGTCGGCCGTCTTGGCGTTATTCAGACAATTGGATGTCTGGCCTTTCACCTTCCAGGGCTGACAAGCAGGAGAAGAAGGCCAGGCGCAGTATAACAAGGGACTCTAGCATCGGAAGGTGGTTTTGTACCTTCATGCGGAGAGTTGCATTCGTTGCTTTCCGCTACACGTAATATCCTGCATACTTGTTGCACAAGCCTGCCATCTCGTTCAAGTACGTGCAAGATGGGCAAGTAGCATACCCAAACGGCGCCAAGAATATAGCTACGGATATCAATCATATCAACCTGCCGTCTATCTCGTTTCCTGGCCGAGGTCTCTTCAACCCAGCACCATGAGCTTCATCATCGAGCATCCGGTGAATTGTTTAGATTCGGACTCGACGTGTTCTCTAGCGATATGTGAACACCGCACCATCGTTTGATGCTGGCTCAAGATCTAAGTCCCCCTTTCCAGCCATCAGCCCAACGGGGTACCACCAGATGATGCAAAGAGACCAAGAACCCCCTTTATCATTTGGCAATGGCGCGGACGCTAACATGCAGGGGATCCGGAAACTGCTAGCTGCAGCTGGGGAGCCAATAATCATGCACCAGGGACGACGACGCGACTTGGATGGTGTTGTATGTGAAGGTGTGTAGGACATGCTTCAACTCATGTCTGAGCGTTGGGACCACTGGTCATATCGGTGCATATACGCTCGTGCATCAATGTACATGTAAATGCGTCATACAAACGCAATACGCGATGGATGAGTTGCAAACATCCGGGGGGGATGGGAATTATTTGCAAACAGGAACCAAGTTTTTAATGCCGCAATGTCGTCAGTGGCAAACCATCGAACTGCACATGATAGGAATTGGGACAGGTTTCAAATTTCCAAAAACCCAATGTACAATCTATACAGTTGTACCAAGCGCCTTTCCAGTCCAGCGCATGCTATGCTCTAACATACATTAACGAGAAGCCATGGCGGAGATACGCTGCCTTAATTTCCTTGTCACTCTTAAAATTACTGAGCAGCCTTTTGTTTGAGCATCTCCTCAAACTTGGCAAACTCTTGCATGGATACTTCTTCTTCTTGGTCTAGAATTTGATGAACGCCTTTGACTTCCTCGATCTGTGTGTGAAGACGTATCAGTGATTCCATATCATCTTCCGAAATGAACAAGCCTGGAAAAATCAAGGACGGGTAAAAAAAAAAAGACTTACATAGTGCATTAGCATGCCTTCAATGCCATTCTTGAGCGTCACTGTGCTAGAATCACATGTCCTGCAAGCCCCGCGCAACTTCAACTTGACGTAGCCGTCATCAAACCCTCTGAACTCAATATCACCGCCATCCTCTTGGATCGCAGGTCTGATCCTTGTCTCCAGCAACTCCTTGATCATACCAACAACCTCGCTATCATTCTCGTTGTACGCCAAGCTGTCTTCCTCGACACTCTCGTCTCCGTCCTTGCGTTCCGCAATATTGACAATGGTCTCGCCCGAGGTAATTGCCTCGGTAATTAGGGCAAATATTTCAGGCCGGATATGCGCCCAGTTCGCATCCCCTGCCTTGGTGACTGTGATGAAGTCTGCGCCGTAGAAAACGGAAGTGATGCCGTCAATGTTCATGAGCTTGGCCGCAAGCGGCGACGGATAGGGTGGGGATATGGTCGATCGTGGATTCAAATATTCGATAAATGGCGTGTTGAGCGCCTCAGGGACAACGCGATGGTTGGGCAGAAATTTCAGGGCGTCTGGGTTTGGCGTGTTTTCGGTCTGTATGAAGATGCTCCGGATACCGCCGATGGCGAACTTTGGATGCAATGCCCGCTGTGGCAGGACCGGCCTTGATGAGCCTTTGATGTTGACATTGGCGCTCAGAGAAGGCGACCTGCTTGTGAGATATGTGCTCAGTGAGCGAGTCCAGCTCGGTGATGGTCGTGACGATCGCAGGGTACGAGATGCAACCCTTGGCAAAGCTGAGGATGGGAGCGCTGGCATTATTGCGCCTTGGCTGAATCGCGTTTGTTACGAATATTATGAAGCAAGTGAAGATGACAAGTAACTTAGGGAGTCAATGGTTAAGTCGCAAGATTTAGTGTTTGAAGCATCGGGGTGAAGAACAGCAAGGAAAAAAGGGCGTTGTCGGGAATCGTCGAAAACCGGTCGCTATCGGTGCCAATGACCTACTAATCATGACTTGGGACGAATTATTTCTGGGTGCATTAGTAATTGGCCGTCTGTGAGGCAAGATCAATTGACCTACTCCACTGTAATTGACCACACACCGAAAGAAAATGGCCCTCGTTGAGACTTTATGTCCCACTTAAATTTTTGTTCCTGTACCTTTGCTGCTTGGGCTCATACACACATCATTCATCTTCAAACTCGCCAAACTACATCAACCGTTTGACCTCTTAATAGACCAACCGTCAAAACATAGCTTCGTTATGGAGCTGATACAGTCTCTAGGCTCCGATGCACCCGCAAACACTTCAGAGAAGACCACAGAAGCACTAGATCGAGCTTCCGCGGCTTGCCCAAGCGAAATCTCCCCGCCAGAAGCTCAATCAAGACCTGAACCGGAAGCAAAAGTCGTGACAGTTTGCGAGATTTGCAAAAAGACTCCGTCAAAATATAAATGCCCTCGCTGCTACTTACCATAGTATGAATATTCACTTTCCGGCCCGCAAGGGGAGGGGGAACAGAAAGAGATTGAGCTAACTTGAACCCCCAAGTTGCTCGGTTGCCTGCAACAAAATCCACAAAGAGAACCATCCTCGAGATCCCGAGCCAAAACTACTTGCAGTACCCGAAGCTTCAGAACCACTTTCCAATGGTGCTGCCTTCGTTCCCTCAGACCCTTCGAATCCCTTTCGAGCTCTAGATACCTCTGAGCGTCTTCAATATTTGTTCCGCAAGTATCCTGGCCTGACGCAGCAGTTACTCGACATCTACACTGCCACGCAACCTCCGCAAGAAGCTCCCGAGAAGAGAATACCAGCTTCTATGATGCAAGGTTTGACGAAAAAGGATGGCTGGAACCATGACCTCGGCCTCAAGAAGGGGAAGGAAGCCCTGCGTAAAGCTCGAAGGGCTGAAGGCGAGGCCGGTGACGCGATCCGAGAGTATTCCGAGCTAGTTCTGCACCTTATCAACAGTCGAGATGACAAGGGCGAGCTTTCGATGATTTTGCAGCAGCATGCGGCTCAAGAGGATACGAAGTTGATTGAGCAACTGATGACGCAAGAAAGGCGATGAGGCGCCAAATATCTCACATAATAGCAACTGCAGCACAAAGTATATTTACGAGCGTTTTGAGAACGGGCCATGTGTGCTATGATTTCGACCGTAGCTGGTATTTCTGATGAAGAAATGTGGTTGGATATCATGTGTCATTACATCATTATACCGAAGGTATGCAAGCAACCGATTTCCGACTGCGTCCCCCCCGGGGCCCCGACAACTTGGTGCAGAACTCTTGCTAACGCTTAAACCGGGAAAAGAAGCCGCTTATCGGCGATGTTGGTGGCAGGTCTTGGGATAGCTTCTCGTCTGTTGGCGATGGTATCTTATCTTCTTTAGAATGACGTCCGAAGCTCCCCAAACGGCCATGTAAGGTCCATTTGGATTCTGCTTTTCGCAATTCGGGACGTGACAGGTGCGGAACCTTGATGGTCTTGGTAGCCATTGCCTCATCACTTTGGCTCCAGTCCACTCTGTGTTCATCTGGGTCTCCAGCAATAGCAGTCCTTTTCGGCGAAAAGAATAGTCCAGGTGGCTCGAAATCGTCCAAGGGATGAGCTTCACTCCGTCCTAGAATGCTGCCGGTACTCTTTCTCCTAGCACTTTTGACCTCGTCACTTACTTTTTTCAATCGCAAATGACGCTGGAATGTGCTGCGTTCAGGAAACTCGCAAGAATCACTGTCGACTTCTAGCGTTGTGGGTAAGGGGTCATGAACTTGATTTCGGTCATACTGCCGCTCGCGCATGCTTTGTGCCCTTCTTAAAGCCTTGGTTTGCTCGCAAGGAGGTGCGTTAGGACGAGTTGCTCTCATTTCACGGCTGGCATTGGGACCATCGAGATGGAACTTCATGGCGGCCTTGGACAGCTTATGTACTGGCCCATTTCCCGACAGAGAGTCAACAGTCGTTGTCAATGTGAACTGAGAGGCTGCAACCTGAGGAACATGATGGTAACTCGAGCAGGGCTTTTGGTCCTCTCCACTGCCCTTACTGCCAGGTTTATTCGAGCTCGAACTCTTTAATCTGTGTTTAGGCGACAATTCATCTGGCAGTGTTTGCTTTTGCTCAAACACCTCCTCTTTGTCGGCCTGCTTAAGTGTCGATGGCATTCCATCTTTGCTCTTCCTTTTAGAGGCAAGTAAAGTCCTACCCAGTCGTTCGGCGTCTGCCCTAGCTCGGCGCTTTCCTTCCGAACGCCCCTTTTGTTCAGCGAGTACAGCGTGCAGCCTTCTCGTCAACTCTGCAGCGTCGACAGGCTGGGATTGAGCTGGTCTCAGCTTTGGCTTCGAAGATCCTGCCATGGCCATTGGTCTCGACTTCACAGATATCCTGTAATCGGTTGCATAGCCCAGGGTAGCCAGCATATTGGATTTTAGCCTTGGCAGACCCTCGAGGTGTAATATGTCTGGGTGAAGGTTGAACATGCGATGAGCCGGGACAGCGAGAGCGGATAGAAGACAAAATCCGAATGGAATAGCAGCCTTTTAATAATGACGGCACGGCAAATAAGTAGGTTTCATGAGCACAATGGTTACTCTCTGCTCAGTCTCATGGATGCAAAGTGGCACTTTTCTGGTTGTACATGACCTGAGGGCAGACGCGAGCTTGGGCTTTCCCGCTTTTTCGAGCATATGCGGATGTAGAAGTCAACTAGCCGGCATATGCAGAAGACTGGCTCGATGTTCAGTTTCAATAATGTGCATTCAATCTCTGCCCAACAGGGGCCAGGCAAGGTATTAAAGGCCCCAGGTGCCCATGCGACTTTCAAGGACGGGTCGTGACCCAAGGGCAACGAGGGCCTGGGGCCTCCACAAGCGCCGAGACTATTCAGTGGGCCAGAGGGGACTGAAGGTCAAGGCACATACTTAGGTATCGTACCTATTCTGGCAACACCACAAGCATGTCCTGTTCCCAATCCCCCTCAACGTTAGCGGCCCACGCCTGGCATGGTCCACGGCCATTGTCTGTGGCTGATGTCAGTCAACAGCGGGCCAAGAGAAAGCGGGTGGCTGCTCCAACAGGACAAGGTGGGCATGAATGATGGCCGGCAAGCGATCAGGCGACCAAGTCAATGCTGCATGCAAGGTGTGTTTTGTGTTCAGGGTTGGTTCGTCCTGGCAGCATTCACGACGGAACTGGTCACTTGACGTTTTGGGGTCTCTCTTTCTCCACCCAGAGAGCTTCAGTCCCCACCAAGGGAGAAGCCATGCGGGGCAGGATGGTCGCTTTTTGGCGCTAAAGCCTGAAGGTGCCAATGACAATCTGCACAGGAAGCAACAGGGTCGCGGTTCAAGCCACTTTGGCCAGTGGCCAGGGGAGCATACATAGCATGGAGCATGATTTAATACGATACGGAGAAGCTACTACGCGTTGCATGGGCCAGATGGTTCGGCAGCATGCGGGGATTAAGTCCTGCACCTAGATTCATAGGGGCGGTCCAGAGTGGACAGCGACAGGGCCCCCTCTGGAGGCAAGTAGCGTAGCATGATGGAGGAATAGGGTGTTGGTGAGGGCCCGCGTCCAAGATGCAAAGGGTGAGCTTTGACCGCGATGTGCGGCGGAATCATGACGATGAATGCGAGCAACGCCCGATAACAAAAATCTCTCGGATCAACAAAGGAAAAGGCCCATGGCACCGAGCTCCAGCTGCGTCCCATACCTTAGCAAAAGACCCTTTGCACTTGCCAGACGGAACCAGCATCAGTCGCAGAGGCACCAGACCCATGCTCACATGTGAGTTACAGCGCAAATCTACAGTCTGCACGAACCACCACGGCACCACGACATGCAACAGCGACAGAGACGAGAGGTTTGTCCTCGACTCTTCGGCACGCTTACCGTCCCCCTCCCCCCCATGTTCATGCTGACAGCCAGCTGTTGGACCAAAGATTCAGAAGCGGAATATTGTGACAATGGCAACATGTAGGAGCATCAACCCCTCTTGCATGAGCTATATATCCCAATCCCCTCAACGTGCATCCAAGAACAATTACCTGTTACCCGTCTGAGGAAGTATCCTGCTCGCGACCAACCCAATGCCTTGGAGTTGGCGATGTTGACGGGAGATTTGCGGCGGCTGGTGAGAGTCCCAAGGACCACCGGAACTCTCTCTGGGTGCAACCTGGTTTCAATGCTGGCCACCCCGCCCGGCACGATTCTCAAGGGCGCAAAACCCAATCAGGTACCTAATAACGGAGCGAGGTGCCTTCATACTCCCTGTGGCTGCCCTCCCCCCAGGACCGAGGAACAAGTCCGACAGATCAGGTATTGTAGGTATCGTGGTGTGCCTTGGTGGCGTGACATATAATCGGCTTTTGACTATTTTATGCAGTTTCCTCTTTGGCCGTGGTACGTCTGTTTGCGCAGAGGGGAATGTGGCACGGCGTTCGGCTCAACAGCTGCGCCTTGAGTTGCAGCACATGCGTAAACGTAGCCCAGGCAAGAGCAGAATATTGGGCATTTTCAAGCGTTTCGCCAAGGCAGTACACTAAAGCTGTCTTGTCCAACACACCCGACATCATCAGCTTCCCATTTACTATGCCCTCTGAAATGAAAACGGCCCTGGTTGACTGCGACCAAGTTTTCAACGCAAGGCGTCCAGGTTAGGACGGTCTCAGTTGGCCGCTCTAGTTTGATGCTCCCTCGCCACTGCGATGTGTGATGCTTCAGACCAGTAGAGCCAAATGACTTTTATCTATAGGGGTTCAAATTTCGGATATTGTCCAAATGAAGGATCTTGAACGCTTGCAAGTCGTTGTCCATGAGACGAGTGCCACGTTTGCAGGATTCATTCATGTGGATTCAGTAGAACGACTTCGCCATCAGGGCATGAGAAGAGCAGTCTAATGTGGCATAGTTTTAGCCCTCCACAAGGTCATTTCACTAAACTTTTACATGGGAAATGTTTGTGAGCGCTCGGACGCCGGCTGAAGAGCCATGATCAAGTCTTCAAACCGGACATGGTCAAACATGCCTCCCACACTGACACCCGACCAGCTTGGTTCAACAGTCAGCCCAAATTAGTTGTTGATGGTCATTTCAAGAGAAGCGCCCTCCAATACATGGACGACATGGCTGATAGACATCTCTCTTATCGTAGACATGTGGGATGAGCAACCTTTTCTTATAACAATACTTGGATGTACATGCGCCGGGATAAGGATGCGCGCTTCTTGACAGAGCCTTGGCTTTTTGGGCGTAAAACTTAAATACGCAGTTCTTCGAATAACCCAACCCTGTTGCTGCATGGCGGCGAGATTAGGCACGTCGGGAGAATAGGTGAGACAGGGAGAGACATTTCTTCTGCTCAAGACATACGTAGACTGATGGAAGCACGATTTCGCTTTCCAGAGGGAGCTTTCTTTCCGGGAGCTTCATGACTTACATCTACCAGAAGCAACTGACAAATAGGCATATAAAAAGGCGGCCTTGTAAGATGAAATAAAAAAAGGACAAAAACTCGCAACATTTGCAGCATTCGTCCTCCTGCTTCCAAGCTCGAAAAACTTGACCATTTGTCGATTCGCAGGCGGCCGGCTCCACCTCTCCCTCTGATTGTCTGATTGTTGTACGGAGTACATGTTCATGGAAGGAAGAAGGGTCCCTGATTCTTGTTGCCTGCCCAGACCGGGTACAAGGTCGTCAATGTCCATGCCAATTCATGCCAATGGCCCGCCCGCATTCTGATCATCGACACTTATACTCCGTATGCCTGCCACCATTGGAATTTCCCAGTGGTAGCGGGTGGTTTAACCATAACAAAAATAAACGCAGAGGGTTTATGACGAGGGAATTTGACTGGCTGCTAATGCTAAAACAGGAGCTTGATAACTTGGGCCAGTGCGTGCGGGCCACATGGCAGAGCTAAAAAGATCAGAATATGGTTCTGGAGGGAGTACACGACTAGGTAAGTACGTATTCAGTCCCCGCGTGCGAAAATATGAGGGGGTGTCCACTCGAAATTGCATCAATTGACATTGGGCAAGGACTGCCCAAGCATTCGTCAGGTGTTCCCACTGTTGGCGGAAAAAGCAACGGCATCGCAAACAAAGAAAACCCATGCATACATCAAGTTTCCTCGTCCCGGGTATGGGTTGGTCAGGAGGAGAGAGGAGAGAGGAGAGGAGAGACGAGTAGAGGGGCTTGCAGCTCGGAGGTTGGCTGTTGGACCCGGAACAGGCACGAGATCGAACCGCGCCAACACCGCCAAGCTGCGTCCCCGATAGCGCCATGTAGCGACACAGCCGTCCGGTCTGGCTGCATATACTATTTTGTCCCGCTGGACCCAGCAGGCTCAATCGGTACAACCAGGAAACTGATTCACCAAAGGCATGGCGACGACCTGGCACATGGGAGGTTACGTGTCTGGCCGGGCCGGGAGTGACAACTGAATGCCCTTGTCTCAAGTTTCGGGCTTGACTGGGCTTGAAGGGGGGGGGGGGACAAAGAAAGAAAAGATTGAGCCGCACACTCTGACACATGGCGGTAAGTTCGATGTTGTGGGCTGAGACGGATGTGCAAATGCTTGTCCATCCGAAGCCACCGCCTCATGCGTGCGCCCTCGCGCTCTCACTCACGGTCTCAATCATACAATACCTGTGTAGAAGCCAGCTCCAAAACGCTCTAAATTGAATTAATGGGCTACAGGGACTTCCGCCGCCGCATCACAATGGGTGGGCTGTGACATGCATTCGATCCGGCAAGAGTCTGCCACTTGAAAAAGGCCCCTGGGGCGTGGCGAAATTCCTCAATTCCCTGCCGAGGACGTAATCTTTTCTCACTGCATTCAACTCCAAATCTCTCTTCCTCTGTTCATCTGAAGTCTAACAAAGCACTCCCCGCTTCGTCCTCCCAAGTCACAGTAACTGCAATATTTTGGAGCTGTCCATATTACCAACGAGTTCGCCACAACTGGAAACCCTGAGCTTGCCTTGTGGCACCTTGGAAACGGCACGCGCCGTCACTAGAGGCTCCAGCAACAGCCTTGGTGGTGAACTGGGGCGGCTGATCAACTGCCTGGAGCACAAAGTGCCTCAACGCAATCGCGAGCGCACTTCTGTCGGAAAAGTCCAATTCCCTCGGGCTGTGTAGAATAACATAGTGCTGCGACTTTGACGGGCTTGTTCACACGGTCGGCTTCCTCGGTTGCTACGCGCGGTTCTCGTGCTTCCTCCTTCCTGATCCCCCCCCGGGAACATCATCTTTAGTTCTGAACAGCCAACGAGCGACTCAAAGCCGGATTTTCTTGACTTTGAATTCAATTAGCCCGCTGTGAAAGTTGCCACCAAAGCTGTGTCCAGGGGTGTGGATATTGGTAAGTGGCCCTTCCCTTCCTGGCCCTTAGTGTGTTCGTGGCTGTCATCGTTGTCGAGGTCGCCCCAATGGGCGACAGACAGCGACTTCTCCAACTCCTCCTCAGCTGCCCATCCAAAGATCGCCGAGACTGTGCCTGCTGGCCAGTTTCACGCAAGCTGTGTGGAAAAGGGTCAAGTTTGGAGTACACTACTGTTGATTGCCCGCCCCATGTCCTCAAATTCGCCGCCATCGCGCCGATAGGCTGCGACCGACACTTGAAGATCATGACCTCAAAAAGATCTAACACTTCTAGCGGCCGAAAGAGTCGAGAGACATCAGACGCTGCGTCCTTGGCCAAGCACTCGCCCGACACTGCGACGACGAGCACATTGAGCACAATCTCCAACACCGCCGCCAGCGAGCAACGGCCATCGGCCCCTGCTAGAGACTCGACTCAGACAAACGCCAGTAGCAGTATTTTCTCTCGGGCTTCCAACTCGGCGAGCTTGACCGCAGCCTCGAGCTCAGCTGGTGTGCGCTCCCCCGCTGATGTCAGTGCCGGTGGCCGTGATCGCGACTCCTTTGTTTCTATTGTCGACGATCCCTTCTTCCAGCGCTTCCATCTCGACAACGCCGTCCACGTCGAGCGTGCGACGACCGCCGTCAACGCATCGGCCGAGCCACGAAGCGATAGCAATGACAACAGGAAGAAGACTCAACGTTGGCCTCCTCCCCGCAGAGAATCTTTGACTATTGGACCTTCACAATACTGGGTAAGGACATTTCGTCACAGGTTGCCCCACTCCAGTTCCCAGCATCCCCTTGAACCGCCCAGCTCCCTATCATGGGTACCGAGTCCACAGGGGTGGTGGGCTGTTGTGATGACAGCAAGGCCCTCGGTGTCTCAAAATGGCACCAAAATGGACAATGTGCTGACTTCTGTGCGGCGTGTTATGCAGTCACATCCCATTTCCACAATGGAGAGCTACAACATTGCCATCATCGGCGCTGATGCCGTGGGCAAATCATCCTTTGTCCAACGGGTATTGAGCTTGCCTCGCCCGCCAGTGGCAAACACCTCCAGCGCACGTGTACCAGTCGACTCTGTCAGCTACATGGTCACATTGGTCGAGCTGGATCTTGAACATTTCGAGCTCAATCCCACTCAACCAATCCAATGGCCGAAGCAAATAAACGGTCACATTGTTCCGCGAGTTGATGCAGCGCTCATCCTTTACGACGTCACGGCAGAAGAGTCCGTTCGCCTACTGCCACAAACTGTCGGTATGCACAATCCACCTTGCGATCAAATCGCGCGCATATAGCGGACATGTACTTGATGTAATAACAATGCCATGGTAACAGCTGCTCTTACCAACTCCGGTCTCCCCTCTATGCTAGGAGCATGTAAATGCGACTGCCCCGATGACGACTGGGAGGTCAATGCGGACGAATTAGCTGTTCATGAAGTCTTCAAACCATGCGTTGGCCAGTACAAGATTTCTATAGGCAGGCCAGATATTTCTCGAGCTTGCTTGCAGGGCGTCATTCGAGCAGCCATTCTGCATAGACACGGTAGGCTCTTCACATTTACGTGGCAGCCCGCAATGAGGTTTCATATGCTCACCATTGCCACTAGATGAGAACGGCGAGACGATGTCGAGACGAAGAGCGCAGAGCGCAGCCAACCTCGAAGCACCTGATCCATCAGCAGGGCGGCCACTGAGCCAGCACAGCAAGCACAGCCGAGCGAGTTCGGATTTTTCAATCCTCCGTACATTTCCCAACCAACAATCAAGCGATTCCTACCGGGCCCAAGCAAGCAGAAGTCCTCGACCAGGTTAGTCCCACCTCTCACGTCATAGTAGTCAGTTTGGGGTTTCAGCGAGGGGTCAAGGCTAATCCTCTGATAGGATTTCGCATGGACAAGTCTGGTTCAGACAACTTCCTCGACATTGATGAATCTGATTCCGAATCTCACAGATATTCTGATGATATCCCAATTCTTCAACGCAATGACGATATCATTGTTGAGAAACAACCGAAAATTTCAGGCGTCCCATTTGATGAATTGGTAGACCGATTACTAGCGCCTCGACTATCAAGAGCAGACAACAATTTCTCCGACATATTTCTCTGTTTGTATCGGAAATTTGCTGCCCCTGGAGAGCTCTTCTCAGCTATCCTCGTACGCTTAGACAAAGTTCGAGACGACAAAGCAGCGCATTATCTGACTAAAACGGCAACGCAACTCCGAATTATTGAAGTTGTAGCCAAGTGGGTGGCACTGTATCCGGGCGACTTTGCTCGCCCCACGACTCGGCGCAATCTGGAAGACTTTATCAAACACTTATCCACTGAGCCAATATTCGCCGTTGCTGCACAGCAAATGCGCCGCAACCTTTTCTTCCACGTGATTGAAGACGATGACACGGGCTGGGCAATTTCGGACAACACGGGTGACGAGATTGCCAGCAAGATCCTGTCAAAGGAAATGAACGAGCTTTCCATGGGAATCAATGCACTGCAATATGACGTTGAATCCGACAGCGTTGGAAGTTTAGAGAATCCCTCGACCGACAAGGGAAGCAGGCTTGGCAACCAGTTTCAATTCAATTCGTATGAAGACTACGAAAGAGGAGCCAATTCTTTGGAGCCTTCTGACCATCTCCCTATGAATAAGTTCCGCTACCACATATTCATGGACATTTCGGATGACGACATTGCCGATGAGCTCACTCGAATTGACTGGATAATGTTCTCTTCGATACGAATCCGTGACTTCGTGCGACATGTCAGTTTGTCAGCTGCGCAGAAAGACAAATGCAAGAGCCTCCAAAATGTGAACCGGATGATCAGTCACTTCAACCATATCGCAAAATGGGTGGCAAACATGGTCTTGTTGCGTGATAAGGCTAAGCATCGAGCTCAGATGCTCGAGAAGTTCATGAATATCGCGCTAAAGCTGAGACTGCTCAACAATTACAATGGCTTAGCTGCGGTATTGGCTGGGATCAACGGCACCGCAATTCATCGGCTAGCACAAACGCGCGCCCTTGTGTCTGCAGAGGTTCAGAAACGGTTTGCCCGGCTGGTTATTCTTATGGGCACGCAGAAGAGCCACTTTGCTTACAGATTGGCGTGGGAGAATTCGCCGTTGCCACGAATACCCTTCATTCCCCTTCATCGGCGTGATCTTGTGTCAGCTGAGGAAGGCAGCAAGACTTTTCTCGGGCCCAGTGACGACCGTATCAATTGGAAAAAGTTTGAGGTTTTGGGAGAGGTTCTGTTGCCTATTATGAAGAGTCAAGGAACAGCATATCCGAATTTGGCCAAGCATGAAACAGCACGCGATTTAATTTTGGGTTGCCGCATGCCCACAGATGACGAGGTGAGACCAGTTGTATTTCTAGAGCCTGCGGAACGCCTCTATCTAACAATGCACCTCAGGAAATTTATCAACGCAGTCTTCAGCTGGAGAGCAGCGCTTCAGGGCCAATAGAGCCCAGCAAGAAGAAGTTCCCGTGGTTTGCCAAGTAGTCATTGCCCCTGAGGAGTTATGGTTCTCATGCACGACAAAGCGAGAGTCAGCAATTTGGATATAATCTTTTTGTCTAGGCCTCGGACAGGCCAGATTGGGGTGGCAAATCTCCTTTTACTACTTGTATATGATTGAGCATTGGATAGACACTTTCACGCAATATGAGATATGACACTACACGATACGACCATACCTTCATATGCCATGCCTTGCATGTCTCGTAGTTTTGAAGAGTTCCGGGCTTGGATGCTTCGCACCTGCCAACAGGAGGAAATTTTGCGTCGAGGGCACCTTCTTCTTTGACCAGGGGGCGTCCAGAAGGCAAGTCAAAGTCTCTCCTGCAATGAACTCACCTTTGGAAAAACTTGAATCTCTCGGTATACCTTTGAATAATTAGATGCCGGCCATGCCTTGCTTGGTTGGCATATTACATACGCTCTGGACCTTGCAATCTTGGCAGAATGCCACTTTGTTCTATTCATTTGCCAGACTTTAGCATCGCTCATGAAACAGAAAGCATCAAGCTCGCAGCCAAGGGTACTTTGAAAGCTGACATACCTGAGCGTTGCGGTATTGTGACAACGAGCACTGAACTCGAGAATTTGATTCAAAGGAGCAATTTATGGATTGCGAGGACGGGCTTATGCTATTTTGAAATTGAAGTAATGCTGAGCGGACGTCGAGTGACGAATGAAAGACAATTGAACCATATCAGAGATATGATTCTCGGATTTGAGGTTGGGACCTTATCTTGTCATGTCACTTGATCGTGCATTAAAATTCGAAGCTAACAGATCTAGATTTGGAGTCGCTTGGGGCTTGGCCTGGTCTACACTGGCCTTCCAAATGAGTATCCGAATCGAATACGTTTTTCCATACAACATCCAAGCCTCTCTTCCTCTTTGGTACCCGATACTACGGCAGTGGCAAAATACCAGTCAGTGTTTTACTCATTTCGCATTTCGGGAATTCGGGGGACAAACGGTCATGCCAACCGCAAATCGAAAGAGGCCAGAGCGGATCCAACAATTCGTAGACGAAACCGGGCCAATGGCTTGACCAGTGATGGCGACGTCGATTACAACTGTCTGACTTTGGAGGACCAAATGGCCGTTGACGAGTTCATTAAACATATGAATATGAATCCCACGCAAATTGAGGCTTCTCGAGAACCAACACGAAGAAGAAGTCGGTACGCAATCGCCAACGAGCTGATCCATGCTACATATACTCGAAATATGTTTGAGACTTGCATAGAAAACATAATGGTCGGGGTAAGGCGATGCCCCAAGTACGTGAAATTTACAGAAAGAAATCATGGCAAACCTATATCTGAGTTGGCGCCAGCAGTTTTCAACGTACCATATCTAAAGGTTGGGCTTGTAGAGAACGAGGGAAGACATTGGCTGACCACAACCCCAGAACATGGCCGACAGAAGAGAAGTGATGCATACCATTGCTGCATCTCTGACACGAATGAGCAGTGCCGAATCACCAAGCCTGCGCAGAAAAGTTGAAGGATTGAAAGTGGTACCATTTCTTCGGGACGAAGATAATGACTATGTGACAAATCAGCATGGGCGAGATGCTATCAGAGATGGTATCGAACACAAATTATGGAATCTCATGGCGTCTGAGCTGTTGATCACGCGACGCTGAAGGACTATTAGGTGTTGTTCTGGGTCATGAAAGGTTGGCCACCCCACGTCACAGTCATGATGTCTTGCCACGGTAACAAATCTCGGAGACGGGCCAAATTGTAGTACATTTTCAATGAGCCAAGTAAGGTAATGGAGTCTGTATGTGAGGGGAGACCATGAGCTCGAAAAAAAGATGTGAAATTTGTGTATGGAATGTGAAAGCGCGCCAAATGCTTGCCAGCAAGACAACAGAAGTTCGTTTGAAGGACCAAAGGTATATAATTCCAGCGCTAATAAATGATCGACAGACAAAGTCATTGCAAGACATGTCTTGCCAATCGAGGCCCTCCAGGGGAAGTTTGGTGATGGAACCACCACGGAAACACAAAGGGTCAAGCTGTTCGTGGAGACGGACGAGCGAACAAATGAATGGGTTATTTCCTTGCCGCCCCGCCGCTGGGCTTGTCAGCGGGCTTCTTCTTCTTTTTCTGCTCGGGCTTGAGAGTCGCGTAGTGAATGTACCAAATCAACAGACATTGTAGCCCAAGCGCAACCAGTACGACGAGCAGGTCAGCAAAGAGATAGGGCTGATCGTTGAGAACGGCGACCGCTTCGTTGGTCGCGCCGACTTTTTTGAGCCAGTCGAAGTTGGCCATGCTGGCTTTTGGTGAATGGTGCTACCGGGGGGGGGGGGGGAGGGCTGAGACGGGGTGTTTTGTTGTCCTTGTTATCTCAGTCTTGCAAAGCAGGCCCACTGTAGATGGATGGATGGATGGATGGATGGATGGCTTGTGAGTTGAGGGTGCAAGTGCGTCTGTGGTGGTGTTGATATGGGAAATGACGAGGACGAGTCTGGAATCCTGAGTGAGGGCGCGAAAAGAGGCAAGAGTTTAGACAAGACGGGGCATTGAAAGGATTGAGCACAGGCAAGTGCTGAAGAAGTCTGGGCATGTTGACATTGTTGAATTGCTGGTGGGCCGTCCGTCGGGGAGGCTCCAGCACAGGAGGCCATCCTGAGACGAGCGTTTCATAGTTGCACCACGGAGCTAGCTCACACTGATGCGTCAGGGCATCGTGCTTATTATACAGCATGCATGTACTGATCAGTTGCGCATGGTCATATCTTATTTTGCAGTGACAAAAGAGTGCTGTCCGCGTATGTTTCTGGGTCATGTTTTCTCTATCAAAGCCTTGGTCTGCCAGGGACCAAACCAGAGGTTCTCTGGTGTACGATTGGGCTAATATTAGCACGTGACTTGACACGTGAATGGCCAGCATACCCCTGTTTTGGGCTAACCCAGTTGGGCCGCGCAATTGAGGATTGTCCTTGGCCAGAAAAATCTCAAGGCTCGTGTGAGCACGTCGCGGGTTTGGACCAAGATATCATATACATTCCCCAACTCTGCAATTGACCTGCTCCTCCACACCGGGAGGCAGGCTCTACATAAAGACGACAGGTGGCCATGAGCGTCGCACGGCCGGCGCACAGCCTCCTAGGCAGGTGCATTGCGTCGACTCGGACCCGAGCTGCATCTCCAGCAGCGTCCGTGGTGCCATGCCAGCTATTTCACAGCTCAACGCCCCGATCCAAGCGGCGGTCACGGTTCAGAAACGTCAAGGCAGAGGAAATGGGACTGCTGAACCCGTCTGTTCTCTCAAAGTACCGCCAGGAAAAGTTCCCCGAGTACACCAAGGAGGAGCTCCAACTCCTGAAGCAAAAATATACTCCCGAGCAGCTGGAGGCTCTCAAGGCCGGAGAAGAAGCCGTCGACCCAGATGACCTGATTTTCCAGGGACGGCTCCGCGACGACCCCTACCGACCGAACTACATTGAGGATTTCACGGTGCTCGACCCCAGGTACGACGTCAAGGCCAAGGTGGACGTTGCCCCCCGGGAGCCCGAGTGGCTCGGCCACAGCGAGTGGGTGGACAAGTACGGAACCAAAATGTCACAATTGACGGACAAGAAGACGAGCGACCAGCTGACGAGGGCCATGGTCCGCGCCCTGCGGAGGGTAAAGGAGAGCAAGGGCGAGGAGCTGATTGACCTGACCGAGGACGAGCTCAAGGACCTCGAAAACGATCCGGAGCTGCTCAAGAAGTATCTCGTCGAGGAGGAGGACGGGAAGCGGGAACCAGACGCCAACGCCTCAGGGCCGGGTCTGCTGACGAGGGCGCAGGCCATGAAGCTCGACGAGGCGGTGGAGGTGGAGTGGAAGAAGGAGCTGGACAAGCTGTCGTCCATGACGGACGAGGGCGAGGTCGAGCCGACCAACCTGGAACTGCTGGCCGACGGACCCGCGGGCGTGAGCCGCGCCTACTCTGCCGAGGCGGCGGAGCTGGGCAAGGTGCCCGGCGTCGAGGGCCTGTACAAGTC
This sequence comes from Keithomyces neogunnii, assembly GCA_020975405.1. Lineage (NCBI taxonomy): Eukaryota > Fungi > Ascomycota > Sordariomycetes > Hypocreales > Clavicipitaceae > Keithomyces > Keithomyces neogunnii. The sequence continues at coordinate 4,956,282 of JAIOWQ010000001.1, read as the reverse complement.
GGCGGCGGATCCCGAGGACGAGGGCCAGGACGACGGCGGCCACTACCAGGAGATCAAGCGGCTCACGGGCATGACGCTCAAGGACATCCAGTCCATCTACCGCAAGGTGCTGGTGACGCGCTGGGTGTCCAACCAGACGCGTCTGGGCAAGGTGCGCAGCACGTCCGTGGTGGCCATTGCGGGCAACGGCAACGGCCGTCTGGGCCTGGGCATCGCCAAGTCGACCGAGGCAGGGCTGGCGGCCGAGACGGCGCAGCTGCTTGCCATTCGCAACATGAAGCCCATCAGGCGCTACGAGCAGCGCACCGTGTTTGGCAACGTCAAGGCCAAGGTATCCGGGACGGTTGTCGAGCTGTTTTCGCGGCCACCAGGTAGGCATCTTGTTCCTGTTCCTTGCATTGCAAGTGACGGGTTGCTAACAATGATTGACGCAGGCTTTGGTCTCCGCTGCCCGCATCGCATCTTTGAAATGTGCCGCGCCTCGGGCATCCACGACATTGCGGCGCGCATGCCGCGGTCCAAGAACCCCATGAACTCGGTCAAGGCGGCCTACGAGGCGCTCACGAACCAGGTCGACCCGGAGGAAATTGCCATTGGCAGGGGCAAGAAGATGGTGGACGTGCGCAAGGTGTACTACGGCGGAGCTGTATACTAGTAGAGAGGGCCTAGGTGGCGAGAGAGTAGTGTATGATAAATTTGTACATTTGAAGGTTTCCATGTTGCCTGTCCTTCTTGTTTCTCTTCCCTTCCCTCTTTAATATTGTTCCATTTTTGCAAGTTTCTCAAAAATCCAGTACGCCAATTAGGGTATAATGCACCTCTTCCCTTTCCCATCCTCAGCCGTTGCAAACGTCGCATCACTCCTCCTCCTCCTCCTCCTCCTCCCCCCTGCCGCCTCCCCAATCAATCTCCTGCTGCAAAACAATGCTGTAAACACTGGCCTTGAGAAGTGTAAACGCCAGACTCGTCTTGCGCTCGAGCGCGCGCAGGCCGTCGAGAATCTCAGTCGACGGGTTCGAGGCCAAGTCATCCAGCACCGCGGCAAGCTACTAACAAACACACACGGTCAGATGTGCACCGGCCACCGGGGACTTGTGGTGTCAGCGCGACGCACCTGCTTCATATTACTTGCCAGCCGCTCATACTCCTCGAGGACTTCCTGCTCGAGCGGCGAGAGCTCCGGCGTCGATAGGATATTTTGCTCCATGGCGCGTGGTGGGACAAGACAGAGGATGGAGTTGGCAGGCATTAGGTTGCTCTGCGCGCTGCATCCTTGGCCCATGTGTGTGTGGCACTTTGTGGCACACAAGCCACCCGTTTCAGCTGCCATGACCCATTCACAGCCACAAGATACATACATGTCGGTCAAACCAAAAGCTGCAAAGTCGTCTTCAAATACACAAATAACAAGGCACAAACGCTCAAAGGGCTATCAATCTCCGGTGTGATCCATACACCATTCCAAAATCAAAATCAAAACCGCAAGCAAGAATACCAGTTCCCAGACTAGACGAAATGTGCATGGCGTCATCATCACCAACGCCGCTACTGCTGTCCATATACAACCAGCCCATTCTCCGCGCCAACATGGTTGCCAACCTGACTCTGCGTCCAGTCGCTCTCTGAGCCGTCCAGCTCGCTGTATCCAGCATCAGACTCCGTATACTGGCTCGACATGACCGTCGTGCCGGCGCTGCTCCTCCGCAGGGTGCCCGTGTCGCTGTCACCGTCGACGTCGTCGTCGTCGTCTTCATCCACCAGTGAGTCGAGCGCAGAGTCGTTCTCGTCTGTGTAGTCAACAGTACTTGCCGCCGGCGAAGGAGCCGCCGTGTCTGGCTCGTCAAGCTCATCTACTGCCTCGCCTAGACCAAAGTTCTCCTTGTCTTCCTCCCCGAATCCTTTGGCCAGCCCACCGCCCCAGCTTCGCTTGCGGAGGGCATTGCCTGCACCTGTCCTTACACTTTGGCTTCTCTTGACCAGGGAAGACGGAGAGTTGCTGTTCATCTGACTCAGAGACGCAATTCGCCTTGCCGATCCGCCTTGTGCGGGCACCGCCAGGTTTCTCTTGGTCGTCAAGGCCATGTTGACCGCCAGACGAACAGGCCGCTTCTTGGCCGCTTCGCCATCCTCCGCAACCGGCTTCTTGACGCGTTTGCGGTTCATGGCGTCGCGGCCCTGATTGCCCTTGGCCATCAGCAGGATTCGAGAGTGGTCCATGACGCCCTCGACAATCCGTCGCTCCAGCCTCTCTGCGCGGTGCTCCATGTCTGACAGCTCTTCCTTGCGCAGACGCAACGCTGTCTCCAGAGAAGACACATCGCCAGTCAGCCGTGTCTTTTGTCGGATTAGACTCTCCTGCTCCGTCCGCAGGTTCAGCACGCTCTTGCGAAGCCTGTCCTGCTCATCCTGCAGACTCAGAATGGCGGCATCCATATGATCTCGCTCGGCAAGCTTGCGCTCTAGCTCAAGCACAGTGTCCTGGAGAGTCTTTTCGTGATCCTCGTGTGCGTCTTCGATCCGCTGCGTCTGAGACGAAAGGAATTGCGAGATCTCGGCCGCCGTGTTGACGACAGACTGGTGGACCTTGTCCAGCGTCTCCAGTTGATTAAATGCCTGAGAAGCCGTCGTGTTGTATTCCACTAGCCTATCGAGCTTCTCGTGGACCGAACTGTCGTCATATCGCTGCTCGACCAATCTGTCAAGTCTGTCCCTGACCTCGGAATCGTCATATCTTTGTTCTGCAAGCAGGCTGAGCTTTTCCTGCACTCCCGAGTCATCGTATTTCTCGGGGGCTGGCAACATTGCTTGCTCGATTGGCTTGGCTTCGGCAATCTTGTCCTGGATTTCCGTCGTGGTCAGCTTGGAGTGCGCAAAGTGCTCTCCTACCAGCAAGAGAATGTCCTTGACGGCTTCCAAAATCTTGGGTTGGTACTCTTTCATCTCATCCTGCAAGCCCTCCACGGCAGCAACTGCTTGCTGAACATGATCCCGAGTCGCCTGGTGTTCGGATTTGCCTTCCGTCTGGCTCTCTTCGGTACGGGTGGCAAGATCCTCGACCTTGGAAAAGACGGTTTGGGATGCTTCCTCCATCTTCTCCAATGAGTCCGTGACAGTGGAACCAAGTGTATCAATCAGGAGCTTCAGGTCCTCGGCAATGGCCTTTGTGCTCACAACGGCAGCTTCCGTCTCAATTTCGCGGGCCTCGCTGGCTTCACTCTTTTCGTCCAAGCTGGCCTTGAACTCGTCATACTTCGCAATCAGCTCTGTAATCTTGTCGTCAATCTTGGTGCCAATATTGTCCGCTGCTTCCTGAAGCTTCTCGTTCGACTCCAATCGAGCACCGGCAACAACTTCCTTGTTCTCATCAAACTGCGTCTTCATCGTTTCAAACATTTCCTTCAGGTCGACTCCGACGTTTTCATTCTTGTCGATCTTCTCACTCATGCCTTCGAGCAACTTTCCAACAGCATCAACTCCTGTTGTCCCATCTTCCAGTTTGCTCTTGATGGCCTCCTGGAACTCTTGCAGGAACTCCTTGACGCCCGTGACGCGATCGGCAACACCGACAATCTCAGCCTGGCGGTCGTCAAGCGCTTTGGCAGTCGATTCTGCGTGTGCATCAAGCTTCTCTGTAGCTTCCTTCAGAATCGACACCAAGCCGGATACGTCTTCCTTGTTGGATAGCGTGGCAAGATCAGTTCCCGCCAGGACATCAAGTGCAGTTTTCATCTCGAGAACGACTGCCTCGACAGCTTCGACGCCAGCCTTGGTGGCCATCTCTTCATCAGTAGACAGGGACTTTTCGCTGCGTTCCTTCATCTCATCGAGATTAAGGCTGAGTTGAGTCACAAGCGTCTCTAATGCGCTCAAATCCTCCTTTTGTGAAATGATGAGCAGCTGCTCCGAAATGGAAGTCATGGTTTCGCGCGTCTCCAGGACCAAAGTCTCAATGACGTCAAGGTGCTCCTTGCGAACAGCCTGCTCGCCCTCAATGAGATCGTCGAGGCTGGCCTTTGTGTTGCGGAGAATAGTTTCAATGGCCTGGACGTCGTCTTTGGTTGCAGCGTCCACGTTCGCTGTTTCGCCAGCATCTCGTGGCTCCTCGGTTAGCTCGTCGGCGGCGGCGTGTGGCTCTCGAGAAGACGAGATCTCATGGACACCTTCCTGGATATCGCGTAGCATGTCTTCTAGGCGGCTAAAGTCGTCTCGTTGAATAATCTCCGTCTCTGGCTCCATGGCCTCGACTTTTATCCTCAGCTGGGTGATGAGGACTTCGAGATTCTTAATATCATCTTGCTTCACCATGTCGACGGGGATAATGGCTCGGCTAGTATCCTCCTCGTTAACCGTAGCCACAGCCGCGATGGCTCTCTCGTTGCTGCTGTCACGTAGTGTTTCGATGTCTGACCTAACGCCGCTCAACCCCGACCTGAGCGCATCCAAAACTTCCTCGTTGGCAGTGAGATCGACGGGTTTGTGCATGACTTTGTCCACGGCTATGCGGAGATCGTCCAGACCCTCTTGTATGGTGTCCAACATGTCTTTCATCTCCCGTCGGGGTCGCAGGATTTCTTGTCGGAGGCTCATCAGTCCATTGTGCAAGGCTTCCAGTATTTCCTGATTGTTGACACCCGTAGTGGGCAAAGTAGGCGCAGGAACCATTGAAGAGTTGACAACCTCACGCAGGCCCTCCAACTGTGCTTGAAGCTGCTCGTGAGAGCTGTCGTTGGCCGTGGCAATAGCCTTGGATACTTCGTCCTTGAACTCCTCCATGGTTTGTGACAGGTTATGCATGAATTCTTCGTGGCCAGCAGCGCCGGAAACCCGGTCGACATAGCCCTCAATGGCGATTCGAAGATTTTCAAGTCCATCTTTGGTAGCATCGAGAACCTGCTCAGTGTCTCGTCCATTGGCAGCCACATTCTCCTTGGCCTCTTCAGAGACGGCCTTGAACTCAACCTCCATGTATTCCATGATGGCCTGGAGGCGAGAAACGATTTCGTCATTGTTTCCAGAAACAGCCATTAGCGCATCGCTCCGAGGGAGATCGAGCCCGCTGAGGCCCTCGCGCACGGCATGAACGACGTCATGGTGCGACAGTTCGTTCCCAGTGGCAGACGCGGCGACGGGAAATTCGAATTCTTCAAGGCAATCGCGAACGGCGTCTATGATTTCATCTCGAGACAGCGTGGCCGGGGTTTCAACTTGGGGAGGGACAAAGTGCTTGAGTCCCTCGACAACGGCTTTGAAAACTTCTTCTCTTGTTGCGGCCTCGGGCCGTTCGTCTCGCGGCGCATACTCCTCAAGGCCTTCCTTGAGACAAGCCAAGACCTCCTCTCGCTCGAGCCCGAGCTGCTGCACCTCGATCTCGGGTTTGTAGTTTTCCCAGGCGTCCCGGACGGCCTCAATGACGTCCTCTCGGCTCAGGTCGGGCGTCTCGCTTTGGGATGCTTCATTGTCTCGCAATGCGGCTCGCATGGCGTTGTAAATTTCCTGATAGTCAACCACCGTCTTCTGCAAGGATTGTGACTGGGCAGACTGGCGGCGGTGCTCTCGCAGAACGTTGTTGAGCTGTTCCTTCATCTGCTCCAAGCCTTCGTCAATGACCCTGGAAACATCGTCTCTGCTGGGGGGCTCAGACTCCTCGATTCCCCTGACCCCAATATTCTCCAGCCTTTTCCCTAGTTCTCGTCCCATGCCGAGAACTTCACCCCTCAGTTCGCGAACAAGGGCCTTGACCTCGGCAGTCAACCCACCTCCCTGCGCGACGCTGTCTTTGACGGAGCGAATAATCTTGACAAGGTCCTCGTTTACAAGCTCAGCGCCCCGTCCAGAGGGTGCAGAAGATCTCCTGCTGTCACTGTTTGGCAGCAATCGCTCGACTCGCCGGGCGACTGGGCCGCCAGTTTTATCCAGTTCGATGTCCTGGTCGCTCATGTCAATGCTTCTGGTTGCGATTCCAAGCACCATGGCGTTCTCGGATTGCGAACGGATATATTCTGCCAGCTCGTCAACCTTGGCAGACGAGGCTAACCCGGAAAGCTTCTGGGACAGCTGTGTAAGCAGGCCAACCAGCGACTCTTGCCCTTCCTTGGTGCCCAGCCCGTTCCAAATTTTTTCCAAGAGTGCGACTGAAGCGGTTGTATCGACGCCGGAAAGCGAAGGCGTGCTCATGGAGCCGCGGTCAATGGATTCAGCAAAGCTCTTTGGGGACGGTATCCGGGGCAGTTGAAACGGCCGCGAGAGGGTAGGTGGCGAGCCAAACGGCTTGTTGTCAAGGTATGGGCCGTTGTAGGAGCTGATGCGGCTGGACTGCTCATTGATGTTGCCGACCAACTCCCTCAGGCTCTTTCGCACATCTTCGTCTCGCGACTTGGTTGCCTCCTTCAAGCTGAGCAAATCCGTAGCATTGTCTCGACTTCGTCGGCTCAAGGCAGACATCTCCTTCTGCAGGGAGGTGGCGATATTGGTGAGTGTGACAAGCTGGGCGGACAAATTGTCCGTAATAGCAGCCTGCTTGGGCGTGGAGCCATTTGTGATGTTGGACAGAGGAGCGTCCGCCTCCTTGGAAGAAGTCTTGGCACCCATGGTTTGCAACGCCAGCATGGTCGAGCTCTGCGGCGGCGTGTTCTCACCCAGGATGCTCTGGGGAGGACGTCTGGCCGTAGGTCTGAGGATAGGCGTCAGGCTTGGGCCAGGAACCGAAGTCGAGGTTGCCGAATCTAGTTCAGGTCTCGGCTCGGATGGCAGTTCTCGCGAGGTGGTAGGTGTCGAGGGTCTGAGGTCGGGCTTGCTCCAGTTGCCCTCGAGCAGCAAGCTCATGTCCCGTACGGATCCGGGCTGTAGCGACTGCAGACGACGGTGCGCGCTGCCCTTGACGAGGGCCCTTTCTGGCGATGTATCCCCGCCGCGCTTGACCACGGCACTGTTTTCCCGCGCCCGCTCGTTCAAGGCAGCATGGGCAGACTGGATAGCGCTCGACGTTCCGGCGCGCGAGGCGAAGACGGGCGATTGGGGATTGGGGTTCAATGGCAACGGCGGCGGTGCTCGTTCTGGATCTGAGCTATCCCACCTGCGGGGAGTCAGTATCGTTGCAACCAAGAGAGATCAAACAGCCTTCTTCTTGTTCAAGAATATCATCTGGGTAACGCACATGGGAACCAGAGCTCGCACGCCCTGGTCCGAAGAGGCAGAATGTTGATGTTTCAGACACCTCTCTCCATCTCGTGATGAAGTCGAGTCCCAGTCCGAATGTGACATGTTGTGTACAGTATTTTCGGGCGTTGGCTCTGCTACCAGAGAGACCCCTTGTTTCGTGATGTTTTGTCGAGGAATGTAGCGTGGCCTGGCGAGGAATGCGGAGGGCAGCCGCCAACTCTGTCAAGACGCCAGCCAGCCGGGGCGTAATTAGAATGGGGATTTCGTGACAATATTGGAAGACACACACGTGAGAAGATTTAGAAAAAAAAATTGGTCAAACGGGACACCAAGGCAAAAAGTGTCTTTTCTTCATAGCCCTTTGCGGCGCTTTTGAGTCTGTATCAGGATGAATGGGCCACTAGGTCTGATCGAAGAGGGTAGATAGAAGGAAGGCGCTTGATAGCTCCGTTCGTCTGTTGACTGCCGTTCGCCCACTCATTGGGCTCCAGAGTGGGCAACATGTTTGGGCTGGGACCACAGTGCGTTGGGGGGGCAACGAACACGCAACCCAACCCGTGGATCCGCGCACTTGCCATTGTTCCACGCGCCATGTAACCGTGCCTCAAACATGAATGCAAGGGTACGTCCGCTTGGCCCTTAAAGTTCATGAGGGCAGATCGGCCGGCTGCTTGCCGACCATTGACCATTGAGGCCAGCATTAATACTTCAGCCAAGGTAGGACACGGGAGCCGGCAATCGACCAGCATTTGATACCGACCGATACCAACGTTGTTGGCCTTGGTTGGCGACATCGTGACGACTGTTGTGCCGACTTTGTTTACCTTGGGCTCCAGATATGTCCCGTGCACTACTCGAGTACATGAGCCATTTTGCGAACATGGCTTGCCGATTCTCCGTGTCATGACTTGTGCATCATGTACCTTGATACATGGCAAGCTCCTTGTCGAGAAAAAAATGTGATGCGTCTAGTCAACACGCTTTCTACGTGCATCAATGAGTAAAGATCCAGAGCAACGTCTTGTAGGTCCCAATAGATCATGATTGTTCTGAGATGAGTATCTATCCACGCCTGTTAACCCGCCTCGCCCAACTTCGCTCCATCTATTTGCAAATGGCCAAGAGCAGTGGTCTAATATTCTCATCATACACCAAACAAGCTCCTTTTATAACCAACGCGACCCCAAAAATATACAATCAAAAAAGCACAAATTCCCATCTCCACTGTACACCTGCCGAGATTGAAAAAAAAAATTAGTAGTTACACGTGGCCCTTTATTGCTTGGAGAAAGCTGCGTCAAAGGCGGGAATCAGGGTCTGGGCGAGCCAGAATGAGAAGACGAGCTTGGGTCCAGTCATAAGCAGCTAGGCGGGGTGTCAGTACTGGTTCGGGCGGTAGGGGTGAAGCTCCTAGGCCGACGTACCTTGGGGACCAGGCCTTTGAAGAAACTCGAGACACCTTCATTGCGGGCCATGTTGGTCAAAATGCGGAATCCGCTCTCAGGGTTTTCAAAGTTACGGTTCTGAATTCGGGTTTTAATTACGTCAAGGGGGGCTGAAACAAGGAGCGAGGCTGAAGCACCAGCAATCGAGGCGACGAAATTCTGGAACCAGGTAGCCTTGTTGTAGTCTTGCAGCTGGAACATGTATTCCTTGGCAAAGGCAGAGCCTCCAAAGAGCTGTCATGGGCCTCTTGTCAGCTTGGCAACGGGGCAAACGGAACCGAGTAGGTCATCCTCTCAAGGCTGGAACATACGGCAAATGATCCAGGAGCATTGCGAGCAGCAGTCCATCCCCAACCACGGTACAGTCCGAATCCTTCATCGGCAACAATTTTTAGCACACCGCGACCTCTGAAGGCCTCCGGGTTTGTCTGGCGCTTAATTTTGAGCACGTCGAGGGGGAGAAGAACAATTTCGCCGATGCCGATCAAACTGCAGCACGCCAGGGGGTCAACAATTGTTCCCAATATGCTTGCACTTCGCATGCGACACGGAGTGGTCCGAGTGACATGGAATAATCACATTTGGACGTCTACTCACCTGCCCGCAGTAGAGTGCATGATAGCCTTGCCAGTCTTCTTGCCAAACGCCGATTCAAAGTCCTTCCCGTAGTGCTTGGCCAGGTAGTCACGCGCAATAGGTTGACCTCCGTACTTGTAAATCCTCTGAAGAACCTTGTACCCAGCAGCATAGCCGAGACCGGGGAACAAGGAGATGAACTTTCGGCCGAGGGGAGCGCTGGCCTTCTCCTTGAAGATGACCTGGTTCAACTGGCCGGCATTGGCAACCTGTGTGTTGGGGGAGGGCAATGTCAGCTCATTCATGCTATATGCCTCATGGCCACTGGCCAGGCTGAGGGATGGGATGTAGAACAGGATGCATTGGAGTCATGTGTGGATTCTTCTTACTCGGGTCTGGTTGCTCATCAATCGCTTCGCAATGGTGTCAACCTGTGCACTCGTTGTGTCAGCCAACGTCGGTCTGGGCTTCGCCTTTTGGTATTCGGAGCTGTCGTACGGGGTGGAAAATTGCCAACTCGGCGATGCCAGCGGAGCCTGTGGCCGGTCAGTACGGGATGGACCCTGAATGAGCAACGTCGCAAAAAAAAAAAAAAGCCAAAATATCTACCGCCTGCAGCTTCCATTGCGAGTAACGTACCTGAGCCAAGGAGTCTGGCCAAATTGGACTCCTTTTCTCGGCCTGCGTTTCCAGTTGGAGGCGACATTGTCAAAGAATTCTGGACGGCGGAAATGCTGAGCGTCTCCCACTGGCCGAGTTGGTGTGTGAGGCAGATGGTCGTTGTCGCAAGGAAAAGTAGGGGAACCTAGTTAACTGGACCACTGGCTTGTGACGGATGGGGAAATTTTTTGAATGGCGCAGGCGTGCCTGGTCCTGTGGTGCGGGTGGTGCAGTTCCCGAGATCGGGCACATGGCACCACGCGACGGCCGGATGTTGGGTCACTACCCTATACCTCGGGGACATGTTTGAAATCCTCATCCATCAACACATTAGGTTTGTTATTTTGTTCGGCTCAATTTCCACCTAGCCATCGTTACAAATCAACCCTCTCGGCCCGTGGCTCAGAACATCCCCAAATTGACCGTGCAAGTTGATGCCAGAAAATGTGGTTCGGCCGTGCGGCTCCAGCGGTACCGCGCAATAACTGTAAAGCAAGTCTTCATATCATTTTACATCATGATGCCATCTCTTTACACCCACACCAAATGCCTGCCCAATGCTCAAACATCTCGACCACACCACCCGCAAATTCACATACAAGCTATTCATTTATTCCTGCTTCAACCATTGATGCCGAGGCTGGTTTCCCATCCCATCTTTCCCTCTGACTTTTAGTAGTCTCTGACGACAGCGACCATGTCATCGAGACGCATTACCTGACCAAGCAGTTTCTGCTGCGCTTCCAGGTGTCGGTTGTATTTGTTATAATGCTCCGCTGTCATCACTTCCTCCTCCTTGCCTTTGACGTCCTTTCTTTCCACAAACGTGAGAATGTTGCGCTCCTTGTGCCGCTCCACGTCCAGCGTCTGCAGGCATCGCAACATTGCTTTGTAGACATCGTCCAGCAGTTGCGACTGCGTCCGCCCACCGTCAAAAAACCAAAAGAATAGTGTCCGGTTTGCAAGCCTGCTATTGTCCTTGGGCACTTCTTGCACGTCCACTAGCCCTGCCATTTGCATGGCAAGCATTTTGCCCTGAACGTCGGATTTTTTCATAAGGGCAGCCGACGGGAGCATCTTCTCGTCAAGTTTTCCCTTCTCCCTCAAAATTCGGGTCAGACGTAGGCCATGTCGTCCGAATGACTGCTCGATGTATGCGTCGAGCTCAGATTCGCGGAGTCGATCCATTAACAAATCGAAATCCACGGTCCACTGGCCGCGGCCATGAGTTCCGCAATGCCGCACAAAACGATGCTTGCTCTCGGCTAGTAGTAGAAGATGCTGGCGCATTTGATCTAAGCGACTCTCCTTGGACGTCGTCCCATCCTCAAATTTGACCTTTGTTTGCCTATTGCCGTTGGCCTGTGTGTGGTCATCTTGGACATCACCATCGTCCTCTGATGCCTCGCCTGGGCTTTCCTTGACTGCTGCTGCTGCTGCCGCTGCCGCCGCCGACGCCGACGCCGCGGCCCTTGCCATTCGGCCCCGGGGAACGGGAACAGGCTTGACCTCCGGCTCATCTTCCTCCTCCGAGTCGCTGTCGTAGGAATACGGCCCTGCTCTGATCTTTTCGGCGCTGTCAAAGTCTATCTTGTCCATTGGAGGTTTTCCAATGCCCACAAACACCTTGACTTCGTCACCCAAGTTTTCGTATACTTCGAATGTGGTGACGCTCGGCTGAGGGCCTTTGTTCTCTTCGCCAATCAAAGCATCTGCGCGGCATCTCGACACCTTGAATGTGAGCAGATCGAGTAGAGAGCGGTAAACCTGGCCAGTGACTTCGCCGAGAGCATCGGCAGCGAAGTCAGCCAGTCGTTGATTGCGGAGTTCGACCAAGCACTTTTCATGATTCACTCGAACCACAATGTTAGGCTTAAAGACGCAAAGTTAACACAACAATCTCATACAGCAGCCATAACATAGGCAACGACTCACATTCAGGTCAGGATTGTCGTCAAAAGGATCCCCAGAGTGGCTCGAACCATTCTGCAGCCTTCTTCTTTTCGTGGCGGGCCCCGAAAACTGATCCAGCTGCCGTTTGAGGGCCTTGCTCTGATCGCGAAAAGTTTTAAAGCGCTCCACTATCTGCATATGTTGCTCTATTTTGTTTTTGCTTGCCTTTTCTCCGGGAGCGGTCTTTGTCACATCGGCTTCGATCTCCCTGTATACTTCGGCGGGGTTGCGGAAACTGTCTGGGCGAACAGTTTCCAATATCTCCGCCTGTATCAGCCTTGATAGAGCGGAGTTGAGATGATCCTTGGACTCAATTAGCCCGGACGATGAATCATGTGACCCGTTGGCGTGTCCGTTCGTTTTGGGGGCTCGGGAGGTGAATGCGTGGGTGAGGTCTGCTACTTTGGCATACCCCAGCTGCATCAAGGTCTGGACCAAGTCTCGCTCCGCGGTGCCATATTGACTATTTATGACCTCCAGTATCTTGCCAGATCGCACGAGATTGTAGCAGGCGTCCGAGTTGGCTTCGTAGCTGGTAACTCTTGAATCAGGGTCGGTGTAGTGGTAGAGCAGATTTTGTTGGATAAGAACGGCCAGGCCGTTTCGAAGCTGCCGCGGGCCGAGCGACGTATGCTGGACCAGCTGTGAAATTGTGCATCGGCCCTTGGTCAAGAGCACGACCAAAATGCGCTGTTGGGAAAGGTGAAAAGTCAGCCCCGCGATACTGCAGGCGGAAGGCGGTCAGAAACCTACGGATGGAAGTTCGCCAAAGAGGTCGTTCACTAGGAGAGCACAAAGCTCTGCGGCATGTTTTGTCTGTCATCAAGGGGCGGTTAGTGATGTTCGAAGGACTGGCCCATGTTGTCGAGCGGCTGCAGCGGAGTGATGAACTGACGACCAGCATTGCTTTGCTCCTAGAGATGCTCTCGCTATCTCTAGAGCTACCACCGTGACTACCTGGACAGCATTGAACCACAATGTGTGATGGAGCAAGTGCAAGCCCAAGGTGGCTGCGCTGAAATTCGCTCGCGGGATGCAAGAAAGCGAATGGCAGCGTCCGGGTGTGAAAGGATCAACGTTTGTAAAGACAAGTCAATCGGATTGCGGATTCGCCAATTTTTCTTCTGGTGGTGTAAGTCAGAGCCGGTGGGCGTACTGATGAGTGCAAGTGGGCTGGTTGGGCACGGGTAGTGCAGTCTGGTTGGTTAGCGAACTTTGCATGTAATGCGGCGAATGCAGCGACAGTGAGTGAGCAAGAGATGCAGCCCGGAGGGTCGTGGCTGGGCTGTGGCGTCCTCTCAGTGAAGTAAAGATCTTTTCCAAGTAAATAAGTACCTAGGTACCTACAGAGTAAGTGGCAGCTTGTTCTGTGATCCACCTGCCTCTAAAATTCATACATGATCTACGGTAGTTGAGCGGAGCTTAACCTTGAAACAAAACTGGTGTACTGAAAATGAATCTTAGGGACATACTGTAGACAAGCTGTAATACTTCGGAAGGCCACGGTTTATTTGACTGATTGGGCGAGTCGTACCCGTCAGATCCAAAGTGCACCATGGAGCAACTTGGCTGAAGTTGCCGAGGACCCCCGCCTCACGCCCTGGCAGCCAGTGGCCGGTCAAGAGTTGCTCATCCAATCACGTGATCGCCAATCCGCCCCCGAGGCCGAAAATTAGACGGGAGCTGGTGAGTTGAACGAACGAGGCACTTCTTTTTTAGATCCAATTGCTTCACCACGACGGCCGAAGGATACCCAATCGCCTACGTCATTACCCCCGACAATGATCTCGAGATCGTCTCTCGCGAAAAGCGCGCAGCAGGCCGTCCGTCGGTCCTGCAGCGTGCAGCCCTGGCAGCGCCGCGGTTTTGCTGCTGTTGCCTCAACTGGAGCCTTCGAGACGACGGATGTGTCCGGGTTGAAGGTTGCTTCAAGGGATGCTCATGGTCCGACGACCAAGCTTGCCGTGGTTGCTAAGGCCGGTACTCGATACCAGCCTCTGCCCGGTTTGACCGTCGGCCTTGAAGAGTTTGCCTTCAAGGCAAGTTTATCATTCTCCATAAGTTGATCTCCGCGGCAAGCAAAAAAACACCTGAGCTAATTTGCTTGTGCTGTTAGAACACCCAACGACGATCTGCCCTCCGCATCACCCGCGAGTCCGAACTTCTTGGCGGCCAATTGAATGCCTCACACACCCGGGAAGCCCTGGTGCTCGAAGCCAGCTTCCTCCGCGAGGATTTGCCCTACTTTGCTGAGCTTCTTGCTGAGGTTGTCTCCATGACCAAGTATACCAGTGAGATCTTGGCCATGCCGAATTGCAAGCAGAAAAAAGAACGCAGACTAACATTCCCTTAGCTCATGAGTTTCATGAAGATGTCGAGCGAGTTCTTCACCTTAAGCAGGCTGCTCTTAATGCCAATGTTGCTGCCCTCGCCCTGGACAATGCTCACGCCGTTGCTTTCCACTCTGGTCTTGGTGCTTCGGTCTATCCTTCCGCCTCTTCTCCCGTCCAGAAGTATCTGAACGAGGAATATATTGCTAGCTACGCCGATGCCGTCTATTCCAAGCCTAACATCGCCATTGTTGCCGACGGTGCTTCCGCCGACAGCCTAACCAACTGGGTCGGTCAATTCTTCAAGGATGTGCCTGCCACTTCCCAGAGCGGCCAGACCCTCAAGACCGAGGCCTCAAAGTACTATGGTGGCGAGCAGCGAACCAGCCACCCTGGCGGCAACGCCATGGTCATTGCTTTCCCCGGATCCGATGCTGCTGGGTCCAAGCCTGAAATTGCCGTCCTGGCGGCACTACTTGGTGGCCAGCCTACTATCAAGTGGGCCCCTGGATTCAGTCTTCTCTCCAAGGCTGCTACTGGAACTTCTGGCCTCTCAGTGTCTGCATCAAGCCTGGCTTACTCTGACGCTGGTCTCTTGACCATCCAACTGTCCGGCACCGCTGCCTCTGTTCGCAAGGGCGCCGAGGAGACTGCCAAGGCCCTCAAGAGCATTGCTGACGGCTCCATTAACAAGGAGGACGTCACCAAGGCTGTTGCCAACGCCAAGTTTGACATTCTGGAGAAGGCCCAGCTCCGCTCTTCTAGCCTTCTGCAAGCTGGCTCTGGTCTTGTTACTAGCGGCAAGGCCTCCGACCTCACTGCCGCAGTGAAGGGTATCGATGGTGTTACCGCTGATAAATTGAAGACTGTCAGTTTTCCCCTTCCCCTTTCGCCTTTCCCACAATTTCTCCACCTTCCTAAGTCGCTCCTTTATATGCCGTTGAAATCGCAACTAATGTAAATCCTCTCACAGACTGCCAAGGCTCTGCTTGATGGCAAGGCCACCATCTCTTCTGTCGGTGACTTGTTTGTGCTGCCGTATGCCGAGGAGATTGGCCTTAGGGTATAATGCAGGTAGTACACAGGTGGAAAAAAGCTTGGAAATAGCTTGTACCAACAGTTTTTAAAGTCGTCTAGAATTGGTAGGCCGGGGCTGCCATGTTTGTGAATGTCTATAGTAGAATCCCCTTGTCCACATAATGTTCCGCCGTAACTATTTAGTGCCATGGTGATGATGCATGTGAAGGGTTTGGATGGGGCCACACGGTCACGTATCCATGTAATTTTGAGCCAGGAGCAGCTGTTATCGTACCTATTTGGACTTGAAATTCAGCATGAGGCGCAATTCAAGCGATATCGAGCTGTGTAAAGGTCCTGCGCCTGCGGCACCAGATAAAAAATGGTCATGCTAAAGGCGCCTAGCATAAAACATTGGGTCATGGCACTATTGTATGGTGGTAGGCGGCGTATTGTAGCGCTGGGCTTCATCATCCCCCGAGTTTCGAACCCAGCAGTTGTGGTCAGTTGAATTGGCTTCCCGCTCTTGCGCCATGTCGCCCATGCATAGCCCACCACAGCCCACCAGACATGAAGCACTGCACCAGAGAGAATACGCAGGCAGCAGGAGACTGGCTCAACTGCAGCTTTCCTGACACATTCTAACAGCAGTGCATTTGAGTTCTTACCCTCCAGTACTCTTGCCGCGCGTCCCAGAGAAAAGTTTGAGCCCTCGAACAATTTTTTTTGGCCCTTGTCAAAGCCTGATGCATATAGGTACTTAAGTACTTATTACTTACCTACAGTACTTAAGTAGGTACTTACTTACCCAGGTACGAAGTAGGTAAAGTACCTTAGTAGGTAGCCTGTGGACAGAAAGAGACTTGGAGGTTGGAGGGAGGGTCCCGATTACCTACAGTGGGTACTTTGTTCCTTAGATTCTGAAAAAGAAAGGCGCACTGTGTCCGGGCATTTACTACGAAGTACACTTTAGCTGGTATTTTTGCAGAAATGTACCTTGTATTATAGCACTCGTGATCCACATTTTCCAAGAGGCATGCTCCCGCACAGTATATATCTCATTCCTGGGGGCCAAGCACTGTGTCTCAAATGTTCCTCGCCTGAAGTCAAGTACCTCCTGTCCCTACCCGCTTAAGCGTTGTTCAGAATCTGCTGGTGGTATCTGGACTCGCGGCCCACCTACGCCTCATTGTAGTTTGGGCAAGTGTGACAGGGTAGTGGAAAACAAAGCCTCATCACCAACCTCCACGGCTTGAGAACTCCCCCCTTCCTCGGCTTCAATTTCTCATATCTCCATGCTCTCCTCGCCCATTGTGTGGCAGTCATAGCACCGTCGAGCTGGACGGCACGCCGGAGACCCTTTCTCTTACATTCCTGTCCTTCGCTTTCCCTCCAGGTAAGCCCACACAACCTCCTCTCTTTGCCGCTTCCCCCCCCGTGCGCCCACTTGCTCAAGGCCACTCGCTTCCTTTATTCTCACCTTGTGCCAGGCCTTTGCGTCTACGGAACAACGGGATTGTTTCGGGATTCTTTGAGCCCTCCTTTCTAACACCTTGATAGAATTGAGGACAGTCCTCGCCAGCAGACGCTTTTTTGTCCCAGGCCCCAGTCAAGACCCAAAACCCCAGCTGGCATTCGACTTCGCGTGACACAGGGATTCTTCATCGCCATCGCAAGGTGCGTCAAAATTGATTCCCAAAGACTGAGTTGGCTACGGCTATGAATGTTTACCGATGCCTCTGCTTTGCCATCGTTTTGCGGTCCCAACCCCCGTTTGCCAACCGCCATGAACAATGATGCTCCGTCTCAAGCTGTTTACTCCTTTGGGAATCGCTGAACAATTCGCCCCCTTTCAGCATCTTTTTCTGAAATATGCTAATTTTAAGTCTTTTGTTCCTCTAGTTTAGCGCTTTTTTCTTGAGCTCTTGGGGCCACAATTTGGGGAACGACGCGATAACATAATTCTTCTTCCTGGAGGAGCTGGATACATTTACTGGATGCAGTTGTGTAATTGTCAGTATTGGACAGTACCCAAGTTGTATTAGCGATTGGAGCACCTCGTTCTTCTCTCCCAGGATGCCGGTTCCGAAGAAAGAGGGCATGCCCAGCGGAAGCAGTGCCACTAGATCCGAAGGCCGGGGACAGAATGGTATGCCGACGTTTATATGTTTCCCCATTCTCAACTTCAACACTGACACGAGTTCGAACAGGCAATCGATCAAACTTTCGAACAGACACTGCTATTTCGAATAGCCGCTTTGGCAACGAGCGCACATTGCAACCATGGGTTCCTGATGCGGCTGACGGTGTTGGTGGTACTTTAGAAGCTACATCCAACAGTGGGCCTTGGGACCAATTTGCCGCAAATGAAAAACTCTTCGGCCTCAAAACGGATTACGATGAGAATATATACACCACGGCAATCAACAAGAGCCACCCCCAATTCCGGGAGAGGGTGGCTGCGGCTGAAAAGAAGGCCAAGGAAATTGAGCGAAGTGTCGCCGCTACTGCTCATGTTGCGGAAGAGCGTATTATGGACTATGTTGGAGGCGGTGGTGTTGGAGAAGAAAATGAAGAAGATAAGTATGTATATGCCCTCGCCCTGTATTGAAACATGTCTGCTTACTCTGATGGCTTTAGATACAGCGGCGTTCGCCGCCAGGATTTTCCTCCACTGTCGGCGGGTAGCCGAGAGAACAGGTACACGCCTCCTGCAAAGCGAGCGCCTACATCACAGTCTACTGTGAAAGGTGCACCTGTTGACCCGGCTATTATTTCATCACAACTCAGAGCGCCTGTCAAGAGACAAGCCGCTTCTACGGAGCAAGTACGGCCCCAAGTTTCCGAGGCAAGCAAGAATGGTGTTCCCACCAAAGCAGAAGGCCCCAAGGCACCTACACCAAAGCTTCCAGAGGACAAGCCGACGGAAGTCAAAGTCACGCCCACGTCCAACCCTGCCCCGGAATCCAAAACCCCCGACTCGAAGTCTGCAGAGAAGGTGGTCACTGCTGAAGCATCATCTGCCTCGTCCTCGCGCACTGCGTCTTCTCAGCCGAAGGAGGCGACTCCGAGCGCCACATCCACTGTTGAACGCGATGTTTTGAAAGAATTCAAGAGCTTTGCGTCGCAACAACGCATTAATGCAGAGAAGGCTCGGAACCATAAGGCGCGGGCTGACAAAGAAGTAAAATTGACAGAATTGAAAAAATTCGCAAGCAGTTTCAAGTTGACAACTCCCGTGCCCACGGATCTGGTTTCTATCATTGCAAAAGATCCAGCGAAGCAAAAGGAGATACAGGCAAAAGCTTTGAAAAATGTTGAAGAGCTGGCCAAGACCAAGACTGACTCTGTTGCCAAAGACAAGAGCCAGCCTGTCAAAGAAGCTGCCGTCACGAAGAGCAATGATGTGAGTGGTTCGGCTGGTGTAAATGATGGTCGCCCTTCACGAACCGCTCCAGCGCCACAGGCTGGACCTTCTGGAAATGGCAACAGACATGCTGGCCTTCGGCAGCAGTTCCCACAGCAGCCATATCATTCCCAGCCATATCGAAACAACCGTGGTGGCCCACCACATGCACCTCCTCAACAGCAGACCGGGAACCTAGCTCAAAGGCTTCGTAATGTTGAGCAGCAAAGGTATTCGCAGCCACCACCCCCCGCTCAGCATGCTACTGGCCATGAGATGCGTGCTCCCCCGACTGGCCCATCTGGCAACGTGGATTCTGGCTTTAACAGGCGGCTTAGCGGTGCTCCTGGTCAGGTGGGCGGTAAACTGAACCCCAACAGCCACGAGTTCAGACCTAGTCCTTTTGCTGCTGCCTTTAATCCAAACAGCCATGCCAGCACCAGCTCTAGCCCACGCAATGCCATCAACAACGTTGCTGAGAGTCCCGTTCCTGCAGCGCCACAGACGTCTCTAACCAGGCGCAAGACAAAGTTGGTAGATGTGAAGAAATGCAGGATCTTGTCTCACATCCAAACCTTGACACCTCCGCAGGGTCGTCACTGGGATGACAATGGCGGCTTGCGACCCTCATACGACACCTTGCCAACTTGGCGACAGCTGCAGGATGACGAAAAACCCGATTCAACTATGCATCTCACATACAAGGAATATTTCGAGCGGCAGCCCTTCCATGGTCCCACTACAGCAACCCCAATCCCGACACATGTTGTTCCGCAGATGCCGCATCAACACCAACTCCCATTCCACCTTCAACACGGCGCCCATAGCTTGGCGCCTCGACAGTCACCACATATGGCACCTATGCAAATGCACACACAGCAGCATGGCCCCGTGCCCCACCCGCCATACGGTGCCGACGAACACCGTATGATGCACTCAAACTCAGCTCAGTCCTTTGCATCTCCCCGTATGGGACAGCTTCCGGTTGCCTACCCTGGCCAAGTCCCATATCAACAGCAAGTGTTCATGAACCCAAATACCCCTCAGATGGGACAATACCGCAGCTTTTCAAACACCCCGCACTATGGACCACCACAGCAAGGACAGATGGGAGCTCCAATGATGATGCAACCCCAATTCATTCATGCTCCACAAGGCATGGTTGCCGCTCCTCAGATGATGTACCACGGTGCCCATCCACAGTACATGCCACCAACTGGGCCACCGCAGCCAGTCCCAGGCGGTAACGGTTATCCCAGCCCAGGACGTCCTACCGCACCCGTAATGATGCATCAAGGCTCCCAGCAAGGCCAGCCAGTGTACAACATGAGCCCCAACGTGCAGTACACTCAGCCTGCATATGGTCCAGGACAACCGACTGGACCGGGTCAGTGATGGCGGCCTATTTGCCCTTTTTGGGGGGGGTTTAACTCATGGCGTGGCGTGGCGATGCTGGGCGACCTGGCCCTAGTCAAAAGCTACGACGGCTGTATGTAGCATGGTTCCATCACTTTTGAGTGATAGAGGTCGGAAACGCCAGCCCACACCGCTGAGAAGCATGGGCCGACTAGGATCTGAGGTATCACGGGTTATAGTCTCAGCTTACAGGATACTCAGTTGGCTGACGCTATAGTTGGCCAAAACATCTGACGGCGGGGCCATGATTCAGCACAATTCATTAGATGTTGCATCGACTAGATGTAACCGCAACACCGGCATCTTAAAGAATTTGTATCACAATCCAGACGACAATGTTTTTCATCTTTTATCCCAACTCTGGAATGCATGTGACGGTTCTTTCCAATGAATCCTAATCATTTTGTTGCGATATGGAGCATTGGTATGCCTCAGGCAAGGCGCGGATAATATCCCTGCCTACTTTTGGGTAGAGCAGTTTCTTATCTGACATAGCAGTGGTGTGGCAGCCTCGCAACAGAATTGTTGAAAGCGGAAGCCATAGGCTGGCAGCAGCAGCTTCTCACTTCCTTGCACCTGTACGATGTGCGGAGCTTTGGTCTTGGACATGGAGCTGTGGAGGGTAAATCAGACTTTATACCTTATCGGGAACGAATTGGGGCTGGGGGTCGAGGAGGCATAGGACCTCGAACTTGGGGATGTTCGCTATACCCGTTGACAAAGCTAGGATAGTTGTATTGGGGACGTGGCAAGCGCAGGCAGGAGGGTCCGGCTTTGTATCGGATAGTGTGGACCGGTAGATTGTAGATGTATGCTGAAGAGAGAAAAGTCGCATGGGTCTCTTGAGCCAGAAGAGAGAAGAAGTTCGTGTTGATTGCAAATCTGAGGCAGATATCAAAGGTTGGGTTACTGGCCGGGTCATGGCCAGGTTATGTGTCAAAGTGAATTGTGTGCACATTCCGAGGGTTGATGGGTCAAGGGGTCTGATATCGGCCAGATCAGTTCGGTACTCGGGCTGTCGTCGTCGGATGCATCATAAAGCAAGACAAGCAAAGTGCGATGAGAAGTGTAGAGACGGCACTGGGGTGTCTGGTCATGGATTGCACGATGAAATGCAGTGGCAGTTTCATTCCATACTAGTCAGCTCATGGATCGCCAATCGCGTCTTTACATTGAACAAGTGGCTTATGAGTCGTTTCTTTGTCCTTGTTTGAAGCCGTGTTCCGTGATATTGGAAAGGATGAGAGGAGGCACACACAGAGTGGTGTAAGTGACATGATGCATTATAAGGTTACGGGGAGAAGTGGAAAATTGGAGGATGGGCAAAACAAGGTTTTGGCTGCATACTAACGTGTCCAACCCTTTGCTGCACAGCGGAGGCCAGCAGCAGGGCGGAGGCGAAGCCTGGATGATGAACGTGGTGGTGGTGCTGCGGGCTTGGAAATAACTGCGGAGGGGTCGCAGACCGAAGCAGGTGGCATGTGGGGGTCCCGACTGGATGGTGCTCACGGCTTGGGTA
Source organism: Keithomyces neogunnii (assembly GCA_020975405.1). Classification (NCBI taxonomy): domain Eukaryota; kingdom Fungi; phylum Ascomycota; class Sordariomycetes; order Hypocreales; family Clavicipitaceae; genus Keithomyces; species Keithomyces neogunnii. Next base: position 4,934,802 of record JAIOWQ010000001.1, on the reverse strand, counting down.
AGGGGAATAGCCGACATGGTCCAGCACCCTGTACACTTGTACTCCATACGTACGTGCGCAATACGACGTGTTCTCCGGGTTGTGGCGGACATTCTAGAGCGAAAACGTCCAGGCTAACATGAGAGGCTTCTAAATAAGCTACTGTATGATATTAATAATAATTAAACACCTTGAGGTGATAGATCCCCTTTCTGCTCGTGGGGGCCCCCAGGGATATGGCGCCGCCACATACGTTTCGAAGTTTGGCCAGATTTTCCAACCCAAGTGGGAAAATAAAATAAAACAAAAAACGGTGCAGTTCAAGTCAAGGGGTCCGGCAAGGTTGATTGGACGCCTTGCCCGAACATGGGGACCCGAGTTTCACAATCTGGTGACGGGCCGCCCAAGGACGACAACCAGTGAATCAGGCTCAACAGGTGACAGGCTGACAGCGGCCCATGCTGGGGGATCGTGCTGAGTATGGACCTGTTCCTGGCCAGGTCCTTGTTTTGATTGGGCCGTGGGGCTCAAGGCAAAGGAAATAGCGACTGCCTCCCGAGGCGTTTGTCACTGGTGGAGTGGGTAGCATGACAGATGGACGACAACAACCTGAGACAATGTGATGGTCCTCTTCTCTAGGCTATTATATGAGTATATGGACCAACGGCCCAAAGGGGGGGGGGGGGGGGGGGGGTGTTGTCGCCTTGCTTCGTTGCTTCACGATTCCGGCCACTATTGTAACTGGTCCAACTTACGTATTAGGCATTTCGTCACCCAAGATGGAGGAGAAACGAAACCGTCGCGGCCACGGAATGCTGACTTGATCACCCCCATGAGGACTCGCGTAGGCTCCAGCTTGAATACAACAGACACCAAGCCATGGCGAAGAAAGCCTGAGGAATTCTGCCAAGTCTCGACAATCCCCGACTCTCTTTAATCGGCCAATCGGGAACCATCACCAGGGACTCTCATTGAGGCAGGAGGGCCAATCCACGCAACCACAAAGCCAAGAAGTCAAGATGCCCCCTGGTGGCGGGAACATCACTTGCGACTCAGCTAATGGACCACCATCAACCACTGCCAACTGCTCCATGACAGGGGGCGCCGGCGACACCCTCTGACATGTCCAGGCGGGTCCAGACGTCGTCTCATCTCCAAGCGACGGGACAGGAACAAGATGCGACATCTGCCTTTTTTTCTTCGGCGGCGGCGGTGATTCTGCGTGCGAGGGGCCTACACACTCCGTACGCTAATGATCTACTGTTGGGCATGGGGGGTGAATAGATGGCGGCACTGATTGAGACGACAGAGGCTTGTCATACTGTGGCTCCTCTAGCCGATCAACATTCACTTTCGGCTGACAACTTCTTTACCCTGCTTGGATGGTAACTCACCTTCTAGTGAGAGGCTTACGGGATAGATATAAAGGCCGGCTGCTTCCTGACGATGAAATTCTCGTCTCCTCCATCTCATCCTCAACTGCTTCCTTCATTCAACATTTCAAGTGTCTTTGATAGACCTTTTCACTCTCTTCTTCTTCTTCATTTCCATCCTTGTCCATCTTGAAGAAACGAGCTAGTATCTTGTTCTTCAAAGCCAACACTCATTACCCAAGAAACATTGCTCACATTCATTGAAAACCGACAAAATGAAGACCTTTTCTGCTGTCACGGCCGCCATCATTGGCTTTGCCTCCTTTGGCTCTGCTCACATGGAGATGAAATATCCTCCTCCTATTCGTTCCCAGTTCAACACCTTCACCACGGATATTGACTATGACATGACCAGCCCTCTCGATGCAAGCGGCTCCAACTTCCCCTGCAAGGGATACCACACGCTCGTGGGCACCGCTCAAGGTCAATCTGTGGTTACTTGGACCCCAGGTCAATCCTACAACATGACCATCACTGGAGGCGCTGCCCACAACGGAGGCAGCTGCCAGGCTTCTCTGTCCTTTGACGGTGGCTCGACCTGGACCGTCATCCACTCATACATTGGAAACTGCCCCCTTGATGGGGAGTCGACCTTCGACTTTGCTCTGCCCAATGACACTCCTACTGGTGCTGCCCTCTTTGCTTGGAGCTGGTTCAACCAGGTGGGCAATCGCGAGATGTACATGAACTGTGCCTCCATCACCATTGCAAGCAATGCCCAGAAGTTCCGCAAGGTTCGCGGCGTTTCAGATTCAATCAGTGCCCGTCCTGCCATGTTTGTTGCCAACGTCGGTAACGGCTGTGCCACCATTGAGGGCAAGGATTTGGTGTTTCCTCAACCTGGCCCCGACGTTGATATGAACTCTCAGAACACTGTCGGTCCCTCTGGAACCTGCCCCTCGGGCTCGAGCTCGGGCTCTTCTTCCAGCGGAAGCAGCACCAACAATTCCAGTGCGGGTACAGGTGTTGCCACTACGAGCACTGCTGTCAGTGTCAGCGCTCCAACCTCGAGCCCATCTCCCGCCGAATCGGTTACTGCACCAACAGGAACCACCGACGATGAAAGTGCTGCGCCTACGGGAACCGCTGACGATGAAGGTGCTGCGCCTACGGGAACCACGATTGAGACTGCTGCGCCAACTGCGACAGGAACAAAGACTGCTACCCCGGCTAGCACCAAGAGTGGCGCCGGGAATGGTGCGAAGCCAGTTCCTACCAAGTTCGTTGGTGGTGGGCCAAAGGGAGGATCTTGCCGTCTTCACCATGGCAACTGATCAATTATACATGATGGAGGTTTTGCCTCGCAGGGGAGGGACGAGAAAGGATCTTGCCGTACTCGTTATGGCTTTTGATCAAATGTCCATTGGGTGCTTTGACCTCGCGGGGCGAGCGTCGTGGTGGGCTGATGCGAGAAATTTCAAGTATTATATACTCTTCCCACACTCTTCAGACATTAGAGAAACACCAAAATACATAGATTTGAGATCATGACGGCGGACCGTTTTGTTGCCTGTTGCCTGGATGTACGTCAGTATTATTTGGTGAAGACGTGAATTTGGTGTATACCTCTTGCTTCGTGCTAGAATCATGAGCCTTCAGAAGTAGACATTGACGTGGCTTGCGTAGAATGCAACATGTGAGAGGTCAAGGCAACGAGTCGCGTAGAAAGTCAAAGAACACAGGACTCGGTTGCTGTCTTTTAGGCTCGTAGCCAGTCCTCGCCTTATACAGGCTAGGTTTGCCCCGTACCTTGAAACCGTGACTAGCCACAGCTTTTCTTGGTAAACAAATTTGCTCCATGTCACATGCGACTTCACGTCAAGTATCACGATCCAAACAGACAAACAATTCAGCGGGTTGGAGGGATAATTTAAGATGTATGCCACATGTGCGAGCAACCACTGCCGACTGACGCAGCTGGCGTTGCAGACTTTGAAACCTCTTGGTGAGCTGAGGGAGTAAAATGCCATCGATATGGGCATGGTGCTCCATGTATTATGCCACGTACCCTACCTAGGATAGTATACGGAGTAGGAGTAATACCACGAGGCCTCTTTTCGATGCAGGGCAAAAGGGCAAAGTAACTGGGCAGACGGCAAGAGATGCCGCAGCGGCGCCAGCGCCGAGCGCCATTGGGCCACGGTCGTGACTAGTAGGTGCAAGATGATTGTTATTCATCGGGGGGTCAGACGATGTCTGTGAGGCCGCCAATTGGCCTTTTGTGTCCAGCCCCGCCGACCTTGGACTCTGAGTCTCTGACAGCCGCAACAAGAGAGAGATTCAGAGTTGTTTTGTGCATGCGCACCCACGTACTTGGGTACGTACCTGCCTACCTATCCCGAACCCTGGTCCGAGGGGCAATGCAGGCAATACACTCAACTGACATGTGGGTGGAATGGCATGTCTTTGTTGTTGTTGTTGTTGTTGTTGTTGAACCAAGCCAAGCTTCCTGCGGCCTGCGACTTCAAGTACGTGCCGTGGCCCAAGGTTCGAGTTGAGATTTTTAGCACCCCATGGCCGGAGAAGGGCACAAGGCTTGGACACCACCAGACGTCTTCATGTTGCGGACGGTTAGAGGCCGGGCGACTTTTGGAAGGTGGGGACTGAGGGACTGAGGGAACTGAGCCTCGACTTGACCCGAACTTAAGTGACCTCTAAGGCGGCTCACGACGCCCCTCCACCAGCCAGTTGAGCATCAGCCAGGTGCCGAGCAGGTACTTGAAGGACTTGGAGGGTCAACTGGTCTGGTGCTCTTGCCATATGCTCAAGCACTTAAGTATTCATGCTTGCAGCACCTCCCCACCCCAACTCTTCTCAACAACATCAAGCATAAACCTGCTTGCGCTGTCCTGCTCTCTCTCAAACCTCAGCCGTCCCCGCGCTGGACGCCTCCCTCCTCCCTCCGCCATTGCCCTTGTCCCCCTCGAGTCTTCCGCGCCTTCTCCCCGTCACCCCAACGCCCTACCCTACCTCCAGGCCATGGCCGGCCCAACGTCGCCGAGCAGCGAGGGTCCCTCGTTTGCCCCTCCTCAACTTCCGCCCGGCTGGATCGCGCAATGGGACGGCGCCAGCAAAAAGTATTACTACGTCCAGCTTGCGACGGGCGTTTCGCAATGGGAAATACCCACACAGGCTGCAAAGACTGGCACCACGCCTGGACAGACGGTCGACCATCCCTACGGCACGCCGCCCCCCGAGCTCATCACCCATCCCGATGGATCGCAGACCGTCAAGCACCCCGACGGCACCATGGAGCCGATAATGGCCGACGGAACCAGGGGCGCTGATGGTCCAGCCGGCGATCGGGGTCTTGGTGTAAGTAAAGAGTGCTTCTTCCTCCCTCCGTGCCTGCCTGCGGCAAGAGAGCCGCAGCCGTGGGCGAGAAAATTGGCGCCTCTGCTTCGCGGCAACCTGGCTACCCAACGAGGATAGATGGAACTGACCAAAGTGTTGATAGACCATGGCGATGAATGCTCTTCTTGGCGGCAAGAAGCAATCCTCAGGCGGCGGAGGCTTAGGAGGACTGGCCAGCCAGTTCCTCGGTGGCAGCAGCAGTGGTGGCCACGGTGGAAGCAGCGGCGGAAGTGGCATAGCTGGAAAGCTCGCAGGACAGCTCGCGTCAAACCTGTTTTCGTCGTCAGATAAGCCCGAAGCACCGCAAAACTACCATGGCGGACAGAACACCCACACGCCAGGTCACCAAGGGGGCATTGCGGGTGCTGTATTTGGTGGTGTGGCTCACATGTTTGGCGGCAAGGAGTCTTCAGGCGTACGTTCTTGTCTTTGAATCTATCATGGCGCGCGCATATGCGGCAAAACTCGCTAACACACGGAAAACATAAATAGAACCAAAACTTTGGATATTCCAACACGGGAGCTGGGTCATACTCTGGCGGCACCGCACCTACTTACAACCCCCCTGGAGGCATCCATACTTCATCGGCTCCTCCCTCTACGGCCAACACATCGTCGACGCCGAATCAACACCACCAACAGAACCAAGCATCGCATAATCACCAACCCCAGGGCACTCAATCCCACGGTTCGCACTCATATCCCCCCCCTCCGCCGCCGCCACAGGGCCACTCTCCCCACCAGCAATCAGGCTATCAGACTCAACCGCCTCCCCATGACACCTACCAAGGGGCTTCGTTCCCTGGCCAGCAACAGCATAGCCAGCCTCCCTATGGCCAACCATACGCAAACAACTCGGGTGCACATGGCGGACAGTATGGGAGCCAATATGGAGGTTCTGGAGGATACGGTGGTGGACAAGGCGGCTATGGCGCTCAACAGCAGCACCAGACCTACGGTCAACCTCCGCACCAAGGCGGTGGCTACAGCCAGCAGTATCCCGGTGGTAACCAGTCCTACCAGGGAAATCAACAATACCAGAGCGGTCATTACTAAGGCGTCAACAAGGGGGTTCCTGGGTAAGCCCATCAACCCGTTGTTGACTCGACAAGTTCTGGGACTGTAGCACAACTTGTGGCTTGAGTTTGACAATAACAGGAAAGCACAACGTAATAAACAGAAGGGAATAGTCTGAGCAAGACATTCGCTGTTCACCTTGCATTTGGTTTAAGTTCTGGCGAAGAATGGCATTGGTATACAGGGAATGAGTAACGACGAGTTTATATGCTCTTGGCATGGACGCGAAACTTTTGTATCTAGATTTGCGCAATTGGCTCTTGATGACTTTGGTTCCCTTATATCTGGGACATATATCCAAAATAAAAAATAAACCACAAAACCAAGCCGAAGGTGTCCAAACTAAACAACGACACCTGAAACTTGTAAGGGCGATTTCTCAAATCCGTTTCTTCGCCGGGATGGCCACTGAGCCAGCTACATAAAGAAGGCTAGATGCGATCCAGCGCGCCACAATCCAGCTCGTGGCGCCGATGAGTACGAGATAGCACAACGTTGGCAGCAGAGACTGAGGCAGGACATTGAAGAGGAACGGGTCCAGAATGAGATCGACTAAAACGGGTGGAGGGTTGGTCATGAGTTCCGCGTTGTCGGTGAAATAATCAGCGGAGGAGTGAATTTCGACCAGCAACGAAGGGTCCTCAGCAGCTGGGACAGGTTTCATCGCCCTTCTGCCGTGCCGTGATGCCGCGAAGGTATCCAGAGACTGGAGAAGTTTGGTACTCTGCAGGACTGTCTCCAGACTATACGCTTCCATGTCGAAGCGAGTTGGTTCCTGGCCAGATATGTGAGTTTTGGACCACACACAACACATCTGGAATGGACCGAAGCTATCTTACCAATGCAGACCAGCAGATTCTCAGCTCGTACCTCTGATTCTCGGTCAGATTGGCGAGCAGAATCCAGGACGATTGCCCACGGGACCTCGCCCCCTCGGGAGCGAAGATACGATCCAGATTTGTACGAATGGACAATTCATGGTGGGTTAGACTGTCGATGTTGCGGAGGGAGGTGAGTCTGGGGTCTGTGCTGGCTTCAACGCTTGGGGACGGTCCGGTGAAGATAATCTTTTCAACGTTTCCAATGGCAAACTCGACCAGAGTGCATAGGAGGAGCACTGCATAGAGCCAAGTCCTCCAAGGGCCGGGGTTCAGAGTCATCATGGCGATGCTCTTCGCGGGCGGTAGTGGAGCTTCTCACTGGCCAACCATTGTCATTGAGAGAGTCGACTCGAGGAACCGAATAATTCAGCCTCTACGGTGGATGAGGGACAAGTCAATTGGGCCTGCGTTTGTCGCTATCAACGCAACGGACTTGATACAATGCTGCGCCGTGGTGTGAGGTGGTGGTGAGTGGTGACAACGCTTCACAGCTCCCTTCTGCTCAGCCCCTGTTGGCCACGTTTCCCGGTGGGCCGCCCTCGTCTGCAGCGGAGGAGTTGCTTTCAGTTGCGCGCACAACTGGGGACCGAAATGTCTGGTCTGCACCAAGACCGCCGTTTACTCCTTATTACTTGTCGTACAATAAGATGTTATGTCGTCGATATTATCATAGACGCCTTGCTTGTTCCTGTCGCTTGGGAGAATCGAATGGTGTTTAATTAGGCGCCAAGAGGCGCCAATAACAATAATGGCAGCCTGGGTGGAGATGGGGTGATCACATCCTCTCACCACGGCAATGCAGGCTCCCAGGTGTTACCACTAATAATCTCTTCACCATGGGGCTGGCCGGAAGAGTAGGGAGGTCGTCCCGGGTTGGGTTTTCGTATCTGTCAGGATTGGCAGGCTTGCTGTGAGGAAACAGTGCACAAGGAGGCCCATGTACCAGAGCACCATCTCGGCAAGATGATTTGCGGGCCCTCCCTCACGCATTCCAGCCATCCACGGCCAACCTAGAGCGGTGAGCAGCAGCCAGCCCCGGGCCAGGCCAGGGGACTACAGCCAGAGGCAGGCAGGGACCTCAGAGACGCGCTTACCTCTTCTGGGCACGACGTGGAAATCAACAAATCCCCGGACAGCAACCCATCTCCCTCGCCCCCTTCCCCTGGTCACCCAAATTTCCCCCACCTATTTTCCTTCACCCAGCACGCACCTGAGACTTCTCTCAACATCACACGTACCCATTCCCCGTGGATCACAGAGAGAGAAAAAAGAGCCTCTTGTCGGCTTTGATCCTTCTCGCCGTCTTCTTCCGTCTCCCTCATACCACTATTTTTTAAGCCCAATTTGCGTCGTTGAATTTCGTCACCATGCGTGAGGTTATCAGCATCAACGGTAAGGAGCTCTGTTGCCCCTCATTGGGCTTTCCGCACGCGTTTTTGCTCACCGTATCGTCTGGGAGCTAATTGCAAATGCTAACACTGCGGACACAGTCGGCCAGGCTGGTTGCCAGATTGCCAATTCTTGCTGGGAGGTATGTTTAGGGGTATCGCCATTATTCAAAGCAACATAACCTTTGCTAACGTTTATTTTGCTGTAGCTCTACTGCCTCGAGCACGGTATCCAGGTAATTCGCCATCCCATTGTTGACAAATCTCCACCCACACACCACCACGCCCCGAGCGACCTGGCTAACGTTCACGACCGTTTGAAAGCCCGATGGCTACCTCACCGAGGAGCGCAAGGCTCAGGACCCTGATCAGGGCTTCAGCACTTTCTTCTCCGAGACTGGTACGAAATGGCATCTTCCCTCACCTCCTTTTGGTTGCCTCTGGCTACAGCTGTTAGCCCCTGAGCAATGATCGAAGCTAACACTGGTCTGATGTAGGCCAGGGCAAATACGTCCCCCGCGCCATCTACTGCGATCTTGAGCCCAATGTCGTCGATGAAGTCCGTACCGGCACTTACCGCAACCTCTTCCACCCGGAGATGATGATCACTGGCAAGGAGGATGCTTCCAACAACTACGCCCGTGGCCACTACACCGTTGGCAAGGAGCTCATTGAGGGCGTCCTCGACAAGATTCGACGCGTTGCCGACAACTGCGTTGGTCTTCAGGGCTTCCTCGTTTTCCACTCCTTCGGTGGTGGTACCGGTTCCGGTTTCGGTGCTCTTCTGATGGAGCGCCTCTCCGTTGATTACGGCAAGAAGAGCAAGCTCGAATTCTGCGTCTACCCTGCTCCTCAGACCGCCACCTCCGTCGTCGAGCCGTACAACTCTATTCTCACCACCCACACCACCCTTGAGCACTCTGACTGCTCCTTCATGGTCGACAACGAGGCCATCTACGACATCTGCCGTCGCAACTTGGGTCTCGAGCGCCCCAACTACGAGAACCTGAACCGCCTGATTGCCCAGGGTATGTTTGATGAGGAACTCTTCTGATATCAGGGAAAATTCTAACCGCGTTTAAACGCCTCGCAGTCGTTTCTTCCATTACTGCCTCTCTCCGTTTCGATGGTTCCTTGAACGTCGATTTGAACGAGTTCCAGACCAACTTAGTGCCTTACCCCAGAATTCACTTCCCTCTGGTCGCCTACGCCCCTGTCATCTCGGCAGCCAAGGCCGCTCACGAAGCCAACTCTGTTCAGGAGATTACCATGTCCTGCTTCGAGCCCAACAACCAGATGGTCAAATGTGATCCCCGTCACGGCAAGTACATGGCTACCTGCCTGCTGTACCGTGGTGACGTCGTCCCCAATGACACCCACGCTGCCGTCGCTTCTCTCAAGACCAAGCGCACCATTCAGTTCGTCGACTGGTGCCCCACTGGTTTCAAGCTTGGTATCTGCTACCAGGCGCCTGAGAACGTTCCCAACGGTGACTTGGCCAAGGTTAACCGCGCTGTGTAAGTTGAACCATTTCATGACAGGGAATCAGACCAGAAGAGTTGCTAACAATCCGAATAGTTGCATGCTGTCCAACACGACTGCCATTGCTGAGGCTTGGAGCTCGCTCTCCATGAAGTTTGACTTGATGCACTCCAAGCGTGCCTTTGTCCACTGGTATGTCGGTGAGGGTATGGAGGAAGGTGAATTCTCCGAGGCCCGTGAGGATTTGGCTGCTCTGGAGCGTGATTACGAGGAGGTTGCTGCCGACTCTATGGGCGAGGAGGAGCTTGAGGCCGAGTACTAGACAGTGTTGCACGACAGGAATGATTAAGCGCCAGTGGCCACTGTTTAATTCTGGACTCATACCCTACCCCTTGAAGGGTGTATTTTTCGTTACAAACTTATAAGCCAAACAAGTTGTTTTAATGTCAGGAAACCCTATAGACGCAGACCACCACCATGGAGAGGTCTGCTGCAAGAAATTGACTCTCGTTGTCTGCATGTTAAGGGTGCCATGCTAGTCCCATCTGTTATGTTGGAGTTGGCTTGACCAGCGGGGGTGGCTGCAACTGAATCGGCTGATTGCCGGGCCGGCGTGGAAGCCGACGCTACGCGCCATCAATTGAATCTCCAAGCCAGTCAATGAACCTGTTCCGTAGCACATCTGACCAAACTATATTCCGATTTTGTCTTTAACCGTACAAGTCGCTGCTATGACTCTTATCCGATCAGCCGTTTGTAGGGCCTGCAGACGGCCGCAGTTCGCACTGCGACGGGGTCTGGCCACAGCCAGCAGCCAACAAGCAACACCGAACAACAGAGTCAAGCTCGTCGAGGTTGGACCTCGGGATGGACTGCAAAACGAGAAGAAGGCAATCCCGCTCGCAACCAAGATTGATCTTATCGAGAGATTAGCGAGGACTGGGGTTTCTACGATTGAGGCGGGATCTTTCGTTTCGCCAAAATGGGTTCCGCAGGTATGCTGCTTGTTGGATATTAGCACAACCAAGCTTTGGTGCCATGAACAATGATTATGCTAACAAGGAATGCAGATGGCCAATTCGAGCGAAATCCTCGAACATCTCCTGCAGAAAAAGGTACAGGCACCTGTGCCCATGACATATTCCTTCTTGGCGCCCAACACCAAGGGCTTTCAGAACTGCGCCGACATCCTGAGAGCCAACCCCGAGACCTTCTCCACCCAACTCGACCCTCTGACAGACAGCAAAGGCGAAGCCAAGCCTGCCATGGAAGTTGCCGTTTTCGCAGCAGCCACCGAGAGCTTCTCGCAAAAGAATCTCAACTGCGACATCCAAACGTCGCTGGAGCGTTTCAAAGCCGTGATCCAGGACTCCAAGGCCCTCGGACTGCGGGTCCGCGCGTACATCTCTGTTGTCCTGGGATGCCCCTTTGAGGGGTTCGATGTCAACCCTCACAAGGTGGCTGAAATCGCGACGGATCTGCTCGAGTCCGGAGCTGATGAGATTTCCCTAGGCGATACTACTGGGATGGGCACTGCGCCTCGTACCAGCGCATTGCTAAGATGCATGTCTGCTGCGGGAATTCGCACCGAGGATATCGCGATGCACTTTCATGACACGTACGGACAGGCACTGGTGAACACGGCCGTCTCGTTGGAACACGGTATTAGGACGTTTGATAGCAGTGTGGGAGGGCTTGGCGGCTGTCCTTATAGCCCTGGCGCAACCGGGAATGTTGCCACGGAAAATATGGTGTACTTTATGGAGACGTTGGGTATGGATACCGGCATTGACCTGGATGCCATGGCTGATATCGGGTCGTGGATTACAAAGGAGCTGGGCAAGGCGAATGATAGTACTGTTGGAAAGGCGGTCCTCGGGGCGAGGGCCAGAGCTACGGTTGAGGCAACCAAGGCTTGAGGATTGAATGGAAGGGTACTTGTACATACATAGGCTGTAATAGCACACGAATCTCATTGACTGAGTCTATGCGACCATTAAGCCTGAGTTGCTTTGACTCGATTTGAAAATTGGTTAGCTTGGTGACTGCAGTGCACGTCCTTTGTCATTTTGTCAGACGACGGTGACAGCTGCTGTTACAAAGGGACAGGTCCATTGCAACCTCGCAACAGCCAGACCTCACAAACCGGCCAGTCATGTGATGTCACCACCGACCACTGAACGGCCAGCTTGTCCAGCAACTCGACCCCGTTGGAGCCAGTCCTCAGCGGGCGTGGTTCCTGCTGTGCTCACTGGCTCATGGTCAATTGTGGACAGTGGCTCCACTTACAGCCAAGCTCAACCTCCTCCACAACCTCCGTTCTCGTCACAGCTTCAACGGCTCGCTATCAACTCGCTCCCTGACGCGGCATTTCGCCCTCGCATTGAAATAGAGCGGTTGTCGCCATCAATATTGGCTCAGCCGGGCTCTCGATTCTCTTGTTCACCTCAGCCCGACACCTTGTCTCATCTCTTTGTCACCCCCACCGGACTTAGCCGTCGTTATTTATTACCTTGGCCAACATGGGGGATCCTCGCGAGTCGTCATCGTACTCGGTCGTGCCACGAATCCGATACAACACCGTTGGCGGTGTCAACGGCCCACTGGTTATTCTTGAAAATGTAGGAGGACGGTCCTGGCTATAGACGTGAGCTCGGAAGATTTGGACACGATTGGATGCTGACATGGTCCGTCACCAGGTGAAATTCCCGAGATACAACGAAATTGTCTCCTTGACGCTTCCCGATGGATCCGTGCGATCTGGTCAGGTTTTGGAGGCTCGAGGTTCGTGGTTGCGTGCTGCAAGAGTCCGAAGTTGTGTATACTAACATCTGGACAGGTGACCGAGCTGTTGTTCAGGTACTTGCTTGCGCGAATGACGATTTGCACTGATCGTTCGCTGACGCAATTTATGCTAGGTTTTCGAGGGTACTCCCGGCGTAGATGTAAAGAAGGTAGGCCGATATAGTGCCGTGTCTATTTCGACTCTGTTTGATGGCTGATAGCGTTATTTGACAGACCCGAGTCGAATTCTCTGGCCAAAGCTTGAAGCTTGGTGTTTCCGAGGATATGCTGGGTCGTATCTTTGATGGATCTGGACGCCCCATCGATAAAGGACCCAAAGTTTTGGCTGAAGAATATCTCGATATCAACGGCAGTCCCATCAACCCCTACTCTCGAGTATGTCTCAAGGCAACTTTACCAGCGACGCCGGGCGCTAATATTTCGAACAGGAATATCCCGAGGAAATGATTTCCACCGGTATCTCTGCCATTGATACGATGAACTCGATTGCCCGTGGTCAAAAGATTCCCATCTTCTCCGCTTCCGGTTTGCCACACAACGAAATTGCTGCCCAGATTTGTCGACAGGCTGGCCTGGTGAAGCAACATGGTGTCACGAACAAGGGTGTTCACGATGCTCACGAGGAAAACTTCTCAATTGTCTTTGGAGCCATGGGTGTGAACCTGGAAACGGCTCGCTTCTTCACGCGCGATTTCGAGGAGAATGGCAGTCTGGAGCGAACCACCTTGTTCCTTAACCTCGCTAACGATCCTACGTAAGTGATGATGGTGGAAGCACCCCACTTCGCTGCCTTCAGACTCGGGCTAACGTTTCTTTCTACAGTATCGAACGTATTATCACGCCTCGTCTTGCTCTTACGACCGCCGAATACTACGCATACCAGCTTGAGAAGCACGTCCTGGTTATTTTGACGGACTTGTCGGCATACTGCGATGCCCTTCGTGAGGTTTCTGCGGCCAGAGAAGAAGTTCCCGGACGACGTGGCTTCCCCGGTTACATGTACACTGATTTGTCCACCATCTACGAACGTGCCGGCCGTGTCGAGGGACGCAATGGCTCCATTACCCAGATTCCCATCTTGACCATGCCCAACGACGATATCACGCACCCTATTCCCGATTTGACTGGATACATTACCGAGGGCCAGATCTTCGTTGATCGTCCGCTGCACAATCGCGGCATCTACCCACCCATCAACGTCCTCCCCTCGCTGTCTCGTCTGATGAAGTCGGCCATTGGTGAGGGAATGACCCGCCGCGATCACGGCGATGTTTCCAACCAGCTGTACGCCAAGTATGCTATCGGTCGTGATGCTGCTGCCATGAAGGCAGTTGTTGGTGAAGAGGCTCTCTCTGCTGAAGACAAGCTCTCCCTCGAGTTCTTGGAGAAATTTGAGCGGCAGTTCATCAGCCAGGGAGCTTACGAGTCACGAACCATTTTCGAATCACTGGATCTGGCATGGAGCCTGCTTCGTATCTACCCCAAGGACCTCCTGAATCGAATCCCCGCCAAGGTTTTGAACGAATTCTACCAGCGCGCTCAGAAGGATGCGAAATCAAAGGGCAAGGCGCGAGCGGACGTGGCAGCAAAGGACCAACAACAGACGGAGGAGAACTTGATTGACGCATAGTGCCATATTTGGGCAGGGAGTGGGGTGGCGAACCGACGGTGATGTTGGGTGGTGCTGCAGCGTTTCTGTGCTTGGAAGCAGTATAATAGACCAGTTGCAACAGGGGCAGAGATCTGTGGTAGAGTCCAGGCTGGCAAGGCGCTGCCCTTTGTTGCGTATGTGTATAAATGCGGCGAGAGATGGCAGCTCTTTTGTGTGATATTTGATATTGACTTTGTAGCAATGCTATAGCTACGTGATTAACTTGTGGTGTTTTGACTTGCGTGCGCGCCAGCGAGAGAGGTGCAAAGTAGGATTGCCGCTGGGACTTTTTTTTCTTCATGGCAGCATCCTAACTGTGATGGCGATGGTGAAGGATGACGGTTTAGCATAATGCCAGCCATGAATTGCAGAATTGACCTTTTTATTTGTCGACTCCTATAGAGTAGCTATCCCATTTCTACTTGCGCAAGTTTTGTCAAGATGGATGCAAGGCGAGGAAGCAAATGGCGGAAGTAAATGGCGGAAGCAAATGACCGGGCAAACTGGCTGTCTACGGAGTACAGCTCCGTGATTTACAAGGTACCATAATATGCAAAAGACGGACCTGCAGAGGAGCACGGGGACCAGCATACCTAGGTACATTCCGTGGTCGTTCATCCCCTGTCTAAGCCGGCCGGGTCTGGTGATTCGCAATGGCCCTTTGGGATTTGTGCGCTTCTTTGCGCAGGGAGCATGGGAGCTTGCTTTTCGGGCCTACTTTTGTATTTTGTTGGCTGCCATGGGTATTGATTGTCGAGGGACGGGGTTAGCCGGGCCGGGCGGATGAAGGAACAAGCCAGCATTCGAAGTACGCCGTAGGGTTCGAAGTAATAACCAACTTACTAATGGTCACATTGAGCTTCGAGCTTCCCTGCTAGAAGCAAGTGGTCAGTGGCTGAACCCCACATCGACCGGCGCTCAGCGGTGTGGACACCACCTGCGACATCCGTGCGTGCTCTCCAAGGCTCGGGTACCGGTATTTTGAGCATTGGGCTTGCTTTCCTTGTTGAATTGCTGTTGATTTTTGCCCACTTGCAGGCGAGGTAGGGTGACTTTGGCTGGTCATGGCAGCGAAGTACTCGGCGCTGCTGATGGACAGTGCCGCCGTCTTTGATGGCAAAGTGCCGGCGCGACGATTACAAGGCGAGACTTGGCTCTGGGACTTGGCCAGCCACAGATCGATCTAACAGCCCCCCGCGTCTTCTCCAAAAGTCCGTGGCCAAGAAACCGTCCCGGCATGGATTGCACTAACCCTTGCTCAACAGCGTGAGCATCTGGATGCTGATGGGTGCGGCTATGGCGTTCCCTCGCAGCCGGTTGGTGCGGGTGGTTGGCTGAGAGGATACATTGTCTGCTTTGAGCAGATGGAAGGGCAGCCTGGATGCTTGCTTGTGGGGTTGACATGATTTCCCCAGCTTATTATTGTTTACCCCGGGGGAAAGAGATGATCGACACTCCTTCTGCTGACAGGACCTTTGGTTTGGCTGACCACCAGCTCAGGAATGCCCCTAAGTGCAACAGTGCTTCCCCAGCGCTCCTCAGCGTCGTTGGCATTGGTCCAACGCGTACGAGATGCCTGCAGGGTTACATGAGGGGAAGGAAGGGCACGTTATATTCAAGGGTGAGGGGGGATTGACACGGCTCGGCCAGTAGCACGGGACAAGCTGTTCGAAGTTCAATGTATTGGCGGCTTATGTAGATCATCGTGGGAAGCTGTTGGTAGCGTCGCATCGGGCGAAATATAAACACCCATCGATCCTGCCGTCTGCCTGACACCGACTTGTCTTGTTGTCTCTTATTAGCTGTCGTGCAGCCGCTTGTCTCGTGTTGCCTTTCCCGCGAGCGTCAATTCCAAGCCACTGTTGCTCCTGTTGGGTGTAACAGACTGAGACAACGCGCTCCGCCTGGTTTGTTGCTCTTCACCAGGGCATCTTTCTCCTTTGACAGCTTCCACGTCGCTCTGGATACACCGTCGGTTGGGTTCTTGAAACCTGTTATAGAATCATGAAGTGGACGGCTCTCATGGCGTTTGCGCTGCCCCTGGCGAGTGCTGCCTCGGCCGACACCAACACCAACACCCACACCGAGCCCAAGCCAGACAAGGACGGCAAATACTGGATCTACGGCGACGGCATCTCTGCTTCCTTCATTGCCTACGGCGCCTCCGTCTCCAATTTCATGGTCAAGGACCAGTATGGGATTGAGCGCGACGTCGTCGGCGGCTTCGACAATGCCACCTACTACGGCATTGACAAGCAGCACCCTCACTTTGGCGGCATCCCCGGCCGCTACGCCAACCGCATAAAGAACAGCACCTTTGAGATTGATGGCACCAAGTACCACATCACGCCCAACGAGAATCCCACCAAGGACCACCCCGACGGCGTTGACACGCTCCACGGCGGTCCCGATGGCTGGGACTGGCGCAACTTCACCGTAGTCTCGCACTCCAACAACAGCATCACCTTCTCCCTCGTTGACCCTGACGGCAAGGAAGGGTTCCCCGGCGAGGTGGTGTCCTGGATCACCTACACCCTGAACGGCAAGGACTGGGACTTCAAAATGGTGGCCGAGGCGACGACGAAGAAGACGCCCATCATGCTGAGCAGCCACACGTATTGGAACCTGGACGGCTTTGCCAACAACGAGACCAACAGTGTGTTGAACCACACGCTGCACATGCCCTACGCCGGCTTCCGCGTGGGCGTGGACAATATCCTGATCCCCACGGGCGAGCTGCTGCCCAACAAGAAGGGCGATGTCAATGACTTTTGGAGCAAGCCGAAGCAGATTGGCGCTTCGTTCGGGGACGGGGGCATTGTGGACAACTGCGGATTCAACTGCACTGGTTATGGTAAGACTTCTCACACCGGACCGAAACCACGGGACAAGAGCCTCGTGCCCTTTGCCATGATTGCCAATGCTGACACGACGCCTACAGACACCTGCTACATCAACAACCGCGGTGCCATTGGCCCCTATGACTGGCGCAAGGAAGGTCCCGTCACCACCTTGTCGTCTCCTTGGTCCGGCATCCAGCTCGACGTCTTCACCGACCAGGACGCCTTCCAGATGTACTCGTGCAACGGGCAGAACGGCTCCATGGCCCTCAAGAAAACCCAGGGCGTCAAGGGCCCCAACAAGAACAAGTTCCCTCGAACCATCCCCAAGTACGGGTGTCTTGTGCTTGAGGTGCAGGACTACATTGATGGCATCAACAACCCTGAGTGGATGCGCGAGAAGAAGCAGATTTACGAACCCGGCGGTGATCCGTACGTGTTGCAGGCCAAGTACCGCTTCAGCTTGACCTCTGATCACGACAAGTCGTCGTAGGGAGTTGCGGACGTGGAATGAGGTGGGGCGGCGAGGTGGTTCCTTCTTTTTAAGTACTTACTGTAATACTCTGTACTCCGTAGGAACATAAGTAATACTAGCATCGTACAATTGGCTGGTCCTGGGTATGCCCGCAACAAATACGCATCACTTTGCCGCTCTCGATTCTTGTGTCCTTTTTGTTTGAATCAAAGGTTCAACATTAATGTGTTAAAAACGAGCTGAAATATTAGGTCAAGTCGGCCGCATCCTGTTTTGCTTGCCAGCGACCCGTACATATTGTGCACGTCAGAGTCGCCGCCGTTGTGCCCACGATTCTGGCCAATGGTAAAAAGTGGAAACCAAAAATCTCACACAGGCACCTTCAACATCTGGCAGTCGACCCTGGGACTTTGTAAATGTCGCGATAAAACAAGCCATACGTATTGATCGATACGAAAACGTGTGCCGGCCAAGTGTTCAAGAGCCAAGACAACATGGAAGACGATCGGGCGCAGGTTGATCTTGGCATCGCCGCAGATATCGAGGAGGCCCAGCTCACTCAGGCTCACAACTCTCAGTCCATCGATGAGGTCGCCTCGCAAGATACTACGAAGCAGCCCAAGAAACGTTTCGTAGGGAGAAGGGCTGCCGCCGAGGCAGCAGCAGCAAAACATGGGGCCACCAGCGCAGAGGGCGAAAGCGGCGCCATCCAAGGTTCGTATATCAAGACGTTCAGTCTCAGCAGCCAGTGTCTAACTCGCTTCACCCAGCTGCCAAACCAAGACGGGCACCCCGCCTTTTGAACAGAGTCCCCAAGGAGATCCTCGAGGACCCGAATCTCAAGGACGCCATTGCCCTGCTACCCGCCAACTACAGTTTTGAAATCCCCAAAACCATCCATAGAATCCGCACGTCGGGGGCCGAGAGGGTGGCGCTGCAGATGCCCGAGGGTCTCCTGCTCTTCGCCACCACCATCTCGGATATCCTCACGCAGTTTTGCCCCGGCATAGAGACGCTCATCATGGGCGACGTCACGTACGGGGCGTGCTGCATAGACGACTACACCGCACGAGCGCTGGGGTGCGACCTGCTCGTCCACTACGCACACAGCTGCCTCATCCCCGTGGACGTGACCAAGATCAAGACCCTCTACGTGTTCGTGGACATCAGCATAGATACAGCACACTTGCTGGCCTCCCTCGAGCGCAATTTTGCCACGGGAAAGACCATGGCCGTCGTGAGCACGATCCAGTTCAACGCCACCATCCACGGCGTGCGGAGCAATCTCGAGGCGGCAGGATTCAAGGTCCTCGTGCCGCAGATTGCGCCCCTCAGCAAAGGTGAGATTCTGGGCTGCACTTCTCCCCAGCTCAAGGAGGAAGACGCCGTCGACATGATTCTGTATCTGGGAGACGGACGCTTCCACCTCGAGAGTATAATGATCCACAACCCTCGCATACCGGCGTACAGGTACGACCCGTACTCGAGGAAACTCACGCGCGAGACATATGCCCACGATGAAATGCAGTCTCTCCGCCGAAGCGCCATTCACACGGCTAGAACGGCCAGGAGATGGGGTCTCATACTGGGTTCGTTGGGACGACAGGGAAACCCAAACACCATGGCTCTTATAGAGAAGAGGTTGAAGGAAAAGGGCATCCCCTGGGTGAATCTGCTACTGAGCGAGATCTTTCCGGGGAAGCTGGCCATGATGAGCGATGTTGAGTGCTGGGTGCAGGTGGCGTGTCCGCGCCTGAGTATCGACTGGGGTTATGCGTTTCCACGGCCTTTGCTCACACCGTATGAGGCGCTGGTGGCATTGGGGGTCAAGGAGGAATGGGACAAGGGGAGTGTGTACCCGATGGATTACTATGGAAAGGAGGGGTTGGGAAGGACAAGGCCTCTAGAAGCAAGCTGAGCCGAAGAGATAATAAAATTATAAAAAATGGACCGAGAAATATTGTCATGATTGCGTGTGCTGCTGGCATTTGGTGGCAATGCATAAGGCGTGACTCACAAAGAGTCGCAACAGTCCCTCGCCAGTCCCTGCCCAGATCTCTCCTCACTCACGCAGCATGGCACCGCCAGCCTTGGAATCGCAAACCCAACTGCGACGTAACATAAAACAAAAAAAGGAATCGCCTGCCTCTTGAACGAGCCACCTGATTGGAGCAAAGCACCCGCTAGAAGCTGCAAACGCAATGAGCCGTACCCGTGCCCCAGCAAGACCATTCATCTCCTCGGCGCAGTTGACAGATGTCGTCCCCGTCGCCCAGGGCCTCGAATTCCACGTTTACAAAGCCGAGTCGCCCAGATACGGCGCAGTAGCTCTGCGCATCCCCCAGCACAGAGTCTTCCGCAACGCCAACGACCCGAACAATGACGCCAGGGAACTCATTGTCCAGGAGCTCTGCATCTACAGGCTCTTACACGGCGGGCCAGTCCCTGTACCGCAGCCGTTCGAATTGCTCGAATCTGGTGGCTATCCTGCCATGCTGAGCGAGTACATCGACGACGATGGGACAGAAGTGTCGTCTGCAGAGTTGGGCCGCATGGCTGCTCTGATCCACAGCATCAAGATGCCCAAAGACCGGGACATCCAGCCAGTAGCCATGGAGGGCGGTGATGTTTTCACAGCGTTGGTCAATCGCATGGTTCGTCGATTCGAACACTTTTCCGGGGAAGAGCCTTTGTCCAAGAGCTGGATTCCGGAGAGACGCGTGTTACAGCGTACTGCCGAAGGGCTTCGTCGCCTGCCGCCATGTCTTTTGCACATGGATCTTCGACACGCCAACCTTTGCATGAGCCAGGGGAAAATCGCCGCCGTGCTAGACTGGACGAATTGCTTGATTGGGCCGGCAGCTGTTGATTTCTACAGAATCATGGAGCTGAGCAAACCGGGGGACGACTTTGTGAGGGCGTATGCAGCCGCATGGCCTCTGCCCCAAGTCTCGGCCCAGGAGGAGACATTTTTGAGACTCGATGCAGCATTGATGATATCGTTGGTGTTTATTTCAGAAGCTCCCGATGAGGAGTTGCGAGGACCGAGTGTAGCAAGGGTGGAAGAGCTAGCAAAGATGTTTCAGACGCCCGAGGCGGGCACATGTGTTTGAGAAGCAATTCAATCGTAGAACCTTGTATTAAAACAAGGGTTGGAACCACGTCTTCAAGAAATTATCCCAGTCACCTCCCATCTTGTCAAGATGCATTCGCCGTCCCCACTGGCTCCGGGCGGTTTGAAAACATGATTTTATACTTGACCAGCTCCACGACTTCCAAGTTGTCCCCTTGCTCCATGTACGTCCCAGACGAGTTCTGGAGCACCTTGTTCTCGCGCCGTCTGATGACCGCAATTGCCTTGGGCAGCTTCTTCACTTCCCCCGTCAGCCGTTGATGCTGGCCGACGTACATGTGGACGCGCTTCATCCATGCTGAGCCCTCGGTATCAGGCGCGTAGTCTGGGAAATCGATCCTGCCAATTTCAACACCCTTGATGGGCTCACCGTCTTTGGACTGCGGCAGATTGATGGAGCCTTGCAGTTCGAGAAGGGCCAGTCCTGACGGCGTTTGGATGATGGAGGGGAGAGGATTCGATGGTGATGATGATGGACTCCGTGGAGGATGAAGCTTTGCTGACATTGTGGTTCAAAGGGCTTAGGTGCTTGTCCCGTTGCCGCTGCGCATGGATGGTTGGAGGACAAGGAACGGAACGAACTGAGGCGCGGTTTGATTTGGCAGGTGTAAGAAGAGCTCTGGCGCGTTTCCTCGGCTGGACGTGACGTATCGAGGCGGGGCTCTTTTGGGAGAGAATCTAGACGACCCGGAATAACCCCTCGTGCGCAAGTAATTAGGATCTGGGGACAAGCGGTTTACATCATCTGTAATGTGATACCGAGGGCCACAGAGAGCTGTATCGCGAGTTCTGATCCAAATAAACCACCTGGACTACCCACCACCCAAGTACTCCATACTGCTTTGCATTATGAAAGTCAAGCTCCAACAAGAATTGAGGAAGTAGAGAGGTGGGGCCCTTCAATATAGAAATGTGGCGTACAGAAACGCCATGTGTGGCTGGTGAAGGAGGCACATGATGGGTCCCTCAACCGAGCCCAACTCTGAATTATCATTGGCTGCTTTTCAATTTCCACACTTGCGCGCACCCACAAAGAGGAACCCTAGCGGCACACACTTTCTCGATTTCGCCCAATTTTTTCCTCGTCCAAAAGGAACTCTCTCATTCTCTCCATCCATCACCGACTTCACACGCGCCAGGTCAAGTCAACTTGCACCATCCACAACTGGCAAGATGAAGGTACGAAAGACGCATTCCAAACTGCAAGACGATCATCTCCCGAGACGAACAATGGGGACTGCGGTGCATTGCTGGCACGCAGTCTGTCTGCGACTGCCGATGCTCGTCGGACAAGAAATCCTCATTCGTCGCGCGGGAGAGTCGAGCAGTCCAAACTTTGACGGGAACAAGAACTCGGCTAACATTATCTTGTGCAGTTGAACATTTCCTACCCTGCCAATGGCAGCCAGAAGCTCATCGACATTGAGGATGAGCGGAAGCTCGCCATCTTCATGGAGAAGCGCGTACGTCCGAGCCCGAAATTCCTTGCTCTTTTTCATTCTTGGCCCGTCGAGCAACCGCCGATGCGAAACAACAACAAAGTAGTCGAGTTGTGTGCTAACGCTGGGGTCATATAGATGGGCGCCGAGGTTCCTGGTGACTCCGTCGGTGACGAGTTCAAGGGCTACATCTTCCGCATCACCGGAGGAAACGACAAGCAGGGTTTCCCCATGAAGCAGGGTGTCATGCACCCCGCCCGTGTCCGTCTCCTGCTCTCCGACGGCCACTCCTGCTACCGTGCCCGCCGCACCGGCGAGCGCAAGAGAAAGTCGGTCCGTGGCTGCATCGTCGGCATGGACCTGTCTGTCCTGGCCCTCAGCATCGTCAAGCAGGGCGACAACGACATCCCCGGCCTGACCGACGTCGTCCACCCCAAGCGCCTGGGACCCAAGCGTGCCACCAAGATCCGCAAGTTCTTTGGCCTCACCAAGGATGACGATGTATGTTACACCTCCTACAATCCATACTCGGTCATCGCCTACTCGGAGCTGCGGCGTTGGCTGTGGCAGTCCGGGTAGAGAGTGAGATGGAGTTCCATTTGGGCATGAGCCGAGGAAAGAGGGATGCATGCATGGTGCGAGAGCCATGACAACGATGGAAACGGTTGTTGTGCCATGGCCCCCCGTGCAATTCCTCTCTTCTGCCCTGGCTCGTGCCCCATTGGAGCGAGAGTAGAACAAGCAAGATTTTCCTGAGCAAAAGACACTAATCTCAACTCGTCCGGGATAATAGGTCCGCAAGTACGTCATCCGCCGCGAGGTCCAGCCCAAGGGTGAGGGCAAGAAGTCTTACACCAAGGCCCCCAAGATCCAGAGACTGGTCACCCCCCAGCGTCTCCAGCACAAGCGCCACCGTGCTGCCCTCAAGCGCCGCCAGGCTGAGAAGGTCAAGGACGAGGCCGTAAGTTCCCCCTCCATCTCCGCAGACAGGAATGAAACGTGGGACGCAGAGACTAACAAATCATGACAGAATGAGTATGCCCAGATTCTTGCCAAGCGTGTCGCCGAGGCCAAGGCCCACAAGGCCGATGCCCGCAAGCGCCGCGCCTCTTCTATGCGCAAGTAAAAACGGGTTGTGGCTCTTCTGGCGTTTCGTATAATGACAAGTTAAAAAGTGGAAAAATTCACCTTGGTTCCTGTGGGGAAATTTGCATGTACGCATTTTGGGAGTGAAGGTTTTACAATCAATATCCCCAGGGCTTTGGGGGAGGTTATATGGTCCCAGCCCTGACCATTTGATCATGAATGTATCAGGGAGCATTTTCGGAATTCATCAAAATGCATTCTTGATGCCACATCTACACAACTCTCTAACATTGATCTTGTGACTGTCGACATGTGCTGTACCTGATTCCTACCTGCTCGTCCACTATGAGTTTGCCTCCTGTAGTTTGGCCCTGAGCGTCGAGGAAGACCTGACTGAGCCTATCCATGGAAAGTAGCATCCACCTCTCCTTCGCAGTGGGCATGTTACCACCCATTGGCCGACATGACATGATCAGAACAGCTTTGAAGCAAAGGTTATGTGGAGCAACCTTTATTCTATTTGTGCGGATCTCCCGAAATCTACATACCAATAGCGATGCGCATGTTTCCGTCCTCGTGAAATCAATCTCTGAATGCCCATACTGGCGAGACCTGCACTTCTCTCCAGTCTGAACAATTCAGCCAGATCATTCACCCCTCCTCGCCTGGTGAACCATCCTCCACTCAGGTAGAGCCCATCCACACCGACGTCAGCGCACTGCTGTTCCGCCACCTTCCAAATGAAGCATACATCCTGCGAAGAAAGCCAATGTGAAACACCCCCCAAAAAACATAAAAAGAAGCAAGGCCATGAGTTCGTTTCAAACAGGAAGCAACGGCCTCATCCCAGATTCACAATTCTTACACCATTGCGCCGCAGCAATGTCTACCGTATTGTTCAACCGCGTTATACTTCCCAAATCCCCCCTCTGCTCGATCCCGTGGTTTCATCACGTGAATTTTCTATGCAAAGCCGAAATACTCACTGCCCTGAGTTATGGCTTTGTGGAGTTGAGCTCGCAACATGTCGTAGCTTTCATACTCTGGGAGATCAAGTTCTGTGCCCTTTGTTAGTTCGTAATCCACCGCCATGCAGACTTTCCTGAGGCTTGGAATTTGGAGCGAGTACTTACGATTGAAGCAAGTATGTGATGATGGCAAGCGATCTTTGTCTCCATAATCTCGGTGGATATTGAAACGGCTGATACCGTTCATACCTTCGAGCTCCTTGAATCCGTTAAGGGGAACTTTACTGGTGCCAGTCACAAACTGAAGCAACTTGGCACGTTCCTCCTTATCGAAAGACCGAACAGCCCGCCAGAACCATTGTATTTGCTGGGAAGATGGTGTATAATTTTGATACTCTGTATTGCTCTTCCAGTCATCAATGTCAATATCGGGAAGGCCGGAGATTAGCAGCTCAAGTTCCTGCTCGTTAAAAATTGAGATCAACTCTGCCGGAATGATATCATGGAAACCTTGTGTGTGACGTTAGCTCGGCTCTGAGGCCAAATCGACGAGATCTGGGGGGAAAGACTCACCTTGCAAGAACTTCTCCATCTGATCCTTCACAGACGAGAGCAATTTGTGTTCAACCACTAGCCGGACATACTCGTGTTTGTTTTCCTCGGTGACGGCAACATCTCGGCCATTGGGAATCAGGTCAATGACATTCGTAACGCCAAATTCGTCATCTTCTACTGAAAAGGTCTCTGTGATGATGTCCGTGATTTCATTGTCCAGCATCCAGCAAAGAGATTTGTAATAGTCTGGGTCGAAGGACTCCATGTCTTTGACTGAAACAGATTTGCCCAAAATACGCTTGTAGACTGCTCGGCTGAAGAAGCAGTCAAGAAGGCGACCTTCATACAAAGCCTTCCCAATGATGCGCCCAATAAACTTGAAGAACATCAAATGCTCTGGGTTGATTCCACTAAGCTTGTTCGGGTGGAAAGTGGTACGATCAGAAGACACGGGACTGAAGAGAGCGTAGTTTGGATCAAACATTTGTCGAGCCAGTACTTGGAACCACTCACGAGTGACGCCACCCGCATCAACGCCTTCCTCCCCGTGGAAGCGGATATTGAGTTTGCCGAACTTCATCTCGTCGCCCGACTTGAAATAGAGCGAGCGGAATGAATCGTGAAAGACGTGATCGCGACGGACCGACAGCTGCAACGGGGGGTAGGACGGGCGACTGTTCTGGCTGCTGCGGGAGTGGACGCTGCGGTTGAAATAGTTGCGCTTGTTGTCAAACTCCAGGACTTTGGGGTTCTTAACCAGTAGTGCAAATGTTCCAGACATGAGTTTTGGATTGTTGCGAACCAGTTCGTTCAAGATGCGTCGATGATCCTCCGTAA
Organism: Keithomyces neogunnii; assembly: GCA_020975405.1. Classification (NCBI taxonomy): domain Eukaryota; kingdom Fungi; phylum Ascomycota; class Sordariomycetes; order Hypocreales; family Clavicipitaceae; genus Keithomyces; species Keithomyces neogunnii. Next base: position 4,909,419 of record JAIOWQ010000001.1, on the reverse strand, counting down.
AGGTGAAAAACAGGCTGGCAGTACGAGATTCTGGTGGCGGGCTGGAAAGAACCATGCCTTTGCTGGCCTGGCTCTGGGATAGATCGTCGCCTGCCGTGGTGTTCTTGCACACCACCATGAGGGATTCAATCAATGGAAGCAAGATGGTGGCAACGTTGAGCATGTTCTCTCGTTCGCGAATAGCTTTCAGGCAAGCACTGAGTTTCTCCCACATGGCAGAGAATGTAGAGTTGTGATATAGGGATGTGACCAGGTGCTGCTTGTCATGTTCCTTGGAATCCGTCGCCTCGCCCTCGGCACCCTTCTTGCGGCCGTCAAATAGATGGTCCAAGGCGGTCAGAACACGGAGCAGCTTGTTTTGCTCGGATGCTCCCGGAGAGAACTTGGCAAGCGCGACGCCTTGAATCTCTGTCCCAGTCGTGGCCTGCTCTATATGAGGAAGCAGGTCGTCGAGATCGGAAACGATATTTTCACTAAGAAGGCGCGCCTGGTTCACAAGCTCTTGGCCAAACACGGCTTTTGCGCCTGGGATAGCTGACAGGTTCTTGATTGTCGAGATGGTGTTCTGAAACGTCTTGGAACTGCATTCTCTGGCCACGAATATCTTAACCACAAGCGTGAGGTTCTGCGGCGGCACAACTGGTGGCTGCAACTGTCTTGGCTTTTTAGGTACCGATATCTTCTTCTCTTGGTCAGGCTCTTCCTTGGCCGTGCCGCTGGGAATTTGCTCAGAGTCTGGGGCAGGCTCTGCTGGACCTTCAGCTGCTGCTGCTGCTTCAGGGCGTCGCTGCTGTTCGGCCGAGGCGGACTGGCCTTCTTCAGCGGCACCGGATCCGGTCTTGGCGGTCTCTTCCACAGGCTCCTTGCGTTTGCGCTCAAGGCTGAGAAGTGGCAATGTCACGCGGTTCAGTAGGTCGGCAAGGTGTGTCATCACAACCGAGCTCTCGGTGACAATCTCGCGATCCAGTAAAGTCAGGAGAGAGTTGATCGCGTACTTGTGGGCCTTGGAGTCCTTGATCTTTCCTTTTCGGCTCAGGGCCCTCTTAAGAGTCGACCCAACCACTTCGTGTTCGGTCAAGAACAGCCAGGGGATATGCTGGCTCCTCGTACAAAGGTCTACCAGGAGGTCTAAGCACTGCTGGACGATCAAGAGTGGGGAAGTCTCCGAGTTGGTTTGCTGGATATGCGTTGTGTTCGTGGTTCCCAAATTTGTCAGCGTCTTCTTAAGACTCTGGGGTGTTTTCTGCTCGTTTTCGCGCTCCTTGTGCTTTCGGGCCTTTATGGAAAGCTGCCCAAAGCTTCGTTCAACAGCATTCATATCCGTGCTTCCTTCTTGGAGAATTTGGAGAATCGTGCTAACCACCTCGAGTCTGTTTTGGCGGTTCTCACAGACGTCAGCAAAGACACTAAACAAGTAGTTGCGGATCGAGCCTTGCTGAGCAATAAACATCAAACGCAACAGGGTCGCCACTCCGGACTTGTCCAGCATTTGCACCACGGTTCGACGCTGGGTTTTGCCTTCTCCACTGTCAGGGGCAGAACCTTGAGGTGGTCCGCGTCCCGGAATAACAATGGATCGTATACCTGGATGCTGGGGCATTGGGGGATGTTGTTGAGTCAAGGCACGCGCCTGGGCAGCCATCTCAGGCGTGAGCTGGTCCATTAGGTCTTCGCCCTGGTCGATGAGGACCTGTTCACGAAGAGCCGGCGGAAATGTAAGCAAGATACTAGCCGCATCCATATCGGCAGCCGGCGGTTGTCCAGAGGAAGCTGACGCTTGGCGACGCGCCTCTTCCCGATTTCGCCTGCGTTCTTCCTGTCGTTCTTGCTGGGCGATTTCTTGACGAAGCTCATCGGGAAGAGCATCAAGGAATTCTTGGAATACATCGGTTGACTCCCCTGCTGCAGCTTCCTCGCGAGCTTGGGACCGCCGCTCACTGACTGTTTGCGCAATCACCTCCTCCCTGAACTCCTCGGGTAGGGCAGCGAGGTATTCGGGATCGATGCCCAACTCTGTGACATCGACTTCTTCGCCCCTGATGGTCGTCATGACACGAGGTTGCTCGGCGGCAGCGGAGGCTGAAGCTGGTTCCTCTTCGACTTCGGGCTCATTTGCCAATTCGGATGTCTCCACACCCTCCATTGCTCCCCCGCCAGAAACACCATGCTGCTCGGCTTCTGTGCTTGGGTTTGTAGCCAAACGCTCACGTGCAAATTGCTCTTGTTCTTCGCGTTCCTCGGCCTCTTTCTTTTCCTTCGCTGCCTTTTCCTCGGCTGCTTTGGCCTCGCGGGCAAGACGCTCCTCTTCCTCGCGCTTCTTTCGCTCCTCCTCCGCTCGTCTCTGATGCTCTGCTTCCTCAGTCTTGATCTTCTTCTCAAGCTCGATTGCTGCAGGCGCAAGCTGGGCGATGATGATGTTGCTAAGCTTAGATGCTTCAGAAGGATGGTTTGTGCCAAATATCATTCTAGCCTCCTCCTGGTAACGGTCCAAGGTGGATTCTGGTGTGAAGGCAACTGCCTGGTGAGGTTCTTGGGCGGCTGCATCACGTCGATGGTCGGTTCTAACCCATCGTGCTGGACCCAAGTCTCTCAAATCTCGTGGCCCGCCAGGTCCAGTGATGTGGAAATGGAAAGCCTGTTGGCCATTCCCGTTGCGGCCCATCATTGGCAAGAATTCCATAAGCTCTCCCAACAGGCCAATAGGGCCATCAATGGAATGGCGGCCGCCGCCAAGCAAGCCAGGCGGGATTCGCAAATCTAAAGCGTGACTGTGGCCTGGCCGTGGGGAGCCTTCAGTTGTCTGATCACCGCGGCGCAAAAGAGGATTGAGCCCATCCTCCACGTTGGACTGTGGTCCTGCAGACCTATGATTGCGTGACGTAAAGTAGCTACGGAACTCTCCTACTGCAAAGTTAGAAAAAGGATACCGTCTGTTTGTGGAGATTCAAGCCTACCAAGTTGATCGCGGTGAGTTCCTGCCATGAAACGAGCAGGGAACGGGGTACGGTTGTCCATTCGAGCCAACACAGGGCGTCTGTGGCCATCAACCAGAAGCATACGATGTCGGTCATCAATGTCAGGGTTCACAGCATCCCAGCCCAATGATGGCATTGGAGGTAGTTGGTCTTCTAGGTAAATTTTACATTAGTAAAGATGCCATCGTGGCAAAAGCTGCGATAATCAAGTGTACGATTGTGCCTACCTGGATAATCCTCATCGTAGACGTACTCTTCGTCATCGATGTCATCGTCCTCGTCGTCGTCTTCTGCAGTCATGCAATTTTAGCGCCTGCACTGCATGACAGGAAAAGGGAGGGGGGTTACATACCGCCATCTTCATGATCATCGTCAAGGTAGTGATCGTCCAGGCCTAGATCTGGATCGTAGCCGCCATCATCACCCATAATGGCTCGTGCCATGTTGTCTAGCAATTCGCTTGGCTCCATGGCATGCATGTGAGCATCTTCTTCTTCCTGAACCTCTGCATCGTAGTCCAAGGCGTCCTGGTCAGGATCACCATGCTCTTCCATGTCGCTCTCGCTTTCCCACCCCGAATCACCATCCTCCTCAAGAGGATTCCCATCTTCATCAACAATCTCCACTCGGTCCTCAACGTCTTCCATGTCAGCAGAGTCCATATCGTCGTCGTCATCATCGTCGCTGTCCTCATCTTCATCTTCGTCATCGTCCATGATAACCTCAACGACGCCGGGCTCTCCGTGAAGACCTTCGATTTCACCCATGCCGCCGAGCTCTTCGTCGTCGTCGCTAATATCATCTTCGCCATCTGACATGCCATCTTCACCATAGTCCATCTCGTCATCATCATACTCATCGCCGTACATATCCTCATCGTCATCTTCATCGCCCTCATCGGACTCATCATCTTCACCTCGGGGTTCCAGCATGCCTAATGCGGAGTTGCGATACAGGTCCGGGGTCTCCTCTCTATCATCGTCATCAACATCTGAGAGTGAGGACGACGAGGCAAAATCCTCATCGCTGTGGTCATCGGCAGGATCTGCAGGCAGGATGCTCGAGTGGCTTAATTCTTTTGCGGTGCTTGTTAGAACACGAAGGACGCGGAGGATATACTTAATAGCGCGCTTCACGCCAGGATAACTAAGGCTGATTTCGGCGATTGACGATGTGAGCTTGTCCACATAGCCTTTTTCGTACATCAAGCGACGTAGCTGTGCCTGTGAGCGGGACTGAAGACTGTCGCTACCTCTTGAATTCGGGTTCTGGTCTCTATCCCTCTCTCCGATCATGTGGTTCATGAGTTCAGCCAAACACTGCATGCGGGAGTAACGGGTCTCAAGGGGCTCGTCAGTGAGTGGTGCCTTCTCGTAAGCTTTCAAGATGGTGTCCAAGACAAATTTTCGGACAAAAAGGAGGTCGGGTTCATCGTCGTAAGCAAACTTGTCCGCTCCACGATCCGCATTCTTTTCACTCGTCTTTGACACAAGGGCCACTAGAACTTTTTGAGTCAATGATGAAGTGGCCGCCTTCTTCTTGGAAGCAATGGTGTCGGTAGTGCCATTGAGGTTCCCTTGACAAAGCAAATCGTAGATGAGGTAGTTTAATATACTTGTCCGTGGCTTGATCGGAGTGGTCGCCGTGAGGGGTGGCGCACTGCGCTTGAAGTTGATAAATTCGACCTTGGTTCTCGTGTAACTCTGGAGAATTTCTGCCAAGCTGTTGAGGAGAAAACACCTGTATACAAATATAGGATGCTCTTCTGCCTTGAAGACAGGCTTGGGAGGCTTCTTTTCTTTTGCATCAGCTTGCGGGGTGTCCTTGGCGCTGGCATCTTCCGAACTCGTCGCCGCTGTTGCCTCTGTACCAGGATCATCAACAGTAGAAGGCTCCTTGTCGTCTACATCACGATAATTCACCAACTCGCACAGCAAGAAATGAATGACTCCATCGGGATTCTCCACAACGGGTCGCTTCGTATCATGATGGGCCTTCGGGATATCGGTCATTTCTTTGTCGGTAAGCTCTGTCGATGGCTTTATTGTTTGGGTGGCAGAGTCCTCGGTAGGTGGCTTCTCTTCTTCTGGTTTGATGCTGGGTTGCTGTTCCTTCCAAGTCAAAGGTTGCGGTCGAGCTGAATCCCCAGAAGGGACAATCCATCGCTGGAAACGAAGAAGCTCGTTGGTAACCTCCACGAACAAGTCTGGAGCACGAAGTGCGACCGGTGCCATTGCTCGAAGGTATGATGGCACATCAGGGTGTCCTCGTTGGTTCTTTTGCAAACTCGGAAAGTCGGCTTGGATCTCTGCTCGCATGATTTGTTTAATCATCTCCTCGTCTTCGATGATGTGTCGTAGGATGGTGATAATATAGGCAGTTAATCTCGTTTGCTTGAGCCGCTCCGAGCCGGAGCCAGAAAGCTGCTTGGCCATTAAAAATAAACGCTGTAGGTTCTTCTTCTCGCCTACCAGCTTTGCGACGCTTCGTTTTCGAGTTATAATTAAAAGCACTCTGAGCACAGCGGTGGCAAGAATTTCCTCTTTGCCAATTCGCGGCAGTAGGTCAAGTAGCGACTGCAAAATTCTGCTGCGGTTCTCATCACCAACTAGCGGCGAGGCGAGTCGGACAACAGGCTCGGCGACAGGGTCTTCTAGAGATTTCGGTGCTTTCCACTGCGCCGGGATTGGCCGTTCATCATGACAGAGAAGTGCCTCTAGCACAAGAAGAATGTAGGGGATCCAGGGTGGCAACTCATCGGTCGAAGACGACAGAGGGACCTTCAAGAAACCGACATACTCATCGACCTTGTCAGCGAGTATCTCCCTGTTGTTCTCAAAGAACTTCTCATCTTGGAGTAGCAGAGCCAAGAGATGAGCGTAAGCGGCGATGCATTTTCCATTTCGCCGCTTCTCTTCTTCATCCAAAGCCAACGAGGACAACGCAAAGGTAAGTGTAGAAGCCACCTCTTCCTGAGCTTCTTGATTTTGTCTTCGCAAAATGGTAGCGGATACCAGATCCGAAACCTCAATTGCCGTCTCGGGATGGGTCCGAATCACATCCAAGCATTGGTCAATCAGATTTCCACGAATCTTGGAGCGTATGATGTCCAGCTCTTCTTTGACCATGGCAAAATCAGTGGCAGAGTCCTTGTCATTCGTCTTATCTGGAGTATTCGATGACGGTTGACTTGTGATTTCCGGCGAGTTGTCGTCAGCATGAACTTGGCTGATGTGTCGGTCCACGTATTCTACCATGTCCTCAGCTGATACGTCGGGGAGTGTATCCAAGATCATTCGATCCGAGTCAGGGACTGCAATGCCGCTAGAGGCATCCTCTGTATCCTTTGGCGATTCTTGTTGTAGAGCCGAGACATCCGCGTCTTCTGAAGGGATGGGATGCCTCGGCCCAGCAAGGCCGTCAGAATGAGCGCGGCAGTATTCCGTCACGGCTGCGCTATTTCCATTTGCTCTGTAGACCGCTTCGTGAACAAGATCCTCCTCATAACCCGAGTCCAGAGACTCTTTCACCACCCCTCGAAGAAGTGCCCAGTTGAATCTAGCATCGGTGTACTTGAAGAGCAACAGAGGTGCTTTGCTATCTTTTGGTACAGACTGGGGCTCATGCTCAGCAGTGCACACAATCTTGAGAATTTCCACCAGTCTCTTGACCGTGGCATCAGAGACCTTCTCTATAAAGTTGGACGTCCATAACTCCACGATGGCGGGGAGAATTGCTGCACGGAACTCAACCACAATCTGTTGGGCCACGTTGGGAACATTCGTCGACCGATCAGCCTGGCGATGAAGACTGAAGTGATTGCTGCTTTCCGTCAAGTACTTGCCATTTACCAGAATGCAGTAAAGATCAAGGACTTTCTTGAGGCCAAACGCCGCAACCTTGGCTTTTGATGTTTCGTCTGTGTTGCTATCCAGCTCCACCTTCACAAACGACGCCAAGGCTCGCAACATGGAATGGAGAACGTCGAGTCCCCCTTGCTCTTTGAACGCCAAGAGAACGGGCATGATGATTTGTACACTGGACCTATCGCTTTGCCGGGGTGAAGGGTGGTCAATTAACATCTCATGGATGGTGTGAAGCATGATGATCCAATAATGGAAGTCCTTGGATGTCGGCTCGGGTTGAGCGACTGACGGGCCAAGATGCGATAGGACGGTGTCAGCCAGGGCAGTCGCAATCTCCAGTTGTCTGGGGCGGGGGAAGGGATCCAGATGATTGGGCTCTCGTCTAGGTAAAAGGGCTTTGCCAAGAGATTGGAATAGGGGGAAGGCCGTGGGGATCATGGGATGCAACAATGTGCGCAGAATCTCGTAATTCATAAACCTGGCACTTGAGCGCTCTTGCTCGGAAGGTTGAACAGGTGAGGATGTGTCACTACCGTCAGCATTCGGCCAACGTCCGGGAGCATTGTTAAGTATATCCGGAATAGAAGTTTCGCCACTTGCTGCTCCATCCCTACCATCGGTTGTGTTGCTCACTCCAAGGAAACCCTGTCGGCGCAATGACCAATGTTGCGGTACCACCGAGAGCTCACCTGCTTCCTCGGCCAGGACACCACGAAGCAATGGGCCGATAGATTCTACCAATTTTAAATAGTAATCATAAACGTTGACAGGGTAGAACTGTAAGACATTAGACCTCGATGTTGCGAAGCAGTCGGAAATTATCCTGATAAAAGTTTGTGCGTTCAAAAGCGCTTTGATCTTTTGCGTTGCCTGCAAAACAACTTTCGATTCCTCGGCGTCGTCACTCCAGACATGCAGGTCCGCCGCCAGGAAAGCTCCGAAGTATGGAGGGAGCGGCTCGGTTTTGGCAGCGAGAGGCTGCAACACGTCGACATTTGCCTGTGCGCGGCGCAAGAGTGACGGGAGACCGCGAACAGGGGAGTGCTCAATCAACTGGGCTAGGACCTGGTAGAGAACTCGGGAAGCAGATGAATCGCCGAAGGATGCGTCCAAACTCGGAGACTCGCATAGGTCGAGAAGAAGCTCAATGCCGCCCTTTTTCACAAAGTTAGCCTTGAGAAGAGAGTTGGACAAGTACCCGGTCAAGAAATTGGCTAGACCATGAATATATGGCGTAAGAGATTGCGCGGGCGCTAGCTTCTTCGCCTTGCTGCTGTCCTTCCCAGAGCTCTTTTCGCTAGCACCAGCCGCATCGGCCATGTCTACGTCCGCGTCTTCCGTGGCGGCGACGCCTGGCTGGTCGGAAGTGGACTCCACGGTTGGTGCTTTCATAAAATGCTCGTTGGGGTGAACGGTGACGACGGCTCCCTCTGCCGTGGTGACGTACAGCCTGGCTCCCCAGTCTGACTCCATTCCTCTCTCAATGCCCAGCCATCGAACCCGGGCAACCATATCAATGACAGCATTGGAAATGGATGTTCGAAGTGGTGGGTGGTGGCGTGCAAGCTCGTCAAAATTGGCGCCGACGTTGCTCGCCAGATCAGCATCCGCCTCCATGCATGATACATGCTGGGAGCTCTCGAAGATTTCAAGAAAGCTGTCGAAGGCTCGGGAAGCGACAACCAACTTCATGCCCATATTATTTAGACAGATGGAATTTAAGACTTGTGGGACAATGTTGATTGCCTCTGAAGAAGCTAGAATGCCCTCTGCTGGTTTGCTGCGTCGGGTTTGGCGGATGTCGTCATCCGTAGGAGGATGCGGCCGGTCGTCCTCATCTGCAATAGACGCAGCGGCAGACGAATCAGGAGATTCGGCATCCTCTTGATCTGGCTGGTGTTGTTCAGCCTGCTTCTGCTCCGTGCCTTGTTGCTGATCTGGCACTGGCTCGCAAGTGATGGCCTCGAGATAAGTCCTAATCATGCCGGACTCAGATATGGCCGCAAAGCTCGTTGGGTCATTGTTGATAAAGTCACTTAGAATGGTGACGGAATTGGTCCAGACCACTGATCCAAAACTCTGCTTATTGGCCATGATCTCTCGCAAGCTATGAAGCAGGTCGGACTTTTCCGCAAGATTTCTTAGCAAGCGATCTGTGTTGCCGCCGTAGCTGTAAGAGTTGGACATGATGTGATGGACAAACTTGAGGAGCCATTTCAGAGTTTGCTGCTGGTAGTAGGGAATTTCATAATCAACGGCAGCGGACTGTTGGTCCGGCTGAACGCCTTTGGATGATTTCATCGAAGATTGCGCCTCCGCAACTGCGTCTACTAAGAGACTGGCAACCGCGTCGAGACCGTTGGCATTGAAAAAGGCAGTGAAGGCGTTTTGGTAGGTCCAAATAAGACCATCTAAGAACGCCAAAACCATTGAGTGATGCCGTTGCGCCACATGTGATCGAATATTGAGAATTTCAACCAATATATCCATAAGGCCGGCCGCAACCATTTCATTTCCAACGCGCGTAGCCATGGACAGATGCAAAGTCAAGGAGAAGAGATTGTTGCGCCAATCATCTGCTTCGGTGGCCTGGTCACCAGTGTCGGTGGCATCATCAACCTGCATGCCCGCCACAGCCTTTCTAATGACATACAACAGAATTCCGTGGTTGACATTAGCATTCAATGCGGACAGCACATCTTGACATCTCGCATGAAAGCCTGAGACAGCTTCCAAAAGAGCAAGGGCAAAGGTTTGTAGCCAAAGTGGTATGTCTGAGTGGCCATCGGCAGAAGGGTGTATCAGCTCTGCAAGTTGGTAGACCAGCTGATATCTTCTGGTCTCGTCGATGTCGTGACGCAGAACCTTGTCAACAAAGTTTGACTCGCCATGAATGTAGGCCAGGTTTGTTATGGCGAGCAAGCGAGTCGCCAATATTCTCTGGCGAGACTCTAGAGACTCAGTGAATGCCTTTGCAACCCGAAGGCGGTGGAAAAACTCGTATTTTGCAGAAGGCGACATGTCATTGGGGCATCGCTTGACGAGATCGTAGATGGATGTCGTCGTGATAACAGACTTGGGAAGGTCAAATGATTTTTGACCCGGCGTGGTCTGTTCATCAGCTACTGCTGGAGTTCGGGGTAGAATCGGAGAGGACTCTTCAACAGCAACGTTTCGGGCTCGGGGAGTATGTTGCTGGCCACCCACGGTATGGCTCCGACGTAAGGGAGTTGGCGTCGATGGAAGCGACGTCCGACCAGCTTCAATTGACGTATCGGCGGCGACATGGTCATCTTGTGGGTAGTAGAGCACTCTCACGTCGCCCCATCCCTGCCACCGTGTGTCACCACAAGTCGCTATTGCAACCAAGTCGTTGGCGTGAGTTGGAGCCGAGATTCTGGAACTACTTCCATGCGCCTTCTCCTTCCCTTTTGTCGAAGTAGGAGTCAATGATGGCGCCGAGTCGGCTAGATTTATGATTGGCGTCTTGACAAATGGCAACGCGATCTGTTGAACGCGCTCGATATCGATGTTGTAGTGATTTGCCAGCAAGGCCGCGCTTATCTGCCTCGAGGCGTTGCCAATCCTTTTGACGGATGCCTGATATCTCTGGGCCAACTCGGACCCGACTTCCAGGGTAGACATTATGACAGAAAGTGCAGTACTGTTCAGAAGGTCGTTGAGATGCGGGCTGCTAGCATAGATGCTACGATTGCCGCAGTGCTCCAAGAGCATGCGGGTAAATCGCAAAACTGCCTCTATAAGCACCCTGTCCCCATCAGGCGGGAAGCCGAGTTCCTGTAGCTCCTGGCCTGTCCACTGCTTCTCGCTGTTGAACGCGGAATCTTTTGCTTGATTGAGGAGAACATCTGTAGCAAAATCTCGGGGCTGAGGTCCGTCATTAAGATTATAGATTTTACAGAAATACTCCAGAATGGTGTCGAAGCGGTTCAACAGCGGTATCCAGTGGTACAAATCTCCGCGTCCAAAGGGCCATCTCGAGGGAAAAGTCGACAGATGTTTCGGCAAGGACGGCAGGTCGATGGCGGCGGCAGTGTCGACGAAGCTTTTCAACCAAGGAGACTGGGAAAGGGTAGGGGTTAGTGGGTAATGCTTCAGCAAGAAAGGTACTGTTCATCTAAATAACGGGTTGGGGAGAATCTTACAAGTGTCTCCTTGTGCTTGGACTGCATGATTTTGGTGATTTTGCCCATGGTGAAACGAGGAGCGGCAAGGCCGCAGAAACGAAAGCAAGCTCCCCCTCCACTACGATCTGGCTATCCGCCTGGGCGACAACGTTGCTTCGCAAAAGAGCGGAGTGCCCTCGGGCGGACAGCTCCTTGTAGCTTGGTTCAGCGGGATCAGTGATGTGTAGAATGGTGTTGGCAGCGATATGTGCAAAAATGTCACGTCCGTAGCCTGTCAGCCAGCTGCTCGATGGAGGAGCCGAAGCAAGTAGTGGCAGGGAATCAAACGGGACCAGGGGCTCAGTCGAGGGATGTGCGAGGTGAGCTATCAGGGTCGAGTCGAGCTCGCAAAATAATGCTATGTCGAAGACGATGTCGGCCCGTGTCGTGTGGCGACTGACTGCCTAGTCGTGGTTTGGCAAATAAAGCTGGAGAGCAGATGCAAGGACGAGTGCAGGACGCCCAAGATTAGCTTCTCCAAAGCGTCAAGTGACAAGTTGCCGGCACAGGAAGCGCAGACGCGGCCTGCTTGTTCGGTCCTGCGCAGTTAAATGCAGTTTATCCCTGGTGCAAGAGGCGTGCCGAAGGTCCTGAGAAATAGATGCAATGTTGGGAGTGAAAAGATGGAGTTGCTTTGGATGTCAAAACGTCAGTCAGGTTCAGCGGGTGGAGTGGGCCTCTCTCTCTGCCTGGGCGTCTGGATCTCCAGGTGGGTATAAAGTTATGCGTAGACCATTCTAGTTTCACAGAGCTGCGGTGAGTGGGGCAGCAGCAAGCCAGCACGATTTAGTATGATTCAATGGGCACCGAGACAAACAGTGAAGCCAAAGGCAAAAAAAAGAATACACACAATATAAATATAAAATATGGATAAATATATATATAAATAATAGAAGTACCTGCCGCACTGCATGCGCTTGCATGCGGACTAAAATTTGCCTCATATGCTGGACGTGCGGCAGATATCAATGTCAACTTTTGAAAGCGCCAAGTGGTTGTCGTCATGACGTGACGGCGACAGCACGAGTTTGCATGTAAGCTGCAGTTGAAGCAATCCTCGGGCTCGACATCGACCTACAGGTCTCCCGAGGAATCTCTCATTAGGGGACGACGGCGTGTGGGTGCGTCACCATTTGGTAGATCCTTCGGTACCCGACTGGGTGCCAACTTATCGTGCTTTGCTGACTGATCTGCATGATGTAGGCTGGGAGAGAAGGGGATATTAAGTCCCGTTCCGCAAGCACCAAGAACCCAGGTAATGATATACATGACGGTGAAACTTGTCCAGATAGGCACCTAAATCCAATTTACCGAAAGGCCTTCCATGTTGCCTGCTACTGCCGTGCAGATTATCTGCTTGGTTTCGCGACATGCGGGCACAATCTGGTTCATATTTTACCACTACCCTAGAGCTCCGCGCCCACCTCTGCTAATTATTTGCTTTCTTTTTTAAACAATAATAATAATAATAATAATTATTATTATTATTATAATAGCTAATTATTTGCTAAAGGCAGGGGAGGGAAGGGGACAGGCGAGGCTCACAAAGTCCGCCCCTGGTTGGATTCTTATCACCAACCACCTTTATTAGTGGCGGGCACCAAGGCCGCGGTGACCTGAACCACTGCGCCACAGGGACTCACATTTACAGTACTCCGTACCATTCAATGTTCTCATGCTCATGTTTCCATTCGAACTGCACTTGCTTGTGCCCTCGACATTGTCAAAATCCCAGCGTCTGCCCGCTTCTGACTCGCCCCGCCATGCTTACCCTGCGAATTGTCCCGCACTTGTTGGGAAAGGAAAGGGCAGCGATCGTCGTTGTACATGTCTGGAACATAATATGGTGGGTTCAGATCTGGTGTTGCACTCGATACTACAAGCAGTGGACTCATTCCCGAAGAACCAGACGTCCATCTCTTGCCCTCACCACATGGCTGTGCCTGGTGCTTAGCCAGATGTCGATGTGCTCGTTGAAACAACCGCGACACGACGTGAGGCTGCATACCGTTTTCTCTGGGATACACGAGTGAAATCGAAAGCAGCGGAATGGCTGCACTCACAGCAAACCCAGTACTCCATACGGGGCATGGCAAATGTTATCGAGACTGCTTTGCTGGCGACTTTTGTCTACGATAACAGCGAGCACCAGCCCGACAAGAAAGGGTTGTCCACTCCTTTAAACCATGTCCATGTACTCCGTACGCCATCCGTGCACATCAAAAGGCACACGATTCTTATTGGCGACTGTAATCTCCTGATCCTGAAGCAGCATGGGAGGACCTGAAGGTGGCATAGAGACCAACTGGTCTTTGTCAACTGCGGTGATGTTAACAATGCCTACTTAAGTATATACCCTTGAGTGGCTAGTAGCTGAACAAGGGGCTTTGCATTCTACGATCACTGAGCTGGATGCAAGTCATTCATGAATTCCCTGCCATGGTTCAACCTACGGCCGTTCCGACCATGAGGGACAAGGACTCGTGCCCCTGGCCTTGTAATAGCGGGAGGCTGGTTTTGACATCCTTGATTGCATAGCCAGCAAGCCAGCTGGGCCTTGTGGGTTCATGGCTGTGACGATAACAGTGAGGCATGAGCGCATAAGCTGTCTTGCCAAGCCTGCACACAGACAGATCAGTCGGCGACGTTGCTGGTTGTCAAGGCGCAAAAACGGAAATTGTCTAATAGCGACCAACAATCTGGGAAAAATCGGGTTAATGTTGGTGAAGCCCAGTCGAGTCTCGCATGCTATATTTTTATGCTCGTCGCTTTTGACCAGGTTCCACACCCATATCCTGGACCTTTGTTGAAGGCACAATGTACTTTGAGGAGTTTCTCTGGACAGTCCGGGCTAATTGCGGACACAAAACAATGCCCTTGCAGATGGTCTCTCATCCTTTGAGCATGCCATGTTGTGCTCAGATGCGACAGCCAATCATCACGTCGTGCAATGATTTGTTACATTCCATCGGGACCTCTGGGTTAAACGAAGGTTCCATATGCACACGCACATGCATGCTCTGTGCAGGCTGAACCTGAGCAATCTGGCCTCGCAGAATGCCTCTCGCGCTCCAGGATTTCTGGGTTCCCCTCATGCGGCCACTTAACCCGGCAGGCTGCAGGATGGTCTAGGCTAGTCAGCATGACAAGGGCCACGTATTATTCGGCAATGCTCTGGTATCTTCCTGGGTATTTGCAGTGCCTGAGATGTTGTGGCGGCCTTTGGAAAACAGGGTAGTGGCCACATCGGCTTCTATGCACTAGAATCTACTCACCCAAGCCACAAGTACCAAGGAAGGCAGAGTGGTCGCCTGCACTAGCGCGCCCAGGTTTGAAACTTAGCTTCCAGGGCCACCACATTTTGCACTTCTGTGCCAGTTGAGCGGTGGTTCATGTAATTGATCCGCAACAGCTCGAGTGCACCTCTGGAGGCCCCCCACTTCGCCCGTGTCTGTTGCGGCTGCGCACTGAGCGCCCCCTATCGAGTTCCCGTGCCTCTGTTCCTGGGCCAAAGTAGGCTCGCCGCCCTTCTGGCGGCTCCGGCTCACCCACAATCAGCACAGTGTTGACGCGCCCCCCTAATAACGTCCAGCTCCACATTACTTGGCTGTCCATTTCCAAGGGGTTGTCCCCGTACCGCTTTGACCAGAACTCATCGTCGCCTTGTGCTTTGTCTCGTCCTGGACATCTTATTCTACTCCATACTCTGTACTGTACTTTTGCATTCTATTCTAGCCACTGGACCTGCGACGCTGTGCGGTACGCTGCGTCTAAACAACCATACTGCGCGAGCCCTCACCCCGTCGACGACAACATCAGAGCCACGCGAGCGCCGCCTTCCCTCGCCCGACTTTTACGTTCCCTGCGCTTGCTGCCCATGGTCACGTCACGATCTGAACATTGCGGACCACAAACTTCGCGAGTCCCCATATTACCATAATTCGACTATAGACGCGCCCTGCGCAACACAGGGGTAAAATGTCGCTGCCGGGCGGCGACGCTGCCTCCCCTGACCACCAGGAGGAACAGAAGCCGACGCCATCATCGGCCGGCACCTCCAGCCCAGACACGGTATGGCAAACCCGCCAACTTGCCTGCTTATTCTTTGTGCCGTTGCCTATTAATACTATAAAACAATGGCAAGCTTGTGAGCCGTTTTGATTCGGACTGTATGCTGACAGTTTGCACAGGGGGCAGAGCAGGACTCATTCCAGGACGCTGTGGACAATACGGATGGTGCTCTGGACTCGGTTGACACAGGACCTGTACGCTCATTGACCAAGCGATCCGTATCTGCGACGAAAAGCTCTCCGCGACAAAGCGAAAGTGATGAACAAGAGGAGGAAAGAGGCGAGAATGGACCGCTGGGCGCCTCCAAGACCGAGTCAAGACCAGCTTCTCGCCTTGCATCTTCGCCGTTGTCGCGCCGCATCTCAAACGCGTCGGATCTTGACAATGTGAATCTGGATGATGATACGCCAGCGAAAGCACAAGGTATGCTAAACAAAGGGCCCTCCCAAGTCGTTTGTTCACGTAGCTAAAACCTTGTAGCACCCCGAAGCCCGTCCGAAAAAGAGCCGGCTGGGAAGACGCTGTCATTGAGTAGCATAACAAATGCTCTTCCAACTATGTCTTGGTCTCCTTCTGCTGAATCACCATCCAAGAGCCCTGGCCCATCGCTCAACGCAGCTGCCTCCCCCCCTCCACAACCTACACCAGCCCCTCCCGCCAGGAAGCTCACGAGCCCATTTTCCTGGCTATCACGAAACTCTTCAAGCAAGGACAAGGATAGCTCGACTTCTCCGCCACCTCATACATCTGCTCGAAGAAACACGGCTAGCTCTGTTGCCACGTTGACAAGCAACCCAGAAATGATGCTCAGCAAGCTCGAGGAAGAGAATGAAGGTGCCAATGGCGTCGAGGGTTCCCATCGCGAGAGCCTCAGAGATAGGTTCAAAGCCCTAAGGATGCGCGAGGAAGTGGGAATACAGCTGATCCCCGGCGATGGTGATGGACAAGGAGATGTACTCGGACTTGTCAGTCCAGGCAGTGAGACGGTAGCCGGCGATAAGAGCCAACTGCCCCCCGTGCCGACCCCCAGCAATGATTTGGCCCCAGGCACGGTATCTGGAGTCAACGCGGGACCGTCGGCAATGCAGGAGACGCAAGTCGACTGGGACCTCTGGCAGTCAGTGGTCTATGAAGGCCCGGCTGCAGTGGCTCGAACGAGCCCCGAGGAACTGAACAAAGCGATTGCGACGGGCATCCCCAACGCCATCCGAGGAGTCATCTGGCAAGTTCTTGCGCAGAGCAAGGACGCACATGTTGAATCACTGTATAAAGAACTGGTTGCCAGAGGTACCGACAAGGACAAGCGGAATAGCGACAGCACAAATGCCAGCTCCAAAAGCGGTAATCCTGCCCACACCAATGGCGACGGCGTGACATCGTCTGCCTCGTCTATCCACTCAAATCAATCTGCTGGCAACGGTAGCTCGTCGCCAGGAAGCGAAAAGAGCCAAGAGGCGACTGCAAAGGCACTCGCCGCATCGGCCGCCGATAGGAAGAGGAAACAAAAGGAAGCTGCGGCTGCACTTCAGAAGCTTGAGAAGATAATTCGACGCGATCTTGGCGCGAGAACAAGCTATTCCAAGTACGCCGCTGCCGCGGGGCTTCAAGAAGGCCTGTTTGGCGTCTGCAAGGCATATGCTTTGTACGACGAGGCTGTTGGTTATGCGCAGGGCATGAATTTTCTGATTATGCCTCTGCTGTTCAACGTGAGTAAAAACCTGGACGTCATCAACCCACAATACTGTCGCTGACATGCAGCTTTTAGATGCCCGAAGATGAGGCATTCTGCCTGCTCGTACGTCTCATGCACCAATACCAACTACGGGACCTGTTCATCCAGGACATGCCTGGATTGCATATGCGCTTGTATCAGTTTGAGCGTTTGCTGGAGGACTTGGAGCCAGCGCTGTACTGCCATCTGCATCGCCGAGGCATCTCGCCACATCTGTATGCCACGCAGTGGTTCCTCACCCTGTTCGCCTATCGCTTCCCTCTCCAACTGGTTCTCCGCATCTACGATCTTATCCTGTCCGAAGGACTGTCTGCCATCCTACGATTTGGCATCGTTTTGATGCAGAAGAATGCCAGTACACTGTTGCAGATATCCGATATGCAGCAGCTCACAACATTTTTAAAGGATAAGCTTTTTGATGTGTACATTGACAAGGATCCCAGTCAGGGTAGTATTCTCGAGAACGGATTCTTTGGAAGCTCCAGCTCGAGCATGGACAAGGAGGTGTATAGAGCAGACCAACTTGTTCGAGATGCCTGCGAGGTCAAGATCACCCCAGAACTACTAAAGGTGTACACGAGCGAGTGGCAGGACAAGACCCGAGCCGAGAAGGATCGAGAAGCCGAACTGCAGGATCTGCGGTTGGCCAATCAGAATTTTGCTATTCAGGTGCGCAAGCTGGAAGATCGGGCGCAGGCCTGTGATGCCGAGCAAGCGGCTCTTGCGACCGAGCTCGTTCATACCAAGGTCGATAATGAGGAGTTGCGAGACGAGAACGAGAGCCTCAAGGGTCAAGTTAAGGAGCTGAGAAATGTTATTGAAAAGCAGCCCGATGAGCTTGAGGAAAAGTGGAAGATGGAGCGCGATGACTTGATGAAGCGCAACGGAAACGTCCACGAAGAAAACCAAAAACTGGAGAAGGAATTGGCAGAACTCGAGGAGGAACTGGTGCAGACTAAGATGCGCTATGCTGAGGTATGTGATTTTTCTACAGGCAGCGAGTCTCAGTTTTGGCTGCACAACTGACATTGTACTCCCGTTTCTACAGATCAATGATCAGCACGAAACCCTCAATCGCAAATGGTCAGAGTTGAAACGACAATTTGCGTAACGTTGAGGGCGGCATACGGACCCGTATGCTTGAACCTCCCCACCCCCAAAGAAAAACAAGTCTCTACCACATCTGTCTTTGGTGGAAAGGGATCGAGTACATACTTCTCATCAGTTTTCTTTGTTCATAACCATTTTCATGTACAAACAAAAGACCTCGACATGAAGCCATTGCATGGCGTTTCAATACTTCTACTTGTTGCCTGAAGACAAGGTGCTCGAGGAGGGATTAGAGCTGATTTGGCATATGATGATACCGGCAGCACTATGCATACTGTTGGCTGTCGGTGGCTTGATGGGACTTTTCTTTTTTGTGTTTGCTGGTGTACGCTTGGCAATGATAGTACAGCCACCTGGGTTAGGTTATCACAAGCATGAAAAACGTAACTTGTAGAGGCGAAGAAGAAAAGAAAAAAGTCCCAACACGGCTCTGTGTGCCCAGTCTGTCAGTGAAGTTTGTCAAGTTGAATTTTGGAAACAATTGGAAGGGGCCGCATCCTGCCGGAAGAAGTAAGTGCACGTGGCGGGAGGCGCTGACGCATTCATGTAGGAGAGACGACCATGGTTGCATTGTACAGTGGCATTGCACGTTGGAAAGATTTCTTTTGTTTTCATTCCCTATGGACCCATTCCGATGCTTCATAACAAGCTCTTCATGCCCTGAAAATGCCCAAGATGACTGAGAAAATTCCTTGAACACCATGCCCGCAAGGGGTCGACTTGTTGAGACCAGCGGACGAACCGCCCACAACTGGTTTCGTCTCCAGCCCCCCCCGCCCCTGCACCACACACCCCTCTCTCCCTTTTTGTGAAAAACAAAAGCCAGCAACAGGCTTACTTGTGCAGCTTGCGCTGGTAGAAGGCAAGCTCCTCGCCCTCCAGGATGTAACCGTCGCAACGACCAGACTGGCCGGGGCGGCTGGAAATGATGGCGTACAGACGACCGGCCTCGAACTGCTTCTCAACAATAGGGTCGACCTTGCCGCGGGCGGCGTAGCGCTCGGCCTGCTTCTTCTCAACGGCCTTGCTCTTCTTGACCTCCTCCTCGACCTTGCCCTCCTTGGCGGCCTGGGCCTTCTGGCGTCTACGGCCGATGGGCTGGCCGTAGTGGGCCTCGTACCATTGTCGGAAGGGGGCGGCGTCAACCTGGACGACGGCGCTGCGGGTCAGGGTGTTGGTGCGGACGAGCTCGTTGTTGGAAGGGTGGTAGGCGACGACAATGACACGGGTCTTGCGGGTGCAGCCCTCAGAGGCCCAGGCGAAGTTGCCAGAGTCGAGACGCAGAGCACGGTACTTGTGGTTGCCGCCGCGGGTGCGGACGGTGTGGATGCGCTTGGCGCCGATACGGGTGTTGGCCCCCTGGCGGCCAGCTTCGAAAGCGCGCTTCTTCCCTGTTGGTCAAGGTCAGAACGTATGTTCTTTTTTTTCAAAGCATGAAAAAAAATAATTATACGGGCTTTCGAATAATTCTTCATGTGGTTCTAGGGGCTATTCATTGTCTGTACGCACGGTAGAAGGCACGCTTGGCACCGGAGGCGGAGCGCTTGTGGCGGGAGTCACGAGAGATACCCATGATTGCGAGCTCTATTGAGGGAAAGAAGAGGAGTTAGCTGGGTGCTAGTACGATTTCTGAGAGTGAGGTTCCAAGCAAGAGGTCGTGACGTGACGATTTGGCAAACCAAGTTCCGCCGATGGTGCGCGGGCTGCTCGAGAAAGGCGTTTAGGAGATTCAAATGAATCGTCGATGCCAACAATCGTGGTTGTCGTTTGTCTTTCGTTGCTTGTCTCGTCGACCTCTTGCTTCTTGTGTTGTGTTTGCAAACACTTACCTGATGATTGTGCTGATTCACCAGTGCAATCGAATTGGCGGCGGATGTGGGAGGAGGGAACTTTCTGGCGGAGCAATCGTCGAGGGCAGAATTGGCAATCGAAAAATTGTGGTTGTGGGTTTCGCTAGCCCCAAGGTACGTACCTGGTCTCAGGGCTTCGGAAGAACAGGTTCTTCCAGGCGCCGGTCCAAGAAGTGATGAAGCGGGTTCAAGTGGGTTTGAGTGGGCTCAAGTGGGCTCAGCAAGGACTCTACATAAAGTGACCATGCCTGAAAGAGCGGATTGGAAGTTCTTGTTCCACGGACCGAGCTCGACTGCGCTGATGGTGTGGTGTATAATATACCTGGCTTTATTCTTATGTTTGCGATCGCACTTCTATATCTCGCGCTCGATTGGGAAGAAAAAAACCATCCAAGGTCCTATGGGCATGCAAAATATTCTTCTCCCACTTGTTCCTCAGCGAATCAAAATGCTGACCAGGAAAGAAACTCCTGTGTTAGGCCAACCACTCCTCCATCTGCTGCGTCGTAAACCAAGTACAATCCCCATGCATAATCGCACTAATTCTTCTTCGATAGCCAACTTAAGCAGCCGCTGGTATATGTATATTGCTAATCATGTTCCCACTTCTGTCTCTTGTGGGCCTAGTCGTCCAGCTCTTGCTCCATCTCTAGGAGGGCTGCCTGCAAGTACCCTGGCAGTTCTTGAAAGTGCAGTTCTGGCGTTTGAGTAAGCGCGGCGTCGGTGGCGGGGGATACAGAGCGGATGAACCTAGTGTCGAACTTTATAACTCTCATCCCGAAACGGCGCGCGCCGTCCACCGAGCAATTGTTCTCCTCTGAAATCATGGCGTAGCCTTGAGCGATGACGTTGAGCCTGGGAAGAGGAAAGTACCGATCATGTTTACCTGACCGTTTGTCACCCTCCTCCTTGAGTTCTGTCAAAGATGGCCACGTTACCCACTGTGAATCATCGCGAGAGATGTATTTCCCGAAGCAATTTGGGGATGCGAACACAGGTGAGAGCTTGTCTTCGGGCTGGGCTCCCAGAAGCAGTGGCACCATTTCCACGAGTTGCTCATCTGGGTCGTTGGCGATTGCTCTCTTGCGTTCAAGAGTGGCCATTCGCCAGTTGACTTCGCGTGATAGTCTTCTCTTTCTAATCTCTGCCATTTCTGCCCGGAAAGCCGTCAGCTCAAGAGGGCTCTGAGGGACGAATGGGGAGTTGTCGGCTCCAATATGATGTAGATTTTGTATCATCTTGTGGAAAGTTTTACGTTCCTTGGTCTGCTGGCTCATCCATCTCTTAGACTGGGACCATGATCCTTCGCTCACTCTACTTGAATCGTTGGGTTGCACCGGCCCTTGCATAGTATCGAATGCCCCTTTCTGCGATGTCCTTCTGGTCCCGCCCACGGTCAATCCATCTGCAGACTGCGATCGATTAAATGCCGAATTGGCGTTCACTGAAGCGTTCTGGGATACTTGCAGCCTCAAGCGAGAATCTTCTGGCACTATTGGGGTAGGACTACTGGTTTCACGCTTCTCAAAGCGAAACCATTCGTCATCAGTCGAGTTCTTAGCGCAGACGAACGTAGATTCGACTTGCTTCGAATACGCGACAGAAGACATTGCCATAACCTATATAATATATTTAATTTAGCATATGAAAGATAACATTCCCTGGTATGGAGAATATAGAAACCAGAGTTGGACGCACGCGTTGCAAATTTTCTGAGGCGAGCTTCCAGGCCGCTTGGAGCTTCCTCAAATCAGAACTCTTTTTCAACGCTCGTCTAGGTAATTGCTCCGCCTCTGTGAGTGATTTGGGTGGTTTGGCACTCCCCGGTGAAGAAACGCTGCGACAACTACCCCATCTTTGCGACCCCTGTTCTTCATCACTCTGAAGTTGAGGATGGGAATGTGTGTGACCTCCAAGTAGATCCCGTGGTCCATGTGCCTCAAGACGGTCACCATGTTGCATATGAAGCGCGTCCAAGGTCGGAGGCAGCCCGCTCTCTGAGCAAGGCGGGGAAGGTGTTAAGCCCGACAAGATGCATTCTGCATCCGACGAAAGATATTTGTCCACGATTCGATTCGAACGGCAGTTGTTTTGTGCGAATGCACCTGTGATTTCGGCAGTCACATGCTGTTCTCCGTTAGCTTTCCTAGGCAATTGCGGCTCAGAGGCAGTTTCCTCAACTGAGCCCTCTATAATATCTGAGCAAGTGCATCTCTGTGACGTTAAGCTTGACACGAGTTTCTGCTCTCCGTGATGATTGATATCAGGCTCAACGCTAGACTTCCTCTTGGAGGCCCTCCGACAGCCGAGCGTACCGCCTTCCCCATTTACCAAATCAGCTGGGAACATTGGCATAGGGCTATTGGCTACAGCATATGGCGGCTCGGCGGGAAACCCTAGGTTAGGAATGACCGAGCCGTATCCGAAAGATGCCAGAGGAGCATGTGAAGGCGTAGGATAATAACTTCCTGTCATGGGGACCGGATTGTACCATAAAGGCATAGCCCAACCGAGCTGCGAGCCTACTCCGTGATTGCCCAATGGCATCCCAGTGTAAAACGATGGAGGTTCGTGAAACGGTGTATGGTGAGGAGTCAAAGTCTGACTGGGATTATACGATCGAGCCTGATTGTGAGCCTGAATCTGCTGTGCCAAGGTTGCTCCGGGCAGAGTGATATGTACGCCGTCGTCACAGATCAAGGCAGATGACGATGATGTCTCCAGTATTGGAGCAGAAAGAGGTGTAAACTTGCTAGCGCACGGATTCATTGTTGAGGTGTTCTGCAAAATACGCCAGAGGCGAGCAGATTTCATATATGGAAGATTGAAGGCAACGGGACTGTCCCTGGATGCCCGGAGCAATACAGAAATGAGCCTGTATCTTGTTTGGGTCTAAAAGCTCATGCTAAGAATCAGAAAAGGTGTGATTAAGTAAGTTGGCTTTCATGTTGAGCTGCAGTGGCTCTGAATCGGCGCTGGTCGACTAGTTGTATCGTTCAATGCCATTCGAACTTGAATCGATTAAGTGATATTGCAGGTACACAAAAACACGGGAGAAACGACGTCAAAGGCTCTCTGGATGGATAAAGTTGAGAAAGGTCGTGCTGTCTCGGGAGGTTGCATGAAAGAAAGGAAGCCAGCTGCAAACAGGTCGAAGCAGTGAGTCGAGCTGGAGCAAATGAGCTTGGTGTTTATATATAGACAATGGGCGTCTTCACGCAGCAGGTTTGAAGATGCAACCTCTGAAGACATGGACACAATAAAAAGAAACACGAAAACAAAGAGCTGACTGACAGCCGGCAACGTATTGGTTGGGCCCATTGGCACTCGCGAGCAGTGAATCGGGCAGCTGGCAATTGTGCAAGGCGTGGTCCGCGTTTGGGACGTGCCCAACGTCGACTCCTGGCAAACAAACATTCCGCCTCGATGAGGGGTCATCAGAAGTAACGTGACGCAGTCAAATCTACTTTGAGCACCCAAGTACCTAAAGTAGGTAGGTAGGTATAGGTAGGCAGATGTGCCTGTAGCTGTGGCCACTCTTCCTTTTTCCTGGCTGACCATGATGCATCTCCAATGATGCTGTCATCTGCATAAGCGGGTTGCCACGCACCACAGGGCAGGCAGGTAGTTCGAGTACGGGGACCCTCTCGATGTCGCACGGACCAGACTAGACGTTATTGGTATTGCAGGCAACTAAGTACCTAGGTACCTACCAGGCAGGCACTTACCAGGTATTGTGCTCCGTCAATGGGCCAGAACCTCAAATCGTCTGGCCAGTTCTTCTGTTGACGGCCAAGTTGGGGGCCACTTGTACCTGGTTGTTGCCAACTCGGGCCCGACCCACTTGGTTGGCCTCGTGCTCCCGCAGTAGAAGCCTCGGGATGGTGTCCTCCTCGTTTTTCTCAACAGAATACTTCCAGTGCTGGCAGCAGTCCGCTTCTTTCCTCACCAATTGCAAGAAACGAAGCCTCTGCCCATGATGGCCAAGACGACATTCAAAATCACCAATCGCTGTATGTG
The DNA here is from genome assembly GCA_020975405.1 of Keithomyces neogunnii. Lineage (NCBI taxonomy): Eukaryota > Fungi > Ascomycota > Sordariomycetes > Hypocreales > Clavicipitaceae > Keithomyces > Keithomyces neogunnii. Next base: position 4,885,608 of record JAIOWQ010000001.1, on the reverse strand, counting down.
AACTGTCCTACCTTGTCCCAAGCGAAAAGCAAAGCCAAGCAAGCCGTTGCAGGCACTCGATGCTAACTTGCTCATGTCGCGCCCAGCTCCCAAGCAGCCCATCAAGGGGCTTCCCGCAACCGTCGATCTGCCCGCGGATGCTACTGTCGATGACCTCAAGATCCTGGTCGCCAAAGAGTCCAAAATTGGCGACTTCAATCGCATTGGAGTCTTTGATCCCTCTACGAAGAAGACGCTGAAAAATCGTCGGGCCCGCCTTATTGATGAGCCCAACGTGGTTGCCGCCAATGAGTTGCTCGTCAAAGATCTCGGTAATTTGGGCCAGCCCATTGCATATAGACCAATGTTAAACCAGTACTAACAGTCGGCGCTCTTCCAGGTCCGCAGATGTCCTGGAGAACCGTCTTCGTCATCGAATACTTTGGCCCCATCCTGTTCCACGCTCTTGTTGTCGCTGCCCGACCCTACATCTACAAGGATGCCGACGCCGACATGTCTACGACGCAATGGCTCGCCTTTGGCATGATTATGGCACACTTTTTCAAACGAGAAATCGAGACACTCTTTGTTCACAAGTTCTCTGCCAATACGATGCCTTTTTTCAACGTCTTCAAGAATAGCTTCTTCTACTGGGCCCTGTCTGGTCTCCTCTGTGCCGTGTCAATCTACAGCCCCAGATCGCTAGCTGCCCGCGCCGACCAGCCCCTTTTCGACCTGGTAGGACTTGCTCTCTACCTATTTGGAGAAACGGCCAACGCTCTCGTCCACTTGTACCTAGCTAGCCTGCGCTCCACAGGCGGCACTGAGCGAAAGATTCCCTCTGGCTATGGATTTGGCATTGTGACCTGTCCCAACTACATGTATGAGATTTTGTCATGGATTGGCATCATTATTGTCAGCCGCGACTGGACAGTGGTATTCTTCATTTCCATTGGCATTGCGTACATGTTCACCTGGGCCAAGGGCAAGGAGAGGGCGTACCGCAAGGAATTTGGCGACAAGTACAAGAAGAAGCGCTTCGTTATCCTACCTGGCCTGCTGTAAGCAGCTCGTGGAGCAGCCGCTTTGACGAGAAGATGGCCCCGCGGAACTTGAATGAGATAATGTTCAACGTCATGGGGTGTGACTTGAGTAAAGCAGAGGATCCTGAGGGCAAGAAAACACTTTTACTGGCCCAGGACATCCATTGTGGTGGCATAGTATTCGATGCGACGAACAATGACGAAGATGGAAAAGTGTCATCATGGACGGGGAAATGCAGCCAAAAAAGAAGGGGTATAGAGCAACATCATTTAACTAGGCTCCGTTCCCACTTGTCTGCCAAGCTCGAGTGAGCCTGATTCGTAAACATAATAGTACTCGTGTTTTTGTACCGGTCTCTCATAACGTCGTGTCGTGTCATGTCAAAATCCCAAGTCATACCAGGCCAGGGCCCAAACCCACAAAGTCCATCACGAACCCAGTGTCACACTCGCATCAACGTCTCTCAACGACCCCGTTGACAAGCTCGCCGTCTCGGAGCCCTTTGCCACGCCCGTCCCCGTGCTCGACTTGGGTTCCATCAAGCTCCTGCTCGCGTCCGACCACGCACTCGTCTCGCCCTCCTCCGTCTCGGTGACCGTGTCGACGTGCGCCTCCACGACGAGCGCCTCCCTCTCCTTGCCCGCATCCCTACCCGCGCCCCCTTGCAGATTGGCCCTATCCCCGTCCCGATGCATGCTATTTGCCAAATCAACATCCACGTCCATCATGCCCTCGCCATAGTCTCCCCCCGCGTCATCGTCGTCGCCGTCGCTCAAACCGCACTCGCTGCAGCTGCAGCTCCCGCTCTCGCTCCCGCCGTCCCTGTTGGCCAGGCGCACCGTCTCCTCGAGCACCAGGAACCCGCGTTCCAGGACCTCGGCCCAGTTCTGCACGTTGCCCAGCTCCTTGACCCTTCGCGCGGCGGCGTCGGCCTCCTTGGCCAGCTTCTCCCGCTCGCGGCGCAGGCCCTCTGTCGCACGGAGGACGTCCCGCTCCTGCTTGTCCAGCGCGGCGGCGTTCTCGTGCAGGATGCTCGCGCGGGACTGCAGCTCCGAGTCGAGCAGGTTGCCCATGGAGGCGACGACGGCGGCGCGCGCCTCGGCAACATGGCGCTGCGTCTCCTGCGAGGGCAGCGTCGGGTGCAGCGTGGCCGCATGGGCCGTCACGGGCTGAGGCTGCGTCGGGGCCGTCGACGGCGCAACCGAGAGCGAGGTCGGCGGTGACGAGGACGGCGCTGTTGCTGTCGACATGATGTTCTGCGCGTTGCCCTGCTGCTTTGGTTGCAAAGGTTCGGGGTCTGGCTGACATGCAGCAGGTCGGGCGGTGGCACCCGTGCGCCTTCACTCGTGCCGGCCCGCGGCCAAGTGGCGCGCACCTTGCCTGATGCTGGTGAATGGCATTGTTGGCAAAGGCAAGGAAACCGGGAAGAGGGGGGGGGGGGGGGGGGGTTGTCAGTGATGTATGAACCACTGTGCAGACCCCAGAAAGTTGCATGACACGACAGGACCGGAAAGAGTGAGTTGCCGGCCCCCTAAGATGGCAAACGTTTCAAACGGAAAAAAAAAAAAAAAGAGAAACCATTTATCATGTCACTTTGGTTTGAATCGCCACTCTGACAAAGTACGTTGGAGCTTTGCGACATCAAAATGGCCTTTCATTGCACGTCTTGACCTCGTATCCATTTTGCCCTTGCCCAATACATTTGCTCACAACTTTACATGCCGGCTTCCTTTTTGTAACCCTGTGAATAGTTGCAATACTCTCCCCGATACCTGGATCCCTAGAGATGAATGTTTCATGAGCGAGATAAACAGGCGTCCCCTGAAAACGCCCAAGCCAAACGGTCCAAACCCTGATTTTTCTCCCCCCCTATAACGAACATGGCATGGTATAACTGAGAAAGTAAAAATACAAAAAAGCAAAATAGCAAAAACCGTGTGTCCCTTGATTACATTGCCATAATTCGCGTCATTGAGATCAAGATTCTATAACATACATATTCCCCATAACGCCAGGCTGTGCAAACCGTCCAAAAGAGCGAAACTGGATGATTAGATATTACCATCCTCGAAACTTTGAAAAAAAAAGAAGAAAAACAAGAGAATCTGTCAAGCGTTTCCTGATATGTGTCAAAAACCAGCAAAGCGTCTCGTCTCAGACTCTTGACCGTCATCTAGATACGCAGAAGGCTGTTCCTTCTTGGTTTTGTTACAACGCCAGCCTCCCGCCATTTGGTCGGGAGAACCCCAACCCCACATTCGGTGGGCTGAAAGGAGTTGATATTGACGAGTTTCCGTCCGAAGACATGGACGAAATAGATGAGAGGGAGTTGAACCCGGAGTGGCCTCTCGACATGGTGCCACTGCGGGACATGGAGATGCCTGGATTGGCCATTAGAGCATCCGCACGATCGAAAACATTGCCTTGGAATGCTGCGGCAAAAGAGGCGCTGTGTGGCGTGGTAGAAATGGTTGCCTGCATGGCCGGTCCAAGGGCCGCGCTTTGCGGTGTAATGGGAACCTGGCTTGTCGGCGAAGCACTCTGAGAATAGTTGCCAGTAGTGCTCCCATTGGCACCAGACGATCGCATAAGATGATGCCATGGGGACTGCACAATTATGTTGCCTGTTTCCTTCATGCTTTGTTGGATTGGCCGCAATCGCATTCTCGTATCGGGTGGCAGCATGTTGCTGTTGGTGGATCCTTTGATTTTGGTGATCAAGGACATCCATGAGTCAACAAAGTTATTGCACAGATTCCAAAACCCAGGGTGGGATCGGATGCCGGGGTCGTTGAGTTTGATCAGTGAGAGTCGGTTTCGGAGTATCTCGGTCTGCTGGATCGTGTAGCCACACATGGCAATCAATTGTTTCCAGTCCTGGATAACCACCATTGGAGCACGCTGCTGCATGGCTGTCCGTAGACAGCCCTGGAGCTGAACATGAAAGCTAGGCAGTGTGCGGAGAACTGCATCAGTAGACTTTTGCAGCGACAGGAAGACCCTATCGAACTGCGCATCCTCTCCCGTGTAATCGTTTGTGATGTCTCGGCTGCCCCCGGAAGCATAATACTCGCCGGACCGTGATGCCACCGAGGTAAGCTTCGCCGTACGCGTTGAGCCATTCGAGTAGTGCATTGGAAGGTCCGTTGCGACACGCAGATTGGCGGGATTGTGAGCTACCGATCCATTCCGGCCGCGTAATATTCCACTTCTGTCCACAGTCGGCGTTGCGGACGGCTCGCGTTGGAAAGGCTTGAGAGTCTCGCCAGCGCCCGACATGTTTCGATTTGTTGATTGAGACGGTGGCCGTGAGGAGCCAACGGTTGCCAAAGTTACTCGGAGTTCCATGATACTGTTGTAAAGTAACATCAAGAGCGTACGGATATATCGCGCGTCTCCATTGTTAACGAACGTATCAATGTTGTCAGCCAAGAGCGTGCAGACATGCCCATAGGCGCTCACAAGTGTATGGCATGCTCTGTGCACGTTCTCGTTATCCAGGGCGGGATATTCATCGTTTTCTAGCAACGTGGTCTCGTGTCTCTGGATTTCTTGTTCCAGTTCCTCGACGTGGGAGTTGGTATTGTAGAAGACAATTTCTAGGCTTGACCGTTTTGCTGACCCGTCGCTTGTCAAGGTCATTAGCATTTGTATCATGGGGTGGATTTGAAAGACAGAATAGAGGATTCCTTTGGCTGCCTCGATGACTGGGTCGAATATTTTGGATTCTCGTCGGCGTTCTGGGAGAACAGATAGCCGGCGAACATATATTGGGCGTTGGAGATATGGCTCACTGGGCGTGGCCGGACTCTTGACTCCTTGCGGCGCGCCTTGCATGGCAGAACCGTGGCTCAAGCCGCGATAGTGGCTGAAACGATGGTTTGCCTGCATCTCGTCCAGAGTGCCCAGCTCAGATGGCCTCTTTGACACGATGCCCATGCGTCGACTGCGGCCGTCTGGTCCCCGATCAGTCCGCAGCAAGGTCTCGGAATTGCTGCGGACCCTCTCATTCACATTACCAATAGTCAGGGGCATGACTCCAGGTCGACGAATGGCAGTATTCTGTTGCGATAAGCCGCGGTAGTGTGATCTTGTGGGGATGGGGGGTGGTCGAGATAGGCCATTAGGAGATCGTATGTCGGGAATATCGGCGCCATTGACTTTGATAGGAAATCGCCCGCTGGCCACCCGTTTCAGGGGAAACCGGGGAGCATCAGCACCGGGCTCGCTAGACTCATCTCCAATTCCATCACCCTCCATTCGTCCCGTCATGGCATAGTGTCGAAGGAATCGCTTGATCATGGCAGTTACGGTAACCTCGGTGACTTCTGTTTCTCTCATATGGCCATCGTGCGGCGGGCTACCAGATTGTGGCTGTATAGCGTCCTTGGGGGGGAAGCTGATGGGATTTCCCTCGAATTTGATCACTTGCAGAGAGCCCATGTCGGCGAGACATAAAGGCAGTTCTCGAATTTGGTTTTTTGGAACGGACAAGACCTTGAGTGATGACAATCTCGCGATATCTTGTGGTAGCATTCGTAGCTGATTCCGTCCGAGGTCAAGGATTTCAAGGGATTTCAAATCGCACAGCTAGAGAAGAGTCAGCAAAAGACTTCAGGAGTAGAGGCAAAGAGCACCAAGCTCCGGGCAGGATCAATAATTACCGCCATAGGGAACTCCTTGATCTGATTTCCTCTGATGTTGAGATACCGAAGGGATGTACATTCTGAAAATCGGGAGGGTAAGCTCGATAGTTGGTTATGCGACAAGGCAAGTCTGGAAGTATGCGAACCGGGTTTTCACATTAGCGTATTTGGGGATTTCCGGACTCGGGATCGAGCAAGGAGCATACCGTTCCAGTTGGTCCTTGACAATATCCACCACTTCCTCAGGTAGCTTCTGGATTCCTCTTCGGCTCAAATCGACAGTGACTCCAGCCCTCAGCCCAGTTCCAACAGCCCCGGCCTCGGCGGCTTGGCCCTCGCTCTCAATGGCCGTCTGCATAGCCTCTCGGGCCAAGCTAATAACCTGCGCTGAACTCGTGATGGAGCTCGATGCGGACAGCGTCGCACTGGAGGACGCATTTCGAAGATTAGGGATCGGAGGGGGTGGCGGAGGACCATTAGAGGTCGCAGCGGAATTGGGGACAGGGCGTCGACCTTGAGCAGGGTTTTCGGGCAATCCACGAACGGATGATGATGCCCCCGGGTTGCCGGAAGGCATCCGTTCTAACCACTCCATCGAGGAGGAGACTAGTAACGAGGATAGCCCAGAGCCGTATGCTTCTCCCGTGTAGACGTCGTGAGAGAACAAATGGTGGAAGGGTGCAGGTCAATGCCTTGCAATGAATCGGGCAGAGGTCGTGCGGTCAGTAGGTTCCAGTCGTTGGACGAGTTTCCAGCCAAACTGATTCGGAAGTGCCTCCCCAGCCCAACTCAGGACTGTGAGGGTCTCAAACCTTGAGCCCAATTGTTGGTGCGTATGCTGAGGTCGAGATTGATGCTTCAAGCCGATCGAGGCCGCGACGGGATGGTGCGTATAGAACGCAGGCTCATGGTTATGAGTCGGGCAGCGCGAGAGTGATGCTGACCGTGATGGCGCGTGTCGTGAGAGTGAGGAGGTTCAAAATGCCCGAGTCAACATCAGGAGGCTGGATAGATACCCAGGTAGGTCTGGTGGGCTGGTGGTGGTGACAAGGCCCAGTGCGGACCAGTGAGCCGGGTCAATGAAAAACGGGCCAAGCTGGTGGTATCAAACGATTTCTCGAGCAAGGGACCAGACAGAGAGAAGTCTGCAGCCGACAGGGACAGCCAGGGGCACGATCATGTACTGATTGTACTTGGGGCAAGTACCAGACGCAAGAACTTTTGTCCCCAGGTTTTAACAAGAAGGCACCTGCGGATAGGTTCTTGAATGCGCAACACTCTGCAAAGAAGTAGGGACTAGGCCGCCTATTGTAGTACTCGCAGGCAGTGAAGGCCCAGTGCGCAGTGACCCGTCCTTGCTGGTGGCGGGCAAAAATGTCTTGGGTGTGGGCCCAGTCCTGAGGTTTGATGATGCCGACTGCTGCCCAAACACCCAAGGGACCTCCCTCGGAGTGCATGTGTGTGTCTGGCTGGGAGTCCCGATGTTTCTACAGAGTAGAGGCCCATTGCCGAGTCTGGCTAGGGGGCGCCATGGCGACAGGCCTCGATTACAGGGCCTGGGATGTCGTCGGCCCATTGGCACTCTTCTAAAATTGTCGCTGCTCTCTGCGCATCCACTTGTGCCATGCAGGGAACACCTGCTGGTAGCATCCCCCGAGTAGCATTGAGCGTGTCCAGGACATGCCCAGGACATGCAGTCACGGCGCTCATTGGGCTCTCGAGATGTAAGGGATCAATGGACTCAATATTTGCTGCACTGCACGGGATTCAGCCGCAAAAACACAATGGCCGCAGAGGGGCGGAATAACGTATCGTATCACCCACGACTTGAAGCCAAGAAAGGTCAACTACCTAGGTACCTTGGTAAAGTAGGCGAAGTAACAAACGGACCAGGCCATTACGGGCCCTAGTCCGCCAAGTGCTTGGGTAGTCGACATCTGGAATGTTTCTGGGCTTGGCCAACAACTGACATGGAACAACTTGCCCCTGAAAGACCCTGGTGGTGGCCAACGGGTTTGGCTGGACCGGTGAAGCTTGACACGCCCTGCATCATGGCAGCCATGACTGTGACGCTGCTAACCGCGGAAACAAAAATCTTCTCCTCGGGGCATTGTGAGGTTGCAACTGTCCCGTCTGGTTGAACCCAGGGGGTGCCTCGGTGGTGTTTCAACCTAACATTGGACTCAGAAGAGCGATGCAGAGCCTGGCATCTCGGGAAGTTGGCTGACGGTTTGCGAAACATGGCGGCCTTCCACCCCGCTTCTTTCGTCAAAGTTCCATCTGCAGATTTCTGCCATTAGCGCATACTAACCAGCATGGGGACCCCGTTAAGTGTCCTGCTTCGACCGGGGAGGCTGTTGAAAGTAGTACTCGTAGTAGATCGTATTAGCTGTAGCCAAATTTTGTGCATGGCAATCAGCGCGTGGTTTACGTTGGGCTTTTCATGCTCAACCAAGCATGTGTATCTAAATAATCGCTTCTCTACTTGCATAAAGTACTTACTTTAAGTATTCCGTGCAAACTTGGGTACCACTGAAATTAATCATGGTCACCAGCCTCTGCCGCTTCTCTAGGACTGAGTCCATCACCAAGACCGCCATCTGTGGTTGGGGAACTGAATTGTTTTCTGCCACCACATTCTGGTATGTGCCATGTTCTCCATTTATACGGAGTGGAGGCTTGAGAGTTGGCTAATCTCGACCCTGCCTGTGGATTCAGGAGCCTGGCAGCTCCCGAGGTCCCTTGTCGATGGGTACTTTACTTACTTTACTTACCTAGCTTAAGTACGTACCTAGGCATTCAGGTTATCCAGGTACCAAACTAGGTACCAAGTACATGAAGAAAAGTCGCCTGCCGTGTGTCCCCCACATCAGGCTCTCCCCCAAAAAAGACATCGGGATCATTGGTACGCACCATCTTTTAACCATGGCAACAAGATTTTGTCATGCCCACGACATAATTCAATGTATCTGTCATAAGTTGGTACAATACCAGCACTTTCTCTGATGTGCTTGAGCTTTAATGCTCTTAAGCCTGAGCCCGTTTTGGATGCGTCATGACGCCTTCGACGGACTTTGCTCACCCCTGCATCAAGCCAGCTCTTCAACGAATCAATTCTTATGTTGATATTGGCGTCACTCTCCGGCAACAGTTTCACAAGTCCGAGTTCAGGTGCGTCAAACTGTGGAAATACTTGTGTACCGACTCTCCGGTGCAGCCATGGGGATGGCATAATTACCACTGTTTTCGTGCGTGCGACTGCATTCTGAGCTAACATCCTGTCAACAGACCACACCAGCGTGAAATCATAGAAGCTGCGTTAAGAGGCCACGATGTGTACGTTCAGGCTGCTACGTCTTTTGGGAAGAGCTTGTGCTTTCAGCTCCCGGCCGTCATTGATCAAGGCAGTAAGTCCACTGTCAATGAACACAAAGGTCGACAAACATGATTAACGCTCACTTCAAGTAACTTTGGTTGTCTCGCCCCTGCTGAGTCTCATGGTAGTGTTAAAGAAAGCATCTCGAGATGCACAATCTGCCGCTGACCTCTCCCCACTAGAGCAATCAAGTCGCGGCCCTACAGATGTCTGGCATCGATGCCTGCGCCCTGAATAGCAACACACCGTACGCAGAGAAGGATCGTATCCACAGAGATCTAGATACCGGCCATCCAAAAACGCGTCTTTTGTATGTTACCCCGGAGCTTTGTTCTGCTTCTAGGTTTCGAGACCGGCTGCAACTGGTTCACGGGCAGAAGGAGTTGGCTAGAGTCGTCATTGATGAAGCACATTGCATTTCTGAATGGGGCCATGACTTTCGCACAGATTTTAAGCGGCTTTCGTGGTTTCGAGAAACATTCCCCGATGTTCCCATCATGTGCCTCACTGCCACAGCAAATCCTCAAGTAAGAGAAGACGTGTTCCGCGTCTTGAAATTGGACGAGACACCCAGCAGAGTTCAGGCGTTCCTCATGAGCCCACAACGGCAAAATCTTCATATCGAGATACGATATACTAAAGATGAAGAAGACGACCGGCTTGCAGATTTTTTAAGGTGGATACGCGCTGTCTATGATCGGCGGCGAAATGAGTCTAGGAAGAAGGAGCTGCAAGACGTGGGAGAGCGCCCGGAAAACGTGCCGGGCATCATCTACACCATGACACGGGACGAGTGTGAGTCTCTGTCTGCCATCCTCCGGAACGAAGGGATCGGCGCCCGTCCCTTCCACGCGAAATTATCCAAGGAGATCAAGGAAGAAACTTTGAATCGGTGGATCAATAACGAATCAGGCTACGATATCATCGTGGCGACAACGGCGTTTGGCATGGGCATCGACAAGAACAATGTCCGCTTCGTAGTCCATTGGCGAATACCCAAGTCTTTTGAGGGATACTACCAAGAAGCTGGCCGCGCGGGACGGGATGGCAACGCGAGCTATTGCTTCATGTACTACAGCCGCGAGGATTTGGAACGGGCGATGCGAATGGTCCGGAGCGATTTCAAGGAGGGCTCGAATCATGAGGCTAGGCTGCGTAGCCTTCACGCCTTGGCGATGTATTGTGAGAACACGGATTCTTGCCGTCATGCGCAGATATCCAAGTATTTTGGCGAGATGTCCTTGCCAGACTGTGATTTTGCATGCGATTGGCATAAGGATGCACACGACTTGGAAACGAGGTTTCTCAAGGGCTTGGCGAATATGGATTGGGTAGGGTCACAGGCACAGCAAGGCACTTACGACATCTTTGATTATTACAAGGACGACTAAGTTCACCACAACAGTACTATTGTTCAACCCCATCTACAGTCTTCAACAGACACTTGTTTCGCAGACCATTTCTTCCGAGCAAAGCGATGCCTTGTCTGGATGGCATGAACAATCACATCTCCAGGACTTTTCGAAATTTCACTGTACCACATGGCGGAAAAGATTTGAGACTGTATTTCCCACCATGTGTATTCAATTTCTCAGCCTATCTAACGCGAGTGCTAGACAATACTTTGCTCCATGGCTACGCACCAGGCGCGCCTAAGTTGGCTTGGGCTTGTCCTGGCAGACACCCATTGCCTGCCCTACCTCTCGGTAGCAAAATCCGCTGCAGCAGCTTCTTCCCTGCTCATTACAAGTCGACTCTGTTTATTGTTAGCATCTGCTTTGTAGGGTGGATGGCGGCACACTCACCGCCGGTCTTGAGGCATGCTCCATGTTCAAGGGGCCCAGGCTGATCAGCATGAACACCGAGAGCCAAGGTGATGGCGAAGACGAGAACGGAGTGGAGCTGCATAGTGATTTCTTCGCTTAAAAGATGTTTGAAGAGGATGGGTGTAAATGTTCAAGCTTTTGCCTGATGTTGCTGCTTGCTGTTGCGTGTTGCTGTTGTTGCTTGATGTTAAGATGAGGCCCAGATTTGTCGGGATGCTCTCGGGCTTTTATAATAGTGTGAAGAGGACAATAATGGACCGAGACGATGGGGATTGCTCTCAAGGAACAGAGGCCTGCCGCGTCATTATTCCCAAACTGAGGCGCCAATTGGGCGGCGCTGACTGCAACACATGCGTTGTTCCTCATTCAGGACAAGATTTGGACCAACGTCACAAAGGAATCCGGCCCTGAGCTGTTGTCGAAAGTGCTTTGTGTCGCCATGGTTGATGCTATTGCGGCTGTGTTGGAGTCTCAAAATGCGTGTCGGGCACGACGAAGCAGGGGAAACGGGGCAAACAGCTTTTGTTTCTCAGCATTTCACTCTCTTTACAGGAAATACGCCGTCGTTGCCAAACACAGACGACCCGAATATCCTGCGGCATGCTGTAAAACAGCAACACAACCCCAACGCCGACTCATCTTTTGTTGCTGTGCAGCGAAGTGTCCGCTGGGAGACGCACTATTGGACCTAGACCGAAACCCTCAGGTCTGTGTCTTGTTAGAGAATATTATGATGGTGCAGCGGGCTGGGTGGTGAATGGCTGCTGGGAAAACAGAGCCACGCTGCAGCACTGGAGTTGTTTGTGCGCACCGAGCAGACATTTCCGGTCTCGTCTTCTACAGCACCTACGTTTGCCGCAATTGGGTCGGTTGGTCAGTGACAAAGCCGGCTCGTGCCAACTTGAGGTCATCTCCCCTTGCTGTGTCGCAGAGTCGATGTGCGGGCAAATATGATGGATATGTACATACACCATTGAAAGCCGCCAGTCACCGGGCATGTGCCTCATTGGCGCGGAATCGGTCCGCCCCGAACACATGGACGTGCGTGCCATTGTCACCCTTGATTCCATCAAGTGCAATATCTTCGCTTGCCAATGAATGGCCTTCCATCAACCAAAGGGGCCATTGGAAGTCTGTGGCTAGTTCTCGGCTCTGACCTGCTAGGTATCAGCAGCTGGCGGAGACCAATCAGGCCATGCAGGACGACTGACACGATGGGCTCTCCTTGAACGGCCGTACTTATTCTCGGATGCCCCCAACTTGTTTTGGCAAAATCACAAAGAGGCATCACCACCCGCACCAACAGATGGCAAATGCAGGCATCATGAGACGGCCCGCGTGCACGGTGGCCTCGAGCCTCACGGCGACCGCTGGGCAACACCCTCCAATGGGTTTATTCCACAGCCGCCCATTCTCAAGCACTTCGTCAACTCCAAGCGACACGCAGAGGCTTTCCCTCCCCGATTAACGGACACCATCAACGGACGCTAAGCTTCTCGGAAGTGGGCGCCGCAGACGGCTACCCGGCCACGTTCTTCCACGGCTTCCCGTCGTCGCGCCTCGAGGCGACGTACATTGATGCCATGGCGCAACGCCAGCGCCTCCGCGTCATCACGCCCGACCGTCCTGGCTTCGGCATCTCCACGCCCCAGCCCAACAGGACCATCACGGACTGGCCGGCTGCCCATCTCGGCCTCTCCCGCTCCGCCATGCTCGGCGGCTCTGGCACCAGGGACGTCAACGCACCCATCTCCATAATTCGGCACTTGGCCGCACGCCAAGCTGTACGAGTTTGAGGATACATATTATTCCCTGATCAGGCACTTGCAAGACATTTTTGAGCAACTTGTGCCACAGGAAGAGAAGCGGGGATACGGAAGCAAAGAGTGAGGTTGGTGCATCCCCTGTCGCCCGTGTACTAATCGGCGTGACGTATGGGACATGTCAAAGTGAATACCATGTACGATAGTATTTGGCTATCCATGCACAAATTCCGACACCTTGGCTGGAATATACGTGTGATGGTGTTGGTGGCAAGTGCAAACACTTCACACGCCCCCAAGCAAACGGGCACACTGAAAATCAACATTGCATAGCGTAACCTAGTGAGTGGTGTTTATACCCGGCCCCGAACCTATTTGCTGCAAATATCATACAATGAACCAAATTGATGACGATAAAAGGAGTGAAACGCTAGCCAGACTCAAAACAAAGCAAGACTCGACAAATATTCAGTCAGCACCCTCCTCCTGTACGCATATTAAAACCCGCCATTGGGATTGGGGTTGGGAATAACCTCCCCAACATGGTTCACGGGTGGAATGACGCTGGTGACCGTCAGGGCCGCCTGCTCCCTATATCTCCTCAGGCTAACGTCGGGATTGTTGAAGTTCTGGTTGATAACGCCCACCATGCCCTGCTGGCAGTGGTTTCCCTTTTGCTGCGGGCAGTAGTACCAGATGGGCTTCTTGTCCTTGACCTCGAGCTGAAAGACGTCTGGTGCCTGGCCCTGCTGCGTGACAAACTCGAAGCCGGGGAAGAAGCCGGTCCCGTCGTTAAGGGGCTTGCACGGCTGGGCAAACGAGGACTGCACAAGGGAGTGGTTCTGGGGCAGGAAGTGCCATTCGACAATGTCGCCAACCTCGGCGACGACGTTGTCCGGGTCGAACCTCAGCCCGCCCAGGCCGGCGACAACCGAGTGTGTAACGCGGGTGTGCGTCGTGGTCCTGGTGACCTCTTGGTGCTCAGTGTTGCTTGGCGCTGGGGCGGCCGAGACGGAGACGGCCAAGAGGGCGAGGGCAGTGATGGCTCTGAGTGACATGTTTATGTTTGTTATGTATTATACTTGGGTCTTGCTAAATCCTAAAGATATGGGCTCAAGATATTGGCTCAAAAAGACAAAGAGCAAGCGAGGTGTTGGCGGCCGGGATGGATGATGATGTAGTTTGTAGCGTCTTGTCTGAGAGGGCTCTTGCTTGTGGAATGCTCCATGGCTGCGAGGAATGTACGAGGCATTATATATCCATTCAAAGCCAGTGACGCATCTATTGTCACCAAGACACATACTACGTAACTGATTCAAAATGCCCGTCAGCTGCTGTCCCCCTCTTGATATGAGTCGAACGAGGCTTGGCCTGCGCCATGGTCTAGGGAGAAGGGAAAATGCTGTCAGAAACGAGATATATCTTGGGGGATCAACCCGAGGACGATTTCCGACTGGCCAAGCAGAAAACGTTTCTCACGGCGGGATTCTTTTTTTCCTTGTATGCCGGGCGCAGCGAGGTGCGGAAGGAGCTGCTTCCGTCTGGGCTGTGTGTGCTGATGCCCCCTCTGCTTATGTTTTTAGTTGTCAGACTATTATTATACCATGGTGTGGCTTGCGGTCCCCGACTTGACCATGGGTGCCCAATCACGCGCATGGGCGGTGAAGGGGGTGGTCAAGGGTGGTGGGTGGGGGATTGAAAAGCCAGGTGACGTGGTGTTTCTGGGCATCAGGACTGAGCTGTGTGTGGGTGGGACCAAGACGTCACTGTTGTATTCGTGTGCATGTCAAAACGCTGTCAAACGGCAGGTCGTCCTTGTAAGCCAGATCTTTGCTGTCGTGCTGGGTGCAAGTAGACTGTTCAAGGGAAACAAGGCAAAGATGCATGTCATGAATGGCGTGTTTACCGTGTCTGATACGAGGCAACGCGGCGTAATTTTCGGTTCAACAGCTGCGTCGCCGTCGCTCACTCAGCCCGGGGCCGTCGTGCGACGTTGGCGAGCATGGTATTTTTGTTTATTGGAGGGCTAATTGGGGCCGAAAATAGTCCTACGTGCAACCGTGCTCCGGCGCCGTCATCCCTGCCTCATCATCCTCATCATCATGGCCCTTAATGCTTCATGGCCGCCTTTTGGGCCCGCTTCTTGGCCACCACGCCATCGAACCTCCGGAACACCATGAAGCCCTCGAGGAAGCAGCTCGCCATCCACATCCACCACTGGCCCGACCACCTGTCCACGCCATGCTTCTGCAGCCTCGTCCTATCCAAGACGACGGGCTCGATGAGGTGAATGCCGACAACAGGGATGGAGATGGCCCTGACCAGCCAGCGGAAGGATTCTGGCCCGCCGGGGAAGTAGGCAGCTAGGAGGCCCCAGGCGGGAGAAGCGGGCACAAGCCAGGGCAGGCCGAGCAAGGAGACCAAGTAGAAGGAGACGGCGGCCATGACGAGGGCGTCGGCGGGGCGAGGTGCCATGTAGGCCGTCACGTAGATGTCGCTGATGCCCAGGCTGGCCCGGGCAATGGCATCCATCTCCACGACCCGGGGCCGCGCCTCGTTCCACGACTGCAGCGCGGGCTTGAAGTGCACCACGTAGTCTGCGCCGCCGGCACGGATGCGCATGCCCTGGAGGGTCATGTCTCGCAGAGAGGCTCCCTTGGCCTTGCGCGAGCTGAGGCCGCAGTAGTGGCGGAGGTAGTGTGTGAGTTCGCGCGTGTGAGACTTGTTCATGTGCGTGAGGATGCGCTCCTGCACCGCGGCGTCTGAGGGGGCGGCAGCGGCCATTGCGACGGAGTAGATGCGTGGCGAGTGAGGGTGTTTTGGGCTGCTCTGGGCTGCGACTGAGACGGGTTGGAGCACAATTCAAGTTGCTGGCGGACCTGGACCTTGTGCAAGCGAAGGGCCCCTTTTCTTCATTCAAGTAATTTTGGTAAATTTTGTTGGTGGGGTTTTCGTTGGAGCGGCACCTGCTAGAAGCACCGATGCCGTTGCTCTTGCCTCGAAATTGCCTCGAAAGGCAACGCCGCACCTTGTTGCCCTCCCCCCTCTGGAATTTCCCGCCTCACTCTAGAATTTCGCTTCAACCAGATTGTACAGTGGCTAAAATCTTGGTAATCAACCAAGTTGCCAGGGTTTGTCTTCCTCTTCTACTAAAGACATGTGACTAGGAGCGGAGACTGGAGAAGCGCAATACTAACTCGTCAGTAGTCGCGTCGGCTCGAAGCGAAATAGTCAAAGGCAATTGAATTTAGCTTCTGCACTAATTAGCGGGGTTGGAACCGCCAAATATGCAAGTTCAATTCTCTAGTTGACCAGCTGACATACGTTGTTCTTATGTATTGTTACTTATGTAGCCTGCTCCAAATATTTGAGTGTGGACGAAGCTGAGCTGGCAGAATAATCGCACCGCACCGACATCAACGTCTGATGCAACCCGTGTCAAGGTGGTGCTCCAGAGATTTACGACGACTAGAATGTATTACTTGGGGAGCCACAGCCCTGGCTCTGGCCAGCAGCAAAGGCTCCGCGGCAGAGAAACCCCTCAAAGCTGCACCCCGCTCTCATTTTGTTGGCCTCTTGGCGCTGCTTGGGTTCCAAGCAACATTTACAATGAGGCTAGTGGAGATGCATCCCTTATCAATCAGTCACCCTCTCATGCCCATCTCCACCCGAATCACGCTTCCAGCGCCCAACGGTCCATGCAAGGAATCCACAGGGGGGGGGGGGGGGGGGGGGGAACGGACCAAGAGAACTTGGCCAAGGCACAATGCTTTTCTTTTTGCTTTTGCAAGGGCTACCTCCCATGTGGAAAGGGCCCGCCTTCGGGACGTGATGCCGACTTTTATCAATCAGTCGCAGGGATGCTAACACACCACGGGCAATGACATGTACCTGGCGAGGCTCTCAGCCGCACCGTTGGACATGCTGAGCCGGTGTTTGATGGGTTTGGTTCTGTCCAATATGCGGACCCTAGAAGCGAGGCACTCTTCTCACATCCCGAGAGCTCCGCATTTTTGTGACTCAACGTTTCATGGATTGGTTGGTCTCTTTGGCAGTCGAGACTTGGGGATATTTTTGCAGACTGCGCCTGATGCCTAATGAACAAAATATTGGGAGTTCCATGGCGGCATAACTTTTTCTTCCCAGAGTCATGATTGGGATTTAACAAGACAACAAAAGACGGTGTATTCGTCAAGATGATGTGTTGGATGACATCTTGGAACTTGGCTTTCCCTGCGTCTGTCTGCAAGCCACCAGTCGACTTCCGCGCTGTGATGTAAGAATCGGCGTTTCCACAGACACACACAAGTTGGTGTACTGGATAGGGCCTTCTGATGACGAAGACGGCACCAGTCTACTTGTCTATTAAAGACCATAGCCCCGGCTTTTGTGTTCCCTGTGTGGGAACCGGGTCTTGGATTAATTAACTCGTCGTCCAATTTCAGCATCTGGCCACGCTTGATTTGCCCACAACGCCGCTGTTCGCGTACTCCCGACTTGCGTCGGAAGTCCGAGGCTTGGACAATGACTGAGGCTGCTTACTAAGCCCAACCACAACCCCTCCTCTGCTCCGACTTCTCTCATGACCCACCGCCCTCGGATTTCCGCTCGGAGTTTACCCCAAATGGGCGAGGCAAAAATTCTGCACCGATTTTTATCAGATCAGATTGATAAAGATTTCCATTTACAAGCGCAAGCCCCTCCCTCATTTTAAGCGCTCGCCTCACACCTGGCTAAACGGTCGTAACTCCGACACGCATTGCGCACTCTGAGCCCCAACATGACTGAGAGAAGCGAGACGCCGGATTCCGACACAAATTCTCCGTCCCACGGCGATGGCGACCAGCCACCGGCGCGGAAGCGGCAGCGCGTCCGCCTCAGCTGCCTTGAGTGCAGGCGCCGCAAGCTCTCATGCGACAGAGGCTTCCCGTGTGAGCGGTGCATCAAGAGTGGCACCCCGGACCGGTGCAGCTACGAGTCCCGGAACGGTGAGGTTGTGAATGCCTCGTCGGGAATTCCGCCGCCTTTTGCGCAGCTGGACTCTCGTCGCTTTGGAATTGGCGGTGGCGAACTGCCGTCTGGTTTCTCATCCCGAGAGGACCATGAGAGGATCCGGAGGCTCGAGCTGGAAATCGCCCAGCTCAAGAATCAGCTCACCCGACCAGCAGGCAGCGGCTCATTTGACGGCAGCACCGTGGCCGCGACGGACTCGCCCGCAACCAGAAAGGATGAGAATCTGGCCGACGGCGATGTCGCACCGCGACCGCGACCAGAGGTGCAGGAATGCATTGATGCCACCAACATGAGCGGCGAAAAGGGCGAGCTTCGTTTCTTCCGCGGCAAGGGCTTCAGGACTCGATATTTCGGCCCTCACAATGCCAGCATGGCGTTTGTGGAACTGACTGGACTCTGTCCCTTCATGAGAGAGACGGCCGACGAGTGGCTCAGGCCCGTCATCCTGCATGACCGCAAGGACCGCAAGCGTCGCATGGAGGACCGCGAGGCCTTCTTCCAGATGCAGGACGCCGAGCTCGAGGCACTGCTGCCCACCAAGGAGGAGACGGACGCCCTGGTCTCGGTCTATCTCGACCAGTTTGAGCAGATTCACCGCATCGTCCACATCCCCACGTTCCGCAAGGAGTACGCCGACTTCTGGAAGCCCGACAGCAAGCAGCGGTATGCAGCCTTTACCGCGCTCATTCTGGCCATGATGGCCGTGAGCAGCTGCGTCCACACGCACGAGAGCCTCAAGTTCATTGGCATGATGTCCAACGCCCGCCACTGGGCCGAGAAGTGGATTTGGGCCTGCGACTCGTGGCTGTCACGACAGAGCCAGAAGCACCGCAGGCTCATTCACTTTCAGATTGCCTGCCTCTTGTACCTGGGCAAGAGGGTCAACACGATCAAGAAGAAGAGGTTCTGGACCAGCTCGGGCGCTCTCATCCAGGACGGCATCGCCGTTGGCCTTCACCGCGAACCAAGCCACATGGGCGGCGGCAAGATCACCGTGTACAACCAGGAGATGCGCCGACGAATCTGGACCACGGTGCAAGAGTTTGACATGCAGGCGTCGTTTGACCACGGGCTGCCCACGCTGCTCAGCCAGCTTCACTACGACACCAACCCTCCCAGGAACCTCGACGACGAGGACTTTGACGAGGACACGACGACTCTCCCGCCAACCAAGCCGGCCAGGGAATACACGTTTAGCTCGTTTCAGAATCTAGCCAGACAGAGCCTGCCGCTGCGCCTGGAGCTGAGCCGGCTGCTCACGGGGCCGCTGTCGGACATTGACTACGACCAGGTGATTCGATACACGAATGACCTGACGCAGGAGATTGACGCGCTGCCGTCGTGGGACATGAGCACGGAGAGGTGCAAGGAGAAGAAGAACCCGCTGATTGCCTACACGCTGCTGCACGTGCAGCTCCGGCAGTACATCATCCCTCTTCACCAGCCATACCTGAAGCTGCGCAAGCAAAACTCCAAGTACCAGTACTCGGAGATTATCTACTACAACGCGGCGCGCGACATTGTGCTGCTCCACGACAAGCTCTACGAGCAGGGCGTCCGGTCGCTCAACTTTTTGCGCGAGGACGCCCTCACAACCGCCATCAACCTGTGCAGCGTGACGATGCTGCAGCCACGGGGCTCGACCAACATGATCATGATCAACTCGCACCACACGCTCAAGCTGATTGAGAAGTGCATCGCCATGAAGGAGGACCGGCTCCTGCGATGCGGCAACAACGAGCCCTGGGGCTACTCCATCATGTGCGCGGCGCTGGGACTGCTGGAGGCGCACCTGGGCACCAAGACGGCCGAGGTGGCCAAGTCTACCTCTGCAGAGAGATTCGTCAACCTCCACTACCGGCTGCTTGCGAACCAGGAGCCCCCCGTCGCGTCTGACCACATTCCGACAACGCCCATCAGCGGCGCAACCACTCTGTCGGCGCCTGGCCTGGGACCCAGCCCAGAGCTGGAGGTGCCTGACCGGCCAAAGGTACGTGGTCTGCTTGGGAGAAGAAGGAGCGCGGGCAACCTCGGTCCGGGAGCTAACATTGTCGAGCAGTCCGTCACATCCTTTATTTTCCCGCCGTCACTCCCAACCGTGCCCGTGGACCCAAGCACGGCGCCCGCCACAGCTTGGATGATTGGTGTAGGGGACCAGGCGCAGCCGTTCAACATGGACCCGAGCCTGGAGCTGCTTGGACTGAATTTGAACGAGCTCTGGGGCGAATCGTGGGAGCTGGGCTAGACGGTGTTTTATACTCGGTGCATATTCTTTATCCTGTGGTTTCCACCGTCTTGGCGGCATCTTGTTTCAAGCCAGGCGGGCAATGGATCAATCATCAGACACGCACATCACATGATGACGATTTTTTTCGATTTTGGCTTTTGGCGGGGGAATTTGCTTTTCGGGTGGTGAAGCAATCTGTATAATAGAGATACCAGTACATCACGGCTCCATTCATCACTTGGGTGCATACATGGTCTTGTGCGCATGACATTTACGCATGCGGCCAATTGAATCATGTTTGAGGTTCACAGTAGTGGCCTTTGATCTACCATCTTACAATACACCCCAAAGGGCCCAGTTCGTTTATATAACACATTAGGTCCGGGCTTTGCAGCAGGTAGGAATCACAGCAATATAGCTCAGTGGAAGAGCGACGGGCTCATAACCCGTAGGTCCCTGGGTCGACACCAGGTGTTGCTATGTTTTTTGTTTCGTCCTTTTGTAGTGGTGAATTGGACAAGTGGGCCGAGGTCCTGTGCTTGTTGTTTGCACAGTTTGTTTTAAGCTGTCCGAATTACTCATGAACTGGGATAGTGTTTGTGTGTTTTAATCGCGTGTAAGCCTCAAGTTTTTACAAGTAATTGAGAAGTGGACGGATATGGGAGTTGAGCTTGTAGGGTTGGCGACTCAAAATAAAAAGCCGGCGCGGCACATGCAACAGGCGTAGACCAAGGGGACGTAACGTGGGCAAAAAACCATGTGGACCCCCCCCCCCCCCCCCGCCACAAAAACCTCCCCCAGGCATCGCCGCATCACTGGATCACCGCATCGCCATCACCCGCCATCACCCGCCATGCTCTCACGGCTCATCCAGCGCTCGCCGCGCACCTGCAAAGCAAGCACACCCCGCAGCGTGCAAAGGCGATGGATAACGCCGGCGCCGAAACCAGGCGACGGACCGCTCATGTCGCGACGCGCAGACCGGCAACTACCAGGTCGGTCCACTTGCACTTGGAAGAGGTTCATGTGAAAGGAGTCGAGTACCCTCGCTGACGGTGCCGCGCACGCAGAAATAAGCCAGGTCCGGTTCCGCTGGGGCCGGTCGCTGCCCGTCTTCCTGGCCATAGTGGGCGTGTGCTCCGTGTCGATATTCAACTACCAAAAGTCGTCGTCGCCGATTGTGTCGTCGACGCTGTACGCGCTGCGCACCAACGAGCGCGCCCGCGCCATCCTCGGCGACGACATCTACTTCAAGCACCAGATCCCCTGGATCGGGGGCCAGATGAACCAGATGCAGGGCCGGATCAACATCCACTTTGGCGTCAAGGGCACGCGCGGCTGGGCCACGATGCGCTTCGCGAGCAACCGGCCCTCGTCGCGGTCGCTGTTTGAGACGACGGAATGGAGCCTGACGACGCACGACGGCCAGTGGGTGGATTTGCTCGACGGCGGCGATCCCTTCCGGGGGCTGTTGGGCGAGGGGGACGACGGCTTTGGTGCCCTCGACCACGCCGGCGAGGGGGATGCTTCAGGTACCCGTGGCTTCAGACAGCAGGGCGTCTTAAACAAGTGATGGGGGGGGGGGAGGGACGGATATATTCTACTCTTCATGGGCCCGAACGAGTGATTGAGAGGGCAGATGTAGTCTTGAGGCACTGGCATGCTCATTTCAGGGTGCACGGGGACATTTTAAGAGTGTACAATCATCATCTTGTGTACAGTAGTCGCGGAATAGGAAACAAAAAGTCCGTCTTAATAATATACATGCACGCTCCCCCGGCAAAAAATTCACACGTCCGCCTTGGACTGACGCAGCTCCTTCATCTCCAAGTGCCGCTTTCTCGCCGCCTCGAGCTGCGCCGCCCCGTCGGCATGCCGCTCCTCCATCTCCCTCAGCACCTTTTGGCGGTACGGCAGGGCCGGGGGCTTGCGCTTCTTGGAATCCTGCAGGCGGACGGTGCGGCCCTTGGGCCCCGGGACGGCGCCGCTGACGACGACGACGCCCAGCTCGTTGTCGACGCGCACCACGTCGAGGTTCTGCACCGTCACCCACTCGTTGCCCATCCTCCCGGGCATCTTCTTGCCCGGCAGCACGCGGCTGCCGCTGCCCTGCGAGGGGCCCGTCGTGCCAATGGTACGGTGGTTCTTGGAGTTTCCGTGCGACGCCCCCTGGCCCGCAAAGCCGTGCCGCTTCATGCCGCCCGCGAAGCCCATGCCGCGCGACCGCGCCCGCGCGTCCACCTTTTGCCCGACCTGGAACCAGTCCGGCAGCAGCTGCGATCCCACGGGCAGCAGGCCCGAGGCGTCGCGCACCGCAAACTCACCCAGCTCGCCCTTGGGCGCCATGCCCTTGGCCTCGAAGTACCCCAGCATCGGCCGCGTCACGTTGCGCGCCGCCCGCGTCCCCGCGCCCACCTGCACCGCCCAGTACCCGTGCTGCTCCCGCGTCTTGTTGGCCACGACCTGCACCTGGTCGAGCTGCAGAACCGTGCAGGGCACCCGCGTCTTGCCCACAAACACGCTCGTCATGCCCTTTTTGGTGGCCAGCACCCCCGTCCGCAGCGGCGTCGTGTTCTCGCGCCGCTTCAGGGCTGCCGCGGGCCCTGTTGTCGGCGCGGGCAGCCCGGCGCTCGGCTGGTTGAAGCGTCGGTGCTTTGATCGTGCTGGTGCCGTTGACCAGCCATATTGGATCCCTCGCTGTGCTGTCAGGGGGAGGAGAAGGTGGCGCGGTGCCTGGTTGGCGATGATGGCCGATGGCCGGGGAAAGGCCACCCTTGATGACAGACGCAGCGGCATGGCCTTTGTGTGTGTGTGTGTGTGTCTGTGTGTGTGGTGGTGGTGGCCGTGGGTGCCAATTGAGGCGAGAGTTGG
Source organism: Keithomyces neogunnii (assembly GCA_020975405.1). NCBI lineage: Eukaryota > Fungi > Ascomycota > Sordariomycetes > Hypocreales > Clavicipitaceae > Keithomyces > Keithomyces neogunnii. The sequence goes on along the minus strand of JAIOWQ010000001.1, from coordinate 4,862,863 downwards.
TGTCGAGAGGTTGGAAATTTATTTTGGGGGAGCTTGCATCTTTATGCCGGGTATATCACGGTTGGTGGGGCTACCGGGTAGGTCTGTCGACCAGACTCCAAGCTACAGAATGTGCTTCACCACCAGCCACGAGTACAATACGTCGCCAGTGTCTGGCCAGTCAAAGTATCCCTTTCCCTCTAGCATCTGTATACATCCGTGTGAATACCATTCCCTCTGCATCTGTATACTCCATGTTTGAATACCCTCTCACACCCCAGGCCCTCGCCCGCCAATCCCACTGCCCATCTGATTCACGTTCGTCCCCTTGACCTTGTGATCTCCAGGCTGCGCCGCCGCCTCGTACACAATGTTGGTCGGCGCCTTGCCCAGACGCGTCCACTCGCCCTTGAAACCGACGTAGCTGACCCGCGAGACGTCCTCGTCGCCGTGGCCAAAGTTGTCCACAAAGAAGAGCACCAGCCGCTGCACCTTGCCAAACAGCGCCCTCTTGACCGGAATCTCCTGCACGTCAGACGTCTGCGAGAGCTCAATCTTTTGCACCGGGTCCATGTCCTCGGCTGTGGCAAAGTCCAGGTTATGGTGGTTGACCAGCAGATGCAGGGTCCTGGGGGCAGACGGCGCCGGCGACGTGCGGATGAGGACCGAGTGCAGTTTGACCTGGGCCGCGAACCTGTTTCTCGTAGTCAGCTGGTTTTGCATTCTGCTCTTCCCTTCCCGTGCAAACAGGCAACAGGTCAAAGGGAGACGTACGGCACCGTCATGAGCAGCTGTTCGTCAGTGTCGCTCTCCAGCTCCGGCTCGGCGCTCAGTCTCTCCGCCCACGTCTTCTTCACAACGGCCTTTCCCGCGTCTCTTCTGGATTCGTTGAGTGTCGTGATTTCGTCAAAGATGATTTGCTCGTATAGCGATGACTGCAGCGCGGGCGTCACGTCGTCTGAGTGGTCGTGCACGTGGCCATGGTCGTGGCCGTCATGCTCGTCGTGGCAGTGCGACATGGCGATGGGACCAGACACCCTATGATACTATGTTTGTTTCAAGCGACGAATATATATACATAAAATATAAAAAAATGCTGCTCTGTTAGAGTCAAGGCTGTGAGGCAGATGAGCGTGGCGTGTGGTTACAGGAGCGCAATTCCTTGGTGGGGTGATGAATGCCCCGCTAACTTGATGCTTTTTGCCACTACAGAAACGTCAATGCCCCTAGGGTGTATTTCATCCCTCCTTCACTTTTCACATTCATGGGCGGTTCCGGGACGTTGAACCGTACTAAAGTATTAACTCGTGGCTATCTTTGTGGCAAACTATCTAAATCCACTCTTTCTCTTGCCCTTCTTGGCCGTCTTTCTATCTCCAAAAGCACCTGGCACCGGCTGGCTCATAATCACAGATGGACCTGAGAAACCAGCCGTTTGGGAAGATTCCGGCATGCGCGGCTGACTGGACATGGCCTGTACTGGAGGCGGTCCCATATCCAGATAGGACTGGTCGTCGCCCAGGCCGTCGCTGGCGGGCAATCGTTGCCGCATGAAATCGGGCCGCTTGAACTTTTCTGACTGAGCCTTTCTCCTTGCCTCGATTCTCTGCAGGCGGCGTTTGGCATGCGAGAACCTCTCCTCAGTCGCCACTGCAATGCTGGAAATATAGTCTTCTGTGTCGACGCCGTGCTCTGCAGGCCAGTAAGACAGAACCTTTGGCTGTTTCAACGAGCCCAAAGTCCCTTGTTTGATGCTTGGTGCGAGAAGACGCAGGCGCTGGAATGCAGCGTCGGCGTCATCCTTTGCCGAGGCTGACTTTGCGGGTGATGATGAAGCGGCCCTCTGACTGGAAGATGGCAACGGGCTAGATTGCGACGCAAGGAAGTCGACCTGGCTCTCGTCGGCGGGCTCGCAGTTGCTCTGCCCGAAGAAAGGGGTATCTTGCACCAAGACACCGTAGCTAGACAAGAACGCATCTCTAGCGAGCTCGGCTATCCAAATTTGTCGAGCCTTTTGCATTTCATCTGACAAGGACTCTGCCACTGGAGCGAGCCACAAGTCGGAAAATTTCTCCTTCAAGAATAGATAGTCCACAGAAGAGTTGAATGGCTCACTGCTTTCTTGTCTCTTTAGCTGTATAATCACAATGTCCCCTTCAGTACTGCCAAGCAGACTTTCAATCTCAGCCTGCATCCCCTCGCTGGCATCTTGGAATGTGATTGCGGACTGTTCGAGAGCCTCGACAATTTCCAACCTGCGGCAAATGTTAAATTTTTTCTTCTTCTTGGAAGCAGTCTTGCAGCTAGTGAAACTAACCATGATTTCAGAGAAAGACTGCCCTCAGCCACGCCATTCTCAACGGCATTGCGGACGGCGTCAACCAACTGCGTCGGCAAGCCGTTTTCACCTTTAGTAACCACAGCTTGCAGGCGTGACGCAATATTTTGCGCCATTGGCTCCAGCTTTAGCAAGACAGGACGAACTTTGGCTGTCGCGGCTTTGAAAGAGTTACCGTCATCGTCGTCATCGTCATCGTCGTCGTCGTCTTCGTCGTCATCATCGCTCACCTCTGACACATCATCTCGGCGTCTTTGGCTCTTGATTAACGCATCCCAGTGATCATCCGGCATATTATCAGGCAACACAAAAGTTTCGCCCCTGTGGCGCACAAAGTGCTTCCTGCGGTGCCTCCATCGTCGCCGGTCTTGTGACTTGGACCATCCAATACGCAAGGTAGGCAGACTGATTTCAAGTGAAGGATCGGTAGAGCTTGCGTATATGCAGTATCGCACACCCAAGTCCTCGCTAAGAAGGGTGACTTGATAGAATCTCGTGTCTGCATGGGCATATTTGGTCCATGCACTGGAGTCGTCCTTCCCAACCGAGACATCGACTTTGGCATGCTGGACCCTAATAGACCTTGGTTTAGTTGGTGATGTGCTGCTGCCATGTCCAGGCAATGAGGTGATGTGACGGTGCCACTGCGGGAGCTGTGAGTCTGGCGCAAAAGTGAACCAGTACACGGTCAATTGATCAGAAGAGGGGGAATGGATAAAGACCATGGTACCATCCGCCTCCGTTTCCGACGCCCGGCATAAAGACATTTTAACATGCTCGTTCCCAAGGCCGATATGGGAGCAACTGAGGAGAATTCTCGGCCGAGAGGTGGTACCAGGCTCGATGCCCGGAGGAAATAAATCTAGCCATATAACCTGGCGTGCAGTCAGGACAAAAACGAGACCGTCGTCAACGGGGCTCCTCTGAATGTCAAGAATCCAGTCCGGCCTTGTTCTTGATTGTGACATGATGTCAATCTTGGGCAGCACAGCGTCGGCTTCCAGGTTGAGGAGTGAAAGGTACTCGGTGTTCCACACCAAAATATACCGAGAACGACCCAGGGTCCGTTTGATGTCCTCGGCACGCTTGGTAGTGACATTTTGCGGCTCGTGTTGATCAGGCTGTCCAATTTGCAAGATGCCGTGTTTCTGGGCTGGGGGCGAAGAGACGGGCATGACTTGGCCAGGAATTCCTTCGAATATGTGGCCACGCTGGGACAAGACTAGCCGCAGCGTCGTTTTGCCAACTTGCCTAGTACCCTGCAGGTCCCAGACGCTCCAGAATCCACATTCGTCAATGACGACTATCTGCGGCGAATATCCCTGCGACGGCGCGTTGAAGCAGACATCAGAGAGGGCATTCCCGCCAGTCTGGTGATGGTGCAGTGTGATGAGATGATTCGGTGCAATGTAAGATGGCGCCTGCGACCCCGGTTTCGAAGTCCCATCGTTGCGTGACAAGGCCATGATTTGATACTCGGGCTGGAGGATGGCGACGGATGTCTGTCTTTGCACCAGGAGCCATCGGACCGACCCGTGCTGCCAATAAGCCGTGGCGAATTTGATATTCGTAATTGGCAAACCGTCGCCAGGCCATATCGTCTCGTCCTCCTGGATAAGAGTGTCGATGACGGAGAGATTCAGAACCGCACTTTCGTCACCATCCCATTGCCACTGAGAGTTTTTGATTCTCGCCAACCGTAGCACTTGCCCGGATTTGCCCGCGGCCATGGCAAGAAGCGGCTGTCCACGAATATCCCCGATATTCGTGGTGTCCGTCATTTCACCGACGGCAAGAAGACATCCGTGAGCATCACTCCCGTCAAAGTTCACAAATCGGTCCATATCCTCTTTGAGAAAGCCCGCGAGAGTTGCAGCGCCGCCCACGAAGGCTTCCGGCTTGGACACTAGCAGCCATCTTTGTTGAGCCTGACGCTCCTGCCACAACCTTGATGAAACTTGTGGCATGGAGCCCTTTGAAGGCGGGTAGAGCTCTGCCGATGATCCGATTATCTTGAAAGTCGGCGCTATCGAAACTGTAAGGCTTCCACCGCATCACACATCAAACGCAGTAATGGATACTCACCATCAGTAACAACTCTGCCAGAGTGCAATATACCCAGTCCATTCTCAGTGTCCTCGCGAGGAATATAAGTCAGTGGACCAGGGTGACCATAGTTCAGGTCCGCGAATCGGCGATGCTCAGTCATATGGACCGAGTAGATGTTTGCAGTGTGATATGAGCTTGAAGATGAGATTATTCATACTTGGACCAGGGATGTGCCGGCGATTCGGGATTCTGCATTTGGATTGAGCCTACTGAGTGTGTTTCTCATCGCAGCGCCTGCGAAAGAAGCTCTTTCAAGGCGCGCACGTGACCGCCCAACCAGTGTGCCGCGTGGTCGCGTCGACCCAGCAACAACAACTAGAATCCACTTGACGTAAACACACTTTACACGTTTGTAGCAGATTACACAAAAGCCAACAACGACAAAAGTGCAAACAGACGAAAACCAAGCCATAGTAAAGCAAAATGGCCGCCGTATTCGAACCATCGTTTCCTGCCAGCGGCAACCGGCAGCCCGTGGCACCGGTCGGGCCCTCCGTCGCCGACACCCTCCCCAGCATCAACTTTGGATTCGATGACCTGCGCGATCGCATGGCCAAGTTTACAGCCAAATTCGACGCCTTTATCGAGCAAGGACGAAAGCGCGTTCTGGAGGAGCGCAATCAGTTCCGCATAAATGTTGCCGAGCTGCAAGGTGCGACAGGTGCCCGCCTGGATCACACGCAAGAACCTTGTCTGACTTATCAAAACAGAGGACCAGCGCATGAAGAAAAAGGACATTGAAATAGTGCAGGTGAAAACAACAAGCTACCAGCACACCCTCGAGAAGGAAGCCGCCGAGACGCACGAGATGGAAGCAGCCATCAGCTCGCTCTCCGCCCAGCGCAACTCCCACCTAGCCGCCCGAGACAGCCTCAAGCAGCAAATTGCGCAGACACAGGCCGAGATAGAATCGCGCCTTGCCGCACAGCGCGCGCGCGCGGCTCAGCAAGAATCCCAGCAGAGGTTCAACGTGCCGGAGCTGGACTTTTGGATCACCAACTTGTGTCTGAGGATCGAGGGCGCCGGGCAGCACGACCGGCTCAAGTTTGTGTACACGCACATTGACGAGAAGAACTGGGAGCGGGAGGCGTGGTTCGAGCTGGTCACGAGCTCGAGGGACTACGACGTCAAGCACTGTCGGCCAAAGCTGGAGAGGGAAGCCGTCGAGGGGGTGCTGGAGAGAGTCAACGAGAGCAGGGAGCTGATGGTTCTGCTAAAGGGCATGAGGGAGCTGTTTGTTGAGGCTATGAAGTCGTAGCTTGGCCACCTAACTCGTAATTTCGGCACCAAGTTCCATTCCATCGTTGACGCTTGAGAGTCGGCACTCTGCCCGGCCATCCACCACCCTTGTCAATCCTGCTACCTGCTGGCAAGCCGTGCTTATCCATCTACGAAGCAAGCGTTAATTGCTGCATCGTAGACAACCGAAACCACAAAAGTGCATGTAATCTATGTCGTGTCGGCGTGTTGCGACGTCATAAAAGTCCGTTATTCGCAGTAAATTGCCATAATCAACTGCACAGCGCCCACCATGATCATTCGCGGGTTCGGAGCTGGAGGTAAATGCGTCTGGTTGATCCACCAGACTGCGCCCACCGCGTCCCACGCCCCCCTTCGTCATGCCGCCCGCTGTCCCCCCAAACCCACCATCCTCAACAACGTAGCTCGCTCGCCATGCCCGAGCCAGACAAGCGCGCAAGCGCTCAGCAAGCAGTCGACATCCTCCACGAGATTTCAACTCTTCTTGTCAGTCGCCTCTCTACCAACTTTTCACAGGTCGAAAGCTAACTAGTTGGAAAGAACTGTCAGCTCGATAGAAGGGCCATATCCATTTGCGTCTCCATGATTGAGAGGGGCGTTAACCCCGAGGCGTTGGCTGTACGAACACCGCCAATTTGTTTGATCCCGTCGGAAATTATAAGTACTAATTTCGCCTTGTAGAGAATCATCAAGGAGCTGAGGCAGGAGGCCCAGGACGTTGAAAGGAGGGTAGCTGCCAGATAGACATACGCGCGTCTCCCCCCTCCCCCCGTCATGATTAGAATATGCCCTGTTTACGAAATGAATTATGAAATTGGCGTTTGGCTCGCAGTGTACTTCTCGGTAGTATGAATCAAATCATGTCATGATGTCTGCAGAATCCCTAATTCAAAACCCATTCTGATGGCTCAAAGCACATGTTGCCATCCATGCCAGTAGAAACCCATTAAAGCGCCACGCTCTGTTCACTCTTCCCTTAATGAATGCCCTTATGGTGAGAAAAAAAAAATAAGAACCTTTACCAACTCCTAATGTCATGCTGAGCCAAGATACACTCTTTAACAATGCGTAGTCATTCTTCATAATAGCATGATCCCAATACTGCGCCTTCACCTGTGCCCAATGAGAAGAATATCGTCGTCGTCGTCGTCGTCATCGTCATCATCCGCACCAATTATTCCGTCGCTATCCTGATCGGAATCGGAATCTTCTTCACTCATCCCTTCTTCGTCATCGTCCTCATCGTCGTCATCCTCTTGGCTCCTGTTGCCCCTCCAAAATCCAAAGATGTCATCGTCAGAGTCAACGTCGGCTGCGATCTGCGCAAGTTGAGCTTCAACACCAGATTCAATAGGAGATAATGACCGCGCATATCTATCTGGAGCGCGGTGCTGAAGTTCGATGCCATGCGACGAGTGTCGCCTTCTGTTCGGGATCCAACTCGCACCTCTTGATGATGTGGTGTTTATGGTGGCAGGAGGAGTCATGGACGTGCGTTGCCAGTCGGCTGATTGCTGTGCGCTGGCAGCTGCCTCGGCTCTCTCTGCGGCGGTCTGAAGGTCTTGACTGCCCGAGCCGTGTATTTGTAATTCGACCGTGTTGTACGACTGGCAAATCGAACATTTCAGCCCAAGCCAGTGGTAGGGCACAACACACTTGCCAGAACAATCGTTGCAAAGAACCGTCGCTTTCGTATCTCGGAATTCCGGCGGCATAGGCTGGCTCAGAATGGCAACATCTAAATTGCGGAACTGGGTCTCCATGTTGGCGAGACTTTTGTTGCAGATTGGACACTTGTATGAACTTTTCATGTGCTGGTCATAGCACCTCTTATGTATGCTATGTCCGCAGGGCATGAAGACCACTGGCTTTGGGGACGTGAACATGTACTCTCCGCAGATTGGACAGTTGCAGTCAGTCGACCGCTCGATACATTTGTGTGAGCTCTGAATAGATGTGGTGATGCACGCACGGCACGTCTTTGAACAAATTAGCAACAATGCTGGCATGCATCTCACCAAAACGGAGTCACGGTCTCACCTTGCAGTGGAAAAAGTCCTTGCCCAGACCTAGTCCTCGTCGGCAGATCCCACAGTCATTACAGTGGTAAATAGGTTTGCTTTTCCGATTCTCCCACAGCTTACAAATGTTGCAATAGTAGTGAGCCGAGATCTCGCCACAGTTGATACACATATCAGAAGCCCTCTGCGGTGTTCCACAGAGCATGCACAGCATGTTTCTCGTCTCTCTCCGAACGAGGCTGTGATCTTCTGCAGCATCGTGACAAAAGCGGCAAGTGTGCCATTTCTTGCACGTAAAACACTGAAGCTTAACATTTCGTTCATAGTGCTGGCATCCAAGCGGGGCCTGAGATTCCGGGGGTGTTGCAGAGCCCTGGCCTTGCAGCTCTGTGTCCGAGCCCTTGCGCGGGCGTACCGGTGCAAATGTTGGGGCAATGTCGCTCTCGCTGAGAAGGAACTTTTCCGACGTTGAAGATTGATCGGTGGCCTGATTGTACCATGACTTCAGCGACTCTAGGGGACCTGGAGAGGTTGAAGGCTCCCAGGCGTGACCCAATGCTTCTTCCTCCAGCGGAGCGTGCGGTATTCTGCGGCCCGCAATCTGCGAAGCACGATAGCCTTCCAACAGCAGTTCGTGCATACGCCTTGCCTTTTCAGACGAAGGAGCGTCTCCAGCATTAATAGCGTGTATGCGTCTTCTCAGCTCGCGCATTCCGTCATCCTCGGGGATAGCTCGACCCCTCTTGGGGGACAAGGGGAAGCCTAGGTGGTCATGAGGCGCATCGTCGACTGGCGGGGGATTATCCGCGGTGTCGACTCTGGTTTCCTGCGTGGATGTGCTTACAGGCCGAGAGCGGGGTGTCTCGGGCCTCAGGATAGGCTCCTGCTCGCTTCTTTCTTGCACCTCGGCGGCCTCGTGCACAACATTATCGGAGATTCCGGAGTCGCTCATCGCATCTGCGGGGGCAGGAGGAGATGGCTCATGATCCTCGCCCGTGAAAGTTGTCCGTGATATCTCGGAAAAGCGGCGAGCTTGACGCAGGACGGGGTTGATGATGAAGTCGGACACGAGAGAAGACATTGGAAACAAGGCCACACCCTTGGCAGCACGCAGCCACCGCGAGAAAGCCACGTTGCAGTGCGGCTCCCAGAGCAAGAGAGTGGAAATGCGTCGCAAAGTCAGGATGCAGATGGTGCCTTGCCCTTTCGAAGCACAAGTTAAAAGCTGTCGTCACGGGTGCCAAGTGAGGATCGAAGAGCTTGTGCAGGACGGGGACGGAGGAGGGACTGGTGGCATGTGCCAAGTTGCAAGGTCTGGGATCAATGGTCGCACGGGTATGTCATCCACTCAGCGGGCTTGGGGCCCCGATGCGCTGGACGTGGTGGCAGAGCGACAAGTTTACTCCCTACAGTGGTGCCCCAAAGGGGTCTGGTCTGGTTGGCCTGGGCCTGTAGGTGGTCTTCTCATGCCGTTTCTACCAGTAACAGCCCATCGCTGGGAGAGCGAGCATTGGACGAGCGGGTTGATGACATAAGTCGGGTCTGCATCTGAGAATGGCTGGATCAAAGCTGCGGCGGCGACGGGTGGTGGGCCACTTTCATGTGATTGCCCGAGACACAATCGACGATGACTACTTAAGTAGGAAGTACGGAGTACAGGTACAGAATACGAGTGCTAGAAGAGTCTTGGAATCGAGGGACTGGCTGGAGCTGCACTAGGCACAGTGGCTCTTGTGCGATGAGGAATGTTGGCGTGCTATCGTAAGATGGTAACAACCAACCCCGGTCTTCTCAAGTCCGTGTTAGGTAGACTGATGCACCACATCCTTCTGCGTGGGTGACCTGCAGAGAGGCAAGGTGAAAAGGGGCCGGATTGCACTATCCCCATTCCATCGACGGTCCATCGACGATTCTTGGCGGGACGGAGAGAGCTAGTTCATGTTGACGAAAGAGACGAACCTGCTTGACTCCTGCCTCTACGGAGAACCCATTATGAACTACCTAGGTACATAAATAGTGACAATAAAATATTAACTAGTAGTTCTTTGCCCCTTGCTAAACCCAGTCTGGCTGGACTGGGTCATGCCCGGAAGCAACGCGTGGCCCTGAGCTGTGTGCAGCAGTTTATTGATTGGATGTTTGCGAAAGCGGGCTCTGGGTCCATTCAATCCCAGTGTCAGAGACTCGACGTGATCAATGGTGATTGGAGCGTGCCGGAACCAGCTGCACCACAGCGTGAGACGGAGGCCTGGGGAGAAAAAAAAAACCAAGGCTGCACTGCACACGCATGCACACAGACTTGAGCGACCTGAAAGTGAGCAACTTTTGGACATGGGACCAAGTTGATGTTGGTGTCTGGCTGGACGCTGACTGTGAGAGTTGACCCGCCCTTGGAGGCGCCACCAGCGATGGGTGCAGGGGTTTTGGTATGTCCTTCGTCCCTAGAACCGCTGGACCACCTTGGCTCCCCACAATACCCGAATATGTGGCATTAGAGTGCACCTCAGCTGCTGGCTTGGTGTCGCCCGTGTCGCCCGTGCTGAAGCCGCCTGCCTACCAAGTACTTACCCATTGAGCAAGGGGGCAGTGGCCGCAATCGTATTCTTGGGACGCCATCAAGACCAATTGCCAGCTTGGCCTCTTCTTCTTGAACCTTCTCCCCGTCCTCATTTCCGTCTCCTGAGCATCGTTTGTCTTCTTCCTCGGGACTTTTCTTCTCTTCCCATTGCCGACGAGATCGCAATCGTCAATCAGCAGGGGTATTTTCTTCTTTTTTCCTAATTTTGAGTTCTTCAAGCTCGTCCTGTCGTTCATCAGATCCAGCGAGCTCACCGTCGCCGAATACCTGGTGTTTCTCGTCCGTTTCGTTTCCAAGCTACAATTGGCAAATCGGACCCCGTCCTTTCGTCACGTCGACATTGCCACGGCGAGTTTTTATAGCTTCATCTTTTTCCATTGACCATGGCAGCCTCCCAGGCCGCCGTCGCCTCTGGCGCGGAAGTTGGGGATGGGCTGAGAAAGCGTCCCGTCAACAGCGCCGATGCCCCTCGCGCCGCGCCCCAACCCGAAGACAACAACAAGAAGGCCGCAAAGAAGGTGAGACTGGAGTAGTTGTCTTGTCCAGACACCGCCGCCCATGACCCGAGCTGCAATCCTGACCGACGCTAATAGGCCGAGAAAACGCTTGTCGACACCTTTGTAGAATGGGAGCACATTTTTGCCCCGCTCATCTTCACGGCCCTTGCTTTCTTCACGCGGCTGTGGAAGATTGGGTTGAGCGACATTGTCACTTGGGATGAAGCTCAGTAAGTCCTGGCACTCCTTTTCTGATCTTGGCTGGCTTGCTGATGATGGAAAACCACAGCTTCGGTAAATTCGGCAGCTACTACATTAAGCACGAATACTATTTCGATGTTCACCCCCCTCTTGGAAAGATGCTTGTTGGCTTGTCTGGCGTTCTCGCCGGCTACAACGGATCATTCGAATTCAAGTCTGGCGAAAAGTACCCCGATTATGTCAACTTCTCCTTCATGCGTGCCTTCAACGCTCTGTTCGGCATCGTCTGCATCCCCATGGCATACTACACCGCCCGTGAATTTCACCTACGCCGACCTGCTGTCTGGCTTGTCACGCTCATGGTTTTGTGCGAGAACTCGTACACTACTATTAGTCGTTTTATCCTGCTCGACTCTATGCTTCTCTGCGGCACTGTGGCCACTACCCTTTGCTGGGCCAAGTTCCACAACCAGCGCCGCAACAGCTTTGAGCCCGAGTGGTTTTTCTGGCTCTTCATGACGGGCATCAGCATTGGGTGTGTCTGCAGTGTCAAGCTGGTTGGTCTCTTTGTTACCGCTCTTGTTGGCTTGTACACCATTGAGGATCTGTGGAACAAGTTCGGCAACACCAAGATGCCCGTTGTAAGAAGCAACACCAGTCATGCCCCCATGCTCTGTCATTGCAGGATTGCTAATATTACATAGACGACTCTGGCCGCCCATGTTGCCACTCGTGTAGTTGGCTTGATCCTTGTTCCTTTTCTCATCTACCTCCTCTCTTTTGCCCTTCACTTCGCTATTCTCGACCGCACGGGCCCGGGTGATGCCCAGATGAGCTCCCTCTTCCAGGCAAACCTCAAGGGTACTGAAGTTGGAAAGAACAGTCCCCTCGAAATCGCTTACGGCTCTCGTGCCACCATCAAGAACATGGGATACGGCGGTGGTCTGCTCCACTCCCATGTCCAGACCTACCCCGAGGGTTCCCAGCAACAGCAGGTTACTTGCTATCACCACAAGGATGCCAACAATGACTGGTTTTTCTATCCCAACCGCCGTGAGGCCGACTATGATGCCGAGTCTCCGGATCTTCGTTTCATCGGTGACGGTAGCACTATTCGTCTGATCCACGCCCAGACTGGACGTAACCTGCACTCTCACGACATCGCTGCCCCCATGTCCAAGAGCGACAAGGAAGTTTCCTCGTACGGTAACCTGACTGTCGGTGATGAAAAAGACCACTGGAAGATTGAGGTTGTCAGGGATGTCGCCTCCCGCGACCGTAGCCGAGTTCGCACTCTGACGACGGCTTTTCGTTTGAAGCATGAGGTCTTGGGTTGCTACCTGAAGGGTACCAACAAGAATTTGCCCCAGTGGGGCTTCAAGCAGATTGAGGTGTCCTGTACCAAGGAAAACAACCCTCGCGATTCCTACACCCACTGGAACGTTGAGGCGCACTGGAACGAGAAGCTGCCTGCCGGTGACCCTGGTGTCTACAAGTCGCCCTTCTTCCACGACTTCATCCATCTCAACGTTGCCATGATGACCTCCAACAACGCACTGGTCCCCGACCCTGACAAGCAGGACGACCTCGCCTCAAAGTGGTGGCAGTGGCCCATTCTTCACGTTGGTCTCCGCATGTGTGGTTGGGACGACAACATTGTCAAGTATTTCCTCCTTGGAAACCCTCTTATCTATCTGGGCTCCACCATTGGCATTGGCATTGTCGGTCTTGTCGTCGTATGGTACATTTTGAGGTGGCAGCGAGGATTCACCGACCTGGATGACAAGGAGGTTGACCAAATTCACTACTCTGCCATCTATCCTGTCGCCGGTTGGTTTCTGCACTATCTACCATTTGTCATCATGGCTCGTGTCACCTATGTTCACCACTACTACCCGGCTCTGTACTTTGCCATACTCACTTTTGGCTTCCTAGTTGACTGGACTGTCCGAAACCGCAACACGATTATTCAAGGCGCCACCTACGGTCTCTTGTACACCGTAATCATTGGACTCTACATCCTTTTCATGCCCATCTGCTGGGGTATGGTTGGCCCCAATAAGCAGTACAGCTACCTTAGGTGGTTCGATAACTGGAAGATCAGTGACTAAACGGCCTGTTGCCGGACATGCTACCCAATGGAGAGTTTTCACAGTAGCCGCCCCATGTGGCTTTTGGTGACGAGACACAAGGCACATTCCTTTCTTGATCCTTCATTATGGCACGGCTTGTAGCCATGTTACACACAAAATACATGGAAAAATGAGGTGTTTCCGAGGACTGGCGTGAGTGGATAAGTCAAGGAGGATTTGCTTGGCGATATTTGGTTGGGCTGGAAATGTATAGAAGAAAACGGCGTGCGTGTAGAAGCACGGAAGAGAATAACTCTTCAACTAATGCAAAACAACATGGACCTTCCCCCTTCTTCTTTTTTTCTTTTTCCCCCCTGAATTTGGATACGACAAGTACAAAAGTGAAACAATAAAACATTATGCATTAATATCTATCCGCGATGCAATTTATCCTGATGACCATGATAATCGTATGCCCACAATCAAAGCAATTGCTGTGGGACAGAAGGAGAAGATTCAATGACAGGGTATCATGCATACATGCTCCGGTGTATTTGTTTGTGCCGTCAACAGCTTCGAACCACCCTATGCGGCAAAAGAAGAGTGATCTGGCAAGATGCGTCGCTTCAATCGCTCGGGCTTGATTAGCAACAACCTCCGCCAGCAGATTTACTTCCATCTCCGCCCACCCTAACCTGGCGGCTGCCACCTGCACTGGGACCCTTGACACCGGACCTCCTGTCATTCAAATCATACTTGCCTGCCTGAATATTTTGGAAAATCCTCTCCGCAACCCTCATAAATGCCTGTTCAACATTCTCACCGCTCTTGGCGCTCGTCTCGACATACTCCAACACCCCATTCCTCCTTGCCCATTGCTCCGCCTCTTCCCGTGTAACTTCCCTCTTATTATCATCTTGCTGCGTCAAGTCCGCCTTGTTGCCCACCAGCACCACCACAATATCCGGTTCCGCAATCTGTCGTAAATCGTTTAACCAGTCCGTCACGTGCTGGAAGGTCTGCTCGCGGGAAAGGTCGAACACAAGGAGAGCGCCGCTGGCGCCGCGGAAGTATGAGCGGGTGACGGACTTGTATGTCTCCTGGCCAGCGGTATCCCACAGGGAGAGCTTCATGTGCTTTTGGGGTGTTTTGCTGGTGTCACGTGGCGGCTCGGGAAGACCATCTGCCTCACCGGCGGCTGCTGTGGAAGACGGGGAGGAGAGGAAGGTGGACGCCTTTGTGTGCGGTGGCCCGACGGGGACGATACGCGAGCCGAATTCTACGCCGATGGTGACATCGTGATGGGGGGAGAAGCGGCCTTCGCAAAGTCGGATGGTCAGGCTGGACTTGCCGCATCCCGAGTCGCCTATGCAGACGAGCTTGGCGATGTAGTCCCACGGCGTGGAGGCCATGGGATGTTCTGAACTAGATGGGTGGGGGGTTTGAGGAGTCGGAGTTGGGGGTGAGACGAGAGCTCGATTGATGACGCTGGAGCTCTGCAGTCGAGATGATGTCGTTGAGCTCGGATGTTGGGGAAGCGGACGTTGGGTTGCTGCGTGCGATGCAACGGAGACTAAAATCCGACACGGCGATTCAATGGATTTCAGTAACTTTCGGGATGAGATGTGGTAGTTGTGGACGGCAGCGATTAAAGTACAAGGAAATCGCGGAGGTGCGGCAGGCGAATACAGGCCATGTCGGGACTGGGAGCGGGACGAATGGCCAAGGAAGTCATGACGAGCTTCACGGAGGCCCAGTGACTTCCTCCTCCATTCTCCATATTACAACGACGCCCACCAGAGCCCTGGATGGGGGAGCTTTGGAGTGGGGACCTGCAGTAGTGGATTGGGCAGGTGCGAGCCACATGCGCAGCCATAATAACTTTGAGCTTCATCTACCCCGAACTGAGCCCGTCCTGTTCACATGCCTTAATTAGCCGCTGCCGCTACGCGAGCGGATATAGAAGTCGAATTCATCCATGTTCCGCGTCTGCACATAGACAGAACCCGGCCCAGTGAACCGGCACACCAATCCCTCACCAGTCTTCAAGCTACTCATGGACCCTCCACCAGCCTTTTCGATCCTATAGTCGCAGTTCCAAGCAACGAGGTGACCGTTGTCCACAATGTGCTGCTCACCAGGTTGAAGCTGTTTATACGAAAGGAGAAAAGACTTGTCAGAAAATCCACAAATCAATGTTTATTTGCGACGGTGGTTCAGAACTTACATCCAGACGATCCACGGCTCCGAAGCTCGTCAGCCAAACGAGGCCCTGCCCTGCTAGGCGATAAATGAACAAATCCTCTCCGGAAAACATGGTCTTGCTGAACCCTTGGGCCTTGGTGTCCAGAGTCACATCAGTTGTACAGGCGAGAAAGGCGTCCTTGCCCGCCGACCACGTCCCACGGCCGTCGAGGTGCAGCGTGACGATGTCGCCCATGAGCGTGGGGCCGAGAGCAACCCGGCCTGGGCCAACATATGTCGACTCTGACATTCTGCCGCCCGTCAAGAGCTTCTTCATGGAGAATTTGATATTGCCTGTCAGTTGGACGGTACCGGACATGTGAATCATGGCGCCAGACTTGGAGCGCACGGTGCCGCCATGCTGGAGAGTGAGGTTGAGGATGGCATTGGTATCGCGGTGGGTGATTTGGTAGCTGCCGCCATGGAACGACCCGGCGTCTGTCGGTGACTGGGAGGGAGGGAGCTGCGGCTGCGGTTGTTGCTGATGCTGTTGCTGTGGTTGCTGTGGCTGCTGTGGCTGCTGTTGGGGAGGGGGAGGGGGAGGAGGGAAATACTGCTGCTGCTGAGTATGGGGAGGATATGGCGGCTGCTGCATTTGCTGCTGCGGGTGGTATTGGGGTTGATACGACATGTTGATGGCTTCAATCTTGCGATGTTGTATCAAGCCGTTGTGTGGGTGACTAAAGTGCAGCAGCTTCAATACGCGAACTTGGGCATGGCGCGCATCAATCGATATATATATGTCCTTTTTCTTCATATCGAGAACCGGCCCCCCCTCATTCAGGCTATTGTCACAGCTCTTCATGCGAGCATTTGTTTGCAGGCCTCTTCGCCTCAGCACTACTGGCTGCCTCCGCCAAAGGAATCAGCCCGCGAGGCTGCCCAACGATGCTGGTTCCCACTTCTGGCTGTTGCAGCTCAGCCGCAATTCCATCGACATTGGGTCGATGACTCCAACCCTTGAGACCTCGCAGCTAGCGGCTAATTCCATTGGGAGGGTAGATGGCAAATGGCAGCGTCAAGATGGCTTGACAGACAAGGTGTCTCAGACTTACTTGGACAAGCTTAAAGTCTGTCAAGCAAATCTACAATGGACCTGTTTCACGATTTTAAGCTTCCTTTTCACTTCTCTTGTAACTCTAGTCTAAATAGCAAGTAAATTAAGAGAAACCCTTATATTCATAATTAAATAGTATTCTTTATCTTATTTATAAGTATTCTTTTCCTCTTTCTTAGTAAGTATGGTATTTTCTTCGCAAGTTTAGAAGGTGAGTTTTGGTGTAAAAGTGGGGTTTTAACTTTTGACAGACTTTTGGCGCGTGAGAATGGCCGTTGCATAAACTAATTCTGATTTTGCCGCGGACAAACGAATGAAACTAGTTGTGTTTTTGCGCCCGAGTCGTGGCCGTCTCGGATATCTTGGCATGAGCGGTAACATTGTGCGGTTTGTGGTTACAATGTCCAGCGTTTCGGTCCTGCGTGCACATGCAAATTGTATCCTTGTCCTGACTATAAATAAGCCTCACATTTGTATGTCGGCTTTGGACACGGGGATGCAAGGGTCTGGTGCGTAACTGCACGACTCAATTGAGTTAGTCTAGCACTGTTCGAAGCACTCCAGCTGGCCTGTTGGCAAGTCTGGGCTGCGACAGCAGAGGTCACTGGTCTGCTGTATACACGAAAGCGCCGTGAGCCAATAGTCTTGTTGCCTGGCCCGCAGAGGAGCTATTAGACGGAGTCTGGTCTGCTCCGAGGCTTCTGCTCCAAGGGTGGTATTATCCCACCTGGGCTGCACTTTGTGCGAAACACGAGGCGCCAAAATTTGTCTCTTCATCAGGACTTCGGTGCAGGCTCTCGACGTTGCACGCATGCGCATTATCGACAGGCGGAGAAGCTTGTTCGGTCCCGACGTGAGCACGCCATGAGATAACAGAGTCTGTGGTAGGGTGACGCAACGATAGCGTGCTCGAGAGGCGCCCAGATGCTGCAAGTAGTCATGATGCACAGATCGGGTGCAGCCTGGAAGTTCTTCGCGGTGGCTTCTGCTGCCTAGACTCCTGGCTCTGTGGAACTCACAGTCTGAAGCAACAGAAGAGTGCTGGAGTTTGGTCGAATAGATACTCGTCTGAGGGCTTCGTCTGAGGGCTTCGTCTGAGGGCTTCGTCTGAGGGCTCTTGGCCTCGATTCGCAATGCCACGAATTGAGACCATTCAGGCTGCGGGACTGGCGGATTTCGCTGTTCAACTGCAGAGGTGAACAGCCCATGTGGCGACCGCATGCGTCACTGGCCGTGGAGAGTCCACATTCCGGGGGCCGCAAGCCAACATTGAAACTTGGAAAGGAAAGCAACATGAAACCACCGCCCAACTGGCTTCGGTGGTTAGCG
Organism: Keithomyces neogunnii; assembly: GCA_020975405.1. Lineage (NCBI taxonomy): Eukaryota > Fungi > Ascomycota > Sordariomycetes > Hypocreales > Clavicipitaceae > Keithomyces > Keithomyces neogunnii. The sequence continues at coordinate 4,845,178 of JAIOWQ010000001.1, read as the reverse complement.
CCCCAGTGTGCCAATTTTTGGTGAGCTTTCAGTTCCAGTGCGTCCTTGTACCCGCCTCGTGACTGCCCGCCTGACGTGCGCTGCTGACCGCCTGGCCTAGTCACCAAAAAACCAGACAACATTTGAACACACATGCACAGTGGACACACCATTCTTAACGTGCTCGTGCTTCCTGGGTACCTTGGCCCCCCACTGCGGAAACAGCTGCCCGTGTAGTACCCGCCACTAACGGGGGCCGATCTGCCTATCAGCTAAGCCTGACCCATCCATCAATCACTTATCCATTCAATTTGATTCCCCCCAGGGCCCCGGGCCTCACCCGCCTCACGTCGCATGACCAGTTGATGCCGACCCTTCGACCCCCGGCATTTTTTGCCATCTTCATCCTTTCTGATCCCCTTCATTCGCTCTCCCCCTCGGCTGCGGTTGCATCTCATCTGAATATAATCAACTTAGAATCCTTAGCCAAGGGTTGCCGTGCAGCCCAAGATCGACTACTCCACAACACTGGCATTTGGCCCCCCAGCTCTGCAGTCAAGCTCGAACATTCGTCATCTACATCACGGTGTGCCAAACGACAACGACCTGTCAAAGGCGTCATCAGAGACGGCTTCGCAACGTCGGGGCCCGTGGTGGCGGATGGTGAATCAGGGGTCATGAGCACATAGCACCATGTTTTCAGAATGTCTGTTGCCGACCTCTTGATCTGCCTCGCTACGATCGAGCTGACCTTATATCTCGCAGATGCGTCACGGTTCTTAGCCCAGTCGCAGTCAAGACTGTCGGGCTTTGCAGGCCAAGGTGACAACGACAACCACCGATCCAATGACTGGCCGTCATCGAGGCCGGGCCGGAACCAACGAGACACTAGCAAAACGAACACGACCCATCGATCCTTTCTATCACGAGGGTACGGGGCCAATCCATATCAACAGAACGGCAGCGGCTCCAGGTTTGGGAACCTAGGGTTTGCCTCCCGGATATCGGCCGCACAGGATGCACCGCTCTTCCACGGCACGCTTGACGAGTTTCGGGAGGAGGATGATGAAGAGGAGCGGGACCGGGAGGCGGCAGACCTGTTTGCCTTGCAAAGATCACGGCGGATAGCTGCCGCGAGTAAGTTGGCAGAGAGCACCGAGTCCGCCAATAGCCGCACATCTATGGAGGACAGCACGGGAGATGTGGACAGCCCGTATCAGGCACGTGCTCCCGGCCGAGGTCTCAGGAGCAGCTGGAATGGCACAAGGGGCTCCCATCAACCACACTTGGCAGGGGAAACGCTGTTTGAGGAGGCCGAGGATCTCGACAAATCAAGGGAAGAGGAGCATATGGATGCTGATGGTCATCCGTTGGCCAAGAGCAAGATGGTTGACGTTGGTCTTGAGTCTCAAATCGATGGGGATGAAGATCCCCCCGAATCTCTTCTGGGGGGCGAAGCACCAACCGATTCCAGCCCGCCCCCCTTTCAACGACTCAAACCTCAATCGGAACGCGAGCCTTTTCTCGGGAGAACATCCACAAGCGAATCTGATCTCAGCAGCACCCGCAGGAATGACCCCGATGAAGCAGAGGCAGCCCAACCGGGGAACTTGTTGACTGAAGGCGAACTGTTCAGGCACGATCCCTTCTTTGCTTGGATATACCTGATTAGCTTTGCAGGCATGATGTCGACCTTTGTTCTGGTGTGGCTGCATACCTCGCCGCAAAAGAGCCCTGTCGGCGACACGATATATGCTACGTTGCAAAAGTCGTTTGATATGCTGGCAGTGGATACTGTTGTGGCCATTTTCGTCTCCTTCATTTGGCTCGCAGCCCTGCGATCCTTTGTTCGACCACTTGTCAGCGTAATCCTGATCGCAGTGCCCATCATCATGCTGTCATTCTCGCTGTACTCATTTATTTCATCCTTTAAAGGAAGGACGCATGGATCAAGTCTGCAAGATTCGGTCATGAGGTGGTTCGCACTCATTCCCGCAGCATCCTGCGTGTTGTGGCTCTGGCTGGTCGTCAAAGGTCGCCGGGCCATTCAACAAGCCATTGAGATACTGCAGTTCTCGTCCAAGATCTTGGCCCAGAACCCCGGGCTACTCATCATTGGCTTCGGATGTCTTGCTTTAATTGTTGTTTGGACCTGGGTTTGGCTTGCCATGTTCACACGCGTCTTCATGGGCGGCTACTTCTCCAAGTCGCTGGTGAGATTCGTCATTCGTATGTCGAGTTGGTGGCTCGGGGCCGCCTTCATTTTCATGTACATGTGGACTCTCGCCGTTATCAATGCCGTCCACCGCGCGACAACTGCAGCCACCGTTTCCCAGTGGTACTTTCACCGCAACGCTAGCCCCGTGACGCCATCGCGAGAAATCGTTGCGGCCGCCCTCAGTCATGCGACGACGACAATCTTTGGCAGCATCTGTCAGTCTACGTTGCTGTCGTTGCTGATTCGTGCGCCCTTGCTGTTTCTCCCTCGTCGGATCGGAGGGGCGATTACAAACTTGGCAGGATTCTGGATCCCCACTCCCATTGTTGCCCTTACGAACCCCTTGACAGTCACGTTTGGCGCAATTCACTCGCAGAGTCTCGCTGTTTCGGCGAGAGGACTGGACCAGATGGAAATTGTGTCTCCCGCCATCCCCACGACAACTCTTACACCTAGAGCACTACGGCTTCGCGGACAAGCCAACGGACTGCTGCCATATCGACTAGCAAAGCTCCTGCTTGTGGCCACGCGACTGATTATGGCGACAGGTCTTGGTTTCGCGGGCTGGGTCATTACCGCGAAGCAGCTGCGGATCCAACTGCCTGATGGAATGGGTGTCCGTGGTTCGGCCTATGCATACATTGTCGGGATTATGGCCAGTTTTATTGGATATTCCGTCATGGGCGCCATGGAAGGAATCCTCAGCGGCATTGTGGATGGCGTCCTCATCTGCTACGGCAGCGAAAGACGTATGGAGAGAGGCCACGGGCGATACTGTCTAGAGGCAGCATACTTATTTGGGGAACGGCGAATTGGCGAGGACCTGGGATATGTTTAAACTGAATAGCGAGTTTGTATTTTCTTTTTCTCCCACCCTTTTGTGCTTGGGAATTTGAACTGGGCTGTACGTGGTAGAATGGTAGAAGCGGGCGATTTCGTATTCCTTTACTTGGTGATACTGGTAGGAGATAGCATAACATTTTGCATGTGGTTTTGCATGTGGACGCCTCCCAATTCGGTGGGCGCGCGCAACTTCGAGTACGAGTCTATTCAAACGATGTATTTGGAATGGAAATCACGGGCTGAGTGTTTGTGTGATAATAAATTGCAGCGAGCTCAGCCACACCTTGGCCCAGATTTGTCACGTCAGCGAGGCTGTGGCTTCAGCGGGTGCCTATTTCCTGCACAAGTCTGGTACGTACCTAAGTACTCACCTCTTCCCTGTACTTACCTTAAGTACCTAGGTACTTGACCTATACTTAAGTGCCTTGGTGTCCTGTGTGCTAGCACTTGGGCTCAGATGTACATACAGAATAGCGACATTGTCTCAGGCATCAGAGAGCAAGAGACTGAGCATGCGTCGCCTTTTGCCATTAACTCGTCTGGATGCCCCCAGGTATTCGGCAAAGCACCCCGTTCACCCACAACACCAGACTTTGGACGGGTTCTGAAACCCCTCGTGCATGTATGGAGTAGGCGGTGGAACAACTGGCACCAGACGTTTTCCCTGTGTTTCCACACAATGACGGCAGCGCTTTCCAGATCTGGCATGGGGCACACCTCGAAGCACCCGCGCCACCGTTGGCTGGACCCTGTGCGCGAAATGCGTCTTGACACCCCGTGGCACTCATGCATACGATTCAATGGTCACAGCCACGAATCCATACTTATATAAATATTCCTCTGAAGCTTTGAAGTGATTCATTCCGTCCCTCACTTCTCCAGATACCTAGAACACCAGGCACCGCAGCGAAACGGAGACAGAAGCTTTATACTTCCATCTTACTCGGTAAATCTTTGCAACATTTCCGGCTGCTGTTTTCGTTCTCGTTCCAAGAGTTAACGATTACCCCACCCGACACGCACCCCTCCTTGGAATAATAAGTCGCCAGTCCCAACACTTTGCGCTTGCCCTGTTCCCCGCAACAGCACCTCTGAATCGAGATATCCTCGGAATCTCGTCTTTTGTTCTTGCCAGTTGAGAATACAAGCCGCTTCCTCGCTTGCCATGGCTGATTACGCGCCGCCATCAGGACCTCCGCCGCCAAAGGCTCCAGAGGTCCCAGCCGGCTGGGTGGCGCGTTGGAACGAGCAGTATAAGGAGTGGTGAGCTGCGCCTTTTGCCACCCCAGCAGCATACTCGGCGTATACGCGCGTCCCTGGAGACGACAAGAGCGCTGACATGTTTTTTTCGTCAGGTTCTACGTCAATATTTACACCAAGAAGTCGCAATGGGACAAGCCTACAGCGCCTGTGTACCCAGACGGTGAGAAGGCGCCCAGCGACCCCCCGCCTGGATACGAGCCCGGTAATGGACCTGCACCAACAGACATCAAGAAGAACCCATATGGAGATTACTCAGCGCAGAACAATGCGACCGGCTCGCCCTTGACTCAGGACGAGGATGCTAAGCTGGCGGCCAAGCTTCAGGCCGAGGAGGATGCCAAGGCTCGCGGGGGTCCGACGCCCCCGGCTGGCTACGCCTCTGGCGGCGCGGCGGATTCATATTCGCAGGGCTATTCCGGACGGCAGCAGCAAGGGCCGTTTCCCTCGGATCTGCCTCCCAGGGATGATGCCAGGGGCAAGGACCGCGGGTTCCTAGGCAAGCTGTTTGGGAAGGGCAAGAATCCCCAGGGTGGACAGGCCAACTACGGCGGCGGATATCCCCAGCAACAACAACAGCAAAACTACTACCAGGGCCCGCCGCCTCAGCAGTACGGAGGATTCCCTCAGCAGGGCCCTCCCATGGGGGGTTATGCCGGAGGGTACGGCCAGCCTGGGTACGGCGGATATCCCCCCCAAGGATACGGCGGATACCCCCAGGGCGGCTATCAGCAACAGCAGGGAAAGAGGCCCGGTGGCAGCGGCCTGGGCATGGGACTCGCAGGTGGTGCGCTGGGTCTGGGTGCGGGTGTGTTGGGCGGTGCGTTGATTGCGGACGCCATTCAAGATCACGACCAGGAAGAGTACATGCAAGGATACCGTAAGTGTTCCCGACTCGAGAGCCAGTAACGTGGATTCAGCTAACATGTTGACAGAGGATGGTCAAAATGACGATTATGGCGGCGGTGATTTCGACGGGGGTGACTTTTAAGGACGGGGGCTGGAACATCATGAGGAAACGGCCTTGGATAATGGACGGTATGGTTAGAGCATAGCATGAAGCTGACAATGTACAAATAAACCAACTGTCGTTCATGGAACTGTTGTGCGCATGTGACAATGAATCAACGTATCCAATAGACCAATGCCTTGTGTGGGCTGCCATTTGGCAATGCATGTACAGTAGACCAACTGCCTTGCATGAACTGTCATCTGACAATACAGGTACAGTAGACCAAAAAGCCAATCGCCCATGGAACTGTTGTGCGCATTTGAATGTGTCCTGAATCAACATATCCAATAGCCCATTGTCTTGTATGGTACTGTCATGTCCTTGACAATATCGAACACGGTATGCCAATGCACAATCAGCCCCATGGCAGATATGGTATATAGTTTGGTTTACCTCGAACCAGCCACTATCCGCTTTGGCCCATCGTAAAGTTCCGTCGCATGAGCCCGGTAAGCACGTAGGAATGAGCCAGCAGTCAGTTTAGTATTTCGCGTATCCTCACCGCCGCACAGGCTCCCGCGCATCAGCAGCAGGAGAAGGTGCGGTTTCCTTCTTGCCGGAGCCGGCCAAGAAGGCAGCCATGTCAAAGTTACCGAGGGGATTCTGCTGCTGAGCGCCCATGGTGGCCATGGGGCCTTCGCGCTGGCGCGCCTCGAACTCGGCCTTCATGTCAGGGTCCACTGCATCGGCGTCAGCACCGTGCACATTATACATTACATACTCTCTCCCGTCGGGTGGCGGCACGTACTGTTCTCAATAAGCTTGGGCATGCCCAGGAAGATGACCATGCTGACGAGGCCCATGAGAATCATGGGGTTCTTGAGGATGCTCAGCAGGGAGACTGGGGTGCGAGTCAGCTGGTGGCCCTGCGCCAGGGAAAGGGGGGGGAGGGGGAGAGATGAACGCACACTGCGGCCTGTCGACAAAGTAAATCTTCTTGCCGATGCTCTTGACTTCCACGCCGCCGGAGCGGACGGGCAGGGCTTCGCCTTTGTTGGCCCACTCGTTGCCGCGGAATGTGTCCCAGGCCTGCACGGATTCGGCGCCCACGTCAATGCGCAGCGGCCGGAAGCCGTCCGTCTTGCAGTGGACGTCGGCCAGGTACGAGCCCGGCGTGACGTTGTGGAAGACAAAGGTGTTGAGGGACGAGATGGGTGCCGAGTACGAGGCCCCCAGGGCCGAGAGCGTTGCGTGCGTCGACGCCGGCAGGGTGAAAGGGTTCGGCACCGGCGGGAGGTACAGCGTTATCGAGGCCGCGGCCGCGAGGGACGCCATGGCGAGGGTTGAGAGACGCATTGTTGCGCGCTGTTGGGAGGGTTTGGATCGGGGGTGGTTTGACAAGGTGCTGGAGCTGGATGGAGGTTTGGATGTCTTTGGAGCTCGCTGGTTGGTGGGTCCGTATTAGTGGGACAGGTTGCGGTTTACGGGGTACTTGTACTCCGTATTCCGTACGGAGTATTATTATTGAATGTCATCTTTTTTGCTCGTTTACTGTGCAACCGCCACGTGCAGACACGGCTCTGGTCACTTTATTTATTGCTGCTCATACATAACTGAATTCATACGCTAGCACATGTCATTTCAACGATACCCTCATGACTTGGTAGCGGCCTCGGCAGCCTTGAAGGACTGCTCGAAATCGGCAATAATGTCGTCAATGTGCTCGATGCCCACCGAGATTCGGATGAGATCCTGGCGAACAAAGTTAGCTGCTGTCCGGCGTGCAGTCGTTTGTTGTGCGACAACCTACCTCTGTGGTGCCCGAGCTGATCTTTTCCTCGTCAGACAGCTGCTCGTGGGTGGTTGTCCAGGGGCTGGATAAACACATTAGCCAAAGTTGCAATCTTGATGGTATGCACAGTCGAGTACGTACTGGATAGCCAACGTCTTGGCATCGCCGACGTTGGCCAGGTTGGAAATCAGCTTGAATCCGTCAACGACCTGGCTGCCGGCCGCGCCGCCGCCCTTGACGCCAAAGCTCAGCACGCCGCCGGATCCCCTCTTGAGATACTTCTTGGCCGCCTCGTGGTACGGGTGGCTCTCCAGGCCGGGGTAGCTGACCCAGCTGACGTAGGGGCTCTTCTCGAGGTACTTGGCCAGGGCCAGGGCATTCTGGGCGTGCCTCTCGGCGCGCAGGCTCAGCGTCTCGACGCCGAGGAGCAGCTGCTGGGCGGCAAAGGGGTTGAGAGTGGCGCCGAGGTCTCGCAGGATCTCGACGCGCGCGCGGATGATGAAGGAGATGTTGCCAAAGGCCTCGAAGAACTTGAGGCCGTGGTAGCCCTCGGCCGGCTCGACAAACTGCGGGAACCGCTTGCTGTGCTTGCCCCAGTCGAACTTGCCAGAGTCGACGACGACGCCGCCAATCGTGGTGCCGTGTCCGCCGATCCACTTGGTGGCAGAATGCACGACAATGTCGGCGCCGTGGTCAATGGGGCGGATGAAGTAGCCGCCTGCTCCAAAAGTGTTGTCCACGACCAGCGGCACGCCGGCCTCGTGGGCCACCTTGGCGATGGCCTCGAGGTCGGGCACGTTGTACCTCGGGTTGCCGATGCTCTCGAGGTATACGGCCTTTGTGTTTTGGTCAATGGCGGCGGCAATGTCCTCGGGCTTGTCGCCGTCGACAAACTTGGTCTTGATGCCGAGCCGCGGCAAGAAGACCTTGAACTGGTTGTAGGTGCCGCCGTAGAGGTTGGTGGTCGAGACGATGTTGTCGCCGGCGTGCGCGAGGGCGCTGATGGTGATGAACTGCGCGGCCTGGCCAGAGGAGGCGGCGAGGGCGGCGACACCGCCTTCGAGAGCAGCGATGCGCTTTTCAAACACGTCGACCGTCGGCTACGACTTGTCAGCCATGTTTGACTCGTGTACGCGCCGGGGGGGCTTCTTACGTTCATGATGCGGCTGTAGATGTTGCCAAACTCCTTGAGGCCAAAGAGCCTCGCGCCGTGCGCAGAGTCATTGAAAGTGTAGCTCTACCCTCGTCAGCTTGCCGTTGCACGCGAAGCAACTTGAACTATTCTCACCGTGGTTGCGTAAATGGGCACAGCTCGCGCCTTGGTTGTCGGATCAGGCTGCTGGCTAACACGGCATTAGTCCCGGTTCACAAACACAGTGCCGCGTGAGAGGCACGTCAGCTGACTCGACTCACCCTGCATGAAGCTGGAGCGTCTCGAAATTCTTGCTCAAATCAGACATGGTTGCGGTTCCTTGCAGACGCCCAGGGGAAGGCTTTCCGTAGTACAATGCGGGTGACGGGTATGACAGACTCACACAAGTGCGGCACAAGTGAGAGATGGTACACACAGAGAGAGAATAAGGGAGCAGGGTCAATCAACGGAGGAGGGGATGGGATGTTAGGCAACGTTGTATATTAAAAGGCCAGTCACGGCTTGGCGTCCCGTCTACGGAGCAGTGAATGGCGTTATTACATGTTCTTGTTACGCAAAGAGGGGAGCGGGCAACGGCTGCCGGGCCAGTGGTAGGTTCCGCGGTATTAGCCCAGGACACAGCGGTGCTCATCTCGGACACAGGGATCGTTGGCAGTCAAGCAGCCAGGCTGGATTGACGTAGCTCCCCATCTGCTGCCCCTCCTTGGTGGTTCGGTTTTTTTTTTTTTGGTCGTCCACATCTGGAGATTCGGACCTGGGACGTGGGGTAGCACCAGCCATCATGTCGTCACCAATCAATCAATCCCCACCGGGGGGCACCCCCGTCTTCAACAAGAGGCAAGCACAAGCACGCCATCGCTCGGCCAAGTCGCAAAGGGCGCTGGTGCTCGCACACCATTCGCGCTTTTCACACTGGGTCCAAGCCTGTATAAGAGGGACCAGTGTCCATTGTTGCTTTGCAGGCAAGGAACAAGGCTCTCGGTGAGTGGCTGAGCCCGCGCCCGACGCCCCAAGTGGCATGTACAGAGCACCGTACTGGACACCAGGCATTGATTGCAATGGCTGGCGCGATGCTCCGAGGGGCTTCTGGATAGGCTCAGTTCCAAAGTTAATGGCAATGGCTGTGCTGCTGATGGGCTGGCACATGAAGGGGTGTCGATGTTTGCCCGGTTTCCGGAGCATTTCCATCCAAGGATATTAAATTCTGGAGCGGCAAACACCGACCACATGCCCCATAGGTCTTGGGCATATTTTCAATGGTATAAGAAGAAAGCTTTTTTTTTAAAAAAAAAAGCCCCTTAAAAGGTGCTATCGAGCAAAGAGACCAGGTGCGTAACAGGACGTGTTTCCAGCTGTGTTGTAGAGCGCTAATATTAGAGTCGAATTTCAATGTCAGCGCACCACGAAGCGGCTCTGGATTTAGAAAACTGGCTGTCAGCGTGGCGCTGTCGCTGTCGCTGTCGCATATGAAGCTGCGTGATGTGGTGTGTTGACTATATTTGGTGCTGATCCAGGAAACGACGACTCGCCTCGTCTGAATATTGGAAATGCACATCACTCGAGGGAACAAATAATACGGGCAGTCCAAGTAGATGGGTCGATATATCACACGAGCTTGTGTAAGTCGACACGCCGCGGTTCTGCATCGGGGCTGGACAAGCGGCACCGAGCTTACATTAAACAACCAACATGACCCCCGCTGGCTATATTGCCTATTGTAGATGGGGTTCGTATTCCATAGCAAAACATAATGGCCCGTGTACCCACGTTTTGCTCGTGTCGGGCTGAAGGAAAGCTGACTCCTAATCGAAACATGCGTGTATCCTGTAAAGCTTCCCAAAAACGCTGCAACGACGCCCGTCCATCTGTTTACCCAAGCCGTCATGACCGTATATCAAAACTAATACACCATCAAGTGGAAGCCAACAAAGGCCGCTCAGCCAAGCATGTCCCAGACACGCTACACTTGTCGCATCTGCGCCGCCTTGTTGCCCCCAGCACCCCCAGCAACCATCTGCTTGGCCGTCAAAATGGTCGAGGCAATCCAGGCGCAAAACGCCCCCGCGGCAATGACTGCATCGGCACGGGTTGCGCTGCACACGGTGCCGGAGCAAAAGGTCAAGCGCCCCACGTAGACTGCAAGGGCGATGAACCCGGTAAAGTAGAAGAGGGTGTTGAGCCCCTCGACTGCCAGGGCGGCGTACGGATGGCTGGGCGGGCTGTAAATTCGGGGAGCGAGCTCCAGGGATACGATGGACAGAATGGACAGGATTGACGCGGCGAGGAGGAAGCCGACTGCGCTGTTTGGCTGTTGGGATGTTGCCAGGTGGAACCAGTTTACGACTTTGCGTCTTGTAAGTATTCGTGCAGATGCGTCAGATGCGAACGGGGGACTTTTCAACTTTACACACCGTACGCAGAAAGTGCGAGGTTGGCTGCGGCTAGTACGCTCTGAAGGACTCGCAGGCCGATGGTACTTGGTCGACTCATGATGGGGCAGAGAAGCGGTTGGGGACGACACAGGACACTGGCGATTATTATCAACGCGGGACTGCAAATGTCAAGACTCGAAGACGGGTACGAAACGATTTGAAAATGGGATAAAGGGGGGGGGGAGTATGCCGACACACGTCTGTAAAGCACCAACGCTGTATTGTATGTATATAAGCCAACGGGGTATCATATCAAACTGTGGCGATGAAGCCGTCATGCATCTCACATTAAAAGCGAGGAGGCCCGTGCCAAAGGGCTGCAGACGATGGAACGCCGAGGGGCAAATGCGGGAGTGAAAATCATGCCTTCTCCATCTATCAATAGCCGAGTGCATTGGTTCGGTCTCTTTGCGCGCGACAGGTTGAATGGGCCACGAAAGGGGTTGGGGCAAATGTGCCTGACCATCTGAGACTACCGAGAGCACATCTGAAACGGGGCCGTCATGGTCAGGCTATATTATGTTTGCGCAACATATTCTGTGAGGATCAAGTAAGTATTCAGTCCGAGAGGCAGGCTCCCTTGTTTGCTTGCCGCAGCACCCATTTTGTGCCATTGTCGTGTCCTGCAGATAGCCATCGACGTGTCTGACTGGCCGTTGTTTCCGTGTCTCACCCGGGGAAACTGGAGGGGAATTAATGGTCTGGTTGGATAAAGTGAACCAGTGTTTTGCTGGCGTGCCTAGCCGACGTTTCCTGGTTGCGATTGGTGGCTGGCCTGGGTAAAGAAGGTGTGGCGGTGAAAAAGGCACCAGCCAATTCTGTCTCACCAAAAAGAGTTGGTTTCGTTCATGCAGTACGGAGTAAAGTGAGTGAGACATCCTCTAATAAACCTTTGCATCTCATCGTCTTCGAGGACAAGACATTTGCAGAGCCAGCATTGATGGGCCAGAGTAGAGCTTCAAAATCACTTGCGCACTACCCAACGTGCATCCCAGTGGCTTATCTCGGTGGTCGCTTGAGGGATCTTGGTTCCTGGTATGTAGTCTGGGGGTCCAGCAAATGATGGTTGAGTGGCCACCCCCTACTTTAGGTAGGTCAGCACTGTATTGCGTCCCGGGGCCCGGCCACATTGGATTGCCCTACAGCATTCGTTCACATGCAAGTTGGCGTCGACGGCAGCGCAGCGGGCGCGTGCGAAGCATCCCAAGGTTGGAAGGAGCAGCCAGCACTCTTGGTCAGGGTGAGGGCCGAAACAAACCAAAATTTCGCGCATATGTCAAATGCCGAAATCTGCTCTGATCCCTAGTTTCTGTACCAACATTGAAAGCCGTCAACTGCCACATCTCCGTCGTCGTGACCACACCATGCGTCGCCTTGGCAAGTGGGGCACCTATAGTCCAGCCAGGACATGATGGCTCGAATTATTCCAACGTCCTCTCGACCTTCTTCAATGCTTGCCGGATTGGCCAAGCGTACTGTAGACTTGGGCGCGGATCTTTTCAAACCGATGGACTCCCCCCTGTCAGAGAGATACCTGGACAAGTACCTTGGCACCTGCATCAGAAATGTTACCAATGAAAGTGGCCACTCAGCGTGCGCCTCATGGGTGGAATTCTGGGGCTGCCGAGGCCCTCCAATGGCCCCCAGCACCTCGGCCTCGGCTCAAACTACAATCACAACCACCAAAACCAGTCTCTGTCACATTCGGCCGCATGCCCCAATCGAGCATGCGCGCGGTCAGGTCGGCTTGCTAATTAGTAGTTGCCGTCAGGACTATTCGTTCGTCTGGGGACTTGCCTCCGACTTGGTCCTTCTTTACCCCCCCTTCTCCCCCAGCTTTTTTACCCCGGAGGCGGCTGTTGCTGAGTTCCTGTTCGATTTTGCGACCCTCTCCTCCACTCTCTCTCCTTCTCCTCGTCGTCCCTTTTTCTTCCTTTTTCAACCTTGCACCCTGCTCGCATCCGTCATTGTCGGCATCCATCCGTTGGTGGGTTGGGACAGCAAATTCGTCAACATTCAAAACCTCCCACCATCGCATCAACTTCGCAATGGCTCCTCCCAAGGATACTACCGCGCTCCAAGTCGAGCTTGGCGCCGTTCCTCCTCCTGGCTCTCCATACGGCGTTCCCATCCCGGGTTCTGAGCGCCCTGGGCGCAGCGCCATCTACAGAGGCTGGAGATTTAGCGACAGAGAGCTCTTGACCACCTATGCCTCTGATATCCGCTCCATCCATGACCTCTTTGATGCTTCGGCTCGCAGACGACCCAACAATCGATGCCTGGGTGCTCGCTCATGGAACCCCGCGACCAAAACTTGGGGCGACAAGTTCGAGTGGTTGACATACGCCGAGGTTGCTGAGCGAAGAAAGAACTTTGGCGCTGGCCTTGTCGAGATCCACAAGCGCATCGGTTATCCCCAGGATAAGTACGGTATTGGCGTTTGGTCGCAAAACCGCCCCGAGTGGCAAATTGCCGGTAAGAATCCCCAGGTGAACCTTGATATCAAGGCAAAGCAAGGGTGGAGAAGTCGATGCATCTAATCACCATCTTTACTCAGATCTCGGCGCCTCCTCCCAATCACTCTATACCGTTTCGTTGTACGAGACCCTCGGCCCGGATGCGACCGAGTACATTGTCAACCATGCCGAGCTGGCCACCGTTGTTTGCTCCCTGCCTCACATCTCCAAGCTGATTAAGCTCGCGCCTCGTATTCCCTCGCTCAAGCTCATTGTGTCCATGGATCCCCTCGAGCACGGCGAGCTTCCTGGACTGTCCAAGGCTGATGTTCTCAACGACCTTGCTGCCCAGCATGGCATCAAGATCTACTCCATGACCGAGGTCGAGAAGATTGGCCTCGAGTCTGGCCGCCCCATGCGCCCCGCTAGCCCAGATGACATCGCCACTATCAACTACACTTCTGGTACCACTGGCCCCCCCAAGGGTGTTGTCCTGACTCAGAGCACTGCTGTGGCCGCCAACGCCGCTGCCCGTCTGGGCGGCCATGTCAAGGAGACCGATGTTCACATCTCTTACCTGCCGCTTGCGCATATTTATGGTCGTCTCATTGATCACATCGCTCTGTCCGAAGGTGCCGCCATTGGGTTTTTCCGGGGTGATGTTTTGGGTCTCGTTGATGACATGAAGATTCTCAAGCCCACGGGCTTCATTTCCGTTCCCCGCCTTTTCAATCGGTTCAATTCGGCCATTCGAACCGCTACTGTCGAGGCTGAAGGCTTCAAGGGTTCTCTCTCACGGCATGTCGTGGCCTCCAAGAAGGCTGCCATGAAGGCTCCCCCCGGCCAGGCCTCCAACACCCACTTCTTCTGGGACAGAATCTGGACTCGCAAGGTCAGAGCGGCTGTCGGCCTCGACAATGCCCACTACATGATCAGCGGTAGCGCCCAGCTTGACCCCGATGTGCAGGAGTTTCTCCGTGCCGCCTTTGCCAACAATTTCTACCAGGGTTGGGGCATGACGGAGACGTACGCCACCGGTTCCGTTCAGATGCAAGGCGACTTTTCTACCGGCAATATCGGTCCCCCAATGGCAGGCGCCGAGCTGTGTCTCGAGTCTGTCCCCGACTACGACTACACTGTCGATGACAAGCCCAATCCCCGTGGCGAACTGCTCGTCAGAGGCCCCGTCGTCTTCAGGGAGTACTTCAAGAACGAGGAGGAGACCAAGAAGGTTCTCGAGGCCGATGGTTGGTTCCACACTGGTGACATTTGCGAGGTCGACAAGCTCGGTCGCTTCAAGATCATCGACCGCAAGAAGAATGTCTTGAAGCTCTCACAGGGCGAGTATATCTCACCTGAGCGCATCGAGAATGTCTTCGCCGCCAACACCAACCTCATCAACATGGGTTACGTCCACGGCGACGCCAAGGAGTCTAGTTTGGTCGCCATCTTTGGTGTCGACCCCGAGGCCTTCCCCGCCTGGGCCTCCAAGATCCTCGGTCGCACTGTGTCTGTTGACGCCAGCGATATGAGGGCTGCTGCCAAGGATCCCAAGGTCCGGCAAGCTTTCCTCAAGGTCCTTGACGACATTGGCCGCCAGCACAAGTTCAACAGCTTCGAGAAGGTCAAGGGCGTCTACTTGGACGTTGAGCCCTTTTCTGTCGAGAATGAGCTTCTCACCCCTACGTAAGTATTTTCTTCGCCCCTCGACTATTGTTCTGGTGATGTTGCTCTCAGGTCAACAACGCTAACCGCTTTGCGCTATAGCCTCAAGCTCAAGAGACCACAAGCCGCCAAGAAGTATCGTGCCGAGATTGACGCCATGTACGCTGCGATTAACAGCGCGCAGCCTGTTGGCTCTGCCAAGCTCTAAAAGAGAGAGGGTCTGTCATGTATTTTAGATGATGAAGAGTTTGCAGAGCTGAGAATCTGTAATCATTTTGTTTACTCTGTCCAACATTTTTTGGCGTACGCTGAGAAGCCGAGTTTTGAAGCTGGCATTTTCGATACATATTAGACCAATAACAAGAGAATTGGATCCCATCACCAGGGTGTCGTCAAAAGCGGCCTGACTTGATGCAAACCATGCAAAGTTTGATAATTAGGTGGTTTGTTACCTGCTGGAATCCCTGTATGTGGTCATGTAAGCGTTGACGTAGTTGGTGTTAAAATAGGCGTGGACTACCTAGGTAGGTAGGGAGTATGAAAGAAAGACAAATTGCAAGTACAGTTAAGTAATGTGTAAGATTCTTGGCTGATTCCTTCTGGCCAGAGGTCAGACTGTACATTGGGTTTGTCACGTGTTGTCCCTCCTGGACGTTGTCACAGTTTTGTACCTTAATATTAGTGTTGAGTAAGACACGTGGGTAGCTGATCTGCAAGGCAGTTTCTGTGTTGTGCAAAGTTCTTGATTCATCCCCTCTCACTAATAGTCACCTAGGCTGACCGTTTAGATGCCAGCCTAGTCACGTGTCTCTGTCCTTTTACCTAAGGACTTGTCGCTATTTGCATCGTACTTTAGTCAATTCTCCACAAGCCACCCTAGAGTCGAGGTCAGAAAGAGGGCTCCACCTCGTGGAGGGGGCTGGATCTGTTATTCTAAAAAATGAAAAAGACGAAACCAATGATAAATAAAGTGGGTATATGTACGGTATAATAGCTATTGACTCTTGCTATTGGATCCAGCCATTTTAGGCCCTTCCCCCTTGTGAAAGCAGACTTCTCACGCTTACAAAATGGCTTCCAGTAGGTGCACGGCGGTGACGGTGACATCGGTCACTTGCTAGAATGCCTACCCAGGTACCTAGGTAGATATGGCTCTATGGGGATCGAGCCGATTGACGCAATCTGGTTAGGCTCGCCGGTAGCCAAGTAGACCATATAGGTGACATGGGTAAATAAAATGCAAATATGCTGTCAGATGTGCGCAAGACTATTGGTCCCTGGCCTGTCACATAAATTCTGTCACGGCATGAACCATGACAAGCTCCTAGGAGAGATAGCACGTGATAAGCTCAGTGTATAAAACGCAAGGAGGAATCAACCAAGAATCTTTAATTTCCTCATGTTATTCATGACCCTTACCCAATTAATGCCTTACTTTAACATCAACTACCTTAATCCCTACATGACCATAAAGTAGCATTGGCGTTACGATACAATCCGTGACAAGTACACTGGAGGCGACACACGTGACTAACACGGCGTATAAATGGTCAACTCCGACCTCCAGATAGATGGAATCAACAAGAATCTTACAACATACAGAACAGTACCTGCACTTTGTCTTTTATTACGTATTTAATAACTTTGATCTTTATTACACTTAATTTAACCTCAAGTACGTCAATCCCTACATACCTAGTTGTAGGGATTCCGGCACGTAACAATTGGTAACATAGCGCCCTCCATGTCACGTGACCTATATAATCCCACTATTTATGGCCATTTTTGTTACGATACAAACCGTGACAAGTACACTGGAGGTGGCTCACGTGACTAACACAACGTATAAATGGTCAAGTCCGACCTTTAGATAGATGGAATCAATAAGAATCTTATAACATACAGAACAGTACCTGCACTTTGTCTTTTATTACGCTTTTAATAAACTTGACCTTTATTACACCTAATTCAACCTCAAGTACGTTAATCCCTATAAACCTAGTTGTAGGGATTCCGGCACGTAACAATTTTCTTGCCATTTGTGATAGGGTTAGAACATTGTTTTCGTTCCAAGGTTGTCAATAGCTATGGTAATTTCTACACACCCACATTTATGGTCTGTCCATAGGCTATCTCTTCGACTGCTCTATGATCAGTGGAGATGCCCTCGCCCCATAGAGCCCCTGTAAATCTTGGGTGACTGCAATGGTACGTTGATGTGTTTTTATTAGGCAAATATGTGGTCATAGCTTTATATACTAGAAGATATCCTAGGGACTCGCAACTCTAGGTACCCTCAACTTATTGCTGTCTAATTGGTTAAAAGACCTTGTTACGATACAAACCGTGACAAGTACACTAGAGGTAGCTCACGTGACTAGCTTAGCGTATAAATAGTCAAGTCTGACCTCTAGATAGATAGAATTAATAAGAATCTTATAATATATAGAATAGTACCTATACTTTATCTTTTATTATGTATTTAATGATCTTAACCTTTAGTATACCTAATTTAACCTTAAGTATATTAATCCCTATAACTATACTTATAAGGATTCTAGTATATAATAAGTAGTAGTAATTATTAAGTTACTTTATACCTCCTCTAGGTTAAGTCTAGTAAATTATACTATATATCTAAAACTAACTAACTTTAATAAGAAATCAGTCTATAGAAGGTTATACCTAACCTATTAATACCTAAGGAACTCTAAGGCATATATAAGATATAACTATTCCTTTAGAAATTTCCTAATTATATAAGAAATAAAAGATAGATAATTAATACTACTATTATTAGTAACCTAATAGAGCTTTCCTACTAGAAATATAATAAAAATAGCATACTAGTAGAAATAGATAAAGAAATCTTAGTAGAGATCCTATATTACTAGAATCTTATTAATTAGACTAGGCTAAACTTTATCTAGAAAGATATAAAATTAGCTATTTAAAAGGTAAAAGCTACTAGACTCCTTAATAATAATAACCTTACCTTAATCTACTTAATAAGTAGTAAGAGAAACCTAATAGCTAGGAAGTTAATACCTCTCCTAGTTTTAGTTTAAATAGCTATTCCTATTCCTTTATCTATAATATCTATAAAAGGAAAAGGCCTAGTAAGGGAGTATTCTAGCTACCTATAAGCTAGATTTAGCTAATAATAGGTAGTTTTAGTCCCTTAAGGATATTAGGAAGAAAGATTACTATCTTACTCTAGAACCCCTAGTAATATAATTCTATCCTTAGGGTAAGTAGATCTACTATACTAAGAGGAGGAATTCACCCTAGCTAGAATCCTATTAGAGTTACTAGGCTTAAATAAGACTATCTAGTACTAACTAATAGATTTAGCTATAAAGGAGATAGATCTATAAGATAAGATAAGAATAATATTATAAGCTTAATCTACCTATTTTAAGATAATTATCTAAAACTTAGTCTAGAAATAGCTCCTAAATAGATAAAACCTACTTATATAAGGACTATAATAGTAACTATAGTAATAAGGATTAAATTTTTAACTAAAGCTACTAGGACTAGTATTCTAGTAAAATCTAATAGACTATAAGCTAGAACCTCCCCCCTTTTAGTTAGACCTAGTAATTACTATAAGAACCTATCTATATTATTAAGAACTAGGATATAAGCTACTATATAGTTCTATATATAGACTAGTATAAAGATAGCTATATAGGCTAAACTAACCTATACCTAGCTAGAACTAGTAGATAGTATCCCTAATACTACTAACTTAGTTAGGAGATAACCACCTAAACCTAGCTAATATTATATTAAATCTAGCTTAAAAAGGTAAGGGACTAATAATACCTACTTATAGTTACCTACTAAGTATCTAGTAAAATGTAGCTACTAATACCTACTAGAGGATAACTAATATTAGCTTCTTTTAGCTAAAATTAGATAAGGATAAAAAAGACCTTAGCTTAATCTTATATAAAGGAAAGTAGGTTATCTTTTATAATATTAAGCTCTAGATCTAGATAGTTAAAACCTACTTAGAATAGGCCTAACTATAAAGAGTAGAATTTATCTACTAGTAAGCTTAGTAGCTATTTAAGGAAGAAGCCCTAGTATAGTACTATTAATACCTTAATAAGGTAGAAAGATAGTAGATATTTAGTATAATAAGAGGCATATTTAATACTTTATAAAAAGAATTTAGCCTAAGGTTATAAGAAGCTATAGAATAGCTAGATAAGGCTAAATTTAGTAAGTAAGATATTATAAGTAATAGATTACTATATAAATTTACCTTAAAGGTCTTTTAATATACTAGAGCTAATAGTAAGATAATAGATATATAGCTACTTATATATTTAAGGCTTAAGCTTTATCTTAAACTATATTAACTTTATTACCTACTAATAGCTATAGATAATAGGTTAAAATATATAGCTATAGTAGAAGAATACTACTAAGACCTATAGGATATGTTTAAAGGAGACTCCTATATGCTAAAAGGTAGAAGAACCCTACTAAAGGTTAGGTTCTACTTAGATAACTAAGACCTAGATAAGTACCTACTAGTAGACTTAGATACTAAGAGCTATAAAGTAGCTAACTAGAACTAACCCTACTAATATAAAGACTAATATTAGTAAGGTTAGAACTACTAGCGCCCCTAGAACCGCCCCTAGGACTAGTAGTAACCCTAGTAGGATAAGGAGAAGAGCCCTAAGGAAAATAATAAGGGCCTAACCTAGTAGCCTAAGGAAAAATCTAACCCTAATAGGGGCTAAAGGACCTTATAGGACTCCCTACCTTAAAGAGGCCCTTAATAGAGGAATAACTAGTTAGGATAGTAGAATTAATGCTTTTAATAATAGGAATAATAGCTAGAATAAGATAATAATTATACCTATATTACTATCTATAAAGATAACTCTAACTATAAAAACTATAAGGAATATCTAAAGAAAGCAAGATATTACCTTATAGTAGAAGGTATTAAACCTAAGGAAGGTAATATCTAAGAAGAACTAGAAGATAAACCTAATACTAACTTTATAGAAGTTAACTTTATCTCTAACCCTACTAAACCCTTACTAATACTACTAGTAACTATATTAGGGTATTTAACTAATAGATAAATTATAGAGGTAGTTTCTAGACCCTAACTAGATAAACCCTATAAAAGAAGGGTTAATACCTACCTAAAGATCCTAATTAAGTTTAATAATAAGGGACCTACCTATAGTATCTATATAGATATTAGAACCTTATCTATCCTAGTAGATAAGGTATAGCTAAAAGCTAATAATACTAATATAAAATAGGTATAATAAGAGCTAAAACTAGTAAAAGGAGTTAACTTAGAGTTCTTTATTACTAAAATAGCTACCTTTAACTTTTATATCCCTAGAATTACCTAGAATATAGAAATATCTAGCTATTTTACTATTATTACTAATATTATGCTAAATCTAGGCCTAAAGCTCCTCCTAGGAACCTAGTTCCTTTATAATTATAGAGTAAAAGTTAACTTTATCTAACTAAGAGTAGTATTCTATATAGTATATAATATAACTATTACTATTAAGATTTTCTATAAACTAAAAGGAGTTCCCTAAAGAAGAATAGTAGTAGTAAATACTATAATAATTATACCTTAAAGCTTAGTAATTATAACTATCTAGTAGAAGGATCTACTAGTAAGTTAGGAAATATAGACCTATTATACTAAAGTAATCTCCCTATTCTTCCTAGATATACTACTAGATAAATTTAGCTTTAAAAGCCTTATTACCTTTAACCTAATAAATAAGCCTATTAAACTAAAGAAAGAATAAAAGATTAGCTATCTAAAGGTAGTACCTAGAACTAATAAAATATAGCTAATTAATAATATTAGCTAGTATATAGCTTACTTTACCTAGAACCTTATTAAACCTAATAAAGAAAATATATAGGAAAATAATAAGAAAGATAACCCTAATCTAAAAGAAGTTAATACTAGTATCCCCTCCTATAGGATCTCCTATCTAGATAAAACCCTCTTTATCCTAAATAAATTTAATATTAAGATAGCTAACCTTAACCTAAAAGCTACTTAAAAGCTAATTAAACTCTCTAATAAATATAATATCTACTAAGAAAGAGGTATTATACTAGTTCTTAAAGATTAGAAGATAAGAATAGACCTAGTAAAAGGCTAGTAAAATTAACTTAAACTAGTCTAAAAATATATAGTAAGAATTAAAGATTAATAAGTATTAGACTAAATATATAATAAGCTATATATTATAGGAAAAATATTATAGCTAGATAACCCTATTACCCTAATAGCGCCTACTTTTATTATCTAGTAAGTTATAAAAGGCATTAGAAAAGGCAAAGTTATCTATAATATATAGCTAATAAATATAGAGATAATCTAAGATATCTACCTACTTCTAGACTAATCTAATATTATAAATAATACCTATAGTAAAAAGTAGTATTTAATATTTAATAGAACTAGATTCTTCTACTAATTACTAATATATAGCCCTTATTATAATTATATAATAGTTATATCTAACTAAGGACTAGAAGCTTCTAATATTATACTAATAGGATTTAAGAATGCCCTAGCTTTTATATAGTACTTTATAGACTAGCTTTTCTAAAAATATTAAATATTTATATATATCTATATTAATAATATTATTATCTTTTCTAATACCCTTAAAGAGCATCTTAACTATCTTAAAATAATACTTAGAATCCTTAAATAAAATAAGATAAAAATTATAGCTAAAAAATTATTTATTAGATACCTTATTATATAGCTACTTAGATTTATTATAAATAGTAAAGGAATTACTAATATAACTAACTAGGTAAAAGCCTTCTAGAATATAGAATTCCCTAATAATCTTAGATTACTAGAAACCTTTATAGGAATAGTAAGATTCCTTTAATATAATATCTTATAGTTTAATATATAAATTTAATCTCTATAGAACTAAAAGATACTCCTCCTATATAAATCTTATAAGAATAATAAGAAGCTTACTAGGCTATCTAAGCTAGTATAAAAAAGAAAGGCCTAGTAAAAGATATTCCTACCCTTAGAGAAGGAGATCTAAGCCTTTAAGATAGTAAAAATATTCCTAAGTAAAAAATTAATACTCTAGTATTATAATCCTAAAAGCCTACTATTCCTAAAGGTAGATGCCTATAAAGAAGGATTTAGCCTCTATATCTTCTAATTAAAAGATAACTAGGATAGAGTTAGTATCCTAGGGAAGGATATAGCTATAATAAGGCTAAAACTAATCCTCTTTTTATTATAAGTAATATCTAGTATAGAATAATAATATAAATCTATAGAAGTAGAAGTAGTAGTAATTACTTAATTAGTTAGAAAGCTCTAAAAAATAGTCTAATCTAACTAATATATAGTTAATATTATTATAGATTATACCCCTACTAAAGGAATAATTAAATATATCTCCCTTATAACTATAAATCTAGATAAGGCTAACCTTAAGCTAGCTAAGATTATTAACTACTTATCTTAATTTAATCTAAAGGTATTCTATATCCCTAGTATACTTAATATAGTTCTTAATACCCTCTCTTAGCTATTAATTAAACTATACTACTAAGAGAAAGCTAAGTAAAGTACCTTTAATAAGCTTAAAAATACTACCTTTATAGTAGAAGAATTTAGTATTATTACTATTATTAGTAATAAGTTTTAAGAGTAAATTAAAAACGCCTACCCTATAGATATAAAATTTAATAGGATAATAAAGGTAATTTAGGACTTTTATAAGAAATAAGTAGTAAGAGAAGTAAAAAATAGACTAAGTATCCCTATAAATAGCTAGGACCTATATAAAGATAGTCTGCTTTACTACTCTAATAATAGTAGGCTAAGGTAACTATATATCCTAAGTTTAATAGTTAAGACTATATTAGAAATAGTCTATAATAACTACTATTACTTTAGAATTACTAGGATAATAGTAGATTTATAATTAGTATATTTTCCCTATATAAGTAAGTAAATTTAAGAATATATAGCCTATTATATTACCTACTATAAAAACATAGTTAATTATAGTAAGCCCCTAGGTAAACTTAGACTAATTAGGGTAGAATCTACCCCCTTTTATATAATCTCCCTTAACTTTATTATAGACCTATCTAAGGTCCTATTAAAAGATACTATATAAGCTATCCCTAGCTATAATAAGCTTAACTCCTTATATCTTATAAACTATACCTTTTTAAAAAGGATAATTTTACTTATAGGGTATATAATATATTCTATAAAGGATTAGGTAATCCTACTCCTTAAATAGCTATATCTATATAACTAGGGACTACCCTAATAAATAATTAGTAATAGAGACCTAAAATTCATATCTAAAGTCTAGTAAGTAATATTTACCCTAATTAAAGTTAATTTCCTTATAGCTATTACCTACTATATACTAACTAATAGGTTATTAAAAAGGAAAAACTAGACTATAGAAATTACTATTTAGTATTATATAGTAACTAATCTAGAAATAATATAGACTAAGATACTTCTAGTATTATAGTACTATTTAAATAATATAGAGATAGCTACTATAGGCTACTTACTAAATAAGCTCCTATATAGGTTCTATTCTTCTAGTATAGTTAACCTTATCTCCTTAGAAGCCTTAATTAATATTAAAAGGGATATAAATAATATTACTAGGCTAAGGAAGCTATATTAGTATAAGGCCTAACTAATAATTTCTATAGCTACTATACTCTTTAAAATTAGGTATAATAACTACTATAAGCTAGTTAATATTAATAAAGAAGATATAGTCTACCTTAGACTCTATAAGGGATATAAGCTACCTAGAAAGCTAAAGAAAAAATAGTTACTAATAAGAGCTAGGCCCTACTAGGTCCTAGAAAAGGTTAACCTTCTAGCCTATAAGCTTAACCTCCTACTATCTACTAGGATCTATCTAGTTATCTTTACTACTTATATCTAGAAGCCTGCCTAAGAACCTAACCCTTTTAAAAGAATAACCCTATTACTACTACTAGTAACTCTTAAAGAGGAGGATTTAGCTAACTATTATAAGGTAGAAAGGATAGTCTTATATAGAGTAAAACTCTATAAATATAGATCTAGATAATTATATATTAAATTCCTTATTAGATAGAAAGGATATACTATAAAAGATAACTAATAGATCTTAGAGACTAATCTATATAAAAATACTAAAGAACTAGTTAATTCCTATCTTAAGAATAACCTAATTAACTAGGTAATAGAGTACTAGAGAAGAGGCCTAATAATACTAAAAAATACTATATAACTTAGAATAACTATTAAAACTAGCTAGTAATAGCTAAATCTAGCTAGTATATAAAATATAGCCTTTACCCCCCCCCTTATAAGATATATACTAAATCTCTCTTACCTAGATAACCTTTTCTAACCTAAGCCCTTATATTATATTATATAATAGTCCCTACTCTTATTTTTCCTATACTACTAAATTAAATATTATACTATAAAATTTATACCTATACTATAGGAAATAATATAAAACCTACTATACCTCTTATCCTTATACTACTAAACTAAACCTTATACTATAAAACTAGGCCTAATACTACTAAATCTAATATAAAAACTTAAAAAATAGACTTAGGCCCTTAGGGGACCCTAATATATACTACCCTATTAAATTAAGTAATATGCTATAGATACTTATATAAATATAGTAAGAACCTCCCTCCTATACTATATATAATAATAGACCTTACCCCTAAGGAACTAACCTTACCTAGTATATTATTAAATCCCCTATAGGATATGCTATAACCTACTATAAAAGTACTACCTATAGAAGCACCTAAAGCACCTATAGCTCTAGCTTAGCCTAGCCCCCTCCTAGCCTAGCCTAATCCTATCTTAGCCCTATCTAATCCTATCCTAGCTCTATCTAACCTAATCTTAGTCTAACTTAACCTAGATAAAGAAATACTTAAGCTAGGCCTTCCCCTAATACTAAAAGGCTTATCTTATATACCTAGTAAGGATAATAAATTCTATAATAAAGAAGAAGATAAAGATAATAATAAGGCTAATATAGGCATAGCTATCCCTATAGATAGCTAGCTAATATATAAGATTAAAGAGATTATTATACTTAGTAAGTTTCTAGCTAAGTTTAGCCTACTAGGAGCTAAAAATAATAAGTTAAACCTAACTAAAAACCTTAGGGGAGCTAGCTATTAGAATTATACTTAATTTATTAATAACCTTATACTTAGCTACTAGCTAAACTAAGAGGTATTATATAGAACCTATAGGTTTATATTAAAAATAATAAAAGAGGTTACTTAAACTATCTAAGACGCTTTATATATCTATATATATAAATTTATTATTACTAGTACTAAGCTTAATAAAGGGAATACCTATATATATATAAAGGACCCTCTCTTCCTACTCTAGAAGGATATAATAATAATTATACTATAAGTATATAAATTAAGGGCTAAAACTAGCTAAAAAAAGGATAGAACTACTAAGTTATAATCTAAATATAGCATTATATACTAAGTAAGGAATAAGGCTAAGAATACTATTATAGGCTACTATAATAGTAGCTAGATAGAATAGTAAGGGTAGGTAGTTTTAGCTATATTAGAGTAAGCCTTACCTACTTATATAGAGGTCCTAGCTTACTACTTTCTAGATAAGTATAGCGCTATAAATAGTATATTAGCTAGAGGACTTACTATTATTAGGCATATTAACTTACTATAAATTATGCCTAACTAGGGTAGGATTATTACTATACTAGTTATACTTACCCCTAAGATATAGGACTTAGTAGAAGTTATAAAAATATAGTAATATATTAATACCTTAGAGGTAAAACTTAAAGCTAGTAATAAATATATTAATAAAGCCCTTACTAAGGTTAAAAATAAATTTACTAATATTATAGAAGATGCCTTAGTTACTAAAGCTAGCCTTAAAAGCCTTACTACTAACTTTACTATAATCTAGGATAATATATATACTATATAGGCTAAAGTAAAAAGCTAGGATACTATCTAAATAGCTAATAATATACTAGAAATCTAAAGGCTAGTTAAATAAGCCTTAAATAAGGCTAATTCCTATATAACTATTATTAAATACTCCTAGTTAAAAGTCTATAAAGATATAGATAAAGTCTTCTCTATTATATAGATAACCTAAATAGATATATAAAAGGTTATAGATAACCTAATAAGTATATAATAGAGCTACCTACTAACTAGAGTAGTATATAAAATTAGCTAAAGGTTATCCTATACTAGCTTAGAAAGTATAGAAAATAATATTATAAGGTTAGGATCCTAATATATTAGAGTAGAGTCTAATACCCTAATAGGAGAAAGCTACTAATAAGGCTAAGAAGAAAGTCTAATACTAGTATTACCCTAATCTTTATTATAACTAGTAGTAAAGAAGGTAAAGATAGCCCCCTCTAAGCTACCTCTAATCTAAACCTTACTAATAGCGCCTATTATACTAAGCTCTACTACTACCTTACCTATAAGAATACTAAACCTAGCCTTTACTATCCCTTTACTAGGACTATCCTAATCCTAGTTAAAAGCTCCTATACCTTAATAGGCCCTACCCCTAGCGCTACCCCTAAGGATACTAAAATAAACCCTAAAAAAGGGAAAAATAGTAGTACTACTACCTCCCCTGCTAGAGGAAGAAAGGCCCCCTTTTAACCTCTAATATATTACTCCTAGTATTATACTAGCTAAATCTAGTACTATTTTATATATTACTTACTTAAGCCTACTTTACCTTATTTACTAATACTAAAAATTAGCTATAATATAAGATTAGAGAATTTTAATACCTTAGAAGAAGAAATTAGTAAAAAGTTATAATAAAAGGATTAAATTACTTTATAGTTTACTTAAGATTAAAAGAATAGTAAGAATAGACTTATATTAAGAAAATTCTATAGCTAGATAGGTAGAATATAACTAGGTTAGTTATCTTCTATACACGCCCCTAGTACTTATTATAATATAAACTATGATAAGTACACTAGAGGTAGCTTATATAACTAGCTTAGTGTATAAATAGTTAAGTCTAACCTCTAGATAGATAGAATTAATAAGAATCTTATAATATATAGAATAGTACCTATACTTTGTCTTTTATTACGCATTTAATGATCTTGACCTTTAGTACACCTAATTTAACCTCAAGTACGTCAATCCCTACAACTATACTTGTAGGGATTCCGGCACGTAACAGACCTCGTCACTACGTTCCCACTGACCTAGAGCAGCCGAAGAGATCGGAGCCTCCTGCACCCGCCCCACGATTCGCTACTGCTATGAGCTGCAAAGGCATTGCGTTGGGCCACTTTAAACTTGTCACCCGCGCTTTCCTGTGTGTGGCTTTGAGCCTAGAAACACACCCAAGAAACACACCCAAGCCCGATTGCTTAATTCGAGATTCATAGAATGTGCAGAGAGTGCACCGCAGAGTCGTTTCTTGGTGTTTGTATGCCATTTTTCGCCATCTTCCAAGTTTTAGCATCAATTTCGGAAATTTAAACCAAGATGCTTTCTTATAAAGCCGAGGCATCACAGGCTTCCTCTTTAGGCCTAGCCCCTATATAACCGCCGGGTTACTATATCGGGTCGTAGATATTCCGAGCCCCCGCCCCCCCCCCCTCCCCCCGAGCCACTTTTTTAAAGCAGGGGGCGAGCGGCTTCACGGGTTGTTGTTCAATGGTGAAAACGCCTAACTGTTAGAGCATAACGGAGGCCCTCGCGTTTTCGAGCCCCAGACAGTTCGTGATCACCATATTCATTCTTCATCTCGAGGATGTGTTTGCACACGCCTTCGGGAAAAAAGAAACATCATCCCCAATGAGTGTTGCGTTGACCGCCACAGCTTCTCCTGTCGTGATTGACCTGACTCTTGACACGCCGACGACATATGTGCCTTCATCACAACAGTTCCATCTGCCCTTCCAAGAACCACAGGCGAAGAGGAGACGCGTGGAACCTGAACGGCCATCAACATGGGATCTCAAGGCCTGTATGCAGGAACATCTGTTTCCGCACGTGGAGAGAGCCGTGGCAAAACTGCCAGCACACGAATATCTTGTTGATAAGATAGCGATTCAGGTACATTGCCACGCAACAGACCGCGTTTTCGGGAGAAGAGTCTCTGGATGCTCCTAGAGATTTAGAATGCGGCTAACAGGGAAACCATAGGCTGTCACAACCCTAATTAAGAGCACTGGGGTCCGAGAAAAGGTCGAGTTGGCCCATGGCTCGCTATCTGCGCAGGATGTGGCCGATTTAGAGAAGCGCGCTACGCAAGTTATTCAGCACCTCATACTCCTCCCTGTACGCTCACGAAACCTTGAACTTATCCAGAACCACTATAATACAGACACTAACTAAACTCCACAAGGCATACCAGAAAACGCACAAACTGATCGAGGAGGAAGCTACTCCGGTGGCACCGCGACTGCTGACACGACAGCCACCGGTGCCTCTCAAGCCGGCACTTCAAGCGGGACAACATGATATTCGTATTCAGTCTATAGGACCGTCTCAGGAATCGCCAAAGCCTGATACGCGTCCGACCCGTGTTCCTCGACAGCGACTTTGCCGACGGATAGTTGCACGAAATCCCAAGACTAGCCCGCCAGCTGGCAGCACGTGGTCCCAGCTCCGACGGCGACCCTACTTGCATTCTGCAGCCCGCCAAGACATCACCCAAGGGGTCAAGTATCCGGTCCCTGTACCTCGTGACAGGATACACTTCCCTGCGGTATACCATGCCGACTTTAACTCGGTTGAGATTGCTGAGATTGTCAAAGTCCTGGAGCAGCGACTTGCCTGTTCACTTCCTAGGACCAGGGACGGCTTGCTACAGATGCTACAGCATCATGATATTCCCCTTATTGTCGGTAGTGCAATACACGGCCGAACAAAGAGGGACATTCGCAACTTTGTCTCCGATCTATCTGCTGGCAAAGCAAGCCTATCAAACGATGGGAGGGTGTTATCCTTGCAGACGGTCAGCCCGGAGAAGAAAGCGCGAAACCGAGGCGCGAATCGCCTACCAAGCTTGCTTTTGGCCCGAGAAATGGAGGGGAATGCTGGCTTCGGTCGAATGAGGCGCTATGTAAACTTTCAGAATGAGTTTGAGACGTGCCGTGAAGATGGGTTCTCGCTCATTGCAGAGTTTACCAACTGTGCTGGAGATCTTTCCGCCATGTCTTGGGTACCCGATGGAAACGTACTGTGTGGAACTACAGCTCATTCAGACGCACACAATCAACAATACAACAAGCCAGGAAACCTCTTGCTCTGTTCCACAAAGAAGAGCACTCTGCGAGCCTTTCCAGACCATCGAATTCCCCGCCCAGTGGTGGCAAGTGGAGAGAACTCCACCGAGGCCATGCGCCAGAGTCAGGATCCATGGCTGTATTCGTCTGTCGTCTCGACCGACTATGATGAGATGAATGATTGGGCCTTTACCTCGAGTTTTGACAAGACAGTCAAAGTGTGGAACGTTTCCAAGGAAGGAACTAGCATGAATGCCATCGCTACCTGGCATCACCTGGGTAATGTCAACTTTGTTGCTGCTGCCAAAGACGGCTCCGGTCGAGTTGCTACTGCAGCAGATGTTCCCACTCAGGCTATTCGCATCTATACGATCGATGCGAACAATATACAAGAAAGCCCCCACTACACCATCTCCTGCACTCGCAAAGATGCGGATGGGTCGAACACGTGGGCATACTTTCCTGCCACCATGTGCTGGGGAAGAGCACCCGGCACACGGCATTTGTTGGCCATTGGTTACTCACCTCGCAGTTTCAGCGGCGATGATACTGAGATTCCAGAGGACAAGCTTCATAGTGGCGAGATTGTTCTATGGGATGCCCGACAGCGATGCCAGATTCCTGTCTTGACAGCCACGACATCCAACGTATTCGAAATCATGTGGCACCCCGATGTCCCAAGTTTCATCGTGGCCACTTCGCCGTCGGGGCTCTTTGTCGAGCACGGAGTACGCACCCATATCCACCTCTTCCGCCCAGATAGGGAACGCGAGGATGGAGCGTACAGCGAATTTCAGAAACTCGACTGCTCCGCCTCGGATATCAACGAGCTTACAATCATGCCAAACTCTGCGCGTTACAGCTACATCACAGCTGGATGCACAGATGGACGGGTATACGTCTGGGACACCGCGCAGGGCGACCATCCCATCCACATTCTCAAACACGGCGCTCCCTTGGATGCCTGTCTTGCCGATCGAGAAAAGGAAGACACGGGCATCAAGTTTACGGCCTGGGGAGCAACACCAGACCGCTTCTACACGGGCTCAAGTGACGGTGTTGTCAAAATATGGAACGTGCGACGCAGACACAGGCCCTTTGTGAGAAACCTCCTCGAGGCACCTGGTCCCATATCATGCGGTACTTTTTCCCCCGACCACTCCAAGCTCGTCATCGGCGACGCCACAGGTCGTGTCTATCTATTCTCGGCCGACGATCGAGACGCTGTAGAATCATACTTGACCACCATCCCTGGCACGAATCGTCGCGTGCGCCGTCCTAAGTCATTCATACCACACCCGGAGCCGGAGCCACCACTCGACACTTGTGCTTGGCAGTCATCATCGACTTCGTCCATCGCGCAGCACTCTCGAGCGCAGTATCTTGAATCAAGTCAGCTCATCCTCCATCCAAACCCGGTCATTGGCGCAGTTCAAGGCCCAATGTACCCCTCCACCGGACTCTTTCGTCTCGATGCCCACGTTCATTCTGATATCCAGGGCCCTTTACTTCCCGAGTTTGAGAGAAATCAGCGGGAGACAGTGCATGCCAGTCTTGGACGTCGAGCGAGGTCTTGTCGCAGGTTGGGAGAAGTTCCTGAGCGAGAAGCGCTTGAGAAGACGCATCACGACGAGAACACGGCCAAAGACTTTGATTCGCGTGCTTTGGAAGCAGATATTTTTGTGGAACTGGTCAGTCTTGGAGCACAGCTGGATATGGATGGCGAAGAGGAGTGGGATTTTGCATATGAGGATATGCCTGTGGAAGAGGACTGAGATTTTCCATCTTGATGTTGTTCATTTTGTTTTGAGCGCTATGCGCCATGGCCTCGGGGACATGAGTATGCGCGGCACAAGCACCATGTATGACGGGATGTGTGTGGTATTCTGTACTTGGGAGTTGACGTGGCTGTATACCCCGGTAACCTAGTTGGTTTATGCATATTGATGTCTTTTGAATGATAGAACTAGACGTTTATTTCCATGTGGCAGTATAACTACGTGTGTATCCCGTCTTAAAAGCTTAGACTAGTCACAAGAATCAAGTCAGGACATTTTGTGCATTATTGGCACATGCTTCCGTCTATTTTGAGTGCCCACAGCACGTCTACAACTAATAAACAAAAAAAGATTATAACCTCTGTAACTCTCAGTTCATAATGATGCAGATTTTTTTCTCTGTCTATACCAGAACAAACCAGTTCCGCAAACCCATGTTCCCCTCTCTTATTTCGCATCACTTGCTTCGCGGGAATGCAGAGAAGTTCGACGTCGATCGGGAATCATCCGGACTAGACGCGACGTCACGTGACGTAAGGAGAAGAAGAAGAAGTCGTTGGCAAAGAATTGCATTGATGCTTTGCAGCGGAAAGAAAAAATCCCTAAACGCCGCTTAATGCTTCGCTGAGACCGAGTCGCCGGTCAATTTTTCAACATAGGTCTTGGCCCTGTGTGTTACGCTGCGTCAGTCACGCTGCCCTCGGTTTTCTTTTTGCTCAGGTGGTCAACTTACATGTCGCCAAAGGCAACCATGCAAATGGTCTGCCAGACACCGAGGCCGATTCGTGGAGCGACACCACGGTAGAGGCCCTTGATGCCGTTGTTGGAGTAAATATATCGGAAAGTGTTGCCGACCGTCATCTTCTTGGGTCGGTTGGGGTCCTCCTTCTTGCTCTGCATCTCAACGCGGATGACCTCGATGGGCTGGTTCCAGGCGCTGAGACCGCCGCCGAGGCCCGAGGCAATGATCTTTTCCCAGGCAGACAGCTTCTCCTTGTCCGACTTGCCCGTGGCGGAGCGGATCCAGCCCTCGGCCAGACGGCTGAGGCCGAAACGGGAGCCCCAGTTGGTCATCTGTCGGATGGCGACGGCATTGACGCCCTTGTTGATGCCCCTGATACCCTCCTTGCGGTAGATGTCCATGAAGGTCTGGAAGGTGGACTGGGGCACGACGCCGGCCGCGGCCATCTTGTGCTTGGTGATTTCGACCGTCTTCATGCAGGTGCAGAAACCCATGGTGGCGTAGGCCTGGGCAACACCACCCGTGATGCCGCCGAGGATGCCACCGCCGAACTCGGAAGCGCCAGCAGCCCGAGCATAGTACTCGGCCTCGGATGCGACAAAGAGAAGAACGGCGCCCTTGGTGGAGGCTTCAATCCAAGCCCAGGGGATGAGACCTTGGTAGACTGTGCCAGGGGAAAAGAGTCACGTCAGCATGTGATTCTCGGTCAAGAGGACGGACGCCTCGAGGGAGCAAAACAAGAGGCAAGAAGATAATAATAAAATAAATAAAAAACTCACAGCCAAGAGGACCGCCTCGCGCCCAGATACGTCCCAAAGCCGTTCCAAAGCCATCGCCACGGTGGGCGGCCATGGTGGTCTTGACGACCTCGAGGGGTTGGCCGAGGGTAGTGACCTCAAACATGTTTAGACCAGCTCCGAGGAGCAAGTTGGAGAACTTGATGGGCTTCTTTTCCAACTTGGCCTCCCCAACGGGGGCGGGAACAGTAGCGGTCGCAACCATGGCTCTGGGATTGTGTTCGATTCAAAGGGGCCCTGACCAAGGGAATAGGGTGCTTCTTCGCGGAGAAAAGTGAAGCGCTTGTCAGGGAGGAAGGCGGAGGGGATAGACAAGCGTCAGCCTGGTGTCTGCTGAGTCAGGGGGGAGCGATTGGAGCGATTGGAGCTTGTGCCTTGATGCGCGAGCTGCTGATGCCGACCGACCGACCGGGGAACGGAGGACTGAGTCTGGAGAGGCAAAAAGTGGAGGGTGCGCTTCGGGGACCGAAATGCGGGAAGAGAGGATGGATGGAGAGTGCAGATGGGCTCAAGAGATGTTGGCAGCGTTTGGCAAGTTGGGGAGTGGCCGAGGCTGTTCGGGGCGTTGGCGAGGCCGGGTGTTGGTGCAGCTCCGTGAATGCCCGTTGCACGTGTCTGTGGTCTGTGGCCCCTTTTTATTGTTCGTGGCTGTACGGAGTACGGAGTACCTGCCTAAGTAGTTCTGGAAAAGCAGCTTGTTCGTCGAGCACGTCTGGTCAAGGATGAGAGAAGAGAGAAGAGCCAGGAATTACAACACTGCAAAAGCAGATGGCGAGATGGGATTACATGAGCTCTGGTGAGCGCATCAACGCACTGCGCCGCCATTTTTTGTTGACCCGACCTCTGGATGGGACAGGCACAGGTACAATACAGGTACAAGGTACATTGGACGCCGGCGATGATCGCCACGCCACGCCAGCGCCAGTACATGTAGGCACTTGTACTTACTCGGTACTGCGGACACATCAGCGTGTGAACATCATGCTCACATCCAACACATGACGTAGCCAAATTGATCCGTCAACAGCTTCCATGCGAATGCGGCATGTTTTCGCTTGCATTTCACCGCCACCTTTTCCAATAGTGCCAATCGCTCACTTTTTCAATCTTCACTGCAAATTCAGCAGGACAGTCGTGGTTGAGCGCCGTGTGGAGCCCCGGGGCCGTCTGATGGCGCCCCAAAATCCAATTGGGGCGCCTCAACCACTCGATTGTTGAGGAAGAGCAGCTTGAAGCACCAACATCAATGCACCTCAACCGTCTTGTTTGTGTCTCACTATTCACATCACCTTCTCGGGTGCCTAGGTACGTGAAGCCGGTGAGATGTGTGCTGCTGCTACAGAGGAAAGATGACCTGTAGCTTGGCCTGGCAGGAGAGCATTGCGCATTTATCCCCTTTGGCTCGCATCATGCTAAACAGCCAACAAACCATTGGAACAATCTTGCCGTGCAACGGCTCGACCACTGCGTGAAACGGAGCCAGTAGCATGAGGCGCCCTGGCCATGTTCCTCCACCTTTGCGCACTGGCCAGTCTCGTTCGGAGGACACATTTGGTTGCCGCGAACCTAAATACAGGTAGCTATCCAGAAGCAGCTCAGGAACTGGAATGTAGCTCAGATGGCGCTGCGTGCTCTGCTCTACATGCATCATAATATACAACTCTTGGATTGCGCTCCTTCAATTGAGCCAATGGACAGCTGTCGATGGCCGAACCTTCGGCCCTCCGGCTTCCGAGGCATGTCGCATCATGGCCTACGATTCCCGATATCCAGACCGTCCGTCGCCCGTTGCTGCGCAAATTGGAACAAAATACATCTCAATTTCATCATCTCTAGAAACTTGCCCAAAGCATACTGTACAATAGTCTAGCGCCAATAGGTTTTGGTATCTGCTGAGGAGCCACAGCCTCCTTCTCTATCACGCTCCAATTTTTTTTTTCAACTCCCTTCTTAACAAATGACACGGAATCGCATGGCTCCGATTGAAATCGTCAACATGCGATTCCCCGCCCCTTTATCAAACAGATGCAATATTGTTTTCAAATCGCCCGTCCATCCCTCAAGACTCGCACCCCATCTCTGCAAAACGCGCTTACAGCTTCTTGACAATCTCAACCCACTTCTCGGTGGAGAAAGACTTGGGGCGCTCAATGGGAGCACCGACGGCGCGGTCAATGATGAGCTGGGGCAGGACACCGATGGCGCGAGAGACACCAAAGAGGACGGTGTAGTAGCTGGCCTCGGTCAAGCCATAGTGCTGGAGAAGAACGCCAGAGTGGGCATCGACGTTGGGGTAAGGGTTCTTGGTCTTGCCGTGCTCGGTCAAGACGCCGGGGGCGATCTTGTAAACCTGGCTGACAAGCTTGAACATGGGGTCGTTGGGCATGTTGGCTGCAGTAAAATTAGCACATATGCACACCTCTCTACCTCAATTGAAGGAATTTACGTACCGAGGGCAAACTCTCGCTGAGCCATGTATCGGGGATCCGTCTTGCGGAGGACGGCGTGGCCGTAGCCAGGAACAACGCGACCAGCGTTGAGGGTAGACCACAGGTAATCGGTGATGTTCTTGTCGGAAATGTCGTCACCAACAGCCTTCTTCATCTCGGAAAGCCAGAGAAGAACCTCCTGGTTGGCCAGACCGTGCAGAGGACCGGCCAGACCGTTGAGGCCGGCGGCTAGAGAGAGGAAAGGAGAGCTCAGAGCCGAGCCGACCAAGTGAGTGGTGTGGGCGGAAACGTTGCCACCCTCGTGGTCGGTGTGGATGGTGAGGTAGAGACGGAGCAGCTCAACAAAGTCCTTGTTGTTGCCGAATCCGAGCTGGTTGGCAAAGTTGAAAGAGTAATCCTTGTCCTTCTGGATAGCGGCAACCTTGCCGCCCTTGAAGACGTTCTGGTAGATGCGGGAAGCAATGTTGGGCAGCTTGGCAATGAGGTCCATGGAGTCCTCAAAGGTGTAGGTCCAGTACTCCTTCTTGTTGATGCCCTTGGCGTAGGCCTTGGCGAAGGAAGAGGTGTGCTCGAGAGCAGTGACGGCCAGGGAGAACTGGGCCATGGGGTGGAGATCGGTAGGGCAGTGGTCGATCAGCTCCTCGACGAACTTGGGGATGTCGGAACGGGCAGCCCACTCAGCAGAGAGGTCGCGGACCTGCTGCTCGGTAGGGACCTCGCCGGTCAGGAGAAGCCAGAAGAGACCTGCGCAGCCATTGTTAGTTCGTGTTGCCCAGCCGCCAATTGCGCGGCATGGAGGCGAGGAAACTCACCCTCGGGAAGAGGCTCCTTGCCACCAGGAGCCTTGGGGAGAAGCTCCTGGCATTCGGGAATGGTCTTGCCACGGAATCGGATGCCCTCCTCAGAGTCGAGGACGGAACCCTCCCAGACGAGGGCCTTGATGCCACGGGCACCGCCATAGACCTGGTCGAGAGTGACCTTGTCAACGACCTTGGAACCGTGCTCCCTGTTCCAATGGCGTGTTAGCAAACACCTGTCGCATAAAACGCGAGGCTCGCTCGGGATATCCGGCAAGGATATAGGGGCGCCACGAATTGTTGGCAAGTTTGGTGCTTACTTTCGGAGGGCCTTGATCTGCTCAACCTTCTCGGGGAGGAGCTCGGCGAAGCGCTCCTTGAGGGTCTAATTGAGGCAGCATAGTTAGCGTTCCGGTCCAAAGCACAGAGGGAAGCCAAGATGGCAGCTCCAAGGCGGGCGTACCTGGGTCTTTGCAGAGTAGTAGCGAGCAGCATTGAAGGCTGCGGTCCGGCCATTGAAGGCTTGGGACTTGAGCGAGGCCCGGAGGGCAGAGTTGCTGACACGAGTAACGGAGGCCATTGTGACTGTGCGATATGGGAGGTGGGTAGGGGAGAAGAAAGGGAAAAGAAGCAAGAGAAGAGCAGAAGGAGGGAAGGTTGATAATTGTGGGTATGGGTCTAACAGAGGCGAAAAAAAGCGCAGGGTGAGTGCCTGGCGGATGAGGTGGACGGATTGCTTGGTCCCAAGGTTTGTCTCGTAGTACAAACACACCACCAGCCTACTGTGTTGCGCGGTCGCAGCCGAAAGAAAAAAAAATTCCCCCCAAAAAAAATCACCAGGAGCCGAAGATCCCTGGGAGCCTCGGAGCGTGGGCCAAGACCCGCGCCAGGTGGCTGCCAGACACCTTGAGGCATGACAAGGGGGGTGCATGGGGGCCTGGCGTCTGCGTCTGTCGACGTGCGTGGACACTGTGGTGTCGACGGGCGCCTTCACCTGGGAAGCCCAGCCGCAGTTACATCACTCACCTTGAACCGCCCAGGTGCCCCCTGCTGGTTCCGCCTCGATATCACCAATTTCCCTCCAAACCCCAACCAACGGCTTCAAGGCCCCACAATTGCACGCTTATCTGGGATTTGGACTTGTGAAGGTGCGCGGAGGCTCCTTTTGCTATTAAAAAGCGCATGCCTGTTCATCCGCATTGGATTTGCAGAATAGACGCCTCAGCATCTTTCAATATATGAATGTGATTTTTAAACACATGCATCATTCAAATATGCGGCGGGCCCTCGTTTCACGATACAATGTGGAATTGCCAATTTCGGACTGTAAGATGTAAGAGTCGCACGACAATGGAAAATAAGACTGACTTGCGACAGTTGAAATGTGGTTGCTAATTGCGCAACCCCGACGGCCATGCTGGAATGCGGCTTGCATGCATCAAAGGGAGCTTCTGTCTTGTCTTTGCATTGTATCTGATGAAGCGCAAGGTCCATCGCTGCGATGCATTGTTGGGAAAGCGCGACCTTGCCCCATCCCCAGCAATATGAAGACACGCGCAACAATATCGTAGCATCTCGCTCGCCTCCCCTCAACCCATCTCCTTCACTGCGCAGCCGTCTGCCCTCCGCTCAGATATTCCATCCAGGGTTCTGCGTGTATACCTCGGGAACAGCACTCGCATGCCGTCGTCACGGGCCTTCCGTAAAAGCCCGGTATAGCCCCAGCAAAGGATCAAGTGCCCGGACCTGCCAAATACCCAAATATTAACAGGATTAACTTATTAAGAGGTAGGGCCTCCGTTCACAAGCGACACAAGCGAAACAAGCTGCTGCCAGATGCCGGGGTTTGACACACTCCATCAGGCTCGCGCAGCGCCTGACAAGCTGCAATATAGGGCCATGGAGCTGCTTTGTCGCTGACTTGGCTCCGCATCATCCCGACTTCACTGACTGACTGATGTGGCCCTTGAGTCTAACATGTGGAAAACTAGATTTCAAGGTAGTCGGGCTGCAACGCTGCGGTATACCTCTAATGTCTACCAATCGCATCCTCAAACTTATCCTGGTCAAAATGGACCAAGAAACAAATACCGAAGCTGCCAGTGTCCGTGGCTACTCTGCGAGCACAAGAGTGCTGAGGCGCTGAAGGGGTCTGGCTGGGGCTGACGAGTTCCATGTCCGTGCCTGGCCAAACAATCCCAGCAAGCCCCCTTCAACGAAACCGTGTTGGGAGCGGAAAACATGAGGGGAGAAATCGAACATGTCCTCGACGTCAAAACGACTCAGGGAAAATGGAGCCGCGAATGTGTTTCGACAATGTTGTGTGGGGGAAAGAGATGTATCAAAGAAAGCTCTCTCCGGGCAACTGGCGATTTCATGGTCAAACACCGGCAAGGCAACATGTAGTCATTTATCGGCTCATATTCACCTTTGGTTGGAATCCTTGGTATAACTGACGAGCCATTGCTGCATTCTGGCCATGCCAATGTCGCCCTACATCTCCTTTCTGCAGAGCAACTTGTCACATTCCTCGGTCTCTTTGTCTAGTTTCTGCTAGACAAGATTCATCTTTGTGCGATCGCGTGCAATAAACAGTGAGATGCAACCATATATGCAAATTCAGGTTCATGACGCCCAACTCGAGGTACGTAAAGAATGCGAACTTGTTCTGGCGCTGGTTGGTTGTAAACCCGCAATTACTTGACCAGTCCGCTATAAATAGCACCACGCTGGAGATGCGGCACTATCCTAGCTGCCCCACATTCGGTGCCTGATGCCGCCCTCTGCTCTCAGCGCCTGATGTTGGGTCACTCTCCTACGCGATTCTCGTTCTGCCTCATCTCGTACAGTTTCCTTCTCTCCAATGGCCGTCCATGGAGCAGCCGCAGAATCGAAAGAGGCATCGAGCAGACGACCCTCTACCAGACCAAATTCCACCCAACAAGACGGAACCAAGCCACATGTGCCTTCAGTCATCAGGAACACAGAACCAACAAAGACCACAAGACCAATTTATATCCAAGAAGCCAAAATCCAGAAGAACGGCCCACAACCCCTCAGACTTCCCTCCTGATTTCTACGATGACCTGTCCAAGGTGTGGCTGACACGTCGCGCCTTACAAGAACTCGACCGCCGGAACGAGAACCGACCTCTCACCACTCACCAAAAACAAATTGAAGATTCCACCCCGGCCGCAAGGCAAGAGAGTTCTAATCTTGTCTGCTTTGCGAGAACCGGTGGCCCATATCTTGGTCATCTCCAAGGGTCACGCCTGAATTGCAGCCGCGTCTCTGCAGGCAGCGGGAAGACAGAGTCAACCAAGGCTACGGCCGTTTCCTCCACAAGCAGACGCTCTTCTGCATACGATGCGAATTTCGAACACCATCTTATTGACCACAATGTCTGCCCTCCTCTTTACCACTTTCCAGACGACCGTAGACCCCCAAAGCCGGCCAATTGGTCGGAAATTCGACAGGCTCTCAAGGTTCCTAGGAGATCGCTTTCGCCATCTTGATGCTCCCTTGAATCCGGTACACGATTTCTTTGATGGAGCGGGCGCCGGCGATCTAGACAGAACAGTACTAGAAGAACTTGATAAGATTATAATACCGTCAAAAAATAAAGGGGCACTCGTAGCGCCCAACTTTTTCCTGGAGGCCAAAGGCCCTGAAGAGACGATCGAGGTAGCTGCAAGACAGGCCGTCTTGGAGGGCGCGCATGGGGCTCATATAATGCACACTTTGCAGAATTACCTTGTAGATGAGCCCATCTACCATGGCAACGCTTACGCCTTTACTGCAACCTTGCTTGACGGCCACCTCAAACTGTACGCACACCACCTGACTGCTCCTGTGAAGCCCGGACAGAGACCGGATTATCACACGACACAACTCATGGCCTACGTACCCAGGAAACTAATTGGACCTTGGAGAGGGCTGCACACAACAACCAGGATACCCCACGCGCACGCCATGCCGGAAAATGCTCTCCATTTCAAGCCAATTAGGCCATTGGCCAGGCCAAGTTGGGATATGTAGTCTCTTGGATTAGTTTTGTATATACACATCCAGTGGCCACTGCGTAAGAAGGCCTTGCAACAGGTCCCGAGTAACATCAGTTCCTCTGCCAGAGTTTCCAAGTACCTATTGTCACGTCAACTAGCATCGATTATCCAGCACTCTTTGCGTGTATTCAAAGTACATATCTCTCACACGAGGCTACATGAACCCACCGCGACGAATAAAACATCCCTTACATCCTATTCCTAGGGATATCTGTTGCCAAATGGTCCCCCCAGGTCCAAAAAAAAAGTGTAAAGACCTCGCTCGCCCTCTCCTTACTCCCCAACAAATTGCCCCTCGGCAAAATGACGTGGCAACAGCGTCCTGTTCCCCAAGATGGTACCGACATGCGTCCTTTCTATATCCTCACAGTTTCGGCGGATTCTCTTCATGAGAATTGCCAAGCTGTCGCGGAAGCCGTGATCGCTGCGTGTACTGTTTTTCTTGGCATGGTTTGTGATGTTGCTGGGCGGTCCTTTATTGTCGGTCGCGTCGTCCAGCACAACGCCGATGAAGTCGCATGCTTCCACGTACTCGCCCCACGATTTGAAGTACAGCTGCCCTGCAAACAGGTTCGACCTGGTGATCAAGGCTGGCGGTATCTGAAGACCTGGCCTCTCCGGCATGGTGAACAGGTCCAACGAGTCCAGCGGTCGATAGCCCAAGTTGGGTCGGGGAGCGTAGATGTGCAAGGAAACGTGTTTCGACTCGACGATTTTCGGCATCAGCTCATGGGCCTCGAAGGGGCTAATAATCACGATGAAGTCGACCGTGCTGTCGTCGGAAGCATGTCCGTGGCGGGATAGAATCCACTGGATGGGCCGTTGGTACGAATCCATCATGCCGAGCTTTCCCTGTACTGCCACAGTGTTGGCAAAGTCGGCCGTGACAAAGAGATTCTTGCAGTGCGGTCCTTGGCATCCTGCGCGCAACGCTGCGCTCGTCTGCGAAAGGGCTTCAAAGACGGGCATGTACGCCGACGAGTCCAGGTGCACTTTTCCGCTTCGCACAAACTCTTCGAGGTGACAGTCAAGTTTATGTGCCAATGCTTCGGCTGGCGCAGGTCTTTCCACTTGTTTTTCTTCCTCAACCTCGTGCGAGAGCTCACGCTCTGCTTCCTTCTGGAGGCTTGCCTCTTGGCCCTCCACCTCAAACTCGCGACTCCTGTCGTCTATATCGTTTGGCTGCTCTGGCACGGACTCGGGGCCTGTCAACAGCTGGCCTCTGCATGGAACCGGTCTGTATCTGTCCATCAGAGCCTGAGCTTCGGCTTCCAGGAAGTCGTCGGCAACATGTATAGGCATGCTCTCCCCACCCTCGGCCCAGAATGCCGTCCAGAGTTCCTGATGCCTCTGATGGCGCTTCCCTTGTGCAGCCCATAACCCCATGCACCGCCTTGCGTCTAACCAAGTCTCGGATATAGCCCACCCAAGGACATCCGAGACGTTGATTTGTGAGCAAGTCCTCGGTTTGGAAGAAAGTGCTCGAATCTTGTAAAGAATCTCCTCGGGCACGCAAAAGACAACTGACTGTCCCTTCCCTAGCTGTCTCATTCTCATGCAAGCTGCCAAGAGTTTAGTAGTGGCCGACGACGCACGCGATGCGGAAACACGCATACTCACCTTGAACCAGCCTGTCTTTTGTGAGGTTGGCACCCAGTGTGACTGCCGCCCTGTAGTCCTGGGGCAGCTTCAAATCCGTCCCCCTCGTATGTGCCTCGTCCAGGAAAACGAGACAGACGTCGAGGCGCGCCGCAAAGGGCGAGGCATGCAGGAAATCGACCTTGCCCTTCCTGTCAAGCACGCGCAGGTTGTCGTCTTGGTCAAAGAACGCTGCTGCCTGTGTTCCGTCGTCATCTAGAAGCAGCTGCAGCCATTGTTCGGCAACCTCCCTATTGCTCAGCTCAAGTATCTGCGCTCCAACATCGAGAATGACTCGCACAGGCCTCGCCATGCCCACCGCCATGGAGAGAAGCCTGTCTGCGTCCCTCTCCCCTCCCCCTTGAGGCTTCGGCATTGGCGCAACCTCGTTCTCGGGCCGGAGAAGGTGCTCTAGTACCAGGGCATTCGTGTGTCTCTGCTGTTCGAGGTCGAGCTGCTCTATGGAAAGGGGGAGGACGATTCGCGAGTCGCTGGTTCCGCTAAAGCCCGTCGTGACGTGCTCCTTCACCTCGGCCATGTCCCACCCCGACGCTAAGAGCTTGTAGGGGAATTCTTTCATTTCTTTAGGGAAGACGAGATTGGCCAGGTAGTAGTCAATGACACGTTTGGCGCGCCGCAGCACCGGGAAGAGGTCATGGGCGCACTGGACTTGGTCATCCACATTCACGCCATTAAGTTGGCCAAGGGAGCTGGCCAGCCCGTCGGCGTCTTCTACCCAATCTTGGTATTCTGAATGCGCATTGTCCGATCGCTGCAGATGAGCGAACGCCAGAAACAACTCGTCGTCGACCAGGCCCCGGTAGTAGTAGCTGAGAAGTGTCAGCACAATCACCACGTCTGGGTGACTAAACTCGGATCTCGGGCTCGGGCTGTCCTTGGCACGGTATGGCACCGCCAGCTTTGTCGCTGGTTATCTGTCGAGTGCGAGACCGTAGTCGACTTTCCACCGTTTCTGCGACAAGGCCAAGGCTAAAACTCCGCCAGCAAGGAGGCCTCGTAGGAGAAACAGCGTGTTGCGCTCTGCCTCGCTCCATCCTCTTTGCTGGTCCACGTCCTCCATCTCACCCTCGTTCAACTCCTTCTTTGTCATGTACGAGTATATGGCATTTTTGGAACCCGCCGACCTACTCGCCATGGGGAAGCCAACGAGCCCAAGGTCGCAAATCTGGCGGGCGACTTTGGTGACGGCCTCGTCCATGACGTCGGCTCGGAGGATCCTTGTCCTCGGACAGCTGCCCTTCGGACCGCATGTCTCTATCGAGTCGGGGTACTGCTGCTTCAGAAGAGGAATACATTCCCTGAGAATGCCAAGAACTTCTGAAGGGCAAGCCCACCGCGAGGGGCTGTGGCCTACAGGACGCTGTGTCTCTATGGTGTAGACAAGTTCGAATTTGGGGCTGAAGTTCTCGTCGCTCTCGTCTACAATGTCCCGGCACGACTTGTTGAGGAGTTCCTGGGAGCGAAGGAGGCGTCGACTTGTTTCGGCTTGCCCGCTCGATGCCCATGAGCTTGAAGGACAAGATGTGCTCCGGTTGCACCAGCAAGATTCCGCCCTGCCTCATGCAGTCTTGGTAAATGTCGTGGTCTGTTTCTGCCTCATCTGGACCTGGTTTCACCGCGCGAGAAAATGGTGCATGGAGGATGGGTCTGTCCACCAGTCCTCCTAGCTTGTTGACGAGCATGTCAAACATTTGCTTTGCTTACGGCTTGGCCACGATAACGCGAACCAGGCTCTTATCCGCAGGGCTCGCAGCAACCATGGGAACGATGACGGAAGACTTTCCCTTGCCTATTTTCAGTTGCATAACTGCGTTCTTGCCGGTTAGGGGCGTGCGCATCTTGGCAGCAATTAGCGCTTGCACCTCGCGAATCATGACACCAGCCTCTACTTTAAGGATCAAGGACTCGGGATCTTAAAGGGGGTCCTAATTAGTATGCCCGGTGTTCTCCAGCTCCTGGATGAGCTTTGGCATGTTATCCGTTATACTAAGGAGCCGGTCAGCTTGCTGCAGATGCGTGAGTGCTATGCCGTATTGGACGATGCAGCGCTGCCAGCTAGGCGAAAGGGCCTTGAACCGTTTCTTGCACAGCTGCTGCAGAAAGAATAGGGGGCAAATCCTCGGCTATTGATAAATGTCTTGCAATGACCCATCTTCAGGGTGGATTGAGTCCACGCCGCTCGGCGAGATGCGATATGCTGCGCTTTCCATGGCACGATATACTTCTTCCACACGTCGTGTGCATTCCGCGTGGTGTTGATTCAGAATTTGTACTACATCCCCATGCACAACGCCTCGTGGCAAGATGCTGTGATGGAACTCTTCGAGGACAACAAGACTGCGCCTTAGCTGCTCGACGTATTGCCTTTCGAAAGTGGAAGAGGATCTGCGATCAAGCTCCGCAACGAGCCCAGGCAACCGCAGAGTTGCCCTTTCACCTGACGACCCCGGAGCCAAGAGACGACCGGAAATTGAGCACTTTGCGTCCGCTACGACTGGGGGGCGGCCAGAGAAGACGTGCTCTGGGCTGATGAACCTTGGGCCTCTCACTTGATTCTGGTGCCCAACTGCCAGAGCTAGGTCCGGCATGTACAGGTCGTTTCTCGTCGAGGCGTTGCGAGGTTGATCTGCTTGAGGTATGCTTGAAGCCGATGGTTTGCAGCCCAACTCTTCCATTGGCGGTTCGTCAAACTGGTCGCTTCCGTCATTTTTATATAGACATGCCATATGCTGGAGGCATCCGTGTCCACTGGCTCTTGCAGCGTTTCACACGGCCACTGTGCTTTCATGGCTGCAGCCACAGTGCTCACAGCCGCTGATTGCATTCTCTGAAGCTGGCTGGCTTGGCGCCGTTGGTACTGCCCTCTCTTTTCTCCTTCTAGCCGTGGAAGCGAGTTCTCCGGGCACATCTTCAATGGCTTACGTGCTGACGACACAGCCTGTGAAATCCGATGGGCCGTTGGCTCTGCCCCGTCGCCAAGACGAAACGAGTCCGCCGAGGGCAGGCGGGCTTGCCTCAACTCGGGAACTAATGCGAAGCCCGCCAGTATGTAAAGAATACCTGCGTCGACATTCCCAG
This sequence comes from Keithomyces neogunnii, assembly GCA_020975405.1. Classification (NCBI taxonomy): domain Eukaryota; kingdom Fungi; phylum Ascomycota; class Sordariomycetes; order Hypocreales; family Clavicipitaceae; genus Keithomyces; species Keithomyces neogunnii. The sequence goes on along the minus strand of JAIOWQ010000001.1, from coordinate 4,800,709 downwards.
CAAAAGCCATGGCCGACAGCCAAAGGGCAAGATGAAATTTCCCCACCTGGCCAAAGCCCCCTCTCAATGTTCGATGGAGCACCACCTAGTTCTTCAGCATAAACAACCTGTCTCCGAACCACTGTGCATCGTACGTGAGTTTCTTTTCTGGTAGCTTGTGGTTCAGTCCTACGACGACCTCGGAATGTGCTAGCTGAGTCCACAGATGCGACTCTAAATCCGTAGAAAGTGGCATATAAGTCTCTATTGACTCTCGATAAACGGCCTTGGCAATCCCGAATACTTCTCGAGTTCCGCGGCTTTCCTGCCAGCAGTCTCTGCTGGTGTAAGTTAAGTCATACCCAGATGAGTAGAGTTCAGCCCCGTGACCAGGGAGTCGGAAAGTAGCCGACCGTATGTCATCACGACGTCGCAGGTTCGGATCGACGTGCCTTTGGCGCGGCAGCTCAATCCACGAATCTGGGTAGAAGAACCTGGATCTTACCGCGCGGTTGAATGTGTCCTGCACGAGGGTGAGAAAACAGCCATCCTGGGCGAGGAAGCCAAGTTGAGATGACCACGAAACCGTCTGCATAACTCTCTCGTGCTGCGGATAGTATTTTCGCCCCGGAGTTAGGAGCGCGAGACGTGTCAAAATTTCTATGCTTTCTCTTGGCCATTGGTTGACCGATTTCACAGCGGCAGATGTGAGTATCGAAAGCGCTTGTTC